>OX421490.1:9759936-10959936 GCA_949126895.1 Eilema caniola | reverse complement strand
AAATGTCAATAAATCCTTTGAAAAAAAAATTGTAATTTTCAAAAATATTTGAAATATATTAAAATATATAATAATTAATATATTTATATACATATATATCTTAGCATCAGTCGGGTTATTTTTTTTTAATTTATTTTATTTTATTACTGAAATAAGAGTGTTTTTTATTACAAAATGATGGACTGAACTTCAACAATGAACATCAACAATCCGAGACAGAGTGTAGTGTACACTTTAGAAGTATAGTATAAGTCTTTCTGTGATATACTTTCATTTGGTTTTTCATTATAAATGTATTATTACAATATTTATAAACATTCCTTCCTTGTTATCGAAAATAACCCAGTGTGATTTCCATATGACATTGATTTGTTAGTAAAATTTCGGAAAGAATTTCCGCCTGCTGTCATATTATATGAATACCAATCAGAGAGACGCTTAGATTGTGGAATGAACTCCCTGCTGTGATTTCCTCAAGCGACCTCAATATGGGGTTCTTCAAGATGGGGCTTTAGAAGGTCCCTACAGGGTTGGGAGCGCGAGTGAGGCACCCATGGTGTTGCACACGTTCATATAGGCGGTTACCACGTGCCATCAGGTGGGCTGTGTTCGTCTGCCACCTAAGTGGTACAAAAACACAACTAAAACGTGATCTACCCCTGACTCGCTGGGATATTTTAGAGATCTTGAAGAGGCTCAATCCACACCAGTATTTAGATACCTATTATAACAGAGCGGTAGAAAACATCGTAATTTTTTTTATATCGCGATGCAGGGATCAGTATCGTGTGTTCAGAAATAGTTCAGCGGTTCTAACTAGATGGAGCTGTTCACCTGTACAGTGGAAATACCGACCCTAATAGGGAAATATCTTGGAATATGATTGAAATATGGGTACTCGGGGTTTCCTCTATATAGGAATGTCTTTTTGCATTTTCCTTCCTGGTAACTTATATAAATAAACATCAAATTAATAGGTATGGGAAATATTTTTTTTATATTTTAAATTAAATCTAAATGGAAAAATCTGCTTCCAAATACATATAGTAGATTTGCCGCAAACTGACTGTACATTTAAAATATTTAAAAAATACTTCGCTTATAGGACTTATAGCTGTGGTTATAGGTATTACGATATTGAACACAATATTTATATATATATTTTTAAATTATGTTAGTAATCAGTAATCATTTATTTGAAATACATTTACATGTGTTGTACTGCAAGATACTCAATATAACTTTGGCATACCTACATATTATATTATTACAACATAAACAAATATCAATTGATGCAAAATAAAACATAGATTGTGGAACATTGGCTCCCTGTACTAATGTAATTAAACATTGTATCACAGGTGCCTGCGTTTAGAGACACAGTTAATTTCACAATTTTCATGATTAAAACATTAGGTACGTACCAATCATTTCATACTATAATAAATTGAACTCTCGAGTTAAAAAATAATTCAAAATAATGACTTAAATGTTTTTGTATTCATTATTTTAGGTTACCAATACCGTGTTGAGTGAGGGCGTGTTGCTGGGTGAGTGCGTGTGTGCTGGTGAGTGAGGGCGAGTTGGCGAGTGAGTGCATGTTGATGTGAGCGAGCGTGTTGGTGAGTGAGAGCGGCAGATAATGTTGTGTGTAGGTATAGCATAATGGGTACGTTAATCTAATATTTCAAGGATAGCTTCAGTTTCCTGATATTCCAAAGTCAAGAGCCACAGTTTTAAGGAAAATTTGCACTCCTTCAATGGTCGTGGATAAATGTAGATGATTTTATTGATTCGGTTATAAAGACGACAACTATTTATTGAAAAGTTTCCACCCGCTATGGCTGTTCTATGCAGTTTTATAGCGCAGATACGGTCCTTTCTACGCTTGACAATGGGTACATACGATAGCATTGCATGCCTGCGCATAGTGGTTTGGAACACAAAAAGCTGTCTCAAAGTCATCACTTTTTTTTTTACGTGCGGGAAATCCCCACGGATACCCACCCCTCCGGAGCCGGAGGGGGAGGTTATGTCGGACTCGAACCGACTAAACCGCACGCCGTCTCTGGGTCGTAGAGCTAGGCCGAAGGTGAGGTTGTCATGCGACATATCCCTCGCAACCCGGCTGACCCAGGGTCATCCCTCTCGGTCTGGCCCTCCTCGGGAAAGTCTCACAGTCATCACAGAGCATTCTTTGTATTGTTGCGTTGTGGGATACCTTCGCGGTTTGCCTGTTAGTACTTTTAAAACAGCTCTCTGTGCTCTTTCTAACCTAAGCATATTGGTAGGGCCAACTCCACCCCACACCGCAATGCAGTAAGCCATTATAGATTGACATAATGTATAATATATCAATTTTAGGATGCTTTCATCAGCAGAAGATTACAGCTTTTTAACCACATATATGAGTTTTCTGACGCGTGAAGTCATGGTCTCTATCTGCTTATTCCAGCGAAGGTTTGCATCTATATATACACCCAGGTATTTTGCGTAGGGCAGCTGATTCAGGGAGGGACAACCACAATCTCTACTAACTGGATCACAGATGTGGACCTTAAGAGAACACGCCTCCTGGGGCACTGATGTTAGTCCGAGATGCACACGAAAACTACAGCACATGTACAGCCCCTCTAGACAAGTGGCAATTCGCTTGCCAGCGTTTGATGGAATAGAATGACGAATGTATAGGATTTGACGTTTGTGACAGTAATTAACGCATGTCATAAAGTTCAAATCCCATACATTCGTCATTCTATTCCATCAAACGCTGGTTTTTTTTTTACGTGCGGGAAATCCCCACGGATACCCACCCCTCCGGAGCCGGAGGGGGAGGTTATGTCGGACTCGAACCGACTAAACCGCACGCCGTCTCTGGGTCGTAGTGCTAGGCCGAAGGTGAGGTTGTCATGCGACATATCCCTCGCACCCCGGCTGACCCAGGGCCATCCCTCTCGGTCTGGCCCTCCTCGGGAAGGGGGGACCACGCGGTCCCCGACTCAACCCCGGTGTGGGGAGGCGCGCATCGCCCTACGATGCGCGCCGCCGCCGTGGCCTGCTTCTGCTAGGGTGACGAGCGGCTCCACCCGTCACCCTCAGGCCCGCGCTCATGGGGGGCGGAGGTCTGTTTGCGCCATCAAACGCTGGCAAGCGAATTGCCACTTGTTTAGACGGGCAGAACAGATTTTGATCCTTTTTTTATTAGAAAGGTTTTGTTATGACCTCGCGTAGGTTTATCGCAATCGATTGAGTAGAACCGAAGACATGCTTAAAGGGCGGAGGTTAGACTTTTGTAAAAAAAGTGCTTTGCAATATTGGCCCAAAAGTGGACATTGACCCTGAAATCACGATAAAACGACATTTAGGCGGGGCCACGGGCTTCAGTTAGTGAATAATAAAACAAAACAAACTTTTCTCGATATGACCTCCATTGAATTTCATTATTGCAGAATGCGTTGCATAGATTCACTCATTGCGCCAATCACAATACAGTCGCTGTTATATCTCGTGCCGGGGAATTCCCCGTAAATTGTATATGTTCTTGTGTTGTTTGTTTACATTATTAAATGATAATAATTTTGTTTCTTGTTATGTACGACATTTATGATAATTATCTTCTTATAACATAATCTGTGATACTAAATATTGGAATTGAGCACAGAAATATATAAGGATAGAACGGCTCTGTAAGCGGGAAAAGCGTGCCAAGTTTTTGTCATTTCCTGTCCTATGAGACAGGAACTTTCGAATGCTTACTCGGTACTGTTAAGATTAGCTTGTAATATCATCGTTAAAAATGCCGTGAATATGCCATATTGTGCTATTTCCAACTGTAGAATAAAAATGGAGAAGTAAGTTTGAAAAATAAAGGTATTTCTTATCTCTCGGGAGTATTTATTTACAGGGAAACAGTCGCCACGCGCGCGACGTGTAGGTGAACACTGCGTATGGTCGTTCTGTCCTAATATATTTCTGTGGAGTTAAGGTTATGAGCTCACTTGGAGCTAGGAATATTGTCATTATTCCTACGTTAGTTATTCCCGGTGGCATTCCATTCCTGCACCTCAGAGCTTGAGGTCTGCTTTTTTGTTCCAGAGAACTTCGATATTTTCCGTAAAGGTTAAACCAGTTGTCGGATAATTTAGGGCTAACTTCCTGTAACGACTGCCGTAGACATTTTCAAACCCGAAATTGGGACCCGGAACCAGCCTTCTTACAGGAGGATTCTCTGACCAATGAGCTAGCGGGTCTTGCTCTTGAGCATTTAAAATTCTCCTATTCAACCATTTATACAACCACTAGTTGTTGCCGGCGGCTCCGCCCTACTCAACTTTGTCCTCGACTATTTTGACATTAATGATCACTGCACCGCTTCCTTGAGTAGTAGCGTGATGATATATAGCCTATATGTTATTCTGATGTATAAGCTATATTCTTGTTAAGTTTCATTAAAATCCATTCAGTAGTTTTTACGTGAAAGAGTAACAAACATCCATGCATCCATAATTCTTACGAATTTTCGCGTTTAAAAAAAAAAAAACATTTATTCCACTTTTTGGTTCGAACATTATTGGGCACTTAAGAGTTATTAACCTCTCCGTATCGGCTTTAACAGGTCAAGCGATATTTGTAGGTTACAATATATTGAACATTTACACACAGTTTTAGATAGTAAACATATATTTCATATCTCTTGTTGTCATGGTCAAAACCTCGCAATGTAGGTCTTCCTTGGGAATAGATTATAATAGGTTTTCCAAGGGGTTACCAACTTATATCTCGAAACAAAATTAATGGCGGCTTAGGAGTTCGAACGAATGCGAATTCGGGCCAATCGAATGTCTCGCTCTCTTTTTTTCAAACGCCATTGGCCTAAACGCACTCGTTAGAACTTCCGAGCCACCATTAAGTTGGTTCGAGGTATACCATGATATTAAAGTGTTTGGCTGTGAATGACGTGATTTCTGATCAATGTAACTAAGAACTAAATTCACACTTTATAATTTGACGAAATTAGATTTTCTTTTTCACATCTTATTTTTTTAATTTATTTATTAAGAAACAAACAGTCATTTATAATTACATTAGCTGACCCGGCGAACTTCGTACCGCCAATATTTTTGGCGAGGCGTGGCGTCTGATCCCGTTCCCGCTACACCCTCTACTCTTAAATCACTCTATTTATTTAAAAAAATCGCATCAAAATCCGTTGCGTAGTTTTAAAGATTTAAGCATACAAATGGATATAGGGACAGAGAAAGCGACTTTGTTTTATACTATGTAGTGATTAAAATAAACAACACTATACAAATACACACCTACAGTTTCCTACATTTGTTCAAGCATACAAATATAGCTACTTAACTTAAATAAATAAATAACTATCAAATTAAATCTAAAAATAAAAATATACTCATTTAGAGAGACACTCCATGGCTAATCTCTGTCTGAGAGATTCATTGAACAAAATCATCCTTTAGTACCGTTAACTTGCTAAAAGCTGTCATGACCCAAACTTCATAATGGGCCATCTTTCTTACCTGTGTGGGAAGCATGGGCTAACAAACTTCAAGCTTTTATAAAATGACGTTGATCTACCGTTCACGGACTATAAGTCTATTAGTTCCGTGTTGGTTCCTGACAACGAATACATCCGACAGGGAACCAAAGTTATCGACATAGCTCAAAGAATCAGCAAGCTGAAGTGGCAGTGGGCTGGCCATATCTCACGAAGAACCGACAACCGTTGGGGTAAACGTGTTCTTGAGTGGAGACCGCGACTCGGCAAGCGTAGTGTAGGACGCCCTCCGACCAGGTGGGATGACGATCTAAGAAAGACTGCAGGCAGATGCTGGATGCGGCAAGCTGAAGACAGGGCGCTATTGCACTTATTAGAGGAGGGCTATGTCCAGCAGTGGACTAAAATAGCCTGATGATGATGGTTCCTGATGGAGTAGAAGGAAGCCCTACCCATTCCATCCCTTCCCGTGGGTGTCGTAAAAGGGAACTAAGGGATAGGGCTGTTCCCCATCCAACAGTAAACATACGGCCTATGACTAAGTACTCGCTTGTGGGTAAAATAGCCTCGCCCCCTATTACATGGTACTAGAAATTGTAGTTAGCAAAATGTGGGCAATAATACACATCTTCCTACGTCTACGGGGATTTACAGGCTTGACTGTAGGTATGTAAATACTCGGAATAATGGAAATATACACACATTGCATACAAATATTTACACTGAATGGGAATCAAAGGTGGCACGTGTAACTTGATCACACAATGTTAAGGCCGGGTGCAGTGTCGCACTGCAAGTTGCAACGTGGCCTTAACCGTACTCTTCGGACTGCTAATATAAAATCCGCTAAAGATAGAGAGAGATGGCCGCGAGAGCTTAAATGTAGTGTTTGAAAGGATTTATGTAGGTATGTATGTTTTTTACGAAAAATTATATCTACGTGATAAAATTTAACTTTACCAGTCTCTAGATATTTTATGCTCAATTTTTTAATACAAACATCGACATTATTTGTTAATGGCGTCTTAGTGTGAAATGTGTTTGAAATAACGATTTGGAGCATTCCAGAGTCATGTTTGACGCTAATTTCTATCGAGTCAATTGTTTGAAACGTGTTTCTATCTTACACATCCCTTGTTTAGTATACTTTATGAATACACGTTTTATTTGGCGCATTTTGCTATATTACTTTATATACACCTATTTTAAAATTTATAATAAACCTATCTATTCCAATCGATCAAGGTAGGAATAATAGTTTAAAAAACTAAAAAGCACGCTTTTAGCACGCACTAAAAATTACGTCCGCCATATTGGATTTAAGTCACGTGACTATTTTTTTTCGTTTTCCTGACAGCAAACCCTTTCATTTGATACCCATATCATGGGGGTGGATTTCAAACAGCCAGTCCGCCATCTTGGGGAGGCCGCCATATTGGATTTGTAATGACGTTTCTTAGCTAGTCATGTATTGTCATCAGAACTCAGAACGTGTGCAAAATTTCATCCTAATCCAAGACCGGAAAGTGGGTCAAATTAAGATTCCAAGATTTTCTTACAAATCTACATAGTTACAAGTGAAGCTAATAAAAGCGTGTTGAAAAGAGAAACGTGACTTGGATGGAGTCCCACGCCACGGACTGGTTGCGGGTTCTGTACCGGCCTAAGTCGTTGCCTCATTGTCCTATGCAAATCGATTTTTAAAAATGTAAAATATTACTGCAATCCGGCCTTAAGCTACATGTACTTTTTGACCACCTGGTACTCTTATCATTGCTTACTTAATCAATATAGGATTATACTTAAACATACATATACTCACGCCCGTGTACTTCTTGAGGCTAGCAGAGATGTAGTGTATTTGTTATTGATATTTCGTCAAGCATGTGTTCAATCTGAAGATTAGCCGATATCTACCTACTTTGGCTATTCGAGCGTAGTCGTGGGTAATATCTGTTTGGTTAGGTTTTTTTTTTAAAGAATATTAGCAGTCGAAATTATCGAAATTACTAATATTCCCTCTAACGCCTCCAACTAAGCTAAATTGCTTGTGCTAGGAGTGGGTTCACGTCGGTAGTGTAATGGCCAGGATTCGAACCCGGGACCTCTCGATTGTAAGGCCGACTCCTTAACCACTAAATTAAAGGTGCATTTTATAATATATTTTATTAAAAAAAAATAGAAAAACCCGTCTGATGCTGAAAAGATCGAAACAAACTTTATAGCAGGCGGTACCCATTAATTTTCATCGGGTTTGGGATTTGCAAATGGGTACCGCCTGCTATAAAGCTTGTTTCGATCTTTTTAGCATCAGTCGGGTTTTTATTTTTAATAATTTATTTTATTTAATACTTTTTAGTTATGAAATATATATTTTTGTAATCGTCTTTTATTTACCTTCATTTTGATGCTTCACTCGATAAATTTGAGAGATAATTGTTTTTATCACGTACATTATTTGCGTCAGAAAACCAACATATAGCTTGTGTTCATATTTTTATCTACCCAAGAACACTTTGGCAATAAATACCTTTCATTTGAGACATGAATCATTGAAATCCGCAGTGTGGTTCAGAAGATATGAGGTAATAAAGAATATTAGACACAAATATACAAGATACGCGCGAAAAACATAACCCTCCCTTCTTAAGCTGTGAACAGTTTAAAAAAAATATGTTTAAAAACAGAAACCCAACTATTCAAAAAATCACATGCTTGGTCAGAGCATCCCCTTTACGAGATTGGTCTCAGGTTCAAATCCCGCCTGAGTGATTAACTTCTTTTTGCATTCTTATTCGAAATGGAGTATTGTAAAGTAAGTAACCTATATTCATACAATAGGTAAGTTATTGACATAGGTTAGTCATTGCCAAGGGAGTTCCCTGCCTACGCCCCTCTGCCCACTGATAAGATTTTCCTTACTCGAATTAAGGAAAACATACAACAGCGTATTGTAAACATTCTAAGTATCGTTATCGATAGGAAGTCCGGGGGATTTACCGTTATATATGGTAGATTATCTATTGGGAAAGTACCTTATTTATGTCGCCGCCAACAAGTTTAATCAACCGTTCATTTAACTGCCTAGGCTGGTAACTAATCGGCGCCATTCAATTAACGGCCTGAATGATATTCAGCCGTAACGTTTATAACAATGCTTACATATTTAATAAACTGACTCTGGCTAATGCTTAGGCCATTCGTAAGATGAGGCACCACCCCGAAATAAGATAGAAAATTACATACATACATACATAATACTGACAGGGACACTCACGGTAGGGCTAGTCCATATACTAAAAGTCGCGCAGCGAGCTATGGAGCGAGCTATGCTTGGAGTTTCTCTGAAGGATAGAATTCGAAACGAGGTGATCCGACAAAGAACCAAAGTTACAGACAGCTCGCAGAATAAGCAAGCTGAAGTGGCAATGGGCTGGCCACGTCTGTCGAAGGACCGATAGCCGTTGGAGCAGACGAGTCCTAGAGTGGAGACGGCGAGATGGCAAACGAAGGGTAGGACGCCCCCTAGCCAGATGGACCGATGACCTGAAAAAGGTGGCTGGGACGGACTGGATGCGGAAGGCGGAGGATCGTGCGAAATGGCGCACATTGGGAGAGACCTATGTCCAGCAGTGGACTGCAGTGGGCTAATTGATTGATTGATACATAATAGTCACGTCTGTAAATTCCCGAGGGGATAAACACAGATATATTCACAGAAAATTAGTGATAGGTTTATTGAGATAGCTGCGCAATCCAACTAGGTTAGGTTGGAAGGTTATATGGTTGTCTGCCATGCAAAATTAAGTCATATTCTTAGCTGTTTGATTAAATGGCTAGGCAAGTAATTAAACTTCATCGATCCAACCCATTTCCCTAGCCGTTTTTTTTGTTTTTTTTTTTTACGTGCGGGAAATCCCCACGGACCCGCCCCTCCGGAGCCGGAGGGGTAGGTTATGTCGGGCTCGAACCGACTAAACCGCACGCCGTCATCCCTCGCACCCCGGCTGACCCAGGGCCATCCCTTTCGGTCTGGCCCTCCTCGGGTCTGGCCCTCCTCGGTCTGGCCCTCCTCGGTCCCTAGCCGTTTAATCAACTTACTGAACATCATTCAGCCTGGCTGTGACATTTATATTGTCATTATACTAGCGTTAATTCCGTTTAGTTCCAATAGCCTGATTTTAGTGGCCTGTGGCCTCGCTCTAGTATGCTTACTTCTGCTTATAGAGCTTATTTTGGCGTCTATTGTAGTGACTGGAGTCTCACTTCTTAACCGCAAAAAGAAAGCCCGCTCTAGAGCCTCTTACATTCAAGCCTGGGTCCTTTCGCGTCAATTGTTAACATGGTACGAGTATGTAATTGCCACCCTATTTCCTGAAACTTCGCCTTCAGCTTACCATCAGGTGTTGTGAAGTCGAATTGACGTGTCCTATATATATAAAAAACAAATTGCCACTGCAAGAGCGGCCAGAATTAGCACAGGAATTATTCACGAAAAAGCACGTTCTGCGCCTTGGAGAGCACTTTAAACCTTCGGTCCCGGTGGCCACACTAACATTTATGGCAATAGTTGGAAAAAGGCTTAGAGAATGATGAACAGCAGGCGAGGTGAAGTCATATGGACGTGACTGTTATAAACTTGCGTTTCAGATGTGGCGTTTACGCGGGCACCCAGTTATGGGAGATATTTATGACAAAATGCGTGAAGCTCGAAAATTATTTAAATCTAGGTTGAAGTGGTGTCGCAATAATCAAACCCAAATCAAAATGGATATATTAGCAGAAAACCACAATTCTAAAAATTTCTCAAAATTCTGGAAAAATACGAACAAATTGGGCCCCAGGTTGCGCCTCCCAGTTAGTGTGGGGGGTGAATACAATCCCACGGCTATAGCGAACATGTTTGTAAACCACTTCAAAGTGGAACCGCCGCCTAGGCCGACCGCCGCCTAGGCCGACGGTGCATGCGTCTCCGTCGATGCTTGGCACTGAGAGGGTTACCTTGGAGCTTCAAGTCACATTCTGTGCAAAAGAGGTTGCCGCCGTAATTAAAAACATGGTTAGAGGGAAGTCTCCAGGTCACGATCACCTCAGCGTTGAGCATCTGCGATACGCGGGCGTTCACCTACCGAGAGTGTTAGCTATGTTTCTGACTTTGTGTCTGAGTCATTCTCATTTACCGGATGATTTAATGATAACAATAGTCGTCCCGATTGTCAAAAATAAAACGGGTAATGGTGCTGATCCCACTAACTACAGACCCATTTCTCTTACCACTGTAACTGCTAAGGTGTTGGACAGTCTGCTTGACTCACATATGGCATCGCGTGTAAGTATACACGATGCACAATTTGGCTTTAGGCCAGGTCTGTCTACGGAAAGTGCTATACTGTGTTTGAAGCAGATTGTGCAGTACTATGCTGACAGGGATACACCAGTCAACGCGTGCTTCCTTGACTTATCCAAGGCGTTTGACCTGGTGTCATATGACCTTCTTTGGGAGGAGCTTCACAAACAGGGTACTGTAGAAAGTGAAGTAATATCCCTGCTTAGATACTGGTACAAAAATCAGACGAACCATGTTAAGTGGGCTGGCACATTATCACGTATGTACAGATTGGACTGCGGAGTGAGGTAGGGGGACATAACCTCTCCACGCCTTTTCAATCTGTATATTAATCAGTTGATCGTTGAGCTGAGTAGCGCCAATATTGGTTGACATATAGATGGGATATGCGTCAATAATATTAGCTACGCAGATGACATGGTGCTACTGAGCCCATCGATCAGCGCACTAAGGCGACTATTGCAAGTCTGTGAGGGTTATGCGGTGGCTCATGGACTCAAGTATAATGCTAAAAAGAGTGAGTTACTAGTTTTCAAGGCGGGCATCAAATGTTACGAGAACGTGCCACCTGTCTCGCTGTGCCACACTGCTCTAACAAGAGTTACTCAAGTCAAATACTTGGGTCACTGGCTCACGGATAACCTAAATGCAGGGCGCTGGCAGTCCGATGTAATATGCTGGCCCGCAGATTTGCAAGGTGTTCGAAACAATCGAAGTTGACACTGTTTCGATTGACAATCTTTCTACACCTGTAGTCTGTGGGTTAGCTATACGCAGAGGGCTTTCAGCGCTCTGCGTTTTCAATATAATAATGCGTTCAGGGTATTGTTGGGGCTACCACGCTATTGTAGTGCGTCGGAGATGTTCGCGGAGGCGAGGGTTAATGACTTTAATGCCATCATCCGACAGAGTTGCGCTTCCGTCCTTCGTAGGATGCGCGAGAGCCCCCACAGCATCCTGAGCGCATTAGCTGATAAGTGGGATGGTCCGATGCTGAGGCACTGGGTACGAGCGCATGTACTGTGACGTGGTCGGTGTCTGGTGACCGGACCATACCTACCTATATTTATTCTTTTTTGTTTTCTATGTGTACTTACTAACAATAGGATAAGACTTTTGTTACTAACACCTTATGGATCATCTGGTCTGAAATAAAGATTAATTAATTAATTTCAAGCAAACATTCTTGTTAATGACCATCAAACTAATGATTTATATAAATAACTTGATTGTGTCTATACTTATAGATAGTAATACTGTACTATAAGGGTATATCTAACTATCTAAAGTTGATTCACTTACTTCATAATACGAAGAAATTATTTCTCAATGATTTATTACATATCGTATGAACACTTTACTCGAATGTCACCCCGTGATAATGGCTGCTGAAAAGTAAATATATACACAAACTTTCCCATGTCGTTGACGTGTCGGGTCCTCGAATTGTTTCATTATTATTTCGGTATGCTTTACCAGATAGGGGTCCCCCGACAAGACAACGCTTGAATCAAAACATTGCTATAATCCATTCGGTGATGTGTCTTTTTAATGTTTTATTTAAAAACTCAGTTTATTAATATTTTTCTGTTAAGAAACTCATTTTAAAGACTAAAAACTGATGTTATCCAAATAATATGTTTTTTTTAATATAAAGTCGCCACAAGACTGCTTTCTTTTGTTAAGTACAGTCAGCATCATTAAAATGTTGCTAACAAAAGTACTCAAAATAATCCAAATACCATAATTCCAAGTTTACATTGGTTATTAGTTTACTATTACTCTACTAACTGACATAATTCTGGAAGACCGAACGTTAAAATACTTGGACCACTCTGGACACTTACAACTATTTGAGTAGGTACTCTAATAACCAATATAAAATTGGAATTTTGGTATTTGAATTATTTTGAGTACTTTTGTTAGCGACATTTTAATGATGCTGACTGTACCTAAGCGGATAGGTATATCATTCAAGAGCTAATACGCTACTTTTATTTTTTTACGTTTTTTGGAGGTATTTATCGTGTCGGTGTGTTTTATATTTTTATATATATATATATTTCTCCTGATTCCAGACTCCACTAAAAATGTCACTATACCAGGAGAATGTGGAGATGACGTCACTACTCCTCCAATTCAACGCTGATGTCATGGACAGCGACGCACAGGATCGAACCTACTTTCACATAGCTGCGGAAATGGCCACAGACCACTTGAAAGTGTTACTGAACCATTGTCGACAGAATGCTAGGTGAGTTTCGTGAGATGTTCTTGCTTCGTGAGATTTTTTCATCAGAGGTTTTGCCTTCTTCTTCATCATGGCGTTAATTCCAGTCGCATCTGAAGCGTTCAGCTTGGAGTCAGGGGTCCGCTTTACCAATCTAACTGCAAATGTGGCTGGACTTTATTTTTTATTTTTATTTTAATCATTTATTTGCGAAAATGGGTACATTAAGGTGTTTACAGGAAATATTTAATTTTTGAACAGCCAAATTCCGCCTCAAGGCTTGCAAATATAGGTACTATTTAAATAACACAATGAACTACATTCAAATTTACACAATCATTTCAACTTTCATAATTAATTCAATTAAGTGATTAATAACAATGTCAATAAACAACAAAAACAAACCATAATCAATGTCACAATGAATAAGATTGAAACATAATACAATTGAGTTATACCGAATAGAAAAAAAATACAATAAATCCAATTTTCATAAAATTAATAACCATGTCAATAAATATGTAATGTCACTTGTAATGTGACTTCGATATTTTATGTAAAGCGACTGCTATCTGACCTCCACAAACCAATTTTAATTCGGGCGATATAGAAGCTTTGTAGATAGACCAGTTATTGGACTTTTAAGGCTTCAACTACCCGTAACGACTGCCATAGATGTTCTTATGGCAATCGGCACCAACGATTTAACGTGCTCTCCGAGGCACGGCCAGACCAATGCCCAAATACCCATATTCATGCCTAAAAACATTTGCTGCGTAGTGGCCACGTTCATTACAGCATCGCCACAGGTTTTGCCTATTGCCCTGTAAATCCCCCCCCCCCCCCCCTATCCGGCTCTAGACAATAGAATTGAATTAGTATTGATGATTACTGTCCTCGGCTATCTTAAGAGCCTCATTTAACGGCTCGGGCCTCATTGGCGCTTCAGCGGTAATCACCAACTTTACACACTTGTACCGTAATGTACTATTTTTACAGCAGTCAAGCGCTTCATGAATAATTAAGGTAACATTTGACATTATAAAGGTAAACCCCTACTAAAATTTAAATTAATAACCAAATCTTCTATACATATATATAAATTGGAGTGTCTGTAATATTAAAACAACCGTTTTTTACTACATGCATATTAATATGATACGGTACATACACCAAAATAACATTATATTAAAAAATTTGTCTGCCTGTCTGTTTGTTCCGGCTAATCCCTGAAATGGCTGGACCTATTTCTACGGGAATTTTATTTGCAGATAGCTGATGTAATAAGAAGTAACTTAGGCTACTTTCATTTTAGAAAAATTTAATGCTAAATAGCGTTGACTCAACACTAAGCGCTAATAGACATTCACGCAGGCGGTGCCGCGGGCAACTGCTAGTCCGTGATAAAAAGATATAAAGATTTATCTATATTATTATGATTAAATGTGTCATAATCTTCACATAAAATGATTTTAGATTACAAATGTGTTGCTATAAGATTATCTATATTGCGTAATAAAATGAACTGGCGGATTTCTGACAATGTGTAAATAAACTTGTGTGTGTGTGTGTGTGGTGTGCGTTTGAGTGTGAGTATGTGTGTACAAACGAAAAAAGAGATACGGTTGCACCTTTACATACAACTTTAAAAGACAACGAATGGCGCAAACACTTAATATAGCTACTTACTAATAATTCGTCAGTATTAATAAGGTATTTGAATTATATTATTATTTAAATCAATAATAATTTTATAATTACGAATTTATTATCACGTATTTGTACCGTAGCGCACTGACGCGGCGCTGATAATCAAAGTCATAATTTTTTTTTGTCACCATTTTAGAATCCGGGCTACACTTCTAGTTTATATAATACATGATTGCGTGTACCTTAATTAAAAAATACAGCTCATACATAGAAGCTCGCATTTTTACTTGGGACCAAAAACCACACATACATACATACATATGCTCACACCTGTTTATTTCGGGTAAGGCAGAGACAACAGCCTGCCAATTGACTCTATCTTCACATAATTCACAAATTTCCTCTACTGTCTTATACTGTCATTAATCCACTCATGCAAGCCGGCTGGTTTAGAGCTTTTCGATATGCCTTTTCTTTTCAAAATTTTAAGAATTTATTCATGTGTTTTAATTACGTATACGCAAAAATTCATTTGAAATTCATTTGAAAAAGGGACAAGATTTTAGATTTTTTAAATTCTCATCTAATGTATAGTCTACAATTAAAGGGATTTTACAGTTCTTAAAATAATTACTTCTTATTATTCAATAGCTAGCTAAGATTTTTTTATTTCAAATGCGTATTCTTTTTCACTTTTAGAAAAATTGTTTAGCTTGGTGATTTTTTTTTTAAATGCATTATGAATTACTTTTTGAATCTGGTACAAGATTTTTTTGTATTATAAAATTGGAAGAAAAATATCATTATTATAAAAGGCCATGCAAATTTATCACAGAAAAAAATATTAATTGCATTTAATTTGTTAGCCGTTTGAATGATAGGTTTGTTTGAGTATTAACGCACTTAATAGGCTATGTGACAAAGTCTTCAATTTTTCCGATTTTGTTTAATATGTTTTCTGTTTAATATGTTAGCTTGTTCTGAAAAAATATGCCTTGCAAACTCACTCGCACGTACGATTTTATATGAAACGTTTATGGAACGTTCGGGCGGCGCGGCGGCGCGAGATTTTGAATTTTCAAAATCAAATATCTTTAAAACTATTTGTCGTTAGAATATTTTACCTACTTTAACAGTTTATTACATTATTATAGAGTGGTCATTTTTCAAAATAAAAAAGAAATGGTCAAATAACCTATTTAGGTACGCTATCTCCTGGAGGACCCACAGATATATACTTGGCGAACTTTCGATCTGCGTCACTTATAACATATAATAGTACCTGGATGACCGAGCTTGGCTCGGTATTTTTTTGTAACAACGCCATCTGCTGGACGCTTTAGTGTTGTTGTGTCGTTAAAGCAGCTAGTTACTCACATTGCCAATAGATGTTAGGAAGAGTCATATTTCTTTTTTTTTAATAAAATGACATTTTCTAAAAAATGAATCCTAGCTAGATCGATTTATCGCCCCCGAAACCTAAATTTCATGAAAATCGTTGGAGCCATTATATATATTATATATAAATTTAAGGGGGTAGGCCCAAAAAGTCTTGGCTTGACGTCGTGCAGGGTGACATGCGTGCAAATGGTTTCACTACCATGGACGCTCAAGATCGTGCGAAGTGGAGGAGGAAGAATCGGAAGGCGGATCCTGAGCTCCGAGGGCGTTTCGGCCTCGGATGCAATCGGGACTACGTCTAAATGTCGATGATGATGATGGATGATACAAGAATTCCTCGTTTAAAGATGTAAGATAAGATATTGAACGACCGCTCTTTCACTGATAAGCCTATTCGGTATTATTCATGTAATTCCCAAATGTTTATCTCTTGATAAAAAAAACCTGACCTATCATTGTAAATAACCTAATTTAGATAGTATTGTGCTATCTTCGCACAAGTACTTCTAGACAGAATGACTAGTCACCGTTGTATAGATAAAACACGCATAACTAAGTTATTGTTACGTTCGTTCGCATATACGACTTGAGCAACCACGCGCAGGGCACGCCTTGATTGCGGCGGTAAGACCCATCATGGGGGAGTTGCTAGAGAGGCCACACGTAGCCTCTCGTACCGTCAGACGCAGGTCATTACCGGACACGGTAACTTCGGGCGGTACCTGCATCTGATGGGCATAGAGCCAACGCCCGAGTGCCATCACTGCGACGCGAGCGTGGACTCGGGGCTGCACACGCTGACCGAGTGTCCGGCGTTTGAAACGCCGAGGCGGGAGCTTGTGACGACCCTGGGGGACAGTGTTCACGCTCTCCACCCTGCTCGCGGCGAAGGTCCGCTGCGCGGATGCGTGGGCGGCCAGCGCCTCCTGCGAGCAGGTCATGCTCGCGAAGGAGACAGCAGAGCGGGCGCGGCGCAGCGAGCAAGAAAGACTCGCGGACATCGATGGCCGCGTTCGAAGGCGGCTCGGGCGTCGGAGGGCGCAAACCGACCGCCGCCCCCCATTTCCCGCACGTAAAAAATTAAACGTTCGTTTGCATAAAATTGGTACTTTGAGTGAGCACTTGGGGTATTGTGGTGGGGTAATGTTTACTGTCGTTCATGATAAATATAAGCTAACTATAAAATAACCTACAAAAATCTGTACTACATTTAATTTATCGACAACTTTTGATACTGGTGGCATATGATTATTTTTAATTGCAATAAACCGGCAACACAGGTTATGTCATTTTACTATCTGAAATTAAAAAAAACAGACTATACATACATCATAGTATGTGTATAGTACGCGATGTATAAGTCGTTGACCAAAAATTCCTAGATAATGATCAATCAAAAATCAAAGTGCTTTGTAATAGACAGCCTCTCTGCCGTTACAACCTCACCTTCGGCCTAGCACTACGAACCGCAGACGGCGTGCGCCTTAGTCAGTTCGAGTCCAACATAACGGGGGGGGGGGGGGGGGGGGGGGATATCCGTGGGGACTTCCCGCACAAAAAAAAGCCTCTGTGGCGTGAGGGTAGTGCACGCGGCCGCCGCACATGAGGCGCGGGTTCGTTTCCCGCTCAACGCAAATATTTGTATGCATGAATATGGGTATTTGCATTGGTCTGGTCGTACCTCGGAGAGCGCATTAAGCCGTCGGTCCCGGCAGTCGTTACGGGTAGTAGAAGCCCAAAAAGTTCAACAGCTAGTTTAAATGCAATGCTTCGATATCGCCAATGCGTTGTGGAGGTCAGATGATAGTCGCTTTTAATTTGACTTCACTCCGCCTAATGGTAATCTGAAGGCAAAGTTAAACATCAGACAAACCCACAGTTAGACTGAAATAAGGCAACCTGAGACTCCGAGATGAAAACTTCTAATGCGACTGGGATTAACGCTAGGATGAAAAAGAAGAAGCTCTTTGTAATGAACTCCAGAACACATATTTAGTATTGAAACAGATAATTTTATATTTTCAGAAAAATTCTAGAAGATAACGAATCGCTCTGGGCCCCTGGGTATTCAACAAAAACAGATTCAGAGTTAGCGAGTATATTACTTACACATGTAAGTAAATTGACTAACGACCAAGGTGAGAATTAACTTAATATTACTATTTATACCATTTAGGTGTCACACAAGCACATATACCACTTGATGGTGCGCGGTTATCGTGGCCTATGGACGTTTGCAACCAAAGTGGCGTCACACTCGCGCTGCCGACCCTGTACGCTGCTGACCTTTCTTGTAGAACCCGATATTGTAGTCGCTTGGAAAAACCACAGATGACAATTATTGAACAAAACCCAGTAGATTGGCAAGGTCAGTCTTTGGATGGGTGACCGTTCTTCCGGTTTCGGTCAGGTTTTAGTCTAACGGTTGAACTTTGATATTTTCCGTGAAGCGACTGCCATATGACCTCCACAACCCATTGGGGATATCGAAGTTCTTTAGTTAGACCAGTTGTCGAACTTTGGGCTAACGGCTATGGCCCTTTCAACGCTATAACGAATAATCGCAAGAAAATATTAAAACGTGTTAATAAAGCCGCTGCTGAAGAAAGTTGGTCAGTTAGGGAAATTGAGATTAGATCAAGACTAGATCTAGACTAGATCCAGACTAGATCGAGACTAGATCTAAATTAGATCCAGCCTAGATCGAGGTAGAATTTTCTCTGATTCATAATTATTCTTTACAGGGTATACCCCCTTAATGATGGCTTGTAAGTTGGGGCTACACGAGAACGTCAGACTCCTCGTGGAGAGCGCTCCTGAGACCGTGAACTTTAAGATGCCCAGCAGTGGGAATACTGCTCTGTATCTAGCTGCTGGGGCAGCTTGCATGGACAGTACAGGTACGTAGCTCAGTGATGAAGAGTGAAGCCGGTAGGAATCAGGTTATAGGGATTTCTAGCCATTGACGTAGATTATACTACAGCGTTAGGGCTTGCGAGTTCGATGGCCAAGCAGTCAAAATCAGATTGATATTGAGTAACAAAAGTACTCAAAATCATCTGGATACCAAAATTCCGATCTATACTAACGTTATAAAGAAGAAGGATTTGTAAGTTTGTTTGTAATGAATAGGCTAGGAAACTGGTATATTGCTTAGTGTAGATAATGGTGAAAGAATTTTTGAAATCGGCACATTAATCTTTGAGTTTATTCATTACAAACATACACAAATACAAATCTTTCCTCTTTATAATAGTAAGGTAAAAGACCCAATGGTCGACACTGACCCAATAGTCGACGCTTTCGAAAATAAACCTTTATTGTAAGAAAAGTAAGTATTTTGTATACTTGACCATTAACTTAAAAGACATCTAATGGCATGTATAATACATGTTAAAAAATTCGCAACACTGTCGTGAGTAAATTTTGCTTAGTATAGATAAGCTATTATAATGCTCAAATCTGTTTTAGGTAAGTTTTACCAGCTAAAAAGAGTATTGAATATAGAAACGATGAGAGTTGTTTACTTTGCTCTAGCTGACTCACTTGTACTAATGGTATATGGACGTACTTTTATATCCTACATAATAGTAGTTTATGATACTGTTGCATAATAAGGGTTCTTATAACACGAGTGTGTTTTAAAAAAACGAGCCGTAGGCGAGTTTTTTTATATTATCACACGAGTGTTATAAGACCAAGTTATGTACAGTGTCATACACTACTTTATCTACTCTCATACTATAATACATAAACTAATTTATTTTACAAACAAAACCCAACTTTGTTTAATTTAAAAGTAGAATGTTGAACGCCAAGGCGGAAACATCGATTGTGCGTGCGTGTTTCTTTTTTTCCTGCGAATAGGCGGTTTTTTTTTAAAGTAGTGGTTCAGTCCAGTTGGAGGTTGTATAGGTGTATCGTTATGATTAAAAAGTTATTTAATGATATAGGTGTCCATACAAGACCTGTATCGTAATAAAACTTTTTTTTTGGCCTGTGCGTAATGTTTGTCATAAGCGTTTTGATGTCAATTTTATAATCTTTGTATTATAGTATCAGAGTAGATAAAAGATATAAAAAACCTGCAAACTAGACTTATAAAATACCTTTTCAGTAGTAAAGTCAAAAACATGTGCAATAAAGATTACGAACCATTATTTCCTTTATGTAGAATCTTACCAATTGAAAAAAAAGTAGAATATTTAATAGGATTAGAATATTACCATAGTGAACGACATAAAACAGTGATAGAGAATAATGATAATATTAGAAGGGGTAGGGAACTAAAGCTGAACAGACCCAAGGTTACAAATTACTATGGTAAAACAACTGATAAGTATATGGTGCCGACAGTATTTAATATGTTAAATGTATTGAGAGAATTGCCTATAATGAGTAAAAGCATATTAAAGAAAAGATTAAAGGACACATTATTGGAGAGCGACTAAATTCTTACTAGATTTTGTTTCACTCTTTTTTTCTGTACCTATATGGTTTGCTTATGTTTTATTAATTATATAATAAATATGCAATAGGTTATATAGTATACACAGTTAAGAGCGCGCTCTCGCTGTTAAACGATTAAGTTTGGCGAGGAACAATTGTAAGGAAATTCTATGTAACCATTGGAAAGTGAATAATAAATTTAAAAAAAAAATTGAACAAAAGACATGTCAATGATATCACGCAAGAAATGATAGGGATAGTTATACAAGTAAGAAAAGATACAAAATGTGATTGAACGATATTCAAATACAAGGGTTTATTTTAAATATCACTTGGTCTTAAATAGTATTTTAATTACAGCGAGAAGTAGAATCATTTGTTGATAAATTAATATTTGGGTTTATTTTTTGTTTTTAATAGAATGTATTAATTAATGCATACAAAATTTATGGAAAACGTGAATATTAGCTCTATTTTTTAATTTTTGACAGGGAGCATTTCCTGTCAAAAATAAAAAATACAAGTGAAAGAATTACTTCGATACGTTAATTAGTTACCGATTTATAGAAGTAAACGTGCGATGCGGACTTGTGTGACGTGCGATGCGGACTCGTGTGACGGTGTGACGTCATCTTACAATACTCGCTCAGTCCGCTCGCGCTCTCAGCAAGTTTAAATGCCTATGAAATTAAAACTGACTCGTATTTTTGTCTACAACAAAAACTAGTACATTTATAAACATACAAGCTTTACTATCAAATTTTCAACCGATTTGGCATACGTGTTAATATTCTGCATTCGGTAAAATATAACAATATATTATATTAGTATTATATACCATAGTATAGTTTTTATTATTTGTTAATTCCCTTAGACATAATTTGTTATTATTAAATTATAATTTTTTTCACAGAACGCGGTAACAGATCTCTAGTAGTAGACCACTTCAGAAAGACCATTGAGATTCTAGTAGAAAATGGCGCGGATCCACATTCGAAGAACTTTGACGGATCCAACGTGAATGATCTCCTCACAGAGAATAATATAGCTGATCTATCTATGCTAATAGCCAACAAAATGACCTGTAGGAATCTTGGAGACGGTAAGATACCCGCAGGTAGTATGTTCGATGCATTCATGCTTGTGAAGGATCAAGATGGGAATGTCGACATAAAAAAAGTAGACAAAAAAAAGACAAAAGGACGAGTAACAAAAACCTCCAAAAAGACTCCTGTTACACCCCGTATAATATACCCAGAAATGGTAAAAGGTCCAAAAAGACCTTTAATATTGAAGTCTTCAAAAACATTACCCGGTAATAACGCGAAATGTCCAAATATACCTAATAGTATAACTGAAAAAAATAGTCCAAACAAACCAATAATAATAAAGTCTGAAACTTTGACCGGTGATAATGCGAAAAATCCAATACCTAATATGCCGGGCATTTTGAATAATATGTCGAAAGTCCAAAATTTTAGATTAAATAAACCGCTAATACTAAAATCTGTACCGTCCAAAGATAAAAGGCAGTTGGAAATAATTTATGAGCCAAATGAAAAGTCGAGTACTAACGACTAAATTGTGACTTTAGTCGGTCATTTCGAGAAATGGCGATCTCGGAATGTTGGTAAAACGCAAAATAACTCTAAAGTTGGGCGAAGTTGTGAACTTGGTAGCTTCAAAAGATTATACTATTTATTTATATTATTATTTAAAACATATATTATACATACCGTTTTTCCTTCCGATCACTTGATTTTTCTTACTTTTTTAATAGAAATTCATATATGTACCTTTTTACCCATCGATCCAGTAAATTCGGAACAAATTTCCAAGTGTACTTTGATACCAGATGATTGCAAATATGTATTAACATTAGTTTGGGGTATTTTAGTCAATGAAATACAATAACGCGAAGCGTCGATAGGTTCCGGGTTAGAATCCTGGCCATTACACTACCAACGTGAGCCCACTCCTAGCACAAGCAATTTAGCTCAGTTGGAGGGGTTATAGGGAATATTAGTAATTTCGGAACAATGAATCCAATACTAAACTATTACTAAAATAAACTACAAGTTTATTTTTATGTAAACAATATATTTATTCATAAAATAAAGTATTTAAGTATGTTTATCCGCATTCTAGAATCCACATTATAATCTCTGCTACAATCCATAGAACATATTCGCGTCCACATGGCGATAAATGTTCTGGAATATTTATTTTATTTATCATTTTTATTTATCAAATGTATTTATCACATTTATTTTTTTATGACTTTCAATGCACAAGCTATGTTAACACCAATGTACAAGCAAGGACAAAAATCTTTACAATAATTAAAAAAAGCTATCAAGTATTGAAGATGAAAATGTCAGTCAGAATTCTTTCGAAACACTATAATCGAGGCATAAAAGTAGGGTCAATAATGATAAGAATCCACTTCTAAGCCCCAATTTTTTTATAAAATATTACTAGAGAACTGTAACGATTGTTTTTTTTTTGTTCATTACCATCGAAAGACCACAAAATATACGTATAAAAAATGTTTATACAAAAAGTGTCCTTAAATTTCATTAGTGTAAACTGAAAATTTGTTGAAAATACACACAGTGATCAACAGAAAAAGAAATGTTGAAAATTTTCAGTAAAAACGTAGAAAATATATATTTTTTAAATATTTTTTGTTTTAAACAGTTTGATAAAAGTCATTGTTTTGTGTGCCCTAAAAACGCATTGTGCATGGTTATGTTTGCTAATATCTTGAAAGATTTTTTTTGGCTCAAAGGATTGACAAGTGAGAAAGACATATTAAAACTTGTTACCGGTACAATTCGTAAAAAAACATGTAAAGGATCACGATTTTGCTGAAAAACCTTTATTATTTTTGCGATATAATAAATCAGACACGATCCTAAAACGCGAGCACACACCCTGAGTACATTATCACAAAATTTGCCGGTAACTGTACTAAAATATGAAGGAATAAAATACATATACTTTATACTATACCTGCTAAGAAAATACAATACCCCGCACTTCGGGAAAAAGAGTGAAACTTCGGCTAAGATCGGCCTGCTTCAGTTTTATAGAGCGTTCTCTCTGTCACTTATTGGACTGACAGTTTGAGAACTTTATAGAGTAGTAAAAACCGTTTGTGTTTATGAAATGTTAAAACTTTAACTCTGATTTTAACAACTCTTCGATTTTCTCGATTTAAGTTAGTAATTTGTATGCAAGTTTCATTGAAATATACATTTATTTACACCTAATAGGTGTAGTATAAAATACTATGTATCGAAGGTAAGTGCGATTACCAATTTTAGGTGCTTTCAAGTAGCACTTGAAATCAGGACCTCGATTTTGCTAATTATCGAGCACTGACACTGCAAAAATGGCTTAAAATTTTCATCTATAAATATAGACTAGAAGTTCAAAATTAAACGATAAAGAGTTCATTAGCTTTTTTTCATTCACTTAACAAGATGCCATAATTTTAAACTTTAACAGCATAACAGTAATATAACTAAATAGCATTTTTTGCGGTACTCGCGGTCTAGGAAATCGGTCAATTCTCGTAAACAATGTACTATTATGGTGTATACGATATTTATTTATACTATGTATTATTTTAGTTATAACAACTGGTTTTATAGACGTAGACTAATAATAATAATTTGAAATAGTCAACTATGTACCTATGTACAAAAATGTATATAAGTATGTTGAGGTCCTTCTAGCCCTCGTAAGCCTAACTCACTTTCACTTGGATTTATATACCGTTATAATAACAGTCTACGCCAGTTAAGGTGTTTTTTTTTTATATTTAGTAACATTTTTTTTCTTCAACTTATAAGTATAACTCATGTTCAGTATGTGTCAAACTCGATGAGCGTTTTGAACTTCGCATTATATTTTACTTTCAAAAAAATGTTATTGTTTAAAAAATAAAAGTTTACAAATATACATACATATATATATATATATATATATAATCACGTCTTAATCCCCGGAGGGTTAGGCAGAGGTGAATTGACCAATCAGTGTATTCGGTCCCACGTATTAGGAGGTGAGCCTATTGCCGTATTCAGGGCACTATTGTTGACTCGAGCCATGCATCTGAGGCTGAGTCTGTATACCTAATAATAAAAATAATAACCACTTCAGAGAAAGTGCGATTCCCAATTTTAGGTTCTTTCGAATAGCACTCAAAATTTCTATTGCGATGTATATTGATTTATATTAAGGTAATAGTATTAAGTAATTTGAATATTCAGAGCGGTCATCAACTTTGGCGGGAATTTAATAGACTATTTTTTTTCAATTATTTTTTTTAAATTAGCGTGACTGTTACTGAATATTTACATTTAATTAACATTTAAAATAATAAATTCGAGACTGAAATTAATTTTCCATATTTATTTTTACTTTTGCAGAATTAAATTTTATAAGTCCACGTTTTTTTTCTACTATCAAAAAAATTTGTTCCTTGGCGAATGAATTGTCGGTTGTATATTATTGAATTTTTTATTTAAATTGTATAACTATAAAATATTTTATGATTTGATACCATCCTCTTCTTACTATTTGTACTATTAATTATTCGAAATTCCAAGGAAATTCAAAATAATATATTTTTTAAACTGCGAATGCGATTACAAAAAGCTGATTTATTTGATTTGACAAAATTTTAAAGGCTAATTTTTTTTTCTATCTCTCCTCTGTATTCTTTAAGGCCAATTCTTTGTTCAATATTCAATATCGATCTAAACTCAATCTTTCAAATATCAAAGCCGATCACCGGTTTGAAACGCGGCCCTGACCTGAGAAAAGTCGGCGGGCATTTTTTTGGGCTATAAATTAAGAGTTGGAATTGGCCTTCTGTGTACACACCATGAAAGATTGCTTATTTACATTGTTCGCCTTGGTTCAGTTGGTGTGTATCTTGTATTTTCAATAAGATAATATTACACGAATGTCTTATATTAGTATGATTTACTTTGATGTATTATAATCATTAACAAAAGCCTAAATTTTGTTTTTATATTTTTTTCTTTTTCAATTTTTCATGCATTAGTAAAGCGTTTAATGATCTTCTATTAAAATAAGGTAGATAATTCAATATTAATTTTAAAATTATACTTTGTACTTATTCGCGCAATTACTGATTCGGTAAACGGGCGAATGGAAACAAGGGGTGAATCGGTACAACATGGTTAGATGACTTTTGTTTTATTATTGGTTATTTCCTTTTAAGTGAAACTCGATTTTAATGTAGTAATCAACAGAATCATCAAATATTTCTTAAGAGATATTAATATAAAAAATATCTTTATTCACCTGTTGGTGCCTGTTCACCGTTTTTTACCAATACATATGTTCTGTTGGTCTCGTGCTTGCATTGAGATATAGGCAAATTAACCTAATTTCGAGTGACCGTTTATACCAGCTATATTTAATATAAGATTATTGTCTGCAGGCCCACCAAAATTTGTTTGAAAACAATAGATTGTACCTTTGTATTAGTCAAGTTAATATAATTTTATTTCATGATACTTAAAAGTATTTTTTCATTTCAATAAATGAAGAATGAAATATAGTCATGAGTTTTACTTATATATCTACCATTATCCAACCAACCAAATCATAATGGCGGCTTCGAACAGATTAAAACCGCACGCCATCTTGGGGCTCAGGTAAGGAAACAAAAAAACTGAATATCGGACTTCGTGCAGCTAAGTTAAAATAATTGTAAGGACTGGGTTCACATTGGTAGAGGATTCGAACCCGGGGCCTTTCGATCGTAAGGTTGATTAACCAATAAGACGTTTGATGGATGTTTAACACGCTCTAAGGGCCGGCACGGCTTCGCCATGGCATGGCATGGCATGGCATGGAGTCAACATAAACATTTCACGCAGTGGGATCTACGAGCATTAACTAGTTGACATTAAAAATAAAACAATCACAGTATCTTACACCTTCATTTATTTACAAATTACAAACAATTTTAATATTAAGAAATATATTTACGTGATGTTCTAAATTAATGAATTTGAGCAACAATCGTGTAACACTTGGCCGCATGTTTACACTTGTTTAATATAGGATACGTTTGGCCAAGTTCACTGTTAACACAGGCCAAGTCACATTATAAGTACGCATATTGACCTACACCGTCTTACAAAGACGTAGCTAGGTTTTAGAGGTCTGGAGGTGGGTTTGGACGCTAAAATCGGGGGCTTATGGAAACGAAATAACAAAAAATATACATTAAACGATATTATTTATAAGAAAAATAACAGAATTTGTAAGAAAATACTGTAAATTTATGAAGAGGGAATCCCTAAAACCTTAGCTAGGCCTATGTCGTCGTTACGTAGTTAGGTATTAAGCTTGGCCAATAAAAAAACTTAATTATGTTTTATAAACCAGCCAAGTTTTATTTGTATAACCAATGTGCTATATTACACTTCATTGGTATCGTTAAACATATCGATAGGGCGTAAGCGACAGCGACCGTTGGCAGCAAAATCAGTGTTTGTCAAAACGTTTGGAATCTTTTCTTTTTGAAACAAAGATGTCGCTTACACCTCTTTTCGTTACAAATATCGAAATAAAAAGAAGTTTTCTTACATCGACATCAAAAAAGAGTATCGATTCGACATTGTAATGTGTATAATTTAAAATTAAATTTGAAATTATTGTGTTTGTTTATATGTGCATTGATTAAATTGATTTAACGACAATTTCGGATACACGGTTAGACTAAAATGCAGTCGTTCCCTTTTCAATACCATTGTAATCAGCAATCAAATCTCTATCGATCTATCTGTACAGTATTTTTCTATATTTTTCGATATTATATCGAAATTGAAGAAAAATTCCGTTGAGATTCTTTTCTTTAAGCACTTGCCGAGCTAACAATGTAATTTACTTGAAACTTGGCTGAAAACTGCATTATTTATAGTTAGTTAAAGAACGGTAGACGTAAGATCAGAGGGCTTTCCAAGCGTTTGTGTATGGGCGATAAAGAGAGATGCAGTTATATAGATTGTATGCTGCCTCCCTTTTTCTTACCCGCAATACGAACGCCTTAACACACATGGTAAGCCCGATATTATAGATACTATCACGATGTTAAAAGCTTACCGACTAAATTAAATTTTGTTCTCGTTCGCACTCACTGATTACTGCATTTACTGTTGTGGTAGATTAATTAGCTGTTTTGGTGACCGTTTTACAATACCAGTGTCGTGTCCATCTCTTTATTGATTCACTCTCCGTGTACCGAAATTGTCAGCACATTTTTATATTTAACAAAATAGATTTGGAGCTAAATATTTTAAATTTATGAAAATTCATTTAACTACTTTGTGGACTCTATACTTTTAAATTTTTTTATTACATAAAATATTTCATACATTTTTATTATATTAACATTTGTGCAATCTACTTTGACTGTAAGTTAAGAAACAGTAAAAAATCATAATTATTTACAATCGTGAAGTGTAAAAATATAGCACTCTCATAACCATCTATAATATAGTGACCTATAGCACCTTTTCGATTTTTTCTTGGCATACATTGGAAGACTATAATAACATCTTTAGTGGCAAATCACACGTTTTTATTTCAAAATTCTTAAGTACGATTCATTTTGTTCTTGCCGTTTGTGTAGTTTTTTTTAAATATGACTCATGTCCTTTTGAGTATTTTGCTAAGACTTGGCAAAAAAATGTAGCCAAGTTCTCAAAATACAATACCTACACATTAGGCCTCGTAACTTTCTTAAAAATACGTAGTACCGCTCCTCTATATAACTATGCAAGTGATAATTGGTAAAAATATAAGCTAAGTATCTATGGACGGACCCAGAAATAGACTAGCAACTATCGGTACATTAGATTTTTTTTTAATTAAAAAATATATTTTTCTAATCTCTACAACGTAATTGTAATTACTAAACTCCATAGTCGATTTTTACAACATTATTTTGTGATTTTCTTTCGAAAATAGTGAGAAAAACGACTAAATAATTTAGAAAAATATATCGCAGTCACAAACATACACCAGTTGTCTTATCTTTAAAACCGATACATAAGATTTTAAATGGCAACCCGAAGCCCAGAGAATTAAAAATAAAATAATATTATCTATAGGTTATAATTAAATCGGTTAATAAATGAAAAATAATATAGAACTATGCTCTTCTTTCAAACCATTTATGGATAAAATTATAAACTATAGATAAAAAAGAAAATATTTACAGATAACAAATACAGTCGAGTGATATGTCAAGTTGTTTTTTAAATTGTCAATCATTTAAATCGATATTTGTTCAATATTTTAATATTAAAATGGATTAAACTATCACATTCGGTATACACACCTATATAGCAACCTACAGCATTTAATACTTGAAACGGTGTAAAATAGGCAAATATCAAAATGGGGCTTCGTGATATTCTTTTTATTAATAGTAAGCAGATAAATCTGTGGCAACGTTCTTTAATAGGGCTCCGTAATTAGGGCCCCTTGCTTGATAAGGGTTAAACTGATTTTTTTTAAATACCTTCTCAAGTATATAATGCTGTAGATTAAATAATAAAATGATCATAATTACATTAGCAAATGTGTTAAAAATGTCAAAAGTGTCAAACAAACGTCAGTGTTCCTGACGTTTGCGAAAAAGAGTTAGAAAATCGAAAAATATGTCTACGAATGTTTTTTATCTATTCGATGTCTTTATTTCTCCATTGGTCACATTATTTAGAAGATATTAACTTTGGTTATGCAAATAAATACAAAAAAAAAATATAACATTACTTATAATCGATTGATATCGATTCCAAGGATTTCGATACAATATCGATTCAAGTCGATTCCAGGAAGAACTAAAATGCAAGAATTTTTAGAATGATTTATTTATCACCTATTGAGGTTTTAGAATTGTTGGCTCTGGGATATGGCTTATGATTATATTATAGTCATTTGTTAATCTGTGGCCTATTAAATCAAACTGGAGTTTGCATTTATATTCACATTTACTTGCAAAACCAAAATCAAATTATGTAAAAAGCAACGGTAGCTGCTAAAATACTGCCTTAAGACCCGCCGCGCTATTTTGGATATTATATTTTTGGTCTGGCAACATCGCTGATATAGAATAAAAATACTTTGTGACTACAGATTATAAATCTAGAATAAAACTAAATGATGGTGGAGAAGGTCGCCTTTAAAATATAAATACAAAATATTTTAGTCTTAAGACAGTTTTTCCTTTAAACCAATTTCTGAAAAGCTTTTAAAGACATACAGGGAGGAAAAAAATAGAACTATAAAATACATAGGGTAATTCTAATTTAAACTTAATATCAGAATTACCCCATGTAAATACTATTCAGTCCAATATAAAACACAATTAAAAAACGCATGGGGTAAACCTAATCGTCAGAGTTCATGCTAAGTCATTTTGACCCCTATGGTCAACTTGACCCTTGAATAGGGTCGTTTTGACCCCGCGTGTTTTTACAAAGCTGATCAGAAATTGCTAGTTCTATTACATATAATGATGTATAATGGTTACATTATCTTCTGCTGTTAAGTTCGTAGCCGTTTTCCTTGCTGGGGGTCTTGGTGGGGGGAGGTTTCGCTACTGCGTGACCCTCCAATCTGAGAGTACTTTGGCGGTGAGATGACCTAGTAATAGACGTACATATTTAAATAACTGATCCTTGAAGTTTAAAGTAATCGAAATTACTACGTATATGCCCTGCTACTCCTCCAGTTAACCTCATCACATTCGACGGTTGTCGGAAGAGGTGACTTAAGGAAACATACGCAGACGACATCACTGCGAGAGAAGGAACGCTCGAAATGAAACCCTGTACCAACTCGTCTGGCCAGCGTGGACACAGTAGGGCAGAGCCTCCCAATATTGTCGGAGATAGATATATGTAGGAGGAGGTACACGACGGTATTTCTGTCTAATTGAGCAGTCCGACTGGGGAAGTACCTCCGCCCTACAGAATAACGCGGCCATAATAACGTCGTGTTGTTGTCCCGGCAGTGAGTAGAGCAGCCAGAGCTCACTGGAGAGCTTTTGTGCTGTCAGTGGGAGGACCTAAGGCTTGTCCTGCTTTGTCTTCTGCACTGACGACAAACTCTGTTCTTGCAGGGTCAGCATCACGAGTGTGACTCCCCTGGTGTTGCACACGTCCATAGGCCTCGGTAACCACTTTCTATCAGGTGGGCCGCCTGCCACCTATTTAGTAAAAAAAAACATTGGGAGAGGCCTTTGTCCAGCAGTGGAGTGCTTGAGTGGGTACGTTGTACGTACCGGATGAGGCAGGTGACGGCCAGCAGGATGAGCAGCAGGCCGCAGGCGCACAGCCCCCAGCCCAGCGCCGTGTGCGCGATGGGCGGCACCTTGGTGGCCAGGCGCAGCAGTGACGTCACCTGCTCCGGCAGCTCGTCGATGCCCTGCGCGAGGGAGGTACGGGTTGAGGGCATCGCTTTAAGAGTTACCTTAGTCAAAGTATCAACCTATAACTTTAGTCTGGTCAGAATGATCCCTTGTTAAGTATACCTTGGCCAACATAACCCTTTTTCAAATTTATCCTGTTCAGAATTATCTCTTATTAAATTTACCGTAAACAGATTTATGGCTTCTAATATTTACCTTATTTAGAATTATCCCTCCTAAAATCCACTTTGATCAAAATGATCTCATTAAAGTTCTCATCAGAATTGGCCTTTAATTTCCTTGGTCAGAATTACCCCAATTAAAGTTTACCCTGGTCAGAATTACCCTCTTAATACCCTTGGTCATTATTATCTTTATAAAAAATTACCTTAGATTTACCCCATTTTAAAATTTACCTTAGCCAGATTTACCCCTTTTAAAATTTACCTTAGCCAGATTTACCCCTTTTAAAATTTACCTTAGTCAGATTTACCCCTTTTAAAATTTACCTTAGTCAAATTTACCCCAATTAAAGTTTACCCTTGTCAGATATACCCCATTTCCCTTACGCACTCACCTCTTCGAACCACAGTATAGGGAACACGATGTCAGGGAAGTTGGCCACCTGCTTGATGTCCACAACCTGCGACACCGCCAGGTTGATCTGGATGCGAGCGCGCGCCCTCATGGCGATACCCATCTCCTGGAAATGGATTACATACAATTAATAGGATCTATGTGTGCATCCCCATATAGAGAGGACCCCTAGGAAGAAGTAAGAGAGGAAGACCCTCGTCACGCTGGGAGGACGAAATAAAAAAAGGCGCTGGTCCAAAGTAGTGGCAAACAGCCCAGGATAGAGAGAAGTGGACATCGTTGGAGGAGGCCTTCAACCAATTTGGGGACCTTGCTAATAATTAAAACAAAGTGTTTATAGATAGTACTTAAATTAAGGAGAAATGGAGCAGGGTCAAATAAAGGCTTTTTATTTTATTTTTATTATTTTATTTATTATATATGTGTGCATCCGTATGCTGACGGAAAAGGTTTCAAGTATCACTATCCCATCTCATCCGAAGGGTGTCGTAAGAGGCCAGCTTTTATTTCTTTATCAATTTTTCTTTGTAAACTCACCGGTTGCACGTCGATGAACAGTCTGTGGTTCTCGGGAACGGGCTCTGAGATGCCCTCCACCCTTTCCCGGAGCGAGGGGTCGGCCAGGTAGAAATGGGGGAACGATAGCATGATGGGGGAATCTGGAAACAACGACGAATGTTTAATAATTTTCTTTGTAAAGCGTGAGGGAAAAAATATTATACATAGCTTTCTATTATAAATGTGTTTTTTTTTTATAAAACTTAGGTGGCAGAATAGCACACTGCCCACCTGATGTACAGTGGTTACCGTGGCCTATGGACGTGTGCAACACCAGGGGCATCACACTGGTTGTACTCCGGGTACACTACACATTGGTATAAACATCACTACAGAAGAAAAACAAATGGCGCCAAGAACGTACTTTTTTGTAGTGATGTTTTTTTACGAAATTACCATTACATTGAGCTTTACTAATACGATGGAGAATAAATAATGCTAATGAAACAGGATTTTTTTTACACCAAATCAAAAAAGTACTGCCAGGGGCCATCGGCTTCGGGAGCGTTCTCCTTACACCTGATTTTAATACAGAAATATCTAACATTCTAAACAACAGTTCCTAAGTACTAGAGTCTTCCACTATTTGTGTAGAGGAAATGGTGCTTGTCGTCACCTCCTATATTCTCGCTGACTTACATTATTACTGTTATGGCAGTGGACGTGGTTTCCTAACTTACAAAATTATTACTTATGCATTCTAATTTCTTTATTTAAATCACGTTCCTGTCTGCCTTAGAGTATTGTTAAAATGCCCACTTACCATACTGGCACAGGGACACGTTGAACAAGCCATTGGGCGCGCAGGGCGGGCCGGCGGGGCAGAAGCATTTGTTGTGCTCGTCATTGGCGAAGACATCCTCCGGGGGGGTGAAGCGGTAGCCCTGGATGCCCACCGACTCCACTTCTTCTAAGAACCTGCAATAGATAGATAATAATATTAGTGGGTGTTGGTCCAAAAATCTAGAATATAATATCCGTCATCAGTATGGCGACGGAGCAAGAACACAAGTATCACCACCCCATCTCATCCGAAGGGTGTCGTAAGAGGCGACTGACGGAAACATACGCAGACGATATCACTGCGAGAGAAGGAACACTCGAAATAAAACCTTGTAAAGCTAGCGTCAGAAATATCTTAACTATAATGTCTGAAAATGATCTTAAAACCAAAGTATTCAGGGCAAATCCAACTATTTTATTGATTTAAAATTGTATTATAGCTGGAACTAAACGTGTGCACCAAATATCAGCACAATCAGTTAACAGGAAGGGGGAATACCAAGGTGTTAAGATCATTTTGAGCACTTTATTCATCATATATCTGACTAGCTGTTGCCCGCGGCTCCGCCCGCGTGGATGTCGGTTATCGCTTAGTGTTGAGCCGACGCTATTGAGCATTAAATTCGCCTCTCTACTCAACTTTGTCCTCGACTCACCTCTGTATTCGACTTTCTACTCGCCTCTATATTCGACTTTCTACTCGCCTCTATACTTGAATTTATACTCGACTCTCTACTGACTTCTCTGTTCCCCTCTTTACTCGACTTTGTACTCTTCGCTTTACTTGCCTTTCCATTGGCCTCACTACTTGCCCATCCATTCGATTCTCTTTCTACTCGCACCTCTACTCAACTCTCTATTCGATCTCTACTCGCCACTACATTCATCTTTCCACTCGCCTCTCTATTCAACCCTTTACTGCATTCTATTTGATTCTATACTCGCCTCTCCACTGGCTCTCTAGTCACATATCTACTCCCCCCTGTAGTCGACTCTTCTCGACTTTCGATCTTTACACGCCTATCCACTCGTCCCTATAACAATCTCTACTCGCCTCTCCACTCGCTTTTATATTTGTTTTGCTACTCGACTATGTCCGTTACGAAGCTTTAACTCACCTTTGTAAAAAATTTCATAAGGACATCTTAAAAGAAATTCTTACTATTTATGCCATAATCCCCCATTTTTGTGCCATTGAAAAATGAGAAACTTTAATCCCATAGCCCTATTCCCCTTCCCCCCTTCCCCATCTATCCCTGTTATCGCGATAAGGGGTAGCCCATATCCATTTCCAAGCTCTAATCCATCTCTATACCAATTTCATCAAGATATTTTCGAAGTTGACTAACTTACATACCCTAGCCCTATACCACCCCTTCAACTCCCTTTTTTGCAATAAAAGGTAGCCTATGTCCATTTTCGAGCGCTAATCCATCTCTGTACCAAATTTCATCAAGATATCTTCAAAAATGACAAACTTTTATACTAACTATCTACTAACTTTTAAACTCTCGCGTTCCATGATATATATAATTTACGAAACGGGAATTAACGCGATCATGGTAATGGTCAATCGGGAAGATGGTTTTAAATTATCTGCAACATGGAATCCAGTGATGAAAAACATGCAACCTCGCTTTTCTACGCAGTCGGATAGACATCGGACAGTTTGCTTACGTAATAGGGACACTGTGAGTGTGCTATGTGACGGTACATGGCGACAAGAAAATATTGAAAATAAGCATATGTCCGTTACCAAGCTCTAATTAATCCCTGTACCAAAAATTTACTCTTCAACTTTTTACACTGCACTCTTTCACTTTGACATCTTTCACTGCTTCACCCCTTTAAACTTTCACCTTTTTTTTCTCATAAAGAACCGAAATACTCACTTCAAAGGCAGCAATCTGCAGAGATCCTTATCATACACAGCCAGGGTATCATTCTTCGTGATGTGAGGTGGGAAGATGGAGCCGTCAGACCCTGCGATGCTGTTGCACTGGTCCGAGGTCCAGTGCTGCAGCTTATCCCTCATGTTGTAGTGGCTCACGATGCCGTATTTGGCCATGTCGGTGGCGCCAGTGAACATTGTCACCACGTCGCTGGATGTGCCGTTTTTCTGATGGAAGAAGGAAAGAAATTTGTAAACATCAGATTGATCTTGACTAGCAAAATACCCTGAAACATGTTAATAGGTACCATTTTGTTGAGCACTTTGTCAGCCAAGATCGGTCTGATGCTGACTAGGCATGGCCCGGCGTTTTATGGGCTAAAGCACGTTGCTTTTGCCCTCAAAACGTCGGTTTTCCACGTGGACTCAGACACGGACGCATTTACTATAAAAAGCGTGTCTGAAGTATCAAAGACGAGCCTCTCTTCAAGATGCGAAGTCCATGAAATCGTGCACACGTCTGTAATATCACGGATCGTGAGAAGCAGCCCTAAGCTCGATTGGGGAAAAACCTCCTTGCATCTGAGACTTTCATGTCCTAGTCCTCGTCCTTCCACGAGTCATAGGTTAGTTTATGAGGAGTTAATTCCTTTTGGCTCGGATAATACAGCTTTTTTGGAAGCAACTGTAGTTTGACCAACTCCAAGAAGGAAAGTCTAAGAATCAGCATGTGTATGGGCTACATGGTGAGATTAGTTTGAGGCTCCAAGATCTTTGTGGTTCCTATATCATGTATCCAAACCTCATCACGATCTTTGGAGCCTAGCCTATCTCACCTACAAGCTGCTGCACCTACAGATTGATAGATGAGGGTCTGGTGCAGGATTTTTTTTATACCGCTGAGGTGGCAGACACGCACACGGCCCACCCGATGGAAAGTGGTTACCGTGGCCTATGGTCGTGTGCAACACCAAACCAGTCACACTCGTGCGGCTGACCCTGTCAATACAGAGATTTTCTGTGCCGGAATAGCCTTTGGTCTTCCCACTAACAGCATAAAAATTCTCCAGTGTGCTCTGGCTACCCTACTCACCACCCCCTCAATCAATAAATATTTGCTCCCATAATACCCAAGCCAAATTAGATTGCGAAGGAGTAAGCCTCAATCAGCTATACTTACACCATAAAATAGTCCGAACTCCTCGTAAGGCAGCTTCTGCTCCTTAGGCACGACATCCTTGGCCAGCTTCAGCAGAGGGTCTTCGTACCCCCAAAGCAGCTGCCCCACAGACACCTCCACGAAGGGTTTGATCTTCAAGATGTCCATGATGGAAGCCATGGCCAAGCGGAGAAACCGAGCTGCATGTTTCGACTGGGAGGTTGCGCTCTGGAAAGAAAGAAAAAAATAATTTAATTCTTCACGCACCGGTATAATCTTTTGGGCTGGTAGCTGTGCACAATGAGTTTTTAAACTTCTTTTTTTTAACTTATCTACTAACAAAACTATGGATCATTGTAGTAATCCGAAATAAAGAATTTTATTTATTTATTTATTTATTATTTAGGTGTTTTGGTGGCGTCGTTACTTTCTTTTCTTTGTTTTTTTTCTTTTTTTTTAAGAAGAATATTATCAACCAAAATTATTGGCAATTACTAATATTCCCTCTAACCCCTCCAACTAAGCTAAATTGCTTGTGCTAGGAGTGGGTTCACGTCGGTAGTGTAATGGCCAGGATTCGAACCCGGGACCTCTCGATCGTAAGGCCGACTCCTTAACCACTAAACTACCGAAAGTTGGAGCCCCGAAAAGGTCGGTAATCTAGTCTAACTACAGAACTTTTATATCGATTGTGGAGGTCAGATGGCATGTCAAAGTCAAAGATTTTTATACAATTTAGAATAACATGCTACCAAAATGATCACATATTTTTAGCATTTGACAATTTGGATAACTGCGAATCCAAGGATGATATGGACATAGTACGGGAGCGTAGGGCCTTGTGCGTTTGGGCCAATATGCTTGCTCGCAGATTTGCACGATGTACTGCACAGGTTAAAATTACGCTTTTCAAGGCATATTGTAATTCACTGTACACGTGCGGCCTGTGGACAAGCTACACCCAGGGGGCGTACACTCAATATAACAATGCATTCAGGATGCTGATGGGGCTGCGCCGCTATTGTAGCGCGTCGGGGATGTTCGCAGAGGCTGGCGTTGATAGCTTTACAGCTATCTTAAGAAAACGCATTGCATCCCTGATCGATCGTGTACGGAGCAGCCCCAACAGCCTCCTGCAGTGTGTTGCGGCAAGGCTTCATGTGGACAGTGCTATTATGCAGCATTGGACAAAGGTTCACCTTGCCAAAGACACACACATTAACTATGTCCATATTAGTTAAGATAACTGTCTTTATAATTTCAGTTTTACTAACATAGGTCATAAGCTCTTTTGTTACTAACATTTATGGGCAATGCCTGAAATAAATAATTTTTATTTTATTTTAAAATTATGGTACAAAAATATTTTTCAAGTACATAGTTAGAAAATATTTGCTACTAGCTGTTGCCAGCGGCTCCGCCCGCGTGGATATCGGTTATCGCTTAGTGTTGAGTCAACGCTATTTTTCTAAAATATAATTCGCCTTAGTTACTCCTTATTACATCAGCAACCTGCCAGTAAAAGTCCCGTTAAAATCGGTCCCGCCATTTCAGAGCCAGATTAACCGGGACAAACAGACAGAAACAGACAGAAAAAAATGTAAAAAAATGTTATTTTAGTGTATGACCGTATTATATTCATATGCAGGCAGTAAAAAACGCTTGTTTCAATATTACAAACAGACACTCCAATTTTATTTATATGTATAGATGGATAGAAGATGTTTATGACCAAATACGTCACTTTCTATATACTTAATTAATATGTTGGTACCGTAGTTGGTACTAAGAATATCCCGCCAATTGGTAAGCGACAAGCGTGCTGCGAACACTCTTGTGAGAATTGTGACGACTACAGACTGCATATTAAATAACTTCAACTTTTAAAGAGTGGCTTTTGCGGAAATCCACCACAACTTCGCCAATGTCATGTGTCAGAAAGACAAACTGTCAAATGATAAACAAATATCGATAACGGAGCCAAAGGAAATTTAGAGTTTCACAATATGTAAAATAAACATCAAACAAAACTAGTATTAGAAAACTCTAAACATAATAATCTTTATTTAATATATACATTCGGACACATTAAATTAAAAGAGTAATTAAAATTCGTAAATTAGGAAAATTCTTGAAAGAATACGCTTTCATGTTTTATAAGTATAATAGGAAATAATAAAATTAGTACATATTTACAATTTAATTTTATTAGCAATAATATATCTACCAAGAACATTAACGAAGGGAGAAAAGACAAGCGATAGAAGAGATTTAATAGAAGTAGGGCGCGGAATATTAGAGGGAATAATATCATAAAGAGAAAACCTTGTCCTAGGGCAATTAAAAAATATGTGGTCCACGTCTCCTTCGAAAAGACCACAATCACAAATTGAACTATCCCTAATTCTAAGTTTGGCTAAGAATACAGGAGTACACGAATGATTTAGTCTTAACCGACAAATTGTAGAGGTGGTGCTTTTATCTAGATTAGAAAATTTAAAGAACCAGGGCTTACGAGGAATTTCAGGCTGAATATCCCCATAAAATTTGCCAGTGATAGTTTTGGAAATTCGCCAAATTTTAGACCATGAATCAAATAGATTTAATTTTAAAGACGCGCAAATATCATGAGAATATACTTCAGGATGATCAAGAGAACCTGTATGGATAGCATTTTTTGCAATGGAGTCAACAGTTACGTTTCCTGAAATACCTGAATGGCCAGGAATCCAGGCTAAAACAACATCGATATGCAAGTGATGACATTCAAGCAGAAGATGTTTTATTTTAAGGATAATAGGAAAACAGGGATTAGATCGAAAAGGGTTAGACAATATTGATTGCAGACAGCTTTTGGAATCTGTAAAAATTATACTTTTATTTAAATTGTGGGATTTAATGAAGGAAATAGCTTCAAGGATAGCAATAGCTTCACCTGTGAAAACTGATGTGGAAGATGAGCATTTGTAACTCAGAATTATTCTTGTGGAAGGAATCCATACAGCAGCACCAACTGGGCTATTGACTGATATTTTAGAAGCATCCGTAAAAATAATACGCCAATTATGGTAATTTGAAGAAATTTTATCTATAAAAAGACTGTTAGCTTCTAATGAGCCTTTATTAATATTGAAATCCAAGACGATATTGGGTTGGAAAATCAACGCTTCATAAGGCGTAACGTAAAGGGGCAAAATTGAGGATTGGAAGAATGGATCAGCAAGCTGAGAAAATTGATGAAAGGCCATAAGTAAACAAGGAATAGCATTGGAACGGGGATAACGAACGTCAAATTGGTTGGATAGATACCCAAGTTTAATAAGAAGAGGATGATCCAAATGTTGAGCAAGTTTGAAAAAGAACCTTTTAGCAAGAAATTGTCTACGAATAGAAAGAGGAGGATCACCACATTCTACCTGCATAGCATTTATGGGAGAAGACTTCATCGCCCCAAGAATGATGCGAAGGCACTGTGATTGAATTTTGTCAAGCTTTTGCAAACCTGATTTGTTGCAAGGGTCTAAAATAAAAAGACCGTAATCCAAATGACTACGAATAATGGCATTATAGAGTAACTTCTGGGTGAAAGGATGAGAGCCCCACCAAACCCCAGAGAGACAGCGAAGCAAATTAATATTCTTTACACATTTCTGCTCAACGTATTCGATATGATTGGAACCTGTAAGCCTAGAGTCTAACCACATTCCAAGAAACTTAACTTTGTTATCTTGAGGGATATCTTCATTATCTACTTTTACGACTACTTGGGGAATAGATCGTTTTTTAGTAAAAACAACAATGGAACTTTTAGAGGCCGATAAAGATAGACCGTGACGAAGAAGCCATTCTGACAAGTATTTGAGGGCAGACGATAGATGACCCACCGCTAGCTCAATGGACACACTGGATACATATAAGGCTAGGTCATCTGCATATTGAAGAAGATGACAATTTGGTTCAATCACTAGTTCTAGATCATTCGTGTACAGACTGTATAGGAGAGGACTAAGGACTGACCCTTGAGGTAATCCTTTCCAAATAGTCCTGGGAGGAAGAGAAAAATTTCCGCTTTTAATCGATATGGATCTTTCCAAAAGTAAATTACAAATGAAACGAACTATTTTTTCTGGAATCATTAGCTGATACATGAGTTTATTTTTTAACAAGGGAATTATAACACTATCGTAGGCAGCTGAAATATCCAGGAAACACCCAACAAAATATTCCTTGTTAAAGAAAGAGATACGAATATCCGAGGTTAAAATACTAAGGCTATCCATAGTACCTCTACCCTTTCTAAATCCGTACTGGGAGTTAGCTAGCAAATTTTTATTCTCTACAAACCATTCAAGGCGATGCTTAATCATATGTTCTGTGACTTTAGACAAAACTGAGGATAAAGCTATTGGTCTATAGCTATTAGCATCGGAAGGACTCTTACCAGGCTTAAGAATGGGAATCACTATTTGGTTTTTCCAAGACTGAGGGACAGAGCCCAAATCATAATAATTGTTTATGATTTTTAAAAAATATTCCTTGCTTTTTACAGATGCATGAGTCAAAAATGAATAGGGAATTCCATCCACACCAGGAGCAGAATCTCGTAGACCGTCAAGAGCCAACTGAAGTTCAGAAAATGTAAATAATTGATCAAAACTATTGCGAGAAGAAAGAGGAAGAGGAGGCGAAGGAAAGTAATCTAAATATGGGACAAAAGGGGGAGATAACTTATCAGCGAAGTCCTCAAGCCAGGACGAGGGATCATTAGCTGAAATATCAATGCTGTTGAAGGAACCTCTAAACCTTTTAATTTGTTTCCAAACTAAAGCAGAGGGAGTCCGTGGGGAAAGGTTGGAACAAAATCGCACCCAGCCTTCTTTCTTTTTTTTCGAAAAAAGTTTTCTTGCTCTGGCAGCTTTCATCTGATAATCTAATAAATTTACAATAGTCATGGAAGATTTATAAATCTCTTCTGCCCTTTTCCTTTCATTAACTGCAGCAGTGCACTCTGAATCCCACCAAGGTGTGGAAACTTTAGAACTGTGAGGCTTTTTCAAAGGAAAATGTTCATTAGCACTCGAGATAATAGAATCAACAAATTTAGAGTAACAATCAGAAAGGTTGCTGGATTCGGGAGAAGGAAGAGTAGCTAGTTTGTTTTCAAGGGAAGAGGCAAAAGAGGGCCAGTTGGATTCAACTACTCTATATTTAAACGATGGGTTAAAGGAACGTGTAGGAGAGACCCTGTCAGAGAACGACAGAAGAATAGGAAAATGATCACTGCCATGAGAGTCAGGTAAAATATTCCAGGAGAGAGAAGAAGCCAAAGAAGCAGAGCAAATTGATAGATCAACGGCACTACTCTGATTTTGAGAAGGGCGGACTCTTCTAGTGGGGGATCCATTGTTGATAACACAAAGATTGGCATCATCCAAAATTTCAAGGAGAGAAAGAGCAAAGGAGTCATTATAATAACAACCCCAAGATAAGTGGTGGGCATTGAAATCACCCAATAAAATAATCGGAGGAGGAACAGAAGAAATAATTAGCAAAAGGTCTGGAATTAAACTAGAGTGAGGATTTGGAGGAATATATACTGATAGGAAAGAAATATTAAGAACCCTTACAGCTACCATATTTATGATTGGAGAAATTGGGGGAAGGGGAATTTGGTAAAAAGGAAGAGAGCGTCTAATAAGAATAGCACTGCCATTATGACCAGTAGCTCTATCATCCCGAAGACACGAGAAACCCGACACTCTAAACCGAGCACCAGGCCTCAACCATGTCTCCGCTATGGCAATTATCGAAGGACGAAAGGTATTAATTAGATTATGTAGTTCATGTTTCTTGGCACGAAGACTGCCCGGATTCCATTGAAGGACTGTAGTCATAATTAGAAGATAGGGAGGAGATCTGAATTAGTTTTTGGGCAACGTTGGGCGGTAAAAAGGAATTATTCTTTGACATTAAATTGATAATTAGATTTAATAATAATTCCAATAGGTCATCGGAAGCAGGAGGGGATGAATGAGAAGAAAGGAGAGAATAGCCATTAGGCAATGAAGAAGCCTCATTAGCGATAATGGCCTGATGAGAAGATTTGTCGAAAGATTTACCTAAGGGCGCCCTCGAACGAGGGGAAGAGAAAACTGTTTTTTTGTAAGACACAGAAGCAGGACGAGAAGACTGTTGTGTAGGGTTAAGAGGCGCGGGAGTCAAAAGAGGATAAGGAGACGAAGAGTCACTGACAACTCTAGAGAACAATTTATTCACCCTAGGATAGCGAGAGCTAGCTTCTTCATAGGAAAGGCTTTCCCGAGACATCAAAACTTTGATGTTTTTTTGTCTGTCAAACTCTGGGCAACCATTGCTATTTGCAAAATGATTACCAAGGCAATGCAAGCACGAGCTCTTAGCCTCATCTACAGCACAAGATTCCCCAGAATGTGACTGAGCGCAGCGAAAGCATCGAGGTTTGGACCTGCATTGTGCTTTGACGTGGCCAAAGCGACAACATTGTCTGCATTGAATAGTCGGAAAATAGTAAACTTCTACGGGAAGAGATGAATGGTAGCAAAAAACCCTATCAGGGAGAATTTGCCCGTGGAATGTCAACACAACAGACTGGGTGGGAATCCAAACTGTCTTACCTTTATCCGAGACTTTTCTGTTTAGTCTTCTGGCTTTAATTACTTCACACTCGAAAGGGAAAGATAGTGATTGAACAAATTCGTCCATTGACCAGTCTGTTGGCACCTGACGAACTACGCCCATTTTAGAAATAATAAAAGATGGAATAGATGCTGAATAATTGTTCTCACATAGAATCGGGTTGTCTAAAAATTTGTTAGCGTCAGCTGCAGTAAGAAAGTCGACAGAAATTTTATTTCTGCCGACTCGCTTTACGCCATCCGCGCGAATATTTGAAATATTATTTTTGAATAAAAATTTACCGAACTTAATTGTTTGCATTGACAAACCAGTAGAAAGGTCCGGATCATTCCGAGAGACATGGACCACGAACGGGCCTTTATCAGAAGGCTTATAAGCCTTAAACCCTAGGACAAGGTTTGGGTGGATATAGACATTTTGAACTGACGGAAACGGAGTTTCCCTTCGCGATATGGACAACTTGGTAGCAATGCCACTAGTATCGTCAGATATGTGACGCTTGCCGTGATTCGACACATCAATAATATCAACATCCATGTCCGAATTCTTTTCAGGATCCGGAGGATCAGGAGGGATTTTGGAAGGCGGGCCCATAATGGAACCCACCTTCCTAATAAAGGAGGGAAGAATAGAAAAAATAGAAATAAGATTAAACTAATTAAAATACTAAATTAAAAATATATATAATAGATACTAGTTTTGTTGAAAAAAAGAAATATTCATAAATGAAAAATATGAATTTTTAAGATCAAGTGACAGTTGACTAACCCCACCGACGTTCTTCAGGCGAAAAAAACGCATATTAAATAATAAGACAATGTCTACAGTCCGTCAAATCTAAGAAGTACCGTTTGACAGTTCTGACAATTGAATTATAGGGATGGGATGAAAAAATCGATTACTATAATATCCGAACTTTAAGAGATCGATTACTATAATATCCGAATTTTAAGAAATCAATTGTTATAATTAAATAAAAGAAATGTTTAGGATATTTTTTTATTCACTACTAGTACTAGTATCGTCGTCTTCGTCATCATCGTCATTTAAATTAATGACCAGTTGATTGTCCATTACATTATCAAAGTGTACGTCTCTTTCGAAGTCGTCCATTATTATTTTCTTTGTTTTTTGTACTACTTTACTCCAATCTTCCTGTGTAACTTGGGCACATGCTTCCTTTAATAAACCTTCCATTTTCTTGACACTGAAGGGTGGTTTTGTGTTGTGTCTTGCTGCATAACCTGTAAAACAATAATGTAACTATTTGATAGCAGACGAAAACCATTGTTTAAATTATAAATGTTAGAAGTACTCGTGTTATTATTATAATATTATAAAATATTACCTTTAACTTGGGCCCAAATCAGTTCAATGGCATTATATTGGCAATGGTACGGAGGAAGTCGTATGACTTTGTGCCCGTGCTCTTCGGCCAATTGGTCAATTACATATGTCGGTTTTGGAGGTTTATGCAATTTCACTAACTGTAATAATTCAGCTTTTAATAGTGACATGTTGGCATCCACTCCTTTTCTTTGCAGCCATGCCACCAAATCTGCTTTCTTATTGGCTGACGTAGGTGCTTTATCAATTTGCACAGAGTGGTATGGGGCATTATCCATTATAATTGTGCTGTTAGGAGGGATATTCTGTAATAAATTTAAGAACCACTCTCGGAACCTTACTGCGTCCATTTCTTCATGATACTCTTTAGTGCTTTTGGATTGGAAAGCTAATAAAGAGTTTTCCACGAAGCCTGTAGACGCTGACCCAGCATGGCATATTATGAGGCGTCCACCTTTTCCTATCGGCACCTTCGAGCACGAAGCTTCAGAATCATCAGTCCATGTTTTCGGCACAGAATGGTTGGAATTTAGCCAAGTTTCGTCCAAAAATATTACATTATCCCAGTTTATAATTTGTTTAACTTCGCGCAGGAATGTTAGTCGCTGCATAATTATGTCATGTCGCTCCATAACAATTTTTCGTTTGTCAACTTTTTTGTATCTGAAGCCAATTCCTGTTATTACCGTTCTCAACGACTCTATGCTTCCCTTATACAGCCCGGCATCTTTTAAAGTTGCACATAACTTTGCCAATGTTGGAAATTCGCCTCTTGTAAAATACCCGTATATATGGTTTCTAATAGCATGACTATCGAATTCATCGATGCCTGTCACAGGTTTATTTCTTTTTCGTTTTTTCGGTGTGTGAAGTACGTTACTGTCACTCCCCGAAGGCCCATATTTTTCACTTAATATTTTGCCAACGGTGCGGCTACCAATACCGAGAGCTTCACCGACGCGATCCCGAACTTGTGTAACTGGCAGTAGAAGTCCACCATTTTGAGATTCACGCTCAAAATACTCGTGTAATTTCACCACCAATTCACGAGCCTGGCTGTTCAAAGTACGTCCTCTTTTCGACATTATTAATAAACACTTGCTTAGTTCGGAGTCCAGTATAAATATTGCCAAGGTAAACGGATAAAGAATGATCAGTCCAGAAAAGTAATAGCCAAGTCACAAATTGTAAAACACAAACGAGAAAGCAAGTACGCGCACAGTCAGCTTCCAAGATGGCGAGAGACTGCTGACGCCGAACCGACCGAGCGGAACGCGTGCGCTTGTAGTTGGCAGTGTTGCCAGAAAAAAAAAATTGTAGAGACTTGGACACCTGCGATTTTGCCTATTGACCTAAAAATAATTAAATTAATTTATTTTAGGGTATATGTGTATTCAGTGCATTATGCGGTCGCGCAGTAACGTCGTTAATTTATAACATCAGGCAACAACATTTTTGTGAATGGGTTCCTTATTTTTATTAGTTTTAGACGTAGAAATAAGACTTAGTAGAAAAAATTGTAATTGTAAAATCAATGGATGTGCTTGTTAAAAATTTGTTTATTTCTCTGTAATATGCAAACCCATACTATCATACACAAAAATAAATGTAAAAAACACTATCCCTGACTCCATTTACTATTTCGACAGCGTTAGCGCGAGAAACCCCGACTTATTTGGGCGCGAAAATCAAAAATCGACAAATCGCTTTCGACAACTTTTTAAAGAAGCAAATATATTTGATTTATAAATACGTATTTTTGGTGAATGGGTTTTATCTCATATTTTACGATTACATAACTATTTAGTTATGTAATCGTAATATGTGAGATAAATCCCATTCACATGAAAAAATATTTGTTTGGTTGTCAAGTGTAATTTGTAAATAATACATTCGATTTTTCGTATATGTAAACGATTTTTTTGCATACAAGTGTATCCGAAGAGTCGCAACACTACGTGCAGTGACCTAACTACGTAACTTTGTAATGCGGTCAAGAATATAACTATTAGAAATTATTTACTGTGTAAATATGTGTTATTTTGCTTTGTTTGAAAGTTTTCAATTACATTTAGATATTAAGAATTGTACATTTTTAGATACAATAATGAAATCTTTCTAAATTCATGGTTTTATGAAAAAGGTTATCGAAACTGAATAATGTACGTATGAACAAAGTTGTTTCGGTTTGAAAAATATGAAACGTCAAACGGTACCTCTTAGATTTGATGGACTATAATGCTTAATTAAGCCACACGAGTTCGCTACTGTTGGTGACGTTAAAAAGTAAAAACGACGAAACGACGACATATTCATTTTTTATATAATTTAGGTGGAAGAAAAGCACACGGGCCACCTGATGAAAAGTGATTACCGTAGAGGTGTGCAACACCAGCCCCTCTAGACAAGTGGCAATTCGCTAGCTGGCGTTTGGTGGAATAGAATGACGAATGTATGGGATTTGACGTAATGACAGTCGTTAACGCATGTCAAATACGTCAAATCCTATACATTCGTCATTCTATTCCATCAAACGCCTGCTAGCGAATTGCCACTTGTCTAGAGGGGCAAGAGCTTCACACTCGCGCTGCCGACCTTGTAAGATCCTTCTTATGCATTTCTTGAAGAACCCCCTATCGTTGTGGCTTCTCTTTTATTTCTTTGGAAGGTCCTGATTAGAGTTAGAATCTTACGTTTGTTTGATTGCAATCGGTTGTGTAGAACCGGGGTTATGAGCAAAAGTTTAATTAACGAACATTCGCATTAGTACGTAGGTACGTTACTTTAAATAAAAAAGAAACATTTTCTTTAAATTCTCTGTCTGTCAGATCTAATGGGGATGCCGACTGCGCTTTTATCCCTACAGAGGGCGCCTCGTAATGGCCAATGTTATCTGTCATCTACGTAGATTTCATTGTTTGTCTCTTCAAATCTGACAGCTATGAGTTTGTTATTGTTGTTTGGTCATATGCTGCTGCCATCTACAATTAGTTTTGCGTCAGCATCTTCATTCCACGCAGACGAAGTCGCGGGCACAGCTAGTTACAATTAGAAACACCAATTATATGTCTATACTTACATATACACACAACAAAAAAATTTAACTAGGTAGGTGCTTAGAAACTCGTACATTTACTAGCAAAAACATTACAATATCTTTTCCGGGTATAATTTCTTCGTTAACACACTGATTTCCTTTTTATATTATACGTTGATTAATATAATATAATAATATAACATGGTCAAATATCAATAAGACTTCCTTGTATAATAAGTGATATGATTTTATTTTGGCCTGCCTCTCTAGACAAGTAGCAATTCGTTGGCCGCCGTTTGATGGAATAAAATGACGAATGTATGGAATTTGACATATCTGACATGCGTTAACGACTGGTTTACCACTGGTGAAATACATTTAATCATTTGACGTGTGACCTTTGGCGAAATTGCGGTAGCTCTCGCAGAAGCCATTTATAAACCGAAAGTTGAAGTTGAAGTTGACCTGTGACCGATAAAACATTAGGCCATTGTCAGCTGATCGAATGAACAATTGACCAAAAGATTTTTTATCGAACAAAAACATTTGGTATTTTTACTACTGATCGAATGAACGTTTGGTCGAAAAATCTGTTCATCGAGAAACATATATTTCTCGTGGACACCGCGCGCTCCGACACGAATAGATAGATATAGGTAAAAAGGGTATATGGCCCTATCTACTCTTCGTGTAAGGTTTCTTGTGCTAACGCAAGAAGAAATAGGAGCCCGTGTTTTTCGACAAAACGTTCATTCCATCAGTAGTAACAATACCAAATGTTTGTCCGATAAAAACTCTTTTGGTCAATTGTTCATTCGATCAGCAGTGGAATGGTCTAATGTTTAATTGGTCACACTTTAAATGATCAAATGAATTTCCCGCCCGTTAACGACTGTCATTCATCAAATCCCATACATTTGTCATTCTATGCCATCAAACACCGGCTAACTAATTGCCACTTGTCTAGAGGGGCAGGGCTTATTCGACTTGACAAACTGTACTTTGACAAGGCACGTTCACAGCATTTAAAATGGTTTAGTTTTACGCCAGCCCCTCTAGAAAAGTGACAATACGTTAGTAGAATAAAATAGAACAGAATGATCAATGTCAATTTAAATAGAACAAATTGAATCGGTCTAGGCAGGGCTTGAGCCCGCGATCTTTGCCTGATTCAAAATTGTATGAGCGGAGTGGTCAAAAAATTAATGTTTGAAAATGATCGAAAAATAATTCATTGGCTCCCATTATTCGTAAGAATGTCGGTGACATACTCCACTGTCGCCTCAAAGACAGATATAAAAGGAGAAATTTGAATTGGTTAGGGCGAGGTCTGCTAGCTTAGCGGCCGAAGCATTGCCTCTGTAAACATTTAATTCTTAACATAACATAACATAAACTCACGCCTTTATCCCCGAAGGGGTAGGCAGAGGTGCTAGCACCCACAATTCGCCGGTTTATGTTTAGGTCCCAATGTAATAGGTGGCGAGCCTATTGCCATTAAATGGGCACTTATAAACCTGCGATAAATACACACATAACTTCGAAAAGCATCGAAAAGTCATTGGTGTGTGCCATGGAAAACCTGGGATCGAAATCATTTAATTCTTAAATAGAAAAAAAATTATTCGAAGGCAAGAAAAATACATTATTATTTAGTTAAGTTTTTTCATTAAACTTTAAGTATGGTGTTATTAAATTAATGTCAAAATTGTTTCATATTTAATTATTATTCGTTTAAAAATGAAGCTAACTATTTTATACTCTCCTTTTTTTGTTTTCCGCTAATTCTACCGGTGTGTGTATAATATATCGATCAATCAATTAGCCCACTGCTGAATATAGGCCACTCCCAATATATAACACGGTCATACCAATATGACACTTCCTTATATATAACAAATGAAGTGATTTCTCAGCCCGACCTTTAGCCGTCAGTTCTTAAGTAAAATTACTTATATCATTATGTAGTTTCAAAGTACAAGGTTTTACAACAATTTATATGTTGAGTTGAGCTTCGGTGAATGTATATGTGTACCTACATATGATTATTGGCGTGTATGATGACACCAGTCAATTCATTTCGTGTCTTTTGAGAATAGCACGGTACTACAAACCAATGCGCCAGGGTTGTTTCTATGGCGACGTGGGGTCATGGTATGTATCGCTAACTCTACTTCTTCATCCCAGCGTTAATCCCAGTCCCATCCGAAGCTTTCAGCTTGGAGTCTAGGGTCCGCTTTACCAGTCCAACTGCGGATTTAGCTGAACTTCGATATTTTCCGTGAAGCGACTCCCATTTGACCTCCACAACGCAAAGGCGATATCGAAGCATTGCAGTTAGACCAGTTGTTGAATTTTTGAGGGCAACCATATTTAAGGGCTGCCATAGATGTGCGTATGGCAACCAGGCTTAACGTGTTCTCCGAGGTACGACCGGAAAAATACAAATACCCATATTCATGTACCTATACAAATATTTTGCATTGAGTGAGATCGAACCCGCGCCCTCTGCGTATCGGCCGCGTTCACTACCGCTACGGCACGGAGGTTGTGGCTATATGCTGTGAATGATATGCTCAGTGCTCACTATACATACATATTACTTACGGTTTTACTTGTTACCGTGAGGGAAAATACTTCATGGATGCTATGTCGGACTCCTACCGACTAAAACTCTCACGTACTGCCTAATAGCCTGCCTTTGGTAGCCCCGGGTAATCCCTCGGAAGAATGTCCCAGGACTACCAACAGACTGACTAAATTAAATTTTGCTTTGTCAGTGGGAAGACCAAAGGCTTTTCCTGATTTATTTTTTACACTGACGGCACAGAAATTCTCTGTTCTAACAGGGTCGGCAGCGCGAGCGTGACGTCCCTAGTGTTGCAAACGTCCATAGGCCACGGTAACCACTTTCCATCATGTGGGCCGTGTGCTTGTCTATTTCACAGTGGTAAACATCTTTACATTCACCGCGGAAGCGACTGAACCGATCTGCGTGAAATTTAGCACAGGGATAGACTATATACAGTCTGGAATAACACAGACTATTTTTTATAGCCAGGATACGTTTCCATCGGATGCAAAAATGGGATCACAAAGCTGAGTAGAGCAGCGTGAAACGGTTGGATTTTATAAAATTTTGTCCGAGGTTTTGTAATTCCGTTTTGAGGTCAAGGAACCCTAAAGCACGTCACGACTGAGGTCGCCTTCTTCACGATCTTCCTGTTGCAAGACCTTGGCCAGTCCCAACAAGGTACAACGTCCATAGGTCTGTATGTGTCGACAATAACAGTATCGTATTCGAAATAATCTTATATGTACGTATAAACCATACCAGTAATATCTGCTTCTATAAGTAATATTATATGCCAGCGAGGTCCTATGAAGGACACTTTTTATTTGTATGAAGAGTAAAAAAGTACTTCAATTATTATGATTAAAGAATCCAATTTCTTCACCTTTTCGAACAGGTCTTTAGTTTATATGATAGGAAATATACTAAACTAATTGTTATATTTCATAACTTTCTGTTAAATGAACCAAATTTTTTCGGTATTTAAGATTCAATGCCAAGGACAAGATTTTTTGTCAAAAGTGCAATTGTTTTGAGAAAAATCCGTACGTGTCTGTTGGAGACATTTTAATACTGACAATTTGTTTTTTGGAATTCTTGACCACGCGATGGACTCAAAAACTACATACAAACATATAATCACGCCTTTATCCCCGGAGGATTAGGCAGACGTGAATTAACATCCACATTTCACCAATCTGTATTCGGTCCCACGTAATAGGGGGTGAGCCTATTGCCGTATTCCGGGCACTATTGTTGACTCGAGCAATGCATCTGAGGCTGAGTCTGGGCTGTACATATCTGTCTGATGTTAAAGTTAATCAGCCTTATCCCTTAGTCGCCTTGTACGACACCACATGGGAAGAGAAGGGGTGGTCCAAATTCTACTCTGCCCGGAACCACTCAAAATTTACTGAACGGATATTTATGTGATTTTTTTGTTTGAAAAGTCCTGATTAGGCTTAAAATATGATCGCATTCGGCTAAGCAGAACCAGAGACATAACCAAAATTTGCGAATTTTCGCGAGCGGTAAGCTAAGTAGTTCTAAATAAAAGTGCTCTAAGTTATATTTTATAGCATTAGCTAACGACTAATTAAAATCTAATCAAAATCGGCCCACTAGTCTGTGCTGAGAACTCTATGTCTGTCTTATGTGACAAAAAATAAATAATTAAAAAAAAACCCGACTGATGCTAAAAAGATCGAAACAAGCTTTATAGCAGGCGGTATCCATTAATTTTCATCTGGTTTGAGGTTTGCAAATGGGTACCGCCTGCTATAAAGCTTGTGACGATCTTTTTAGCATCAGTCGGGTTTTTTGTTTATAATTATTAATTTTATTTTATACTTTTCAGTTATATCATATATATTTTTGTAATCGTCTTATAATTGCCTTCATTTGATTTAAACTTGAGTGTTTTTTTATACCACATACATTTTGGCGTTAAAAACTCAACATTATAGCTTTTGTTCATATTTTATGTACCCAAGAACACTTGGGCAATAAACACCTATGATTTAAAACATGAATCGTTGAAATCCGTACGGTGGTTCAGAAGATATGAGGTAACAAAGAATATAACAGACACACACAACATACGCGCAAAAAACATAACCCTTCTTCGCAGTCGGGTAAAAATCAAACAGTATAGTTTTGTTTTAAGAATTGTACCTACACTCATATGCATCAAAACGCTGTTAATTTAATACAACAAACAGAAGAATAAACTTTATTTATTTGTATAGTTATATACCATTTCAGAAACTAATTATTCTGCATCTCTACTGGTATTAAGAAAGGAGGGCCAGACCGAGAGGGATGTCTCTGGGTCAGCCGGGGTGCGAGGGATATGTCATCTAACAACCTCAACCCCGGCCTAGCACAACCTACCCACAGACGGTGTTCGGTTTAGTCGGTTCGAGTCCGACACAGGAGGAGGGGCGTTTACCCGCGGGGATTTCCTACACGTAAAAAAATAAAATAAAACTGGTATTAAGAAAAAACCTCTTACTTAACATATAGCCGAGCGTCGTGAATATGTATAAAACATGTATAATAATTGGCTATATAATAAGCGATGCTAAAGATGACTGGGGATATTTGAAGCGTGTACAGTCAACGACACAAGCTAATTGATAATAAACTGAACATTTACAGAAATCGCTTAAATCGAAATGACTGTCAAATGCGTAATGCATACTGTTCTATTGCACATCAAAGACAATTTATAGCGATTTAATGATATGGAAGAGCCATCACTGTACCATCCTCCGGTTCACTGAATAAATTGGTCCGGCACGTCGAGAAGGAGAATGAGAGTTATGTTCGTACGCTTTTGAGTCAGGTCCCCTGTGACTGCCCTTCTCGAGTTAGAGCAAGGGTTTTGTATAGCGTTCTCTCTATCGCACATCGGATTGGCAGTTTGATAACTTCAAAGAGTAAGTAGTTGAAACTCGTAACCTCGACGACTCAGATGTCAGAGGTCGATCAACGACCTCCATCCTACTAGAGGGCAGGCCTGGGGGTGATAGATGGAGCCGCCGGTCATCCTAGCAGAAGTAGGCTGGGGTGACAGCGAAATGCGTTCCCCCCTTTCAGAGAAGATACGGATATGGTTGTTTCCCCACTCGAGAGCGCGATTCTAAAACTGGAGATGGCCCTGGGCCAACAGGGGTGCGAGGGAGATGCCTTCCATTCATCAACATCATTTTTTCAACAATTATAACTTTTGTCGGTGACTGTCTCTACAAATAAAACATTACATCACTGGTTTCTAAAACCATATTATTGCATAATACGCCAGTCATGTATTATCGTTTACAAGTTGCCTGTAAGATTTGATTTCATGCATTCATAAACTTTTTTGAAAATGAACAAAATGGCTACTTAAACGCACATGAGTACTTTCATACCTGATGCAAGGGGAACGCTCCCGAAGCTGAAGGCCCGTGGTAGTACTCCGGGTACACTACATATTGGCATAATTTTTTAGTATTAGGAAAGCTCAAAGAAACGTCAATTTCATAAAAAAATCATCACTACAGAAAAAAAACAAATGGCGCCAAACGCGTGCTTTTTTGTTGATCTGTATAAGAATTATTATATTATCTGTGGAATTATCAAAAAAATGCCCCACTTATATTCAAAGTAATATTATTAATGCGAAATTAACTCTGTCCGTCTATATGTTACGCTTTCACGCCTAAACCACTGAACCTATCTAGATGAAATTTGATACAGAGATAGACTGGAGTTGCAATAACCGTCATCCACGTGGACGGAGCCGCGGGCAACAATTAGTTACCAATAAATGCAAAATCTTGTTTATCACTCTTTCACGCAAAAACGGCTGAAAAGGTCTAGGCAAAACTCAGTACAGATAATAGGCTGGAATAATAGAAAGGACTTTCCGGGAATAAATTCCTATGGGACGGAAAATGGGTCAATAATTTCAGCCGCGAGCAAAATCTAGCCTACCTAGGAATCGAACCTATCTCCCTTTACCCTAGCGTTAATCCCAGTCGCATCCAAAAATTTCACCTTAGAGTGTGAGGTCCGCTTTTTTCAGTCTAACTTGTAAAAGGTAGGATAGTATTCGGTACGGTATTCCCGTCCAATTGAGCAGTCCGACTGGGGAAGTGCCTCCGCCCTACAGAATACCGCGGCCATAATAACCTCGTGTTGTGTTCCCGGCGGTGAGTAGGGTAGCCAAAGCTCACTGGAGAGTTTTTGTGCTGTCAGTGGGAAGATCAAAGGCTTGCCCTGATTTATGTTTTACACTGACGGCAAGGAAACTCTCTGTTCTAACAGGGTTAGCAACGCGACTGTGACGAACCTGGTGTTGCACACGTACATATGCCATGGTAACTAATTTTCATCAGGTGGGGCGTGTGCTTATCTGCTATCTAAGTGGTATAAAAACAATTGCGGGTTTGACCGATCGATTTTTTTTCCGCGAAGCGACTGCCACCTGACCTTCACAACGTATTGGCGATATCCAAGTGTTGCTGTTACACATGTGGTTGGAATCGAACCTATGACCCTCACAATCGTAATCAAAAACGGTATACTCAAGGTTATGAATCACAAAAGAAGTTTACTCAAACTGGTCAATTTACACTAAATAAGGCATGGTCATTGACCTATTGGTCAATATGCGAACTACCCACGCGTCAGTTAGAGCGGAAAATTTACATAATTTACCGCTGTCTAACTGCTTATACCATAAACGTGTTAATAGCTTGATTAATATTAATCATCATCGTAGTGTTAGTCCCGGTTTGGAACTCTGTCCTACTATTACTTTCTTCCTCATAATTTTGTTTACATTGGTTTGTAAGGAAGCGACAGCCATCTGACCTACAACTCCCAGAGGATACTCAAGGGCTTGTTTGTTTGTTAGGTTGAACGCGCTAATCTCAGGGACTACTGGTCCGAATGATTTTTCTTTTTGCACTACTATTATAAAGAGGAAGGATTTGTGTGTTTGTAATGAATAAACTCAAAAACTACTGTGCCGGTTTCAAAAATTCTTTCACCATTCGTAAGCTACATTCACCCTGAGTAACATAGGCTATATTGGATTTCCACGAGAACGTTTTTACCACCCGTGCAAAGCCGGGGCGTATCGCTAGTGTGTTATATAATTCGTTTATTGTGGAAAGTTACAGGCTATATAACATCAGTCTACTACTTAAGGGAGGGGAACAGTAATTAAAAATGTCAACAAATTCGGTAGATTTGTATAGCGAGCACGATATAATCCGTTAATCCGAAAGAACACAAGTATCACCACCCCATCTCATCCGAAGGGTGTCGTAAGAGGCGACTGACGGAAACATACGCAGACGATATCACTGCGAGAGAAGGAACACTCGAAATAAAACCCTGTACCAACCCGTCTGGCCAGCGTGGAGACAGTAGGCCTGAGCCTCCCCAACATTGGGAGAGGCCTATGTCCAGCTGTGGCCTGCGAGAGGATAATTGATTGATAGAATTATATGGTTTCTAGGCGTGATACGGGGTTTCGAAGTATACCACGGACGAAAGCCTTTAGACAATACATTATAGACCCAGTCCAGTGAACACAGACCAGTATCAATACGACTTACAGTTAATTAACTGTGCATCGTTACAATACATTGCTTAGTTCCGAATCACTGCAGGCAATAAGATATGAACACGCGAAACTCTTCACGCTTCACGCCGCTTGACGTGTTTGTACTGAGCGGGCATCACACGGCTCGCTACAGGTTTATTTTTATATAGGACTAGCAGAGCTAGCCTAGTGGTATGGGTAATTGACTGCTGAGACGAGGTCTCGGGTTCGATCCCAATGACTTTTCGATGCTTTTCGAAGTTATGTGTGTATTTATCGCAGGTTTATAAGTGCCCAGTTAATGGCAATAGGCTCGCCACCTATTACATTGGGACCTAAACATAAACCGGCGAAATATGGGTGCTAGCACCTCTGCCTGCCCCTTCGGGGATAAAGGCGTGAGTTTATGTTATGTTATGTTGCCCGCGGCTATGCCCGCATGGACGTCGCTTATCGCGTAGTGTTTCCAAGCTCTAATTCACCTCTGTACCAAATTTCATCAGAATATCTTCAAAAATTACAAACATTCATCCCCTATTCTTCCCTTCCTCCCCTCCCCCCTTTAACCCCTTCTGCGATAAAAGGGACCCTATGTCCATTTGAGCGCGTAATTTTTTTATATTTAAATAATTTGTGGCGGCCTGTTCGACCGCCAACCGCTAAGTCCGCGCGCTTGCGCGATGCACAGCACCGTGGCTTAGGAACAGAAATAACTAAACTGTCACTTCTCTGCATATGTCCGGCCTGTTAACATTAATGATCCCTAATCAGCCTCCGTGGCGTGGCGTGGCGGTAGTGAACGCGGCCGCTACGCAGGAGGCGCGGGTTCGATCCCCGCTCAGTGCAAATATTTGTATGCATGAATATGTATATTTGCATTGGTCTGGGTGTTTCTATGTATAATATGTATTTATTTACAAAAAAAAAAGTATCTAAGTATGTTTATTCGCATTCTAGATTCCATAACACAAGCTAGTTAAGCTATGCTTACCATGGGTCTAGACAGCGTTGTGTCAAATGTTGTGGAATATATTATTTATATTTATTTTAATCCCCTAATCCTAATCCCTAATTAATGACTCCCTTGAGTAGTGGCGTGATGCCTATGTATTATTCTGATGCATAAGCTATATTATTGTAAAGTTTCTTTTAAAATCCATTCAGTCGTTTTAACATGAAAGAGTAACAAACATTCATCCATACATTCACCTCGCCTGATAGTAAGCTGAGGGTAAAGTCTTCGGAAAGGGGGTTGCGATTACAGACATCAACAGCGTTACAATGGTTGACGACCTTATCATATGCTTTTACACGTCCCTCTTAAAGGTACAGAGACTGTAGGAAGAAATAGGTGCGCAGGTAAGGAATTCCAGGTCTTAATGGTGCGGCAAAGGACAGTCACCGAACCCTTTGGTTCTTGAAGAAATATTCTGCACCGTATGCGGGTGACATCTAAGCCCTGCACGTGTTGTCCTGTGTAGGAAAGGAGAGGGTACATACCGTTAAATTATCCTACTAATTTTCTACTAATAATATAAACGCGAAAGTTCGTAAGAATGAATGGATGGATGAATGGATGGATGGATGGATAAATGGATGGATGGATGGATGGATGGATGGATGGATGGATGGATGGATGGATGGATGGATGGATGGATGGATGGATGGATGGATGGATGGATGGATGGATGGATGGATGGATGGATGGATGGATGGATGGATGGATGGATGGATGAATGGATGGATGGATGGATGGATGGATGGATGGATGGATGGATGGATAAAAACTATTGAATGTATTTTAATGAAACTTTACAATAATGTAGCTTATACATCAGAATAACACATAACAATTTATAATAATAACCGATATTAAAGCGATAACCAACATCCACGCAAGCGGAGCCACGGGCAAAAGCTAGTGGTACATATTTTTAGTGTCAAATTAATTTGTGTGTGTGTGTACGTGTTTATACATAAATGTGTTCCAATCTAGTCCCAGCAATACCAGACTAGCTGTTTCAAAATAGTTTAGCAACGACTTAAGACTACAAATGCCCCCACCAAACAAAGCCAGAAACAAAAATTGTGTCAATATTCATTAGCTCATTCATCTACTTTTTGTACCCCGGGAGCTTAAGGTCTTACCAAACCCCATACACAGATGAATATAATACCCAATCAGCACCAATTACCTGTGACCAAATAGGAACCAGTTGCCGCCATTAGGTCAACAACTTACAGACCGTAATAACAGGAGAAACGTGGCCATTACGTTTAGCGGTCAAGTCAGCGTTTCTAGCTGACCGGATAGGTGCTACTTTTACCGATTAGACGAAAAAAGCTCGCTGCGGTGCACTTCTCGAGACGGAGCCGTGTTGATGATGATTATTTTGTCATTTTTAAAGATATTGCAAATACTTTGAACTGATATGTAATCTGTATAATATTTGAAAACCCCGAACACCAAAAATTGCCCCCAAAAAGTAAAAAAAATATTAAAATCGGTATCAGGGTCCCTAAAACAATACCTGCCATACATTTAATATGACTTTTGTCACACCAAATTCGAATACATAATATGTTGATTCGTCTTTGGCAACTAGTTGAGTAACAAGAATATCCAATACTTTTTAGCAACTGGTTGCCACACTCAGTTGCCATGGTGGCCGGAGGGTATTGACAGCACTTAATCTACTGTTTAAATCCTCTGAGGATTTGGGTACCTACAGCTAAAACTAATTACAGACTGAATAGCTACTTGGTGCGTGCTAGCAGGAACTTTAATAACTTATGTAGAAAGCATGATATTGACCCCATTATAATTAGTGTATCCTCAGCAAGAAGGTGTCTAAGCTTTACCTCCTTTAAATAGACAGTGGTTATAACATTAATGTAAGTGCTAGGTTAGAATTGAAATACTGGTGGTTGTACTGGCTAGTATTTTTTTTTTTCTTTAACTAAAGCAAATTTATACTATGTTCTGTTAACTTTTTATAATAATCCTTGTTTTCTATGTCTATAAGCGAGGACTTATAATTGGCTGACCGATGTTAAACTTATTATTTAAACCTGTGTAATTAGCTGTAAGTTTTCCATGCTTCAAAAATAAAAATTAAATAAATAATTAGAATTTCCTTATCAAACGCGAAATTCTGGCATGGCATGATTTTCTTAAAAAAATATTCCTACTGTGTTTGTTTAGATAAAGCGATGCAGATTTCATATCATATACGTAAAAATTTGTACAATCTACACTGCTATTATGAAGAGGAAAGATTTGTATGTTTGTAACGAATAAACTCAAAAACTTCTGTGCCGATTTCAAAAATTCTTTTACCATTGGAAAGCTACATTAACCCTGGGTAACATAGGCTATATTGGATTTCCACGGGAACGTTTTTACCACCGTGCGAAGGCGGGGCGTATCGCTGGTATTTTTATAAAATTGGTAAAAGTAATTGTCTAGCCACACTTCACGTTTCAACCCGGTGTGTATAGATAATACAATCACAAGATGTCCGTCTTTCAATGAGTTTTTACCTACGCTTGCATTAGAGAAAGTGTGTCAGACGATATGTATCTACCACTAATCTGAATCACCGTATGTTTTTATAACCGAATTAACTATCTACATTAAGAATGCGTCGTATACAATAATCGAAATATATTCTATAGTAAGAGCGTTTTCACACTCGTCCGATATCCGATATCCGACATCCCATATCGGAGGAAGTCAAAAGTATGAGATATGTACCTATCTCTCTTTCAAATTGTCCGGCTCGATATCGGTTATCGGTGCCAACACCACTGTTTTGGCCCAATTATCGGAATACAAAGAGACTAAAACAGCGACTGCAAGCAATTTTCGACCTTAAGGACATTTTCTGAGTTACATGACTTTTCGCTTTAATTGAAGACGCTGATCACGAATACAAGAAAAAAAAACTCGATACCATGTCATGTCAATAAGGTCGAAAATTGCTTGCACTCTTTTTCTTTATTTTTTAATTCTAGCGTCCCTAACTAGTCTGTGCTTTCGAGCAAATGTGAAAACAGCCCAAGGTGTCGGCTATTGGCGTCCGACACCGATATCGGATATCGGATGAGTGTGAAAACGCTCTAAGTGTAGAGATGAAATATATCACAATTTATAATCTAACATCATCATTAAGCTACATTATATCATCACACCGCTCACCAGCAGAGAATTTATCCATACAAATTGCGAACAGAAACAGTACGCACTGTTAGGTACGCAAGGAACTTCATCCCCCGCACGCTCAATGAATGAACTCCTTGCTGTGATCTTTCCAAGTGAGTACAATGTAGGGTTCCTCAATAAGGGCTTTTTGTGACGCCACTGGTGTTGCACACGCCCATAAGCCACAGTAACCATTACCCATCAGGTGGGCCATGTTATTGTCTATCACCTAAGAAGTAATAAAGATAGCTTGGGTATAATTTCCAGCATATATCTTGACCCCAACTCGCGAGAGAAATCTAGCGTGCGCGGATTCTTATGATATAATCGATTATTGGTAGATTTGAGCTCCTCAGCTGCCGTACCACCCCGTGCTATAGTTTGTATTTACCACCCAAGTAGCAGAAAAGCAGTGGACCTGGTGCGTGGTTACCATGGCCTATGGCCCTGGGAGTCACACTCACGTTGACGACCCTGTAGAGACCTTCTAATGCCCTTCTTGACCTCATATTGTATTCTCTTGAAAAAAGATGGCTAAAATACAGGTACACACTGCGCATAATGTGTACATTATGTGATGAAACATAATATTTTGGGTATAACATGTCAACATAAATCTTTAGGCTTTCACGGCCAGTGTTTTATGTAGAATATATATACTGCTTCCGGACTGTTTGGTCGTGAAACTTGCGTTGCAGACATTTCGTCGATCACTGCGGTCGACATCTTCAGTGGCGCAGGTCCGGGCGGCGACGGGCGCACGTTTCATATGGACCACGGCCAAACAGCTCGGAAGCAGTATATTCTACATGCAACGGCGGCCGTGAAAGCCTATAGATTTATATTATAACATTGTTGTTTTTTGAAGTTACGCAAAACGTTTAGAGACAGACATCGAATCTTACTTCTTGTATAGCAGTCCTAACTACCACTACACTGACAAGACAGTCATTCACACCTAGCTAATTAAAAGTGGTGTTTCGCACAAAAATGTAATAAATCATTGATTTATGACGAAAAGTACGACGCTGTGATAATCAGAGCACAACCGTTTCTCTGCGTAGGCAGCCGAACCGGCGTGTTTTGTACATTCTTTTTCTATACGAATGCATGAAAAAGATGTTTTAAATACTTTTTACTTCGTAATGTTTATTTAAAGTTACGTTTGAATAAGAAAGAAAGTTTAATTCGTTACGGAAAGAAAGGTACAGTAATCCGAGCACGAAAAACCATCGTTATCGTAACGTAAGCGTATCGAGAAAAAAGAGCATTGTGATTGGCCGCCTGCCTACTGTGAATCTGTTTGTGTATGAAGCCGGCCAATCGCATTGCTCCATTCTGTCGATATGTTTACTCTCTGTCTGTCGGTCTCAACTATTTATGCGTTTGATCAAATTTTGAGTAGCCTTCGTGGCGTGGCGGTATTGAACGCGGCCGCTACGCAGGAGGCGCGGGTTCGATCCCCGCTCAGTGCAAATATTTGTATGCATAAATATGGGTATTTGCATTGGTCTGGCTGTTTCTATGTATAATATGTATGTATTTACAAAAAAAAAAGTATCTAAGTATGTTTATCCGCATTCTAGATTCCATAACACAAGCTAGTTAGGCTATGCTTACCGTGGATCTAGATAGCTTTGTGTGAAATGTTGTGGAATATTTATAATTATTTATAAAGTACTGAAAATTATCGTAATACTAAGGTATTAAGGGCAATCAAATTATTTTATTGATGTGAAATTGTATTATTGTCCGTACTAAAGTTGTGTAGGAAATATTAGAATAATCCGTCAACAGGAGGGGGGGGGGGGGGGATACCAAGGTGTTAAGATCATTTTCAGTACTTTGTTTGTCAAGATCGATTTGATGCTGACTGTACAGGCATAATTCATCGGTAGCTTAGTGGTTAAGGTTGTCAGCCTTACGATCGAGAGGGCCCGGGTTCGATTTAATTTCGATAATTTAGGTTGCTATGTAATAAACAATATGTAGCTAAGAAAAACAAAATTAAGAACGAAAAAAAAACAAGCGTAAAAAAGGAAAAATAGGATATCCGTGCAGAATTAGCCTTGGGCTGTTTTCAATCGGACATTAAATGCCCATGACAAAGTGCTCGCTTGACGGCAAAAAGCGGCAGTTGAATGCTCCATTATGCCACTGAGATTATTATTTTATATTGATTATGAAGATCAAATCAAAAAAAAAAAAACTATGTCACATAATCTAAGAAATAACAATAAACTTGAACTAACAAGGGTACGCACTAACTACGGGAAAAGAACTATACTGTTTGAGGGGGTTCAGCTGTTCAACCGATTACCAAATGATGTGAAGACATGTTATGATATAAATATATTTAAAAGGAAACTCCGGCAATATGTTTGCACACAGTGATGTCTAGAGCACCGAGGTGTATATTAATATTGTAAGCAATCAAATTGTATCTCATTTTAAGTGAACTATGTATTGTTCTTATGAGAAAATAAATTCTTTAAACCCAACCCAAATCTTATTAGCACAATAAAAGATTTTTTCTGGAAAGTCTACGGGTAAGAAGTTGTAATTGTGCTGAGGCGAAGCCAGGGCACGCAGCTAGTATTGTTATGTGAATAAGAAAACAGCTCGTTCACTAATTACAGAAAATAATAGGAAATTAAGTCTCTAATATATTATGTTTAAATGTACTGACAGCGCGAAAAACTTATGTGTAAAGATATTAGTTTTAATACGACGTAATTATACTTTATTGGTTTACTTAAAAACATGCTTAGTATACGATACGCCACGCAGAATGCTTTGCAAATGATCAAATCACGAAAAACCTGCTTTTGTGACCTTTGATTCGGAATAAAAAAACCAGGTATCTGATCGATGAGAACTTTAGATTTCATTTATGATGGAATTTTTGAACAATTATTATAGCCTCGGACGTGTACATCTACTGGACTACACAGTATTCATTACTTGATTCCAAGGTGGAATTTAATTTAATTACGCAAAGCTTAACCTCTATCTTCTAAACATGAGGTATGATCTAACATTCTAACTGATTTGGTCAATGCTTTGATCGTTGTGATAATTGGGCTTTTAAAATATTTCTGAACGCTTTATTTGTAAACTAATTTCAGTTTTTTTTTAATATATGGGACACGTCAATTTGACTTCACCTGATGGTAAGCTGAAGGCAAAGTCTCAGAAAACAGGGCCACCGTTATATACACGTGCCACGTTAACAATGATGGCACTCAGCTTGACGGCCTCATTAGTTAGTTTTGTATAATCAATTCTATTTTTGTATGGGAGTTGGGAATTTTTTATATTTTACTTGTGTACTGCCGTCTGAACCACCCTCTCCCAAGAGTAAAGATTACCCCAGGGTCATTCCCATTGGTCAATATCCCGATGTTAGCAATGTTAACTATTGGGAATGTTTTGTTCTATTGGTTAACAGTGTTGACCAGAGAGAGCCTCATTCTTCAATCTCACAGGTGAGGTTAATATGGACGCCGAAGATGTTACTAGAACAGTATCCACGGGCGTATTTAATACCTGAGGCGTAGCGTGTACTAAGTGTAATGATAGTGTTAACCTTAACTCGAGTAAGAAGTAAATCGCCTCGGTAAACGTTTCATCTCTTAACAATAATTAAACTATTAGTTACTAGTGTCCGTCTTCGAATCCGCTTGTTATGGTTAAAGCTGGTAAAGGCCGACCAAGCCTTATGGCCTCTGTTTGACCAGCTATGGATGTGACCTGTGTTGAAAGTAAACTTCAAGATACCTACCCTGTCAATATTGACATGCAATTAGAAAAACCCGGTCAAGTGCAAGTCAAGGCGCGCACTCACTATCAGTTTACCGGACGACGGTCGGACGATATAAATCTGTCATGTGATCGCAATAACACACACACTCACAGTTTCGTTAACGATTTTGGACGATCCGATAGTGTGTGGCCGCCGAACGATACCGGACAGTCTTTGGCCGTCAGGGCGAACGAGCACACACCGGCAGGCGTACGTACGGCGGGAAACTGACGACTCACAACTGCTAGTGTGTGATCGCAAAACTGAACAGGGAATTGCCGGCAGGCCAAAATCGCTTTAGTGTGTGCCGGACGTTTTAAAAACTGCAGGCGGTCTATTAGTGAGTGGGTGCCTTCAGACTCGCACACAAAGGTTTCCGCACCATCGTAGAAGAAAATGTATGTACTTTTACTTTATACTTGTACTTTTTATGTTAAAAATAAGAGACGTATCGCGATGTGAAAAGTTTATTTTTAGCTTTATGGTTATTCTTAGAGTGATAATACCCGTTCCGTCAACATGCACACAGCCCTTGAAGCTGTCTATCTATTGAGGTATGTTCTTGTTTTTATATATGAGATAATAATAACCTCCATGGCGTAGCGGTAGTGAACGCGGCCGCTACGAAGAAGGGGCAGGTTCGATCCTCACTCAGTTCAAATTTTTGTATGCCTAAATAAGGGTATTTGCATTGGTTTGGTCGTGCCTCGGAGAGGACGTTAAGCCCTCCCGGTAGCCATACGAATATCTATGGCAGTCATTACGGGTATTTCGAGCCCTCAAAATCCAGTAACTGGTCTAACTGCAATGCTTCGATATCGTCTTTGGGTTGTGTAGGTCAGATGGCAGTCGCTTCACGGAAAATGTTGAAATTCAGCTAAATCTGCAGTTAGACAGACCCAGACTCCAAGGTGAAACCTTCGGATGCGACTGGGCTTAACGCTAGGATGAAGAAGATGAGATACAGCCTGCTGACAGATGCACGAACATCAGTGTTTTAGCTACTTCTAGTAGAAGAAGGGTTCTGATCACCATTAGAGTATGAAACCTATGAAAAATATTTACATAAGTTATCAACACCACACTTTCTAACCCGATATAGATTCCCATAGGTAGCGATGCAAGCATGATAATAAAAAGGGGGTTTATTAACCCTAGTCGACTTACCAACATGGGTATGTTAGGCACCACGACGGAATCATCGTCGTACCCTCGGCTGAGCTCCGGCTGGAAGGTGTACGTCCTCTTGTAGTGGAACGACAGGGTCCCGTTCTCATTGTCTGTTATGTTCACCTTCTCCCACTCTTCCCTGGGAAGGAGATAAGAGACGTTTACAGGTTGATTAACAAAAGAGGGAACTTGAATCCCGGCAATTTTCCATAGCCGATCGAAGTCCGAAATGATTTATACAGTATATAAATAATTTCGGACTTTGATCGTCTATGGAAAATAGGCCAAGAGGCACTTATAAAAATTCAAATGAGAAAATAAAGACTAAGGCCCTAGAATATATATCTATCTGAGGAAAATTGTATAGACAATCTGCCAGACTCTTCTTCTTCATCCTATTGCAGCTAGAGCAGTTGTTGGATTTTTGAGGGCTCCAACTACCCGTAACGACTACCATAGATGTGTCATATAAACACCGGGACCGACGGCTTAACGTGCTCTCCGAATATCGCGCTAAGCTCAAGTGGTTACCTATCCGCCTTCGCCGGAATGCTCATTTTCTTTATCTACTGTATAATATTCTATTTCACCCTCTCACTCCCTTCTACCTAAAAGATCGCTTTGACTTCCTATGCGACTCGCATTCTAGGGTCTTGAGGTCGTCTGGGAATCTGAGGCTGAAGATGCCAGCGCACTCCACGTGATTCATGGACAAATCTTATACTGTCCAGGCTGTTCGATTGTGGAATGCCTTACCTATTACCATTAGACGTGCACAATCTCTGCCTGTCTTCAAAAAAATGGTTACGGCCTACTATTTGCAAGAGCGATAGTCACTGTCCTACACCTTCTATCTTTATAATTTATTCTATTATGTCTTTACTGTTTTTAGTATTCTATCTAAGTATATCTATTTCATGTACCTAATGATAGGTACTGTTTCACTAGTTATGTATTATATATTGTATATAGTAAGTAATGTTTATAGTATTATTATATCTATTAACTATCTGAATATAATAATATATCTAGTATGGACCAAAATTTCAAAATAATTATTAGGAAACTACCCCCTTCTTTTTGTCTCTAGATCCACCTAAAATTTAGTGGTTATTTATTCTCTTTGAACTCCATCCCATGGTTGCCTGGAAGAGATTGCCCTGCGCGATAAGGCCGCCAATTGTATGCTACAAAACTGTACCTACCACTTTATTGTAATATGTTCTTCTTTCTTTCTTTGTGTACCATACAATAAAGAGTTTTTCATTTCATTTCATTTCATTTCATATCATATCCATATTCATACATATTTGCAACGAGCGGGGATCGAACTCGCGCCTCCTACGAAGCGGCCGCGTACACTACCGCTACGCCACGGAGGCTGTCAGACAATTTGCCAGACATCCTGTCAAATCTGTCAATGTGTATACAATCTTTTCCCAGATAAATCGAGGTTCAGCTGAATAGCATTCTAGAATATTGGCCTAATTGGTTTAGCAAATGGACCACTGCACCGGTTCGGAAAACGGTCCCGACCTGAGAAGACTCCGGCAAGAAACTCAGCGGGCTTTGCGTACGAGTGTACGAGCGAATGCTTTTGCAGGGTTGGGAGGTCAAATAAAAGCTGTTTAAGCTTGTCACAGGATCCAACCCTTTATGTCGGAGGGACATCCCATTTAGTTCCTTCACTAGCTCCTTAGATCGACCTAGAAATCGAACTGAGGACACTTAGGCCCGTATTCCAAAACAACGCTCAGTTGTGAATCGATACTCACAATGGCATTAAAACTGTCATCAATAATACAATCTTTCCTATCTATCTAGTTATAAAACAAGATTTATGGCTGAGTGTTGTTCTGGAATCCGGGCATCAACAGAGACAGTTATTACAGGGGCCCTGGTAGTACTCCGGGTACACGACATATTGACATAATTTATTTGGATGTTTTTTTTATGAAATTGTCACTTCATTGAGCTTTCTTAATACGACGGAGAATAAATAATAATAAAAAAACGAAAAAATAAATCCAAATTGTTACATAAATTATGTCCTACGTAGAGTGACCGGAGTGCTTTCAGGGGCCTTTGGCTTCGGAAGCGTTACCCTTACACCCACTATTTGTCTAATATATCTATCTGTATTTAGAGTTAAGTGCATTTTTTCATTATTTCTCTCTTCCTTAATACAGTATCCTTGCGGTGACGGAGAAACAATACAAGTATCACAACCCCACCTCATCCGAAGGGTGTCGTAAGAGGCGACTGACGGAAACATACGCAGACGATATCACTGCGAGAGAAGGAACACTCGAAATCAAACCCTGTACCAACCCGTCTGGCCAGTGTGGACACAGTAGGCCAGAGCCTCCCAACATTGGGAGAGGCCTATGTCCAGCAGTGGACTGCAATAGGTTAATGAATTGAAGTATACTCACGAGTAGACGTAAGGCCCTAACTCATCCAGGATAGGCTTGGAGCCATTGTTCAGGAACTCATCAGCGTTGGTCACGTTGTATACGTAGACTTTCACGAACGGCCGCACCGGGGGGCGTGCCCACCACTCGAAGGTCATGGACCCTGAACGGAGGACCAGCTCCTGTGGAGACAGAGACATATATAAAACATTAAATAATTTTATTCATGATACTGTCAAGTTGACGCAAATATCACTCATTGAAATAAAACCACTATTTAATTTCAACGGATTCTAACGCGTTTTTTTTGGTATTATTTACATTTAACACGACACGTAGGACACGTCAATTTAACTTCACCTCGCCTAATGGTAAGCTAAAGGCAAAGTCTCAGGAAAGAGGGACACCAATACATACACGTGCCATGTTAATAATGGTGGCACTCAGCTAGACGGCCTCATCAAAAGAGGTTTTTTATTTTTTTTTAATAGAAATTATCGAAATTACTAATATTCCCCCTAACCCCTCCAACTAAGCTAAATTGCTTGTGCTAGAAGTGGGTTCACGTCAGTAGTGTAATGGCCAGGATTCGAACCCGGGAGCTCTCGATCGTAAGTCCGACTCCTTAACCATTAAGCTACCGACGCTTCGCTTGTCGTCTGCGCACCGCGTGACACCCACCGGTCCCACTAGTGCTGCGATCACAATCCCCCCTGCCCGGCTATGCACCTGCTGACCCCTGAACGCAATCCAACCGAGATTGGATTACTATGGAGGGTTTTTCTCAATCGTGCATGGTGGTACACACCCGCCACTTTTCAGCAGTCATTGGTCGTGGGGTGACTAAAGATGGTAGTAGTCACATAATTTTGACTTTATTCGTTCCCGTTCCCGGTGCAGTAGAATTAGATACCCTATCTCTTCCCGTGGGTGTCGTAGAAGGTGACTAATGGATAGGGCTGTTTTCCATCCGACAGAAAACATACAGCCCCGTTGACAGCATTAGGCTCGTCCCTTATTACGTGTGACCGAAAATAATTGTTGGCGAAATGTGAGTATTAATGCACCTCTGCCTATCCCTTCGGGGATTAACAGGCGCTATTGCTATTGTATGTATGTAACTATAATCTAATCAGTGGGTACTAAGCTGGCCTTAACCTGAACCGTCCTTAAAGCGATTCAGCATGAGTGAGTAATAAGGACAGGCCGTTATTGATATTGTTTATTAATAACGATAGGTGTTTTAATAGTACATTCTGTAACAGGTAGCACTAGTTCAAGGAGATATTTCTCATTACGTACCGTAAATCAAAATAAAATCAGTGTAAAAACCGACCAAGTGGGAGTCGGATTCGCGCACGAAGGGTTCCGTACCAGAAAAAAGGCTAAAAGGCTAAAAGCCATGAAAAAGGGCTAAAATATCACGTTTTTTGTATAGGAGCCCCTCTTTATTATTATTATTATTTAGTTTTTAGTATTTGTTGTTATAGCGGCAACAGAAATACACAATCTGTGAAAATTTCATCTGTCTAGCTGTTACGGTTCTTGAGATACAGCCTGGTGACAGACGGACGGACAGCGAAGTCTTAGTAATAGGGTTCCGTTTTTACCCTTTGGGTACGGAACCCTAAAAAACTGTTAAAAACTATTTAAATTGTGCCGTCCGCGGTGAAGACGGCGGGTCTATGAGGCCTCGAGGCCAAGAGGTTCGTGGCCGATTTGAGGTGCCGACTGCGGAGGGAGGGTTGGGATTCGCGCTCGGGACAATTTTTAATGCAAAATGTGTCCCTAGCCATACAAAGGGGAAACGCTACCAGCCTGACGGACATGTTTGGACGAGGAGTCGGAGATATGACGTGATCCTCCGGATCAAAAATTAAAATTAAATGTATTTATTGTGTTTTGTTTGTCCGTCTGTTGTTAAAATGTTGCTTAAAAAAGCTTATCTACTTATGTGTTACGCTATATTCAATATTGTGTGTTAATATTTTTTTAGACATACCAAGCATAAAGTGAGCACGTAAAGCAAAACTAACATCCTTTTGTCAAATAAAGTGCTTAGAGAAGCGCTTGCGCATTATCCGGCTTGAGCAGGTACTAAAAGTAACGAGTTGGGTAACGTTTCTTTACAGGTTTGTGTGTGTTTTGAGCACAGCGCGGGGTGATACGGCGCCGGAGTAGTTTAATTGTACCAATCATAAATTATACTATTAATTTTGGGAACAGTACACCTCGCTAGCACCTTTGGCACATGTTTTATAATACTTATTTAATTGTAGTATCCTTAAAAATAAAATAAACGATACGTATCTTTCTATTTTAAACAGCCCTGGATGTTAAACGAAAAATAAAAAAAAATCCGTTTTAAAAAAATGCTACATCAAAGTTTTCTTTAGTTCTCAGTTTATTTTTTCACCTTTACGTGGCCAGTTTTTTTTACAACAACCCGTGAGGACTCATGTCCTTGATGTTTCAGTCAAAACTCTTCAAGATCCCTTCATACATAACGCCATAGCACATACTCCTCCCATTTCCCTCGTATCAAAAAAATACTCTCGACAAAAGTTGTCTTTAAAATCAAAGAACATGTGTATAAAGTTATCATAAGTTTGGTAAAAATTAGCTAAGAAATCTTCTAAACCGGAACTGACAAACACACAGCCATACGAACAAAAGCAAAGTCGTCTACTTTCTCGAAACTGCAGACTCTCGATGTCTTCGCTCTCTCGGTCAATTAAACAAATCCGCGCTCGCCAGGCCCTCGTCTCTCGAGACTTGTGGGTCGAGATATTAGCTTGTATTTCTTTGAATTTCTATTTGAAAGCGATACAACAAAGATGCTGCAATTCCATATCGTATAACGAATTCACGTTTGCATGTTTTATATAATTGTGTAACAATTGGCAGAACGAATTCCCACGCAGTGATACAAGTCTGGCCTCTAAGTAATTAATTGTGTTACGAGTTTATACTACTAGCTTTTGCCCGCCGTTACGCCCGCGTGAATGTCGGTTATCGCGACCAAACATAGCCTGTGTCCTTTCCCAAGGTCTAATCTACCCCTATACCAAATTTCAAGAAAATCGGTTCAGTGGTTTAGCCCTGAGAGACGGACATACAGACACATACACTTTCCCATTTCTAATTTTAGTATGGACATACTGTACGTAATATACCATACTACTATCAGGCTGAGCATTTTACTGTTAGGCCTCACTCACAAGGTGTAGGTAAGTGGCCATACAGACTCGTCCGAGAAGTCTCGGCGAGATCTGCCCCTCTGGAAAAGTGACAATACGATTGTAGAATAGAAAATAATCGATTCCCGCTGTTTTTGCAATCAGTGCATCCTACCCGTCATGACCTACGGAGCCGAGACTTGGACACTCACGGCAGGGTCGGTCCATCATTTCAAAGTCGCTCAGCGAGCTATGGAGAGAGCTATGCTCGGAGTTTCTCTGAAGGATAGAATCCGCAACGAATACATCCGACAGAGAACCAAAGTTATCGACATAGCTCAAAGAATCAGCAAGCTGAAGTGGCAGTGGGCTGGCCATATCTCACGAAGAACCGACAAGCGCAGTGTAGGACGCCCTCCGACCAGGTGGCATGATGATCTAAGAAAGACTGCAGGCAGCTGCTGGATGCGGCAAGCTGAAGACAGGGCGCTATGGCGCTCATTGGGGGAGGGCTATGTCCAGCAGTGGACTAATATAGCCTGATGATGATGATGAAGATGATTCTCGCTTAGTGCAAATATTTGTTTTTTTTTTTTATACAACTGAGGTGGCAGACACGGCCCGCATGATAATAATAATAATAATAATAACTCATTTATTTCAGACTTTAAAATCCATATGTGTTAGTATACAATATTCTTAATAACTATGTTAGTATTGAAATAATAAATGTCAGAAAATAAAAATCTACTTAAATAATAAGCAGTCATCAATGTCAACATAATTACATAACAATTAAAAATAAAAATGTCATATTAATAATATTCAAATAAGATTAAAATAAAATAAAATAATTAATTATTTAAATTAGCATTGAGATAGAAAATAATAATATGTTGATTGTGTTGTGACTGTTTATTTTATAGTCACTACATTAATCACACAGCAATGGTTAATATAATGACAGTCGAACCTCTCAGCCATCATCCTCAGGATGGTGTTGAAGCTGGCGCGGATCCTGCGCACCAAGGATGTGCACCGTTTCCGCATCGTCGCATAGAAGCAATCAATGCATGATTCGGCGAACATCCCCGACGCACTGCAGCACCGTGGCAGCCCCAACAACACCCTGTAGGCATTGTTGTATTGAATTCGTAGGGCGCTGTACTGCCTTTGAGTATAGTTAGCCCACAGTGCGCTCGAGTAGAATGAAGTGCAATACGCTCTGAAAAGAGTGTTCTTCACCTCCCTCGAGCATCGTGCAAACCTGCGCGCTATCATGTTCGCTCTAACAGACAACGCCCTACGTTCCCGCTCCATATCTGTATCATCTTTCAGGTCAGAGGTTACCAGATGACCAAGGTATTTGAAGGTGTCAACCCTTTCTAGCGGTATATTGTTTAATTTTATGCTAGGGATACTATCTGGACACTTGCCTCTGGCCCGAAAAACCATACACTCACTTTTCTTAGTGTTATAGACCAGGCCATGGCTGAAAGCATAATCTTCACAAATACCGAGCAGCTTAGACAGACCACAGACCGAGGCGCTCAGCAGCACCATGTCGTCCGCATAGCTAATGTTGTTCACACAAACTCCACCAACGTGACATCCGACATGGGTGCTGCTCAGCCTCTCAATGAGTGCGTTTACATAAAGGTTGAAGAGCGTTGGCGAGGTCAGCCCCCCTTGCCTCACCCCGCACTCCAACGTGTATGGTTCAGACAGCGTCCCCGCCCACCGAACTACGTTGACCTGGTTCCCGTACCAATATTGGAGAATACGAATACATTCGCTTGGCAGGGATGTGTCTCTAAGTTTATCCCAGAGGATATCATAGGAAACCAGGTCAAACGCCCTCGAAAGGTCGAGGAAGCAAGCATAGACTGGTGTTTTACGATCAGTATAGTACCTGACAGTCTGCTTCAAACACAGAATGGCTGTCTCAGTAGATAGCCCCGATTTGAAACCGAATTGATTGTCATGTATCTCGAGACAGCCACTCATTAGCGTGTTAAGCAGACTGTCAAGAACCTTAGACATAATTGTAGCCAGAGAGATGGGTCTATAGTTGTTGGTATCGCTTATATCACCAGTTTTATCCGCATCATAGCTGGAGGTAGATATGAATGTCCTAGACATAGGGAATAAAACATAGCCAGAACCCTCGGAAGATGGACGCCAGCATATTTAAGATGCTCGATACTCAAGTCATCGTGGCCAGGAGACTTGCCTCGCATCATGCCAGAGATAACCTTTCCAACATCTTTAGCTATAAACCTCACCCTAAGCTCCTGCCCGCGAGTCACACCCACAGGTCCCAACCGTGATGGCCCCAAAGGTGAATTTACCGTGAAATGGCTTTTAAACATTTCTGCGATATCTTTTGAATCAGTCATGCCACCAACACTCACCGGCAAGCCCGGCCTTCTGTTTGCCTTATTAGTAGACTTCCAAAAACTATGAAAATCATGTTTGGCGTGATGCGTTGCTAGAATGTCCATTTTAAGTTGATCACTGTTATTTTGACACCACTTTAACCGGCTTTTAAAGATTTTCCGGCTTTCTATCTCACTCCAAATACGACCCGACCTTGGTCTGCCATACCAGATCCATGACTTGAACTTAGACCTGGCGTCCCGGTGAGCAGCAGCGACATGTCTGTTCCAACCTACCACAGGTTTCTTTTTAGGTATTCTACTACTACCCGCGTAACCATCATTAGTACCCGAGTAACTGTCATTAGCTGCCCGGCCTAAGATTTCTACAATATCGCTATACATTTTTTCAATAATATATTTATGTTCCACATTATCGCAAGTGAAGTCACAGCAGTTTCTTAAATCACTCGGAAAATCTATTAATTTCAATTTTTCATTACATAAAACATTATATAGCACGATTTGTTCACATGTTCTCTCACCCCAACGTATCTTATTACACGGTTCGATATTAATACATGCTATTTTCGGTTTAATACTATTTAAATTACAACGTATAAACAAAGGAAAGTGATCCGACCATAAGACATCGTGCTTAATTTCTACATTAACAACAGTTTGCATAGCTGACTCCGAAGCTAGACAGTGGTCTAGCCAACGTCTAGACCCGTTCGCGTCACTTATAAAGCTATAAGTACCTGACGAGAGTCCAAGTAATTCAACATCAGTACATATCCACTCAGCCTCTGCACAAAAGACTTTCAACTCGTTAAAAAATAACTGGCCCGGATGTGCGTTAAAATCTCCGAGTAAATAAACCGTCTCAATATGCTCAGCATTGATAATAGCACTTACCGCGCTGAGACAATCTGTAAATTCCGGTAGGTTCGCGTGACAATCAGTAGGCATATAAATACTGAATACTAAAAACGACCTTTGTCCTAATTCTACTTTAATGGCACAGACGCGAGCGTTGTCACACTGCACTATAGATACATTCTGTAGGACGCTCTTCTTCCACAATATCGCCACTCCACCATACGGCCGGCCTACAAGCATGCCCGCTGTCGTATCCACAGCTGAAGTCCCCACATAGCCATAGTCATTATCAATTTCACTTAGAAAATGTATATCACTAGGTAGTAGCCATGTTTCTTGCAAGGCTATTATATCAGAGGTATGACATAATTGCCTGATATTAGAAATAAGTGGTTACCTTGGCTTATGGAAGTGTGCAACACAAGAGGAGTCACACTCGTGCTGCCGACTCTGTAAACACAGAGAGTTTCGGTGCCGTCAATATAGAAGACTAGCCTGTGGTCTTCCCACTGACAGCACAAAACCTCTCCAGTGATCCATGTCCATACCAGTATCCATGAATATGGCTATTTGCATTAGTCTGGTCGTGCCTCGGAGAGCACGTTAAGCCGTTGGTCCCGGTTGCCATCAAACATCTATGGCAGTCGTTACGGGTAGTCGGAGCCCTTAAAAATCCGACTAGTGTAACTATAGAGTTTTGATACGATATCGAAGACTAACGAAACCCGTAGTTAGACTCGAAAAAGTGGACCTCAGATTGCGAGGTCTGGAATAGCTTCGGATGCAACTGGGATTAATGCTATATATACATACATACATACATATTACCACGCCTTTATCCCCGGAGGGTTAGGCAGAGGTGAATTAACACCCACATTTCACTAATCTGTATTCGGTCCCACGTAATAGGGAGTGAGCCTATTGCCGTATTCCGGGCACTGTTGTTGACTCGCGCCATGCATCTGAGGCTGAGTCTAGGCTGTACATATCTGTCTGATGTTAAAGTTAATCAGCCCTATCCCTTAGTCGCCTTGTACGACACCACATGGGAAGAGAAGGGGTGACCCAAATTCTACTCTGCCAGGAATAGAATAATAGAATAAAATAAATTGATTAATGTATAGGATTGACGTACGTAGACGACTGTCATTAAATACGTGTCGATCCCCATCCATCATAGTACAATACGCCGGCCAACGAATTGACCGTAACGGAATACACTTGTCTAGGAAGGGGGGAGGAGGGGGAAGAATAATCGGTGCAGTTATGTACTGCATGGTCGAATTTACACACTCACAATTGAACATTAAAATTAAAACTTGATATTTATTTTTGTTTTCAGACAAGGTTAATATCATTTCATATTTTGTTTACATTAATTAATAAGGACCTAGCTAAAGCGAGGCAAGCGATTTTTTTTTGTTTTCAACCCGGTAACGAGCCTATTCAGGGCAACCCGGAAACGATCGCTCGAGGATATTCTGAAGAAAGGCCAGGTCAAGAGAAACATGTGTTCTCTGTTTACTCCCTTGAGAAAGTGATGTAACTGTATAGTATGTAATTAATCGTTTCGAGATGAGATCAGAACTGAAATTTGACCATTTCTAATATATAAAATTCTCGTGTTACAATGTTCGTTTCCATACTCCTCCGAAACTACTGGACCTATTTTCATGAAATTTTGTGTGCATATCGGGTAGGTCTGAGACTCGGTTACTATCTATTTTTCATACCCTGATCCGCGATAACCGACATCCACGCGGGCGGAGCCGCGGGCAACAGCTAGTTTTATTACAATAAAAGCACCCACACGGAAGCAAATACACAGGTTTATGATACAAATATTTGCACCATTGTAACATTGTTTGTGTCTGTAATGGTGTCCCTCTTTTCAAAGACTGCGTTCAGCTTACCATCAGGCGAGATGAAGGCAATTTAACGTGTCCTATATAAAAAAATATGTCCCATTATCTTGTAATATATAAAATTCTCGTGTCACAACGTTCTTTCCCATACTCCTCCGAAACTACTGGACCTATTTTCATGAAATTTTGTGTGCATATCGGGTAGGTCTTCTGAGAATCGGCTACTATCTATTTTTCATACCCCGATCCTCGATAACCGACATCGGCGTAGGCGGAGCGGCGGGCAACAGCTATTAATTATCTATACATATATAAAAATGAATCCCTATTTCCTTTGGTCTCGCCATCCGGCGTGAACGGCTGGACCGATTTCACTGATTATTTTTTTTTAATATTCCTTGCAGTACGCAGAGAAAAATTTAAAAAGGGGTTAAGCTGTCATGGAAGCGGGAACAGAATTCCACGGGGGTGAAGCCGCGGGCATCAGCTAGTTTCATTCTAAAGAGAGGCCACTTCTAGCAGTATCACTATACATAGTATAAAACAAAGTCGCTTTCTCTGTCCCTATATCCATTTGTATGCTTAAATCTTTAACACTACTCAACGGATTTTGATACGGTTTATTTTATTAGATAGAGTGATTCAAGAGGAAGGTTTATATGTATAATACATGTTTAATATAGTAGAGCGTGCAGCGGGAACGGGATGTGACGCCACGCGAGCGGATAAATATTGGCGGTACGAAGTTCGCCGGGTCAGCTAGTTATTATTTTAATCTAACTTATTGACTTTCATAGTGCGAATCGAACCATCGGCGTCCATCAGGATACTCAGGATACTGGTGTTATATAGTCAAAATGGGTCAAGTAGTTTTTTTTTATATTTGGTCCATCAATTGACTGCACCCCGCTTGATTGAAAAGCTAAGGTGCAGTCTAGAAGATACAGACCTCCATTTCTGATGCTATTGGCCTAAACTAAATGGTGGTCCCTAACTTGACGGCCTTAATAGATACTTTTAACGCCTCGCTTGAAGTTTGTTTAATTTGTTATATTTTAGAATTGTCTTACATGATAAATATCGATGGACAACGGTGCAAGTCCGATTACTCCGAAAGTAACGTAAGATTGAATTAATATTACTTTTAAGAGGTAGCGGTACTGACTGAATTATGACAATATTTCCCCTCTCATCGGTGCAACCTTTGCTCTTGTGGGACTTTAAGTACGCATGTCTGTTAGTATGTTCTATATTCTAGCGTTAGTTGTAACTCATTGGCGATATCGTAGCAACGTGGTTAGATCAGGTGTCGAGCTTTTGATGGCTCCAACTACTTTTAACGACTGCCATAGATGTTTGTATGACAACCGGGACCGACGGCTTAACGTGCTCTCCGAGTCACTACCAGACCAATGCAAATACCCATATTCATGCATACAAATATTTACACTGAACGAGAATTAAACCTGTACCCCTCGGTAGCGATTGCATTCACTAGCGCCACGCCATAGAAGCCGTAGTAGTATCTTGAAGGCTTGTGAATAAACCAATTCTTTGTTCCTTCACAGATCTGCAGCACAAAGCCTACCCGCAAACAGCGCTAAACTCGCCTGCTAAACTACAGTTACTTAATCGCCGATCACGGGAATCCGGCCAAGGTCTAAAGCGAACGCGCTCGCACGCGGTTAAGCAACTACCCGGTGAAACAATACCAGTGAATACTCACTTAACTGTGTTGTTAATGCGATGATATTAGTTTTGTAAGTGCTTAGTCGAAAAAAAATAGTACCTGTATTTTGACAATACATCTTGTTTTGATACCACTGAGGTGGCAGACAAGCACACGGCCCACTTGATGGAAAGTGGTTACCGTGGCCTATGGACGTATGCAAAACCAGGGGAGTCACACTCGTGTGTAAACACAGAGAGTTTCTGTGCCATCTGTGTAGAAGACAAAGCAGTAATAGCCTTTGGTCTTCCCACTAACAGCACAAAAACTCTCCAGTGAGCTCTGTCTACCCTACTCACCGCCGGGAACGCGATACGAGGTTATTATGGCCGCCGTCGCGTCGTACCGTCGTGTCCTACAACCTACCTACACTTGAAATTTAAAATGTATGCTCTACAGAGGGTGTGGAGATTTTTATTGGGGGTTAAAACAGGGTATGGTAGTTTGTATGAAAGTCTAACTCACTCCATGCGTATGAAATCGCGAGCGCTCGCTAGTATAATATACAGGTTAAAAACCGCAGAAATATATTAGGATAGAACGGCCATACGCAGTGTTCACCTGCATGTCGCGCGTGGCGACTTTTTCACTGTAAATAAATACTCATGAAATTTTCTGCTTCATTTTTTTATACCACTTAGGTCATCACGGTCCATCTAATGGAAAGTGGTTATGGATGTGTGCAACACCAGGGGTTTCGTACTCGTGCTGCCTTCATTTCATACCGCACAGTTCGCACCATTTCTGGTCGCAATGTGTGAGGATGATTCCCTGTCTATGGCGAGCGGTGCGATGATAGAATCTAGCTATCGGCATCATGTCAAACAATTCATCCGAGCACAAACCATTGTATAGGCGGTAGAACAAACGCAATGAGGCAAAGTCCCTCCTGAGGCTGCGAGGTTACACATTGCCTGCGAGTAATTGTCAACTATAATATGTCATATTTACGATATTTTTTTTCAATGGTGTTACACGCTAGCCTTAACAGTACCGAGTTAGCGTTCGAAAGTTCCTGTCTCATAGGACAGGAATTGACTAAAAAGTTATATATCTGTGTTAAAAACTGTTGGGCTTCTAGCACGTATGGTGATATCATATGTGTGTTGCCACGCTTCAAGGGTTTTAAACACACGACTGAGTCTGTTTACGGTGCTTTTCACCTCGTGTTAGTTAAATAAACAGCGTTGTCTAGTCTCAAAGTAAACGTAGTTTGTAATATGGGTTCTACAATGCGGTTATAGTTAGATCTTCTTGCCTTTGTGACGTGGGATCACTTATTTGAATTTGTTTATATTACCCGCCATTTTATTATGGCAGAATTCACGAGTTTGCTCTACTGCCATTGAATATTTAACACCAGCACATCAGCCCCTCTAGACAAGTGGCAATTCACTAGCAGGCGTTTGATGGAATAGAATGATGAATGTATAGGATTTGACGTATTTGACATGCGTTAACGACTGTCATTTACGTCAAATCCCATACATTCGTCATTCTATTCCACCAAACGCCGCGCCGGTTAGCGAATTGCCACTTCTCTAAAGGGGCAGTTTGGAGTAAATCTGACCTATTCTATATAATATATCAATCCACGGTATAGTTGCCGGCATATATTTTGAGCCCAATCATGTCACAAAATGTTCTATATGCGCAGTACGCGTTTTTGGATAGATTTTCGAATCTTTGATTTTTGGATCTTTTGCGGATAGAGCGGGGTGCTTCGACGGTGGAGGAGCCCAAATTCACCAATCCTAGATTACATGAAACCAATCCCCAACAACACGTTAGCGGTCGCTTGAATATCTAATTTAGGTCACAACAAGATTCCCTGACCAAACCGGCTGATGTGACTATACGCCATACACGCGGTACCTAGATATGGTAAGTGATAAATAATAGTAGATTAGTAGCCAAGGGCTGTAAGGCATTAATTGCAGCCGCTGCGCTCGTTCGCCTATAGTTCGAGGGTGCAATTGATGCTTACACCCAAGCTAACTACTCTGCTTTACATTTCGAGTGTGAGGTAGGTAGAAAATCGGCATTACAAGAATAAAACATTTTATTAGTTAAAATTTATAGTGAAATGAGAATAATTTTCAAATTTTAGGGAGAGGTGTTTTTTGGGCATGTTAATAGTAAAAGTTTTGTAATCCCGCCTTTTTTCATCTCTTTTTTTAAATTTTTTTTTTTAGGAACGAAATTGGTCTTCGCATATTGATGACTATTTAATATACTTATACGAAAACAAGGCTGAATAGCGAAGCGACCTCTTTTGTCATTGGGCTGAATGCATGATGCCTATTGCCAGTACGATGGTTAGACGTACGCAAACTTTTTGAAAGAGTGAAGTGTTTTTTTTTTAATTACTCACCGCCCTAGGGCTTTTATAGCTACATTATTACCCTAGAGCGCTAATTGGCCACCTACAAGCCCCATTTGGGGGTAATAAGGACCTACTTACCGAACATGAGACATGTAAATACCTAATTAAAATAATCGGTTCGCGTCCGGTATTTCTATCTCATCGTTGGCTTTTGGTGAAGCCCAGGGATGTTGCCATGGTAAAAAAGGGGAATACCAGCAGTAGCATAGATTTCATTTATATATTTCGATCCTAAAATAGACTGTTCCCTTCTGAAAGTAAGCTGGCGTGCAATCCAAAGAATAGTGAATGCCATTACAGAAGCTGTCTCTAGAATGGCGATGCCGGCCTAGACGACATCGATAGATGCTTTTTCACGCCCCACTTAAAAGACCCGGGACTGTAGGCATAAGCACGTGAGCTGGTAAAGTGTTCCAGATCTTTATATGTAAGAGTAAGAGTTTTCCAACAGTTTTGTACGAAAATAAAACACCAACCCGGTGAGTAGGGCAGCCAGAGCTCACTGGAGAGCTTTTGTACTGTCAGTGAGAAGACCAAAGGCTTGTCCTGCTTTGTCTTCTGCACTGACGGCACAGAAACTCTCTGTTATTACAGGATCGGCAGCACGAGTGTGACTCCCCTGGTGTTGCACACCGCCATAGGCCTCGGTAACTAACGCCACTAGCTGCACGCTGTTCACCTTACGAGGCAGGCAGGTACAAAACTTGGCCCTATACTGTCATTAAATCTTTCATGCAAGGACATCAGACGGAGTACTTTTTTTTTTCTTTTAAAAAAGAATATTACCAACCGGAATCATCGAAATTATTAATATTTCCTGTAACCCCTCCAACTAAGCTAAGTTGCTTGTGCTAGGAGTGGGTTCACGTCGGTAGTGTATTGGCCAGGATTCGAACCCAGGACCTCTCGATCGTAAGGCCGACTCCTCAACCACCAAGGTACCGACGCCCATTCCCCAAGAGAATATTAGCAATGAGTTTTTTTACACCACTTAGGAGATGGTGCGTTGTTACCATGGCCTATGGACGTGTGCAGCACCAGGGGCGTCACACTCATGCTACCGACGCTGTAGGAACTTTTCTTGAAGAACCTCATGTAGGTTAAGAAATGGAAAATGTAGAATATACTGCTCCCGGGCTGTTTGGCCGTGGTCTATGTGAAACTTGCGTTCCAGACGTTTCGTCGATCACTGCGGTCGAAACGTCTGGAACGTAAATTTCACATAGACCACGGCCAAACAGCCCGGAAGCAGTATATTCTACATGCAACACCGGCCGTGAAAGCCTGAAGACTTATATAAATGGAAGATGGTACTTACATGGTCAATGAACATCCGTACCCATGAGGAGAAGAATATCGCGCAGACGATGCCACATAGAAGTACTATCACAGCTGCTGCCAACACGCACCCTGGAAAAGGAAACAGGTAGGAATAAGTCACCATCATCAGTGTCATCAGCCAACCGGTAGTGAACGCGACCGCTACGCAGAAGGCGCGGGTTCGATTGCCGTTCAGTGCAAATATACCTATGTTTAATCGTGTGTGATAATTGAAAGCTTCAGATGCGACTGGGAGTAACGCTGGAATGAAGAAGAAATGGTTGTATTCTAAAAGTTTTAGCTCGCGGCGAACACTTTTAATGTCCTCTGTGGCGTACTAGTAGAGCGTACGACTACCCTACGCCAGTGGTCGCAGGTTCGATTTCTGTTCAGTGCAAATATTTGTTTGCATGAATATATCTATTTGAAATGGTCTGGGTGTTTCTATGTATAAACTGTATGGTTTTTCGAGGAAGCTCGTAAAGTATGTTAGGATAATTGAATGAAATTTTGAAGCATTTACTATGCTAACTTTTCAAATCGATTATGATAGGAAAAAGTGAATGCTCAGGTGGGACTCGAACCCACGATCTTTCTCTTACAGGGGGAATGCTCTGACCACCGGTGGCTCAGTGGTCAGAGCATTCCCCCTGTAAGGGAAAGATCGTGGGTTCGAGTCCCACCTGGGCATTCACTTTTTCCTATCTTAATCGATATGTTAGGATAGTCGAATGGCAGGCTGTTAACTCTACCTACCCCAGAGGGAGATAAGCGTGAGCGTATATATGTATGTATTTACAAAAATATGTATTTGATCTGATGAGGCCGTCAAGCTGAGTGCCACCATTGTTAACATGGTACGTGTATGTAATGGTGATCCTTCTTTCCTGAGACTTTGCCCCTTCAGCTTACCATCAGGCGAGGTGAAGTAAAATTGACGTGTCTCATAATTAAAAAATCTAAGTATGTTATTTTGCATTCATAGTACAAGTTATTATTAAAGCTATGCTATGTATGAGATATATTGAATATCCAAGCCAAAAATATTTTAATGTCATCATCATCATCATATCAGCCCCACACAGTCCACTGCTGAACATAGGCCTATCCTAAAGACTTCCAGAACGATCGATCTAAAGCAGTCCGCATCCAGCGCTTCCCGGCGACCTTGATGAGGTCGTCCTTCGTCTTATAATATGTTAGTATTTAAATTTAAGACTAGCTGTGGCCCTCGACCACGGCTGTGTTAAGTTCGAAATAGGTCAAGGTCATCACTATCATCTATAAGACAGCCTCCGTGGCGTGGCGGTAGTGAACGCGGCCGCTATGCAGGAGGCGCGGGTTCGATCCCCGCTCAATGCAAATATTTGTATGCATGAATATGTATATTTGCATTGTTCTGGGTGTTTCTATGTATAATATGTATCTATTTATAAAAAAAAGTATCTAAGTATGTTTATCCGCATTCTAGATTCCATAACACAAGCTAGTTAAGCTATGCTTACCATGGGTCTAGATAGCGTTGTGTGAAATGTTGTGGAATATTTATTTATTTATTTATTTATAAGTAGTCTCGGCCTCATCCGTGACGTACACTCGGATACGCACATCAGAGGGCACGGGTTCGATTCTAATTCAGTACAAATCCTACTTATGGTATAAACGCAAAAGTTTGTTAGTATGGATAGATATAGATCTTTCTCGTAAAAACTACTGAATGGATTTTAATGAAACTCTACAACAATATAGCTTCTACATCAGAATAACACATAGGCTACAAGTTAAAACTATAACCGATATTATAGCGAGAACAGACATCCACGCGGGCGGAGCTAGTATTTAATATGTCCGTTTGTATTTAGGGGCTTTAATAAATAAATTATGTTTTAGAAAAAATGTAGTAAGTATTTTTATCTGCAGTTGTTGTGTAGGACTCTCGACTACCGTCTCAAAAGGACCATCATCATTCGTCAGTTAGCAAATGTGCCGGCTTACAAGAGAGCTGGATTAGGGCTCCAAAGATGCCCCAATCAAAAAACCCCAACACACTTCTTGATTTGTCATAAAAATAAAACATAAAATCTTAATTTTTAACACGGTTTTCAATGTGGCTCAAAATTGATTTTAAGGCGCATTGTATAATTTGCAACACCAGGGGAGTCTCATTCGTGCTGCCGACCTTGTAAACACAGAGAGTTTCTGTGCCGTCAGTGTAGAAGACAAAGCAGGAGTAGTAGGTCTTCCCACTGACAGTACAAAAACTCTCCAGTGAGCTCTGACTACCCTACTCACCGCCGGGAACACAATACGAGGTTATTGTGGCCGCGGTGTTCTGTAGAGCGGAGGTACTTTCCCAGTCGGACAGCTCAATAAGACGGCAATACCGTCGTGTCCTACCTCCTAAATATACGGCTAGTAGTACCTACTTTAGAAAATGTGTCAATTCACATGTACATAGTGCACATTTTTGTGTAGTACTTTCTATGCTGGCTGTTTTCACTTCAGGTGCAACAGTATAAAATCAATCAGATCATTCCCCAGCGTGCTAAGAATGAAGTTATTTTCATATCCATATTTATAGAGTAAAGTAAATATGCTTCAAGAAGACGACGGCGAAATATCAACAGCTTGTAACACTGGCACAAAACAGATAATCTTTCTAAATCTTAGGGTTGCTACGGCGTTGGAGGAGCTCAAGTCCACTAATCCTAGATTATTTAAAAGTTTCTCTCGCGACTTGGGGTCAAGATATATGCCGGTAGCTATAATATATAATAAAATTAAAAAACACAAAAGAAAAAACCAAAACCATATCAAGACTGCACCTCCGCACATCGCCAAACTGCAAAACGATTCTTCTTTCACCGAAGTGCGAATAGACTCCATTTCCTTGCGAAATTCTGCTGTGGCCCTCTCAGAAGACTCCAGCTTCGTTCTCAATAGTGCTACTTCTGTAGTTAACGACGTTATATCCTTCAAAAGTTCTGACACATCTACGTGATAGAATGTAACAGGTGGTAATTTATACAAATCACGAGCAACAAAAGTGGGTAAATCGCTTGGTTTCTCTTTCAAAACACGTAAGATTTCTTGCAGATCTTTCTTTCCTCGTTCTTCTTTCGATTCAGCGGTATCAACATCAGTTTTCACAGCTTCACTGAGTACCTTTTTAGCTTGTGTTATATCATCTTCTTTGTAAGTAGTCATGCATATCTGTTCTAAAGAAGGTTGATCGATGTCATCCATCTTGTTTTGAATAAACGCGAGTAATTCTTGCACCATGATTGTGTTAGAAGTCTTTTTCTGCGCCATTTTAGCATTTGTAACACTCGAACGATATTTTATAAGTATGTTAATATAAAAAATCGCGACGTCCGTATGCTTAGACGGTGAATTCAAGACTGTTTAGAAAATGTATAAATAAAAAAGTTACGAAATGAAAACTGTAGAGTAGCATTGAAATAATTTTAAATAAATTTTAAGTATTATCATAAATATGAATTGTAGTGTATATAAACTATCTCTCTGAGTACCGTTTTTATGTGATGTACTAGTTGTTGCCCGCGGTTCCGCTTACTGGATGTTGGTTATCGGGACTTTTGGTCATATCTCCAGTTCTAATCATTCAAATATACCGCAAACTTTCTGTATTTCCAGCGGGTCTAAGGCCACATCGAGCGATTCTGGTAATGAATTGTTAAAAAACCCGACTGCTGTATAAAATATCGAAACAAGTTTGATAGCAGGCAGTACCCATTTGCCAATCATAAATCAATTGTAGGAGGTAGGACACGACGGTATTTCCGTCCAATTGAGCAGTCCGACTGGGGAAGTACCTCCGCCCTACAGAATACCGCGGCCATAATAACCTCGTGTTGTGTTCCCGGTGGTGAGTAGATAGTGCTCACTGGAGTTTTTGTGCTGTCAGTGGGAAGACCAAAAGCTATTCCTGCGTCATATTTTACACTGACGGCACAGAAACTCTGTATTTACAAGGTCGGCAGCACGAGTGTGACTCCCTTGGTGTTGAACAGGCCACGGTAACCACTTTCCATCAGGTGGACCGTGTGGTTGTCAGCCACCGTGGCGTGGCGGTAGTGAACGCGGCCGCTACGCAGGAGGCGCGGGTACGATCCCCGCTCAGTGCAAATATTTGTGTGTATGTATATTTGCATTAGTCTGGGTGTTTCTATGTATAATAAGTAACAGTTTACAAAAAAAAATCTAAGTATGTTTATCCGCATTCTAGATGCCATAACACAAGCTAAGCATAGCTTAAATAGCTTGTGTCTAGATAGATCACGGGTCTAGATAGCGTTGTGTGAACTGTTGTGGAATATTTATTTATTTATTTTTGTACCTCAGTGGTATATAAAAAAAGAAATTTAATGGAAAAACAAAAAAAAACAAAACATGTTTTACCACCTGCTATCAAACTTGTTTCGATTTTTTAAACAGCAGTCGGGTTCCACAATGTACAGACACGACAAATTTACAATTTTATAACGATATAGATATCTCTCTGAATACGTTCTTATACAATCCACGTCGTTTAACATTGAGAAACGAGCAAGAGTCATGATACTTTCGCAATGATCCAACAGTTTTGGAGTTAGACTGTGATATACGGGTAGTTACGTTATTTTAAATATCGATGGCAAGAATTGTTTTGTAATGTATATTGATGATCTTCTTACTGACGAAAAAGGACAGTGTGAGACAAAATATGCTATTAAAGTTAAAAATTAAATGGCATATACAGAGTAAATCAAAAAATGAAATAGACTCTTTATCATTGAAATTTCAACTTTAATGGACAATCTGTCAAATCATCATTTTCAAGCGTCAGTAGCTTAGTGGTTAAGGGCGTTACGATCGAGGGGGTTCGAATTTTGGCCGACGTGAACCCTCTCCTAGCACAAGCAATTTCGCTTAGTTGAAGGGGTTAGAGGGAATATTAGTAATTTCGATAATTTCGGTTGCTAATAGATATTATTTTATAGAAAAAAAAACTTTGTTTTTCATAAAAATATAAAATTCTCCTGTTAGCCCATCATATGATCTTTCAAACAGTCCAATCTCTTTGGAAGTCAAGGTCAATAATTATTCTGTATAGATCATTAAAACGGTACTTACAAAACGTCAAGTTTAAAAAAATCTAGACTGGTTTAGAAAATAGATCACGGGCACCGGTTCGAAACGCGGCCCCGACCTTAGAAGACTCCGGCAAGAAATTCAGCGGGGTTTTTTTTTTGTTGGTCTATTTACAAACATTTGCTTAGTCTACTTAGTCTAGATACAATAGTTTGCTAAAGACACACACATTAAATGTGTTCATATGTATAGCTAGGATTCATCTCCCGAGGAGGGCCAGACAGAAAGGAATGGTCAGCCGGGGTGCGAGGGATATGTCACGAGACAACCTCACCTCCGGCCTAGCACATCGACCCACAGACGGCGGTTTAGTCAGTTCGGGTCCGACATAACCTCCCCCTTCGGCTCCGAAGGGGGGGGGGGGGGGGGGGGGAAATCCGGGGGTTTTCCGGCACGTAAAAAAAAAGCTATGATTCATCTGTCCTAATAAATACAGTTTTACTAACATGGTTCATAAGCTCTTGTATCTCATTGGAAAATTAACTTTTAGAGAACCTGGCACCTGTCGATCGTAGGGCCGAAAGCTACCAACACTCCAAAACGTATACATACAAGTGATTGGTTCATATATGTAAACAATTTCGCGTACATAATGGCCGCCTTCCGGCTATCACTGACCGATCAGATTTTATCAACACGATTGTCACAACATCACTCGACATTGCCATTATTTTCTAAATATCATCGGCTTACCTTATTGTTGGCTTCCTCGTACCGTCCCCACTTAATTATACATTGTAATAGCTTGTATATGTACCGGCAAACTTCGTAAATAAAAAAATAAAAGACGGGTAGCACTCCGGGAGTGCCGGCAGAAGTGAAAACTTTTTCTTTCTTTCTTTGTTCGTTATATACAGAGAAAAGGATATAAAGAATATACCATACCGTTCCATACCTATAATATAGCGCCAATCATAGAACCTATCACTAATTTTCTGCTAATTTTCTGTCAGAAGAAATTAATAAATTACAAAAAGAAAAAATAATCACAAAAAGTGTCAGAAGCCTAGGTTCGAACCCGGTACTATCTGAAACCATAAGTACTTACAGTGGAAGCGCTCAACTTCTTATCGTATTATTCTTATCATATCTTGCAAAATAAACAGTCTATAGCTAATGTTGTATGATGTCAGTCGTCGGTTACGGTTCAAAGGTCAAGCGATCCTGACGCGCGAGTTTAACAATTTTTACCCATCCAACGCCGCTAAAGAAGTTTATACTTAAAAAAAAATCGTACATTTGCGCTAACTGGTCTACCGAAAAATTTAAAATCGACTGCCTCTGTGGTCTACCGGTAGGGCATTCGGCTACTACACTAGCTGCGAATTACAGTAGCATTAGTAACCAATATTCCTACAAAATTCTCTAGCTAAACTACATTGCTTGTAGTGTGTTCACGTCCGTAATCTAACGGTCCGAATTCGAACCCGGGACCTCTAGACCGTGAAGCCTATTCGTTAACCACTGAACTAGGGATGTTACATTTGAAATGAATGACTGTCACGCAACAGTGACCGCACATTGGTCACTAAGATTCATTGTTTATGGGTACATACGTTTAATTGTTTAACCAAAAACAATGAGTGACCTTGACTTTACAAATAAAACGAACAAAGAAAAAAAAAGATATATATTGTGCGAATATATTATTTGTTCATGTTATTTGTACGATGCCCAAACGTGGACACTGACAGTGAGGTTTGTCCGCAACCTAAAAATCGCATAGCGGACTATGGAGCGAGCTATGCTTGGAGTTTCTCTAAAGGATAAAATTCGCATCGAGGTCATCCGATAAAGAACTAAAGTTACCGTGATAGCTCGCAGAATAAGCAATCTGGATTGGCAGTAAGGTGACCACATCCCCGAGGAGGGCCAAGTTCGAGTCCGACATAACCTCCCCCTCCGCCTCCGGAGGGGTGGGTATCCGTGGGGATTTCCCGCAGGAAAAAAAAAAGGTGGCCACATCTGTCGAAGGACTGATAGCCGTTGGAGCAGACGAGTCCTAGACTGGAGACCGCGAGAAGGCAAACGGAAGGTGGGGACGTCCCCTAGTCAGATGGACTGATGACCCGAAAATGGAGGGAGGGGTAGACAGGATGTCGAAGGTGGAGGATCGGGAGCATTGATGACTATTGGGAGAGGCCTATGTCCAACAGTGGATTGCAGTGGGCTAATTGATTCATTCATTCAGTTGCATGAATGCAGCACGGGTACCATCAGCTAGTAGACAAATGATCAGATTTTTTATTTTCTGTTACAGTTCCTATTTCAATAATGACCGAACATTATTCGAACCAAGTACCCACAACCCGCAAGCAGTGAACCGTTGCTTCATAATGACATAATAACGACAATGTTGCTATTATTAAAAATAACTTTGTGAAATTTCACTTTTTTCCGCGCTTGCAACACGTCCCTCTTTGCGGATAAGATCGTTATGGCGTCATAGGCCAGGTTAGAATACTCTTTGTTGTGTGCAGTGGCTAGATAAAAGATTTATCTATCAATACATGACATGACAAGTATGTAATTTAAAATGTTTAACTAGCTGTTGTTCGCGGCTTCGCTCGCGTGGATGTCGGTTATCGCGACCAAACAAAGCATATATGTCCTTTCCAAAGCACTAAAGGACTAACTTTCATACAAACTTTCATCCCATATTTGAACTTTGAATATAGATAACTTATCCCGACTGATTCATCAACCCAGAGCCTAAACCTGGGACTGCAAACATGAAATTTTGGCAGTAATTTTGTTATAAATTATCCAATAAAGAATTCTTGGCAATTACACCCTGAGTTAGTAGTTTTTACAGTAGCGACTCCGAGAGGAAAATCTGCACTACAGCCTTGTCCGGCAAGCAGATGTGCCAGATTGCAGGTGAGGTAACTTTCACGCTGAAGATCTGAGTCTGAGATGAAAGAAGAGAGAGATAAGCTTAGATATGACTCGGATACGGTGCTACATAATTCGTCTTACATTTTTTTTTTTTGTATTGGACACGTGTATCCTTCTTCGTTAAGCCCCGGGTCCTTTAAGCGGGGTTAAAAAAGCATCTGATGAGGCCGTCAAGCTGAGGGCCAGTCAACATTGTAGGTGTTTGTAATGGTGACCTTCTTTCCTGAGACTTGATCTTCAGCGAATCAGCAGGCGAGGTGAAGTCATGTTGACGTGTCCAGCATAAAAAGAGAATCATTCATGACTATAATATCTATGCGCCCGTATCACTCAACGAACCAAATCTACATAGTTTTCTCTCAAGACGAATCGGTCTCCATTGTATGTAAATTTAACAAAAACGCACCAAAACTATTTCTATATAACGATGTAATTATACAATGAAATATTAAGTAAATTGTATGTTTAATTAGTTTGAATTAAATTATGAACGTAAGCAATTGCGTAATGTGAGGAATAGAGAGATTGGTATTTCATGGGCGGAAAGGTACTTCTATTTTCTTTCCCTTTTTTTGTGCGAAAATTCCCTCGGACATCTCCCCACCGCCGGAGTCGGGGGTGGTTATATTAAACCCAAACTGAGGTCTTCAGATGCCGGGATATAAGCCATTACCCATCTCATAAACCACACTTTACAGTAGATATGCTTCATAAGGTCGTATTGTATAGTTAAGATTCGGAAGGTCACGTTAGCACAAGAGTTATAGACCATACTTTAGTGCTAAATTAATAAATTGCACTCGAGATTCACAGCTTGCACTTGAGGTATATTCAAAGACTGCACTATACGGCTAAATAGTGTATTTCATAGAATGCACTTTAAGGGTAAAGAATAACGATTTGTTTAATATAAAATGTGTGGTTTAGAGAATGCACTTTAGGTCTAAACGTTGAGCTTCATAGACCACATTTTAGGGTTAAACCGCCTGATTCATAGACCGCATTTTATGCCCAATTTCAAACATTGGCATTGTATACTTAATAATGTATGTATTTACGCAGCTGAACCAAATCGCTAGCGATTACTGGTAGCATATATTATAATGCACATTATGATTGTCTGACCCTAATGAGGTTTTAGAAAACGCTCGCGAACTAAGTGAAATCGAATATTTTCGAACGTAACATATTCACGGCTGTATACTACCGAAGAGTTTAAACATAGACCTTTTAAATATTTAAGAACCTATGAACAGGACACAAAACTGGGCACAGATATATATTAGGATAGAACGGCTATAGGCAGTGTTCACTTGCATGTCGCGCGTGGTGACTTTTTCACTGTAAATAAATACTTACGAGAGATAAGAAATACCTTTATTTTTCAAATTTACTTTTTCATTTATATTTTACAGCTGGAAATAGCACAATATAGCATATTCATGGTATTTTCAACGATGTTATTGTAAGCTAGTCTTAGAAGTACCGAGTAAGCGTTCGAAAGCATTCGAAAGAATTTAATTAAAATGTTGGCACGATTTTCCAGCTCACATGGCCGTTATAGCCGGCCCGACCACAGAAATACATAATGTATTAGCATTATGTATTTCTATGGTCCCGAGCCTTCAAGCAGGGCGTGGAAAAGCATCTGATGAGGCTGTTAAGCTGAGTGCCACCATTATAACATGCATTGTTGGTGTTTGTAAAGGTACCTAATCATCTTTCCGGAGAATTTGCCATCAAAGAATCAAAGAATCAAAGAATCAAAGAATCAAAGAATCAAAGAATCAAAGAATCAAAGAATCAAAGAATCAAAGAATCAATTTCGTTTATTCAGTTTAGGCACATAAAGAGCACATATGAACGTCAAAATTTTACAATAATGTCAAGAAATTACTAATATAATATTAAATTAAGTAAATAAATCATTTGAAAATGATTCTTTCGCTGGTTCGGTAAGTTGGTTCTACTGAGAAGAGACCAGCAAGAAACTCAGTGAACAATATTATAGTTTCTTTTTTTTAAAACAATTTGTTTTATTTTTTTTTCATAGGTTTATATTGTGCGAGCAAGCAAAGAGATTAGGATGACCATGCATTTTTATCATTAAGGTATTCGTTTACTTTGTAATATCCTTTTTTCATTAAAGTCTTTTTTACTTCGATTTTAAACTTATTTAGTGGCATGTCAACCAACTCTTGAGGAATTTTATTAAACATTTTAATATTGTTGCCTACAAATGAATTACCAACCTTTTGAAGTCTGAGTTTTGGCACTACAAGTTTATTTTTATTCCTCGTATTATAATTGTGTACGTCAGATTTTTTTTTGAAAAGATCTAGGTTCTTGCGTACATATAAAACATTATCGTAAATGTATTGGCAAGCAACTGTTAAAATATTAATTTCTTTAAATAGTTCTCTCAGCGAGTCACGGGGTCTGAGGCTATAGATTGCTCGTATCGCTCGTTTCTGTAATATGAAAATAGTCTCAATATCAGCAGCTGAGCCCCACAGCATCAGACCATACGACATAAGGCTGTGAAAGTAGCTAAAATAAACTAATCGTGCCGTTTCCTCATCAGTAAGTGACCTTATTTTTCTAACCGCATAGGCAGCTGAGCTAAGTCTTCCTGCCAAGGCTGCGATATGAGAACCCCATTGCAGTTTACTATCTAGAGTCATACCAAGAAAAACTGTGGTATCAACTATTTGAACAGACTCATCGTTCATTGTAATATGCGTATCTATCTGTCTTACATTAGGCATAGTAAACTTTACACATTTTGTTTTCTTCGCATTGAGCTGCAAGTTGTTACTTGTGAACCAATGCAATATTTTTGAAAGGTTGATATTCACATCGTCAGGTAATTCTTTATGTCTATCAGTTTTAAAAATTAATGATGTGTCATCAGCAAATAATACTATTTCACAAAGATTTTTAGTGAAGTGAGGAAGATCATTTATATATATTAAGAATAAAAGGGGTCCTAATATCGAGCCCTGGGGAACTCCCATGACTAATGGGGCGCCAGATGAGTTAGTGCCATTAATATTGACTTTTTGTACTCTGCCAGTGAGGTAAGATTTAAGTAAGCTAAGTGAGCTGTTAGAAACACCGTAATAACCTAATTTTAGTAACAAAGTCTCATGATCAACACAATCAAAAGCTTTTGATAGATCACAAAATATACCGATGGCATCCTGCTTCTTGTCCCATGCATCAAATATATGTTTAACGAGTTCAGCTCCTGCATCCGTCGTGTTTCTGCCTTTAGTGAAACCGAACTGTTTCTCATGAAGTAATTTATTAGAAGCGAAATGTGAAAGCAGTTGACAAAATATAATTTTTTCAAAAATTTTGCTGAGTGCTGGGAGTATGGAGATGGGCCGAAAATTAGATGGATCACTTTTGTCCCCTGCTTTGAATAATGGAATGATTTTACTAAACTTCATGAGTGTGGGAAACTGTTCATCATCGATACATCGATTAAATATAAATGCGAGATAAGGGCATTACTGATTTTATTATATTGGTTGAAATGCCCCACAGATCCTCAGTCTTTTTTATATTTAGTTGCTTAAAAGTTTTTATTACGGTTTCGGGGTCAATATACTGAAAATCAAAGTTTACTCTACATTTATCAACACAAGATTCAAGAAGAGAATCAGCTTACCGTCAGGCGATTGAAGAGTCCTATATAAAAAAAAACCTCAGTTTTTTATTTGGGAGGTGAAGAGTGACTTTTTTATATAGGACACGTCAATTTGACGTCACCTCGACTGATGGTAAGCTGAAGGCAAAGTCTCAGAAAAGAGGGTCACCATTACATACACGTACCATGTTAACAATGGTGGCCCTCATCAGAAGCTTTTTCACGCCCCGCTTAAAGGACCCGGGACTATATAAAGAAGGAAACACGTGAGCTGCTGGCTAGGAGTTCCAGGTCTTAATGGTGCGATAAAGAAAATAGCCTCTGGCTATGACATGAATTACACAGAAGAGGTATTGACTTTTTCTTTAAAATTCTATATGATTCTGATTTAAAATCGGCTTGCTGGTGCTATAAATTATTCTGTCTCATTCTTATAACATTTCTAATAATACATATTTAGTTTAGTTATTTATAACTTCCTTTATAACTTTTAGAACTCCCTGCTGTGGTTTTTCCAAGCGACTACAATATGGGTTCTTCAAGAAGGGTATTAGAAAGTTCCTACAGGGTCGGCAGAGCGAGTGTGACGGCCCTGGATGTTGCACACGTCCATAGGCCACGGTAACCACATCCTATCAGGTGGGCTGTGTGCTTGTCTGCCACCTTAGTGATATAAAAAACAAACGAGAAACAAACAAAAGCTAAATGTTTTTATAAGTAACCATGTAACAATTCATTTTAGTTTCTTTGTACACGACGAGAGTGAAAGTAGTAGATTTACATCTTATCTTCAATGTACATTTAAAAAGACATTGTTCCATATTAAATAATTACGAAACTAAAGCTTCTTACCTAATAAATAAAAAGATTGTATATCGTGTACAGTCAACATCAGATTGATCTTGACGAACAAAGTTCTCAAAATGATCTTCAACTTCTTCAAAATGGCCTCTGCAGCAAATCGCTACAATTTAGCCAATATCAAGTAAAATGTTTAATTAAATTATTAATGGCGAAACGCCAATGTCAATGGATTTGACGTATTTGACATGCGTTAACGACTGTCATATACGTCAAATCTCATATATTCGTCATTCTATTCCACAAAACGCCGGCTAGCGAATTGCCACTTGTCTAGAGGGGCCGAGCCACGTTAGCCATGCCAGTAAATTTGTTTCCGTGTGGCCGCCCATCACGAGATTCAGGTCGGCGATCAGGACGTGTGGGTGGATTTTAGGGAGCAAAAGTTATCTTAATATCTTAATGCCTTGGCTCTCACCCTTCCTATTGTATTATGTTTTTATTTTGGACATTGTGATATTTGGGACATAATAATTATATTATTATTACTATGTTGACATCCTATATGACTATGATTTTATTTTATGACATTGTGTATTGTAATCTAATTCTTATAATAATTGTATTTTAATTTTGTTCTGAATGGAAGTATTTAAATAGAGCCTAAGTTAATATTTGCATGCCACTGAATAGTAGATGTGCGGAACTGTATTATCTTTATGTAACATCATGTTTGACCACATTTCTGCAAATAAATGAATTTAAATTTGATTTAAATTAATAAATTTTGACACTTTGTAGTCAAGATCGTTCGCACGCTGTCTGTACATAACTTTTTCGAATTTGACAGATGTCAAAAAACCGTTATCGGTAATATTCTATTGCTGAAATATCGATTTCGATTATGATTCGTGATATTCGTATAGTTTTGTCTAAATTAGTGTTTTAATCCAATATAGTATAACAAAATTTAGACTAATATGGTTACTAGACACAGACACAGACACAGAGTGCATGGACGAAGAGGAGACCAGCCCCCACCTGCTGGCCAAATGCCCCATGTACTCAATAATAAGATAGGAACACATAGGGACGGACACTCTAGAAGCACAAGACCTCGAGGATCTGTAGGTGGAACAGATCGTAAGATTCTGCAAAGAAACAGGTAGGTTCGACGGAACGCCGTGATTGCCGGACGCCTCTTGGCCTCCAGATGAGAGAAATAGGGTAATTGGGTGAAATGGCCCTCGCAAAAAGGCAGATCACCCGTCCGGTCTACGGCGTCCCCCGCTGGAAGTAAGTAAGCAATTACTAAGAAACGCTGCTTGTAAAACTGACAAATCATAATAACATCATGTTGGATAACATGACAGACATGATATAACACTTTTGTCAATGATTTATGTTCTAACAAAATAAATATAGGCATATCCATATGTTTACAAACTAATGACATTTACTAATGCCCGGTTCTCATTTTGTTTATACCACTTAAGTGGGTGACAAGCTTGCGGTCCACCTGATGGAAAGCGGTTACAGTCTAGCGCGCGAATCCAGTGCTGGAATGCTACTGGAATTATGTGAATCATCACTGGAATGTGATGATCCAGTCCACGGGATTATTCAAGCGTGTTTAAAACACTGTAATAATGTGTACCCTACAATCTAGTCCACCACAGCCATTCTAGACAAGTGGTAATTCGTTGGCCAGCGTTAGATGGAATTGAATGACGAATGTATGGGATTTGATGTTTAAAACATGCGTTAACTACTGTCAAATATGTCAAATCCCATCCATTCGTCATTCTATTCCATCAAACGCCGGCTAACGAATTGCCACTGGCCTAGAACGGCTGGACTGGATTGATCCGTTGGATTACTGGACTGGAATAGTGTCATAATATAAAATGGGAAATTAGTCGTGTCTGTACATCGGACATAATTTAAAAAAAAGACGGGTTGCACTCTGGGAGTGCCGGCAGAAGTGAAAACAGTTTTCTTTCTTTCTTTCTTCGTTATATACAATGAAAAAGATAAAAAGAACATACTATACCATACCTGTAATATAGCCCCAATCATAGAACCTATCACTAATTTTCTGCTAATTTTCTGTCAGAAGAAATTAATAAATTACAAAAAGAAAATATAATCACAAAAAGTAATAAATTACAAAATGAAAAAATAACCACAAAACGTAACGAATTACAAAAAGAAAAAATAATCACAAAGAGAGTCAGACGGCCAGGTTTGAACCCGGTACTATCTGAGACCATAAGGTCTTAAAGTCGACTACGACGCTATTTATCATACCTTACAAAATAGGCAGTCTATAGCTAATGTTGTATGACGTCAGTCGTCGGTTACGGTTAGAGATGGGATTTTACCCGGTAAATACCCAAATGTGGGTAAATACCGGGTAAATACCCGGGGAAAATACCCGATTGGGTATATATTCGGGTATTTTCATATTTTGCATATGTAACATCTAGGTAATGTAAAGATACATGTATTTATCAAATAGTATTCACTATTTAAGTACTAGTAAGAGCTAATCTAACTTTGTTTATTGTCATAATTCAATAAATACGTTATAAATATTCCGTGCTATCTAATTGAATAAAATGAAATTAAATAAAAACCCTGCCTGTGATGTGTGTTCATTCGCTCTTAGCGACAAGTAACGAACGCGGGTAGGGGGGCGGGGAAGCAGCAAGTAGCAGCGGTCCGCGCGTTGATAATCTATCTATCTCACACGTTGTTTTGACTTCGTACTGTGCGCACTTGTGTTAATTTGTTGGTTAAATTGACGACTTGGACTTTGTTTTATGGACTTTTGACTACCTAGTGATTAAATACGTGATTTACTTTGGATTGACAACTACTGCTACTCTTACGGACTTCGATACCTACTTCTTTATAACAACGGTAATTTACCGGTAAGTTTTACCAACGGTCATCAATAATAAATTACAGAAAACACCTGTCACTAGCACAACTGCCCCAAATATGCCCTTGCAAGAATCACAACATGAAATTTCACCGAATAACAGTTTGACGGACACTTCTTCTATTGCTACGACTTCATCAATTTCAACAGTAAAGAAAAAATTTCTAGACCAACTTTTATCGAAAGCAATATTTGTTACCGGCTCTCCTTTATCCATCGTTGAACATCCGCTGTGGGCACGATTTTTTAACGAGTTACAACCACTTTATAAGTTACCATCTAGAAAAACTATGTCCACAACACATTTGGAAACTATATATAACGACATGGTAAAAGAAATTACAGACGAATTGAAGTCTATAAATAATTTGCATTTGCAATGTGACGGCTGGAGCAATCAGCGCAATGAAGGTATCATCAACTTCATTATTGCAAAACCCGAGCCTGTTTTTGTTAAAAGCCTTAATACTCTTACGAACCGACATACAAGCCTATATCTATCTCAAGAGATAATCAAAGTTATAAACGTGTACGGGGGCCACAAATTTGTAACTCTTATCGGAGATAACGCTAATAATATACAGAGAGCATTTCAGATGGTTAAAGACTCGCATGCACATATAATACTGCTGAGATACACACATACATTAAATTTACTATGCGAAGATTGCTTAAAACTAGAACCAATTAATGCGTTTATATCAATGGCCACAGACACGATAAAAGCAATAAAAAGAAACCAAATTATGAGCGCTTTATTAGCTCAGATTGTAAAAGAAAAAGGGTCAGGCGAAACATTAAAATTGCCAGGGAAATCCCGCTGGGGCAGTTACTGCACTGCGTTAAAAAGTTAACAAAAATCCAAAGTAGCATTACAGACATTAGCTGTTCACGAAGATGCCACTATTTCAGAAGAAATAAAATCAAATTTATTGGATCTAAATTTCTGGACCATAGTCGAAAATTGTATAAAACTACTGGAACCTATAACAGATAAAATTTTCAAACTTGAAGGCAATGGAATACTTATAAATGAAGTTTATATTGCCTTTAAAGATATTAAGTCTACATTTAATTTTGCATTTCCGGATATATCCATTCTAAATGAGCATCACAAACAAGATATTACAAATGCTGTAATTAGGTGAACAAATAATTGTTTGAAACCCATACATTACGCTGCATATTTATTAGATCCAAGTTCGCAAGGCATTGAATTAGAAGAAGAACACGAAGTGGATGCCATGGAGTTTATACACGATATGAGCCAATCACTCAATATTGATGTTGGTGTTGATTTAGCCAATTATAGAGCTAAACAGGGTTTATGGAGCAGACCATTCATATGGAAAAATGTTGCCGAAATGGACCCGGTAGTTTGGTGGAGAGGACTCTGCAGCTCCAAATTGCTCAGTAGGGTTGCAGTACGTATTCTAACTGCTCCATGTACTTCAGCAGCCACTGAACGATCATTTAGCACGCATGCGCATATACATAGTCACAAAAGAAATAGATTAACTACAGACAGGGCAGCAAAAATAGCTTTTATATCATATAATTGGAACCTGTTACACAAACATAAAGATGATGACAATGACGAAGATGACGAGCCGTTATCTACACCCAGGCAATTGTCTAGTCCGTTGGGCAGCCCAATAAATGAAGAACAACTTTCGACATCTCGTGGAAATACACAAGAAATAGAATTTTGCAATATTAATACGATATTTAATGATGATGAGAGTAGCGACAGTGATTAAAAAAACTACTAAACTACTAACCGTAAAAAAAAAAAAATTTTGTAACTTTTGTAATGTGTAATAAATAATTGTTAGTATCGCACGTTGTTTTTTTTTGTCAAAAATTCTTGATAGTTTCTATATACATTCAATCTGCAATTACGTAACATTCCGTCACGATACGCAGGAAGAATCTTATATAAAAACGAGAAGACGTCTTTTTATCATTATAATAACAGTTTGGTTTTATTTTAGTTCCTGAATCCTGCTACACATTTTGACATTTCGAACAACCGGCAACCTGTTCGGGAAATAACCCGGTATTTATGTGGGAAAATATCCAATCCACGAGTATTTTTTATTATTTAACGTAATTGTGCGTTGGCGCAAAGTATGTGCGCATCGCCAAGTATCTAAGTTTCGCTGCATTTGCTATTAAAAAAAAATAGTTTAGAAAATCGTGATAATTACGTTAAAAAATGAAAATACCCGTCGATTGGGTATTTTCCCACATAAATACCGGGTTTTTACCCGAACGGGTATTTACCTGGGTATTTACCCATTGGGTATTTACCCTCTGCCCATCTCTAGTTACGGTCCAAAGGTCAAGCGATCCTGACGCGAGCTTAACACTTTTCACCCATCCAACGCCGCTAAAGAAGTTTTCACTTCAAAAAAATTAGGGTTATATTAGATTCACGATTCTAAACACAATATTTTTTATTTTTGTCTGTTATTTCGAGATGTACGCAAAAACTAAAGACCGAATTTTGAGGCGGTGTTTTTTATTAGAAAGGTGTTGGTTAGAATTAAAATCTACCGTATGTTTGATTGCAATTGATTGAGTTCAACCAGAAATATGGCCAAAAGTCGCTTTTCGCGACTCTTTCCGTTGCAGCACCATGAAGATCTGCCCCTCCAGACAAGTGGCAACTCGTCGGCCGGTATTTAGTATGACGAATGTATGGGATTTGACGTATCTGACAGTCGTTAAACGCATGCCATAAACGTCAAATCCCATACATTCGTATATCTACCAAACGAGTTGCCACTTGTCTAAAGCGGCTGGAATTCTTTGCCAGCTCACATGTTTCCTTCTTTCTACAGTCCCACGTCCTTTAAGAGGAGTGTGATAAATCATCTGATGAGGCCATCAAGCTGAGTGCCACCATTGTTAACATGGTACGTGTTTGTAATGCAAACCTTCTTTCCTGAGACTGCCTGCAGCTTACAATCAGGCGAGGTGTAGTGAAATTGACGTATCCTAAATAAAAAAATAGCCTTCTAATGTTCTGTCTAACCTGTGACTTAGTAACACACTATGACAGAAGCCGTTAGCTTCAATGATGGCGAGATTGCATACACTAGGAATTACTAATTAGGAATATGGAACAACTGGCGTGAAATGTTTAATGCGACCTTGAAATTAGCATTTTAATTCGTGTACAAAGATTTATTTTAAACTTGCTGTTGTACCGTGGTTTCGCCCGTATTAAATACTGCACTCGTTCTTATAATTACATGACCTTTTGACAGAATAAGACTCTGATCTATCTCTGTATGAGGATTGATTCAGGGGTTTTGGCATAATTAGTAACAAACATATAGTCACTAGCTAATGCCGGCGACTCCGCCCACGTGAGATTTTGGTCTACGCTAGCTAGCCATAGGAACCTTATATAAATCCCGGGATAAAAACCCTATGTGTTATTCCACACTATATAACCTACCCCTGTACCAAAAGTTAGATCTGTTCAACCCTTAAACCATGATAGAATAACGAACATATTCACATACTTTTACATTTATACTTGATATTAGTAGAATTACCGATAGCAACACTTCAATTTAACTTACGGAAAGAGGGTCACCATTACATACACGTACCATGTTAACTATGGAGCTTCTTGGTATTGAGCCATGGACGCCCCGCTTAAAGGACCCGGGACTGTAGGGAGAAGGAAACACGTGACCTGGCAAGGAGTTCCAGGTCTTTATGGTGCGACATCTATAGATATAGGTAGCTAGAGTCCATTCGGACTAACAAGTTGAATTCGGGTAAAGTCGCATTCCATAAAAGTTGAATTCTCAAGATGTTGAATTATGATTTATTATGATTTCCCGAAATGCTGAATTTATTTAATGTTGAAGTAGAATTCTATAAAGTTGAAATACCAAAATGTTGAATTTGCGCAGTGATGTGTAATAACTAATAAGTAGGTACTTTTTTATATACCCACATATAGTTTTGATATGGATTCGATAATAACATATTATCGGTTTATTTATAGATATATGTATCATATAATAACGCATTCGAATAATCGCAACACTTCAGCTAACCTGACTATATAACATTAAAAAAACTTTAACAAAAATAGTTATTCCGGAAAAATTATATATTTTTTTGTGTTCGTCTAAACACTCGAATATAATTTCACATCAAGTTATTTCATGATTTCTTTACGTAAATAGTTGCTTAATATAATGTGAATACGTTTATACAAAGTTATTGCGTCTAGAAAAAGCAACAATAACAAGATTCCATTACACTTGGAATGTTTGTTAGTTTGTGAAGGTGAAATATTGCAAAGTGTTTTTGTTTACTCATATGACGCTCATCAATATAACTTCTGCCCCTCCAGACAAGTGGCAATTCGTTGGCCCATGTTTGATGGAATAGAATGAAGAATGTATGGGGTTTGACATATTTGACATGACGACTGTCATATACGTCAATTCCCATAAATTTGTCATTATATTCCAGAGGAGAGGGGCTGTGTGGAGACGGTGAAAGGATATAAGTATCACCACCCCATCTTATCCGAAGGGTGTCGTAAGAGGCGACTGACGGAAACATACGCAGACGATATCACTGCGAGAGAAGGAACACTCGAAATAAAACCCTGTACCAACTCGTCTGGCTAGCGTGGAAACAGTAGGCCAGACTCCCAACAGTGGGAGAGCCCTATGTCCAGCAGTGGACTGTGATAGGCTAATCAATTGATTAATGATTGACAATATAGCTTTAGTCCACTAGACAGTAAGAAGCTGTAAGTGAAGTCTACAGAAGTACAGACTAAAGGTCTCCATTACAGATGTCAAATGTCAATTAAGGTCACCGTTCAGTAAACGATTAGTGGGTTAAGACACGTAGTCGCAGTTGCCATTTAGATCGGTTATATTTTATCAGAGCGCTTCCGTGCTTCGGAGGATACGTCAACAGTCGTTAGGACAAGACGGAGGCCTATAAGGCCGACATGAACCCTGCCAATTGTTGGCAGCTAACCACAACTCAAGCTGTGAGGATATAAAGCAGTCACTCCTAATATAGAGCTCACTGGAGAGTTTTTGTGCTATCAGTGGGAAGACCAAAGGCTATTTCTGCTTGGTCTTCTACACTGACGGCACAGAAGCTCTGTGTTCACAGGATCGGCTGCACGAGTGTGACTGCTCTGGTGTTGCACACGTCCATAGGACACGGTAACCACGCACAATCAAGTGTACCGTATGCGTGTCTGCCACCGGTGGTATACAAAAATATATATATTCGAAAAGATCAAGCCACATGGCATTTAAGCGCCTGATCTGAGTTGAAAGTTGCTTTTGCGACAAGGATTCACGCAAAGATGTAGCAGATACAAGTTTAATTTTGCTTATGAGCGACCACAGCCAGGATTCGAGCAATTTCGATCGACGTCACATCTCAGTATTTATTATTCAGTGCCCTGAGCACGAAAATGTTTTCAGGAGTAATAGGTAAAGATGTTTTTTTTTTCTTTACAAGTTAGTGTGTACATGAGTCTTATTTAAATATTTATATTTTTGGTCACACCGAGCTATATGACCACGAGTAATATATGTTACACAATAGTCATACTAGTGTGATAGAATTATATAAGTATGACCATGTGTAACAGGTATTATACCATCGCCACACTAGTGTGGTAAAATGGTGTGGACACGAGTCTGGAGTGAACGTATCGGAAGAACCAAGCATTGCTATTGGCCACCGACCTAGTGAGAACCAATCGCAATGCTCCATTCTCTCGATAAGTTCACGTTACGAATTTAAATGTTTTTCGTGCTCGGTGTACTGATACCACAGACGATGATCACCGAACGCTAACTCAATTTGTGGTTTAAATGTTTGGGTGACGTAACAACTGCAGTTTATATTTTTAAAAGACTGACATGCATCTGATTACTCCTTCTTCAAATTTACAATGGGCTTAGGTTACTTTTATGGGAACGACTAGCATCTGACAATTCCGAGAAAAATGTCTAAATCAGAATCTCGTTCGTCAAACATTAGGTGTACCGGCTTGCAGGCGGGAACTACAAACAATCATAAACGGTGGAAGATTTTTGACCTTACCATGTGGAGCAGTACTCTTAATACTGGAGGTAGCGAATTTCACGCGAAGAAAACATTTCTTTATTTTTTAAAAGAAATCAAACTGTATTCAAACATTTTCGAAAATTCGTTTGCCACAACCGGTAATCGAACTGACGAAATTAAAAAAAAAAGACGGGTTGCACTCTGGGAGTGCCGGCAGAAGTGAAAATATTTTCTTTTTTCTTTCTTCGTTATATACATAGAAAAGGATAAAAAAGAACATACCATACCATACCTATAATATAGCGCTAATCATAGAACCTAACACTTATTTTCTGTTAATTTTCTGTCAGAAGAAATTAATAAATTATTAAAAGAAAATATAATCACAAAAAGAAATAAATTACAGAAAGAAAAAATAATCATAAAAAATAATAAATTACAAAAAGAAAAAATAATCATAAAAAGTTTCAGAAGGTCAGGTGGTTTGAACCCGATACTATCTGAAACTATTAGAACATACAGTCGAAATGCTTACCGTTTAAGCTACGACGCTATCTATCGTATCTTGCAAAATAGATAGTCTGTACCTAATCTTGGATGACGTCAGTCGTCGGTTACGGTTCAAAGGTCAACTAATCCTGACGCTTCCTTAACATTTTACACCCATCCAACGCCGCTAAAGAAGTTTTCACTTCAAAAATTCTGTATTTTATGGTATCAATCGATAGGGTCAATCGTAAGAATCAAATATTAGTACGAACATAGCAATATAACTGAAAGGAAACCCTTGAAACATAAACTTATAAATTCAATTAGACCAAATAAAGCACTTTAACTCAAAGATATCTGATATAATGTTAACCATAAAATTCCATATTGATACAATTACTTATCCCTTTTTTCTTGCGCATACCGTCCCTGGTCAGTAGGGGTATTTATATCGGACTCAAACCGACTAAACCCTCTCAGGCCACAAGCTCTCTCAGATCTCAATTAACAGGTTATAAGGTAACCACCAATAGGGCGGTTTTCTCACCATGTTCATTGCCCAGGGTACACCGCGTGGAGGTTTCCAATCAAGCACCCCAAATTACTGCATATCCTTCCTACATATACCCCAAGCAGTTACTCAATAAAGTTCCATTCTAAACCGGATACAAAGTTCAGTAATTTAGTACTCATTTTCATAAATATTTGGTTTCAAAGATAACTTCATTGTTTTGCATCTGATGGATCCTTGAAAGTCTGCTGGCATTGAATTTATAAGTTAAGATTTTATGGACTTACTTTCATTTAATTTATCATGTTTCTTAGAGAGATTGATCCTTATGATTGACACTATAGATAAAGGCTTTTGGTGGACTTCATAATATTCTGAGCCTTTTCTTAAGTCAGTTGGGATCAGTTTTTTAGGGTTCCGTACCCAAAGGGTAAAAAACGGAACCCTATCACTAAGACTTCGCTGTCCGTACGTCTGTCACCAGGCTGTATCTCAAGAACCGTAACAGCTAGACAGTTGAAATTTTCACAGATTGTGTATTTCTGTTGCCGCTATAACAAAAAATACTAAAAACAAAATTATAATAATAATTAAGGGGGCTCTCATACAAAAAACGTGATATGTTAGCCCTTTTTCATGGCTTTTAGCCTTTTAGCCTTTTTTCTGGTACGGAACCCTTCGTGCGCGAGTCCGAATCGCACTTGGCTGGTTTTCAGTCTTACTATGATACACTATAATCTATATCGAAGATATGCTGTTGGACTAGTTGGGCTTATTTGTGAGCTCAAACTACCCGTAACGACTACCATAGATGTTCGTATGACAACCGGGACCGACGTCTTAACGTGCTCTGGGAACCCATACACTCCTAATATCCAGTATAATTATCTAGCTACTATTCTGCTTACCACATAACGATATGAGGTGACATTCTCACCCAACAAATCATGTTTACTTATTATCACAATGGCGGGTGCGACGGCGCATGGATTCTTAGAAGCAGATGTTTTTCCATCCAAGTATAGGGTATTTTACAGTGTTTGAGGACGTGACGATATGGTTACGGTATTAATAAATAGTGTCTCTTGGTTAAGCGAGGGTGCTATATTAATTTTAATTATAGAAAAGATTAGTTTACATATTAACAGTGATAAAGGTTGAAATCACAAACGGGTGAAGGTGAAAATTGCATCACAAAAATATCTAACAACAAACTAATGGTGGTTACTGCATCAAATCAGGTTGTGGATATACAAACAGACAGATTTTATTACATAAACTATATTAAGAAAATTAATTATTATAATTTATACCACTTAGATGGCAGAAGAGCACACGGCCCACCTGTTGAAAGTGGTTACCGTGGCCTATCGACGTGTGACCAAGGGAGTCAGGATTGTCGACTCTGTAAAGACAGAGAGTTTCTGTGCTGTCAGTGTAGAAGATAAAGCAGGAATAGCCTTTGGACTTCCCACTGACAGTACAAAAACTTTCTAGTGAGCTCTGGCTATCCTACTCACCGCCGGGAACACAACACGAGGTTATTATGGCCGCGGTATTCTGTGGGGCGGAAGTCGTTCCACAGTCGGACTGAAATACCATCGTTTCCTACTTCCATACAACAATAAACTAATGTATGTTGTTATACATTGTGTACATTTAATCAAACAGCAAATATAAGAACAACTTTAAGACGTGAGACAGGTCATAAAAGGCTCTGAAGGCCACACACGAGATGTGACAAACAATGTCGTATCGTCTCCGTATCGTCACTATTAAAGGCCCCTTTGTTTGTAAATCTTATTACAATATTGTCAACTTTTATTAATTTGTCACGTTCGTGTCGAATTCGTTTCGTGTCAGTAAAAGGTTTCCTGTATACGCAGATTTGTATTTATAGTATTAAGAAGGTTTATAAGTATACGGACCGGCTGATGGTATATTACCAATGCCTGTTCTACTAACATTAGGTATACATACTGGAGAGTAAATTCTAAGATTATAACCCCGCGATCACTGACTTAGAAGTCGAACGCTCTTTTACTCCGGATCTGCTGTCGTACTGCTTTTGGTTCATTTTTACATTGATTTTTACGGGAGCGACTGACTGAATATAAAACACAAGTGGCTTTTAGATCAAAAATCCGACATCTCTGTTTGTCTCTGTACTACCGCGTCGACCAAACAAAAGCCCGCCATTGCAGCACATGACAAGAAACGCAAGAATTTGCAAGTTTCATAAAAAAATATAATATAATTTAGTCTATATCGCAAGGATTTATGGTTCGCTGAGCAAGTTTTGTTGCGCTGACCGCCTTTTACTTTCTAGTGAGCGACTCGCCGCGGAAATATACGTTATGTAGGCCACCGGTGGGCCCACTGGCAGGCGAAGCATGGAGGCATGTCAATAGGTGAATGGTTAGAGTTGAAGATACAAGATTAATGAAATAAAACAACTTTTTAACGAATTCTATTGCGGTTACTAAGCCCGACTAACATAACATAAACTCACGCCTATATCCCCGAAGGGGTAGGCAGAGGTGCTTTTTTTTAATGTGCGGGAATCCTCACGGATACCCCCCACCCCCCTCCGGAGCCGGAGGGGGAGGTTATGTCGGACTCGAACCGACTCGACCGACGTCTGTGGGTCGATGTGCTAGGCCGAAGGTGAGGTTGTCTCGCGACATACCTATCCCTCGCACCCCGGCTGACCTAGGGCCATTCCCCTCGGTCTGGCCCTCCTCGGGAAGGGGGACCACGCGGTCCCTGACTCGCCCCCAGTATGGGGGGAAACAGAGGTGCTAGCACCCGCATTTCGCCAGTTTATGTTTAGGTCCCAATGTAATAGGTGGCGAGCCTATTGCCATTAACCGGGCACTTATAAACCTGCGATAAATACACACATAACTTCGAAAAGCATCGAAAAGTCATTGGTGTGTGCCATGGTGTGGGCAAAAACGCCCAAATTTCAATAGATGAAAAGATGGTTGGAGCGTACCACTAACCTGAGACCCAGTCATCCAATTAAACACACCTAGTAAACAGCTAAATACAGCAAGATATAATGACACAGTGAGCTCATTCTGCGTAAATAGTAACACCAACATTTCATCATGATTCGGGTACTTCGAGATAACTTACAATTCAAACTATATGACAACTACCATCCACAGCCAAACCGAGAACATGGCTGCTGAAAAGTAGCCGAAACGTCGGGGTAATAGTAAATAATAACAAATAAATCGCAATAATATTCGTTTTAAAGTAGTTTTATTTTGATATTTGCGTAAAATTTTGTAAATATCATACACGCTGACTTGATATTGAAGAGGGGGATAAAAATGGGTGCGATACGACCCTGGTTACAACCCAAATTGGTAACTTATAATATTCGACCATTTCGTAGTTGGTAGAAAAGTTACCTGGTGGTAGAAATTTGATGGCACAAATTTGTCACAATTTTCGGCCGGGTGTGTACCACCGTGCACGATTGCGAAATACCCTCCATAGTAATCCAATCTCGGTTGGATTGCATTCAGGGGTCAGCAAGAGCATAGCCGGGCAGGGGGGATTGTGGTCGCAGCACTAGTGGGACCGGTGGGTGTCACGCGGTGCACAAGACGACAATGTATGTAATGTAATGGTCACTCTCTTTCCTGAAACTTTGCCTTCAGCTTACCATCAGGCGTGGTGTAGTGAAATTGACGTGTCTTATATATGAAAAAAATCACGGGATTAGGGAGTTAGACAACGATCAAGTTAAGCTAAGATAAGCCAAATCGAGAGAAATAGTGCAGAGTGGGCCCAGGCTCCGAGGTGAATGACGCTAAGAGAATGATGATAGTCGCAAAAGTATTTGTAAGTTATATCGAGTTGCCCTCAAGGTCAAGGTCAAACGAATAATAAATAAATATTCTAGAACATTCTAAACAACGCTATCTAGGCCAAAAGTAAACACAGATTAACTGGTTTGCAGTAAGCGTTATAGAATGCGGTTATCCTACTAATATTATAAGCCCGAAAGTTTGTAAGTGTGGGTGGATGAACTACTAAATGGATTTTAATGAAACTTTACAATAACATAGCTTATTCATCAGAATAACACATAGACTACAATTTATAACGATAACCGATATTATAGCGAGAACAGACATTCACGCAGACCGACTCCAGAGCCACAGACAAAAGGTAGTACGGATATAAATCCATTTTTCTTGTAAATATCACTTTTTTATACCACTTCGGTGACAGACAAGCACACGGCCCACCTGATGGAAAGTGGTTACAGTGGCCTATGCACGTGTGCAACACCAGGTGAGTCACACCCGCGCTGGCATACATATTATACATACTAATATTTTTACTGAGCAGACATCGATCCTAGGTAGAAGTCGGCTCTATCACCACGCCACGGAGATAGTCTCATAAAAAATAGAACTAAGTTCATCTCTTTTCGTATACAACTCAGGTGGCAGACAGCAGACGGCCTGATGGTATGTGGCTACCGTGGCCTATGGAAATGTGCAACAGGGAGTCATACTCGCGCTGCCGATCCTATATAAGCACAGAGAGTTTCTGTGCCGTCAGTGTAGAAGACAAGGCTTGTCCGCCTTTGGTTTTCCCACTAACAGCACAAAATTTCTCCGATGAACTAAGCCCGTCTTCTGAAAACTGGATCACAATGTGGAACATCAAATGCGTCCACCATTCTGTGAGTCGATCATTGCATTAATAAACTCATAATAAACAAACAGGTTTCAGAGCCAGTTATAAAAATAGATAAACCGTTATGTACCAGACGAGAGCAGAGACGGGAGGCTTTAGCTATGCTTTACTCGAAGCCTTATTGTATAGAAACAAGCTTGCTAATAAAATTCATCGCAAAAAAAACGACGTGAAAAACGCGTTTTGTGTGATAAAGTTAGGGGGGTAGGGGAAATACTAGTGATTAATTTTTTTTTATATATCACCGAGGTGACAGATAATCACACGGTACACCTGATGGAAAGCGGTCACCGTGGCCTTTGGACGTGTGCAACACCAGGGGCGTCACACTCGTGCTACCGACCCTTTAAACACAGAGAGTTGCTGTGCCCTCTGTGTAGAAGACAAAGCAGTAATAGCCTTTGGTCTTCCCACTGACAGCAAAAAGTAATTTAATGTCGTTTTAGTACTTTTTAGGTCCATCGCAAAATAAACAGAAACACTGATTAGAGTTCTAAAATGCCGCAGGTTCTTCTGTAGTTTTACTAAACTTGCAATTCAATTTCAAGCAATTTGCTAATCTACTCCATTACCATTCAGCTATCAGCTATAACTTCAGGTACACCATAGCATTCAAGACTCGAGACGACGACATGCAGTTTAAGTAGGTTCGAGACCGACTCCACTGAAATTTATCAATCATAGATTAGGTATATCAAATCAATCCGCGCGCGCGTGCCAAGGCCTCGTTTCTCCCTCGACTTGGGGTCATTCGAGGGTAATGTATTCGAGCCATAGGTGCTCATGGCTACAAGAAGGAAACAGAGGTTAAGAATGTCAAGTATTTTGTTATCTTTTCTGCAAATCTCTCAAACGAAAGGTAGTTGGACAGTTGTTTGAATTTAAACACGTATAGTTTAATGACGTCACACATAATTTTGTAAACAACTTCGCTTTCTTTGTCATATAAATGTATATTATTTTATGCTGAATGAATTAAATTGATGTTTTCTAATTTATAATCTAGACTTTACATCGGGTGGCTAGATAGGAGGGATAGACCCAAGAAGTTCTGGCTTGAGGTCGTGGAGGGTGACATGCGTTCCAATGCCTGGACTGCCATGGACGCCCAAGATCGTGCGAAGTGGAGGAGGAAGCGCCGGAAGGCGGACCCTGAGCTGCGAGGGCATCTTGGCCTCGGATCCAATCAGGAAAATGCGTTTCCATGACGTTAAGAATCAATATTGTTTACATATCTTAAAAGAGGTAAGCTGAAAATGAATGGAGGTGGAAGTTCACCTTATATATAGTAAAATAATACAATCGGATTGAGAACCTTCTTCCTTATTGAAGTCGGTTAAAAGTACGAGACTTCATATACCTTAAATTAGATTAAGTAAAATTTTGCAATCTTAATTCTCTAACAAGTCGTGAAATTTTCAAAATTAATTCACCTTTTAGATGGTATTGGAGAGTGTAAACCTCCCTTGCTACTTACGGTTCCACCTACTTATAGTGGAGACTAAGCTTTTTGGGACTTCTTGTACCGCATGATAAAGAGCTCGATTTTATACCACTTGGGCAGACTACCTCACAGCCCACCTGATGGAGAGTGTTAACCGTGGCCTATGGGTGTGTGCAACACCAGGGGCATTACACTCGCGCTGCCGACCCTGTAGGAACAGCTGGGAGATCATTCCACAGCTTGAGCGTGCTTGGAATAATCTGCTTCTGGTTTCCTCTTCTAACAATCCCAGGGTCTATAAGTGGGACGTGAAAAACTATTTATCAAGGCCGTAAAGATCACAATTTTATGATCAACAGCATTTAGAATGGCGGCCCGTACCTTCTGGACTAGCACCCGAACTCTGGAACGATACTCAGTCCTGAATTTCAATTTAGCACTAGATCTCTGGACAGAATGTATTCTAGGTGACAGGTCTAAATATCACTGTGAGAATCGTTTCACCACTTGAGCGTTTGGAATCAAGCGTGGTGTAGTCAATTGACAGACTAAATATAAAAAAAAAAAAATTCTACTTATTTGATCAGTTGTGTAAAATAAAAACGCAAGGTTGAAATTATTAATGCTAAGATATCGACTTAACCCAAATACTTGACTGCTACTTAAATTTACAATCGCCAGCGCCGTACCGTATCAGAAGTCCTATTAAAAACAACAAAAAATGGCAATTCACGAGTGCAATAGACACGAAACGATCGCAAAGTAATCTATTGCAGTTTCTCAATTCGTATTGAGACACAAGGTTAAAAACACATTCTGAGTAAAATTTCACCATAAAACGATATGTAACACGCACTACTATTACTTAAAGGTCGCATTACTTAACAACACATGTAACAAACAAAAAAATAACACAATGAATATTTTTTTCGAAATAAAACACTCACTTATCCTTCTGTTAGACTTCACATAATCGACCATACGTGCGACCGATCTCGCAGTCATTGTTGAAATGCGCTTTTTTTTTGAAAATTTCGAATTTAGAACCGCGTGCGATTGGTCAGTGCCGCATCTCGGGCGAATGCGCGTGAGTGACTGGCCTGTGTCGAGCGGTACACTAAGTTTTACGTTGTACTTGGTACTTTTTAGAGTTCCGTGAGTTTATTCAACGGTTTGGTTTCAGATTTTCGTTGATATTGTCTCATTGTTATAGGTTACAATAGACGCGTATACGCAGGTCCGCATAAAACTTGGAATAATAGATGTAAGTACTTTTTAAGTAAATACAGATGAGTAGGTATAGAATTAAGGCGTATGTAGCTTAATGGTTGAGAAATCGGCTTTACGATCGAGAGTTCCCGGGTTCGAATCCTGGCCATCACATTACCGACTAGAATCAACTATTAACTATATATTATGATATTAATCTTAGCTGGAAACGATAAAGGAAATAATAACGTTCTATAAAAACAAAATTTGGGACTCAATCTTAGCTGATCATTAGGCAAGGTGTAGCATTTAAGTACCAATATGAGATATCAATTCCTAAGGAGAGGTGCAGGTGAAAAGAAGAAACTCAGATGAAGTAGTTTATTTACGGAACCCATGGGAACCCGCTTTTCATGGGAAGATTTAAGTCTCGGCATGAAAGTAGCCAATGTGTTATTCTATAATCTATGTCTGTACCAAATTTCAGCCAGATCTGTCCTATGTGACCTAGGCTTACCTTAGGATCTTTAAAGATCGCAGGTTTGAGTCCTGCCTGAGTGGATTCACTTTTTTCTATCTTAATCGATTTAAATAGTTAGCAGTAAATGCTTTAAAAAATACAATTTTTTATCCTACTTAGGTAGCAGACAAGCGCACGGCCCTCCTAATGGAAAGTGGTTACCGTGGCCTATGAACGTGTGCAACACCAGAGGAGTGTCACTTCTGCAGCCGACCCTGTTAGTACAGAGAGTTTCTGTGCCGTCAGTGTACAAGATAAAGCAGGAATAGCCATTGGTCTTCCCACTGACAGCACAAACTATCTCCAGTGAGCTCTGGCACCGCCGGGAACACAAAAAGAGGTTATTATGACCGAGGTATTCTGTAGGGTAAACAAACAAATACTTGTAGGCCCTAATTTACTATTGACAATACAAAAATTATATGCTTACATGTCATTTTCAGATGAATCACTTAAAAGGCTAATATTGATTTGGGCGAATTTCAACGTACTTACTTACACACAAGCAATGTTTGTTTTGGGGAAACCCATAGGCCATTAACATGTTAAGAATATGGTCATCAAATCCTCTGAAAAATAATTATTATCTTCAAAACGATGTTCCCAGTTCATTTTGAGGGTTATACTGCGAAGGTGATTCGGGAGTCGGCGGTTATAGCACGAACTCCGTTCTCCATGAGCATGGGTCTGGGAGGGACAAGTGAAGCTACCTGTCACACTAACAGACGCAGGCCGAGAGGGCGGCGCTCAGCGGCGCTAAATGCTTCCCCAGCCATTTTCTGGCGAACGCGAGAGGACCTTCAATGACCATACTTTGCAGCATACTTAAGCATATCTTTAGGCCATATATGCAAACAATTTGTTCATTTTGAAAAGAGGTTCTCTTTTACGACTGAGTTGGCAGACAAGCACTAGGCCCAAAAGTGATTACCGTGGCTCACATACGTGTGCAACAACAGGGAAGTCACACTCGTGCTGCCGACCCTGTAAACACAGAGAGTTTCTGTTCCGTCAGTGTAGAAGACAAAGCAGGAATAGCCATTGGTCTTCCCACTGACAACACAATACCTCTCCAGTGAGCTCCAGTGAGAGTGACTTTGAGAATCTGTTACATTTGTTGAAATTATATAAATACTACTTGGCTCTTTTTTAAGCCTACTAAGACTATTTTAAGATAAAAAAGAATTCAACGCTTTCAGCCAAATAAACAAACGAATTCTTTAGCTTTTTAATAAGTCATCATCATCAGGCCTTTTCATCTTGACAGATGATTTAAACAGCGCCTACGCGAGAAGAGCATCGTCGCTCGTGGCTAAATAAACCGATCCTCGAGCGGCACTTTCGTCCGCACTTACGGCACGCGAACTGAGAGTTTCTTGTGGCGGAACCTTCTGCACGGGCATGTCGTTTTTCCCGTTTTTGGGACAGGATTTGAAACCAGGCTGTATCATGCGTCTCACAGCCCTCGTAGGTGGCCTTTCTCCACTCATCACGGTCGGTAGCCAGATCCTCCCATGTGTCGCGATCGATGTTGAATGCGATCATGTCGCGTTTTGCGCAGTCTTTAAATCGCAGTATGGGACGTCCAACTTTACGCTTCGAGAAAGCGACTTGGCTCAACATGGTCTGCCTGGGCAAACGAGTGCTGCTCATTCGGTGCACATGCCCTAGCCACCGCAAACGTCTCTGTTTTAGAAGGGCGGTGATGCTAGGAAGCTGTGCAATCTCTAACACTCTCTCATTTGTTACCCTGTCCTTCCATGTTATGTTGAGAATGCTACGAAGACAGCGCATATGAAAGGTGTTAAGTCGACGTTCCTGTTTTGCATACGACGTCCAGGTTTCGGCTCCGTACAAGAGCATGCTCAAGACGCAAGTTTGGTATACGATCGCCTTTGTCCTGACCGTTAAATGTTTATTATTCCATACTCTTATACGTAGCCTGCCGAACGCCGTGGCTGCCTTGCCGATGCGAATATCGATCTCACCGTCAAGGGAGAGATTGCTCGACACGGTTGACCCCAGGTAACAAAACTTGTCGACTACCTCCAAGGGTGCACCTTCCAGCAAGATGGTCGGCTGGTAGGTGTAGCCCTGCGCTAGGATGACGGTCTTCTTTGCATTTATGGACATGGAGAACAGGGCACATGCGTGGTGAAATTTGCCCAGTAGGACCTGGAGCTCTTGGGGAGTTTTTGCAACAAAGGCTGCATCGTCGGCAAACAGCAAGCTGTCAACAAATAAGTCCTCGCGATTACGGCGAGTCTTAAGGAGGGCGGCATTAAACAATTTCCCATCGGCTCGTGTGTGTAGATGGACACCCTGTTGCGCATCACCGAAGGCAACTTTGACCAGAAGTGAAAAGAATATGCCGAACAAAGTTGGTGCCAGGACGCAGCCTTGGCGAACTCCTCTACGCATATCAAAAGCGTCGGACGTTTGACCATTGTAAACAACGGTGCCTTTCATGTCCTCGTGAAAGCATTTCACCAACTTCAGCAGTTTCGGGGGACATCCTATTTTCTCAAGTGCAATATAGAGACCCTCTCTGCTGACCGCGTCGAAGGCTTTATTCAGGTCAACGAACGCAATCACCAAAGGAGTATTCTGCTCACGACACTTCTCTTGAAGTTGCCGGATGGTAAATATCATATCCGTAGTGGAACGCTGGGAGCGGAAGCCACATTGTGCCTCAGGATACACGCGTTCGGCAAGACATTGCAGTTTAGTCAGTATGACCCTTGCAAAAAGCTTGCCGACAATGCTAAGAAGGGAAATACCACGGTAGCAGTTACAATCGCCGCGGTCACCTTTCCCTTTGTAAAGAGTTACTATATTTGCATCGCGCATATCCTGTGGGAATAGCTCCCTCTCCCAGCATTTTCCCAGGAAGTTATGCAATACTGGTAATATGCACTTGAGTTTTAGGAGCTCAGTGAGTACACCATCAATCCCCGGACTCTTACCACATTTAAGCTTTAGTACGGCCGCGCGAAGATCCCACACGGTGGGTAAATCATCGAGCTCAGTCATAACAGGTAGGTTCGGAATTAAATCCACGGCTACGGGATTGATCTCAACTGGTCGAGAATAAAGCCCAGTGTAGTGTTCTACCCACCGATTAAGTTGACGACTGTTGTCAGTGATAACAGTGCCGTCGATCTCTTTTAGAGGGGCCGTCTTTTTTTGCACTGGACCAAGAGCCACCCTTATTCCTGCATATACCCCGCGGAAGTTTCCCGCGGCCGCGCAATCTTGAATGTTTCTGCACAGTTCTATCCAGTAAGCATTAGCGAGCTGGCGACAGGTTCGCTGTAGGGATGACTTTGCTGTGCAGAGTTTAGTGCGCGTGGCGTCACAGGGACCAAGGCGGTACCCTAGCGCAGCTTGGCGTTTGGTGTTAATTAGAGGCTGAAGTTGGCCCATATTTTCGGTAAACCAGTCCGGTGATTTCACCTTGGCATATCCGAAAACCTCGCCGGCTGTTGTGGTGAGGAGGTCTTTAATGGATTCCCATTCTGTTTCCACGGGCGCATCCGCATCCCAGGCAGCTACTATCCGTTGCACCAATGAACTGAAAGTATCCACTAACTCAGGGTTCCTAGTCTTAGGAAGATTTAGCATCTTCCTACCGGGGTTCCTGGAGGAGTGAATCTTTTTGGGCGACAGGAGAAGTTTGCACACTACCAGGGAGTGATCAGTGTCGCAGTGTGCACTGTGGTAGGATCTAGCATGGGTAACTTCCTTTAAATCCTTCCTTTTGGTTAAGGCTAAGTCTAATTGGTGCCAATGACCAGACCGAGGATGTTTCCAGGAGACTTTACGCATCAGTTTCCCTTTAAAATATGTGTTGGTAACACACAGCTGAAACTTGGCGCAGAACTCTAGCAGGCGTTGGCCATTTTCATTCTGCTTTCCTATGCCATGGCTACCTAGGGAATCGGGCCAGGCGGTATTATCTTGCCCTACACGGGCGTTAAAGTCCCCTAGAATATAAAGGTCTCCGGTCGGTACATTGGCCACAACAGAGCAGAGCTTATCATAGAAGTCGTCCTTAGACTCTGCTGTTGAGGTGAGAGTTGGAGCGTAGGCGGAAATCAGAGTAACAAAGCCGCTTTTGGTATTGAGGCGCAAGGCCATAATACGCTCACTTACACCTCGAGGTGTTTCTATGGCATTTAAGAGAGTGTTGTGAACTGCAAAGCCAACACCGTGCTCGCGATTTTCGCCAGAGGCCTTGCCTTTCCAAAAGAAGGTATAATTTTGTTCGCGCAATGAGCCCCCATCTGGAAGTCTGGTTTCCTGGAGTGCGGCAATAGATATATTGAGACGTGTCATTTCTAGATCGATAACAGCCGTTTTACGCAGATCTTGAGCGTAATTCGAAGTCTCTGAGCTATCCGGGAGACCAGTCCTCATAGTTCGGACATTCCAAGAACCAAAGCGCGTGGAAGTGCTAGCTTTAAATTTGTTTTTATATAGCTGTTTAGTCGCGGGTGTACAACAGCACAGCGCCGTCTTCCGGGTTGCCCCTATGTTCCCAACACCCCAGAGGAACAAACGACACCGAGGCGGACCAGTACCTTATTGACCGGGGGCTGCCCAGTTTGGAGCGGGCGATAACTGGTCAGTGGGCCTACAATGGACCCTCCCACTGTCGAGAGCGACCCCTGGCGTCCGCGCTTTCGCCCATGCGCACGGGCTTATAACCGGTGACTGCCACTCCCCGTGTTGTTATCCACGTCGCAGAACGACGTGGGTGAAGTGTCCTCTCCACAGACGCTGCATCGCCTGGGACGCAATTTGATGACGTAGGGTTGCCCAGGACCTTCGCCACCCTCTCGGCCTCCCCAGCTTGGCTCACAGGAATGGCATGCCAATACGTGCGAAACCACCAGGTTGGCTGCAGGCGACTGCCGCTTTTCAGATTGTATCCTACTTGCGCCTAACGAAGCCACCAATTCCGGGTTTGATTTCGGAGTTTTCCTTCTCCTAGACAGGTTGCAGACCAATGCTAAGGACGCCCATCTCGCCATAATAAGTATACAGATTATATTTGTGACACTAATATATTTTATATTAGCTGTAAGGTTTCATAAGCTATTACAAATATATTATCTTAGATTTTACGTGGGCGATTTTGCACTTCTAAGTACAAATGGTATGGCTAAAGTTACCTTGGGCTCAGAGAGTCTTATTGGAGCCCACAGTTTCAACCCTTATAGACCCTTAGGCGCGTATTTCTAGAATGATTCTCTACTCAGTCTCGAATCTCGACTTATCTGAAGACTGATATTGTATTGACAATCTGTCAATCACGGGTCCTTCGTGAAAAAGCGTGAAAATGAGTCCGTCAAGCTGAGTGCCACCATTGTTAACATGGTACGTGTATATAAATGGTGACCCTTTTTCCTGAGACTTTGCCTTCAGCTTACCATCAGGCGAGGTGAAGTAAAATTGACGGTGCCTATATATCAAAAAACGGTCTATACAATCAGTCCTCAGATAAAGACCTTTAGAATACATAACAGTAAGTATTTGCCCCTCCCCCCTAGATAAATGGCAATTCGCAGGCCGGCCTATTTTTTATTTTATTTTTTTTACATGCGGGAAATCCCCACGGATACCCACCCCTCCGGAGCCGGAGGGGTAGGTTATGTCGGACTCGAACCGACTAAACCGCACGCCGTCTCTGGGTCGAAGTGCTAGGCCGAAGGTGAGGTTGTCATGCGACATATCCCTCGCACCCCGGCTGACCCAGGGCCATCCCTTTCGGTCTGGCCCTCCTCGGGAAGGGGGGGACCACGCGGTCCCCGACTCAACCCCGGTGTGGGGAGGCGCGCATCGTCCTACGATGCGCGCCGCCGCCGTGGCCTGCTTCTGCTAGGATGACGGGCGGCTCCACCCGTCACCCTCAGGCCCGCGCTCATGGGGGGCGGAGGTCAGTTTGCGCCCTCCGACGCCCGAGCCGCCTTCGGGCGCGTGCAGCGATGTCAGCGAGCCTCTCTCGCTCATCGCGCCGCGCCCGCTGCCGGCCTATTGCCGAATAAAATGATTAATACATATGTTACTTGCGATCCACCCCGGCTACGCACGGGTAGTAAAAACGTTCCCGTGGAAATCCAATATAGCCTATGTTACTCAGGGTGAATGTAGCTTTCCAATGGTGAAAGAATTTTTTTAATCGGCACAGCAGTTTTTGAGTTTGTTCATTACAAACATACACACAAAAATACTAATCTTTACTCTTTATAATAGTATTGTAGATATAGTGTAGATAAGTGTAGATTGACACGTACTTTGACGTTCAGGAATCGAATCCACGACCTCTGACAGACACTCGCCCAACAAGTATTCTCTACAGAACCCATCAAATACGAACCATCTTGTCGACAACACGTGCTGCGCAATCACACTTAACCAAACTAGTTGACTGGCAAATTATGGTGAATGGTACCAAATGGAGGGGACGTGCGTTTCTAGTGGGGGGTTGTGTAAGCCTGGAAGACGCGTGCGGTTATGTCACGAGGTGAAGATATAATTGGACACAGACGAATGAACACATCATTATCGTAGACTAAAGTATATGAAAAGTTGTGAAATATTTCACTGGTATAGCACAGCCTCTGTGGCGTGGTAAAGAACGCGACTGCTACACATGAGGCGCGGGTTCGACTCTCGCTCGGTGCAAATATTTGTAATTGTATGCATGGGATAGTGTTTTTTGTTATAAAACTAGGGTGGCAGGACTTGCACACGGCCCACCTGATGGAAAGTGGTTACCGTGACCTATAGACGTGTGCAACACTAGGGGAGTCACACTAGTGCTGTCGACCCTGTAAACACAGAGTTTCTGTGCCGTCAGTGTAGAAGACAAAGTAGGAATAGCCTTTGGTCTTCCCACTGACAGCACAAAAACTCTCCAGTAAACTCTGGCTACCCTATTCACCGCCGGGAACACAACACGAGGTTATTATGGCCGCGGTATTCTGTAGGGCGGAGGTACTACCCCAGTTGAATGGGAATAACGTCGTGACATGCCTCCTGAAATTATATGGTTATTTGCACTGGTCTAGTTGTGTCTTGGAGAGCACGTTAAGCCTTCGGTACCCTTCGGTTGCAATCCAGTAGGGTACACTAACTCCACGCCATAGACACTATCAATACATTTATTAGTTATGTGTTAGCTTCTCCTGTGGGTGTCAAAGGCACCACTAAGCTAAGTGGTTAAGGAGTCGGCCTTACGATCGAGAGGTCCCGGGTTCGAATCCTGGCCATTACACTACCGACGTGAACCTACTCCTAGCACAAGCAATTTAGCTTAGTTAGAGGGGTTAGAGGTAATATTAGTAATTTCGGTTGCTAATATTCTTTAAAAAAAAAAAGAAGGCAACTAAGGGATAGGGCTAAACCATTGATATTGTATATCAATGGGCTAAACACACAGCCCATGACTAAGTGCCTGTTTTAGGGCAATAGGCTTGCTCCTTATTACGTGGGATCGAAAATCATACTTAGCGAAAAGTGGGTATTAATACACCTATGCCTACCCCATCATGGACTTACAGGAATGAATATATGTATATGACCCGGCGAACTTCGTACCGCCAATATTTTTCCGCCCGCGTGGCGTCAGATCCCGTTCCCGCTGCACCCTCTACTATATTAAACATGTATTTTACATATAAACCTTCGTCTTCAATTACTCTATCTAATAAAAAAAACCGCATCAAGATTCGTCGCGTAGTTTTAAAAATTTAAGCATACAAAGGGATATAGGGACAGATAAAGCGACTTTGTTTTATACTATGTGGTGAAAGAACAGAAGCAATTGTCGAACTATCGTCTCTGCCTACTCTAGAAGGAGAAAGGCATGAATATACAAATGACAGAAACAGTAAACATGCTCACAGATAGGCGTGTCGTGTAGCGAATGGTGCTATTCACCTATGTTTGTTTAGCTGTACAAACCTGGTATAGAGTCTTACACAATAACAATACTAGAATTACGAACAGAAAAATAATAATACGATATCTAATTGTTATAGACTAGTGTTAAGACACGACATTGTTTGGGAATAATCTCTGAAAGAGTTTTATTCCATCCCATTAAGACACTAATGCTTCAACGACTCCTACCGCACCATCAAAACCTGGAATCCTTCTCCAGCTCACGTGTTTCCTTCTTCCTAGAATCCCGGATCCTTTAGGCGGAGCATGAAAAAGCATCTAATGAGACCGTCGAGCTGAGGGCCACCATTGTAATACGGTACGTGTCTGTATGTAATAATTTAGTGACTCTTCTCACAGAGTTAGACTTCAGTTTACCATCAGGTGAGGTGAACTCAAATTGACGTGTCCTATATTAAAAAGAAAATTTGCTATTGTAGTCCTACTTTGACGCAAATTGATTTTGGAGGTCAGGTGGCAGTCGCTTCACGGGAAATTTCTAAGTTCAGCCGTATCACAGTTAAACTGGAAATCTGAACCCGACTGGGTTGGGAAAAGCGTCGGTAGCTTAGTGGTTAAGGAGTAGGCCTTACGATCGAAAGGTCCCGGGTTCTAATCCTGGCCATTACACTACCGATGTGAACCCACTCTTAGCACAAGCGATTTAGCTTAGTTGGAGGGGTTAGAGGGAATATTAGTAATGTCGATAATTTCGGATGCTACGATTATTAAAAAAAAAGGATCAGAGGATGATAATGATATTATGTATAGACTACCTGAAACAGCAACAATATTCATATTTATATGTCTAGCTGTAAGATAATGTACACCTGTGTAAACTTGAAAATGAGAAGGTCGCCATAACATACAGCCATGTTTATTCTAATGGCCTCTAGAGGGCGACATCATAATATACAGAAGAAAGAATGAAAAATGCCTTTATTTAAGCTTACTGCAGCACACAAAGCAGATCAAATTAGAATATTTATACCTTTTGATGACAAAATACATTTTAAATAATCTTACTTATAATACATTAGTAGGTACTTAACTAAGTGCAGTCATTAAAAAACCATCGTTATACTAATTATTAATTTACTTTTGTAATTGGCAACATTGGCCATCATTCCTACATACATATGCTCATATGTATGATAAGCTTGCATTTTAAACTAAATAAACAATACCTTTTATACATATAAAATAACATTCTTAAGAACGTAATATAATAATCTAAATATTATAATATAAGATTTTAAAACAAAAGAGTTGCAAATCTCAGAAACTACTGGTAAAAATGATTGCAACGTCATTAATTGTTTCCGATAGTTCGTACGAGTGTGGGTAGATGGCTCCCACGACGGTGGGAGCCATCTACCCACACTCACCACACTCATACCCAAGACCCCAAGACGGTTGTATAGGAGAATTCGGACTGCTTCTGGCGTAGCTCGGTGGCTCAATGGTCAGAGCATTCCCCCTGTAAGGGGAAGCTCGCGGGTTCGAGTCCCGCCTGAGCGATTCACTTTTTCCTATCTTAATCGATTTTTGTGTTGAATACTCAGTTTATCGTGGAAAGTTATAGTCTAAATATATCAACACGCTACTTCTCAAGGGAGCGGAGCGGTAATCATAAATCCCATAAAAATAACGATACTTGCAAAAAAAAACACGTCTTGCCTCAGTTGTTATACCGTAAAAAGTTGTGAGATACCTACATGTAATAGTAATAATAATTTATTATTCAATAAACCGTTTACAATATTAGAAGTCGGTTATTAAATTTATTCAGTACCTACTTAAGAGACCTGCTGTCTTAAGTTGTAACGTTTATCTAACCTAACAATATCTTATAGTGACTATATAAATATGGAAAATCTAATATATTGAGTCGGCCATCGCATGATAACACAATATATCTCACAAGTAAAATATAAATTAGATTGTTTAATGCTAGTGCTACACAAGGACCGACGAAGATCGCTCACCATTCTGTTCTTCAGGGCGTACGATTGCCTAAGGCATATCCCCCTCAATCCTGATGATATTTTACCCCCTGGTGGTGAAATTTGAAAGTTTAAGTTTTGGTTGTGTACTGAAGAGTCTTATCCGTGTGGTGACGGAGAAAGAATACAAGTATCACCACCATATCTCATCCGAAGGGTGTCGTAAGAGGCGACTGACGGAAACATACGCAGACGATATCACTGCGAGTGAAGGAACACTCGAAATAAAACCCTGTACCAACCCGTCTGGCCAGCGTGGGGACAGCAGGCTAACGCCTTCCAACATTGGGAGAGGCCTATGTCCAGCAGTGGACTGCAATAAATCAATCGAGAAAACTAATACCTACCTCTTTTTAATGCAAGACCAAAAGTATCTTACTATAGAGTTGTATAACCGTGAAGAGATATTGACCAACAATTTAGTTACAGACATTTTTTAGTGGATCGCTTTGACACAGTTTGATATCGGGATTGAACTAGTGACCTTAAGGTAAACTGTGCTACACCATGACGGCCGTTGAGCGAAATTTTAGAGAAAAAAAAAGTTTTTTTTTTAATCTTTGTTTTTAGTTTTCACGGTGGGCTTTAGGAGTAAAGGTAGGCCTTAGATAAGATGGATGGATTGTGTGAAAGAACATATGGAAAAGAAGAGAGTGACAGAGGAAATGACATCTGACAGGAATTTATGGAGGGGAATGACACGTTACGACGACCCCAAATAAATTGGGGCAGGTAGATGAAGATGATGAGTTGAAGGGAGGTAAGTAGTCTAGAAAATAGGAGGAGTGAATTTGATTCAGATGCCTTAAGGCTCTGACTCGCTATCAGTTTACCGGACGACGGCCGGACGATATAAATCTGTCAATTAATCGCAACACACTCACAGTTTCGTTAACAATTTTGGACTGACGACTTATACGATCCGATAGTGTGTGGCTGACGTACGATCCCGGACAGTCCTAGGTCGTCAGGGCGAACGAGCACACACCGGCAGGCACACAAACTACTAGCTTACCTCACCTGCTAAGCAATGGACGATGTTCTGGCGCTGACTTTCCTTTCAAGTTTAGTAGGTTAGATAGCAGTCGTTTCCCAAAAAGTCCAGATACAGGTATTAACACACACATTTCACCACATATTGCCGTCATATGTACATGGGCCGTATGAATGCTGTGGGATGGAGAATAGCTCTATCTTCTACGACTCCCACAGAAAGAAATAGGGTGGCTCTATTCCACCGAGAACCAACACGTTCAAGATGAGCCTATAAGAGTTAATTAATCAATTAATTAGCCTATTGCAGTCCACTGCTGGACATAGGCCTCTCCTAATGTTGGGAGACTCTGCCCTACTGTCCCCACGCTGGCCAGACGGGTTGGTACAGGGTTTTATTTCGAGTTTTCCTCCTCTCGCAGTGATATCGTCTGCGTATGTTTCCGTCAGTCGCCTCTTACGACACCCTTCGGATGAGATGGGGTGGTGATACTTGTATTCTTTCTCCGTCACCACGCGGATGTGAATACTCTCGTCAAAAGGGTTAGACGCACTATATCCCTTGTATGAAGTCTCAATTAAAAAGCATACCATTTCATTTCTTTCCCAATTGGCCATAATAAAATTTAAAATACAATTATACAACATTGTAATTTTTAATTGTCGCAACATTACCGCTGTGGCGAGTTGGCCGATGAGTCAACTTTGCCTTGAACAGTCCAAAGTTTGGTAATGCAGTGCAATAGCCACGTGGAGGGACAACAATAATTACAAATGTATTTATTACTGTTACATGATGAAAGTAGTTACCGTGGCTTATGGACGTATGCAGCACTAGAGGCGTCACACTCGCGCTGCCGACACTTTAAAAACCATTTAATGCCCTTTTGAAGAACCCCATATTGTAGTCGTTTGGAATAAACACAGCAGAGAGTTCAATGCACAGATTGATTATTTCACAACGGAGATACAGTTGTTCCTTTATATAACTACCAACAAATTTCAATGAGAAAGTGGGTAACTTTACATGACCGACCTGAACAACTGTGTCACAGGTTTGGCCACGAACCACACGAAAAGAAAAAGACATGAAAAAGTGTGCGTATGCTTAGCATAATAACATCAACAATAAAATTCATTATAGATAGGGTAGATACTTTGAGATAATAATTATTAGTCAGCCCGCCGGGTCCAGGTAGAAGGGGTAGGTCCAAAAAGTCCAGGCTTGACGTCGTGCAGCGTAACATGATCTCACTACCATGGACGCCCAAGATCGTGCGAAGTGGAGAAGGAAGAGTCGGAAGGCGGATCCTGAACTCCGAGGGCGTTTCGGCCTCGGATGCAATCAGGATAACGTCTAAACGTCGATGATGAATAATCATTAGTCACTCAGCGACCATGGCTGATGAAAAGGAGTCGATAATACATCGAGCTAAATGTAAACCAAATAAATCGCGATAGAATAGAATCTGTCAAAAAGTGGTTTTATTTCATTGAAAGATATTCGCGTAATGAGGTGAGGTGATGATGGCTAGAGGATGATGGGTGAAGCCGCCTGTCACCCTAGCAGAAGCAGGTCACCTCTCCCGAGGAGGGTCAGACCGAGAGGCCCTGGGTCAGCCCGGGTGAGAGGGATATGTTGATGAAATCTCACCTTCGGTCTAACACAACGACCCACAGACGGCGTCCGGTTTAGTCTGTTCGAGTCCGACATAAACCTCCCCCTCCGGCTTTGGCAAAACGTATAGCGGTATTAGGTACATAATTAACAAGATACCCGTATTCATCTTAACTCCGTCCGAGAATCAAATTATCACGTTCGCACTTATGCTATAAACGCTATAAAAGAAATCTATTGTACAATAATGAAACACAATATTCAAATGTCAATGGCCTACAGATAGTATTAACATTTCAACATTTCAAAATATTGAACTAAATATCTATAAACAAATCTCGGTGGTTGTTTCCTTGCCAGTAGTCCTACGGGTCCTTTAAGCAGGGCGTGGAAAAGCATCTGACGAGGCCATCAAGCTGAGGGCCACTAGTGTAACATTGTTAGTGTCTGTAATAATGACCCTCTTTCCTGAGACGTGACCTTCAGTTTTCAGCAAGTGAGCTGAATTTACATTGACGTGTCCTTTATATAAAAAATAACCAAAATGTATATCGTTCTGAAACTCAACACCCAGGACGGGACTTTAACCCGTGAACAGTCCTTTCAGGGAGTCCTTCTGACCAACTGAGGTACCTGGACACTTCCAGAATAGTCGAAATATTTCTATGCAACATACGTCTGATCTGAGGCGACGTTAGAGCCATCTAGTATTATTCCAACTGTACTAACGGAAACAATGAATTATTTTACATGTTCAATTATTTTTTCCAGATCACTCCATTACATTAATAGTCAGACCAGGCTCAGGTTTTCGAATTTTTAGGGCGCCTATTTGCTACAGATATTCTTATGGCAACCGAGACTGTTGACGGTTTAACGTGCTCTCCCAGTCACAGGGAGTTCTCCCAGCCTACGACAGATTTGGCTAAACTTCATTCCAGTAATGAGAACAGTATACCACACACACATACTTACATAATAGTATTAGTTAAGCATAGAAGTTAAACATGAAGAATTTAAAGAACGCCTGCACGAAATATATTAGCATAATAACACATAACTGAAATAATACAAATTCTTGTACAGACAAAACTGGCAGGCGTTAGCGCGGAACGAAGTTATTCTAAGCAATTTTAATGAACAGCTCAAATGTATATCCCATATAATCAAGCTTGTTAAACCCTGAAAGGGGTAAGCAGACAAGTATTACCACCTACATTTCACCAACTATGATTTTCGGTCCTACGTAATAGGGGGCGAGCTTGCAGTCAAGTGGGCACTTAGTCACCGGTTGTATGTTCACTGTCGGATGGACAATAGCCCTATCAATTAGTCCCCTTCGACGTCACCTGCGGGAAGAGATGGGGGCGCTATTCTACTGCACAGGGAACCAACACGGCAATAATTAAATAATCCTAAAAAAATCGCTATAGCATCCGTTAAAATAGTTTTATTTTCAATTCTTTGTATTTCACAATTACGTCATATAATTAGGTATATACGTCGCCGCCAACTAGCTTAATCACCCGTTTAATTAACTGCCTAGCCTGTTAACTAAACGGCGCCATTCAATTAACGGCCTGAATGATATTCAGTCGTAACGTTTATTACGAAATTTCATAACATGGCTGGCTAATGGTTAGGGCCATTCGTAAAATGGGGCACCATTTCGAAATAAGACAGAAAATTACTCATATCTGTAAATCCCCTAGGGGGTACGCAGAGATGTATTCACAGAAAATTACTAATAGGTTCATTGAGAAAGTTACGCAATCCGACTTGGATAGGTAGAAGGGCATTAGTCTTCGTGGTTATTTTTTAAATAACCATGCAGAAATAAATCGTTTTTATAGCTGTTTAATTATAAGGCTAGGCAAGTAATTTAACGTCATCGATCCAGGCAACCTAATTGTCTAGCCGTTCAATGCAATGGCTGAACACCACTCAGGCCGCTAATTGAATGGCGCTGTTCAGTAAAGAGCCTAGGTGGTTAATTGAACGGCTGGTTTAGCTACACTTAGTAATAAAAAGTAAACGGAAGTCCTCGGAGTATGGGGTCCATACTCCGAGGAATGTGAAGGACTCGGTTGCGTCCGGGATGATGATGATGATGACGTAAGTAGGTACAGATATTGTTTTTTAATACCACTCAAGTAGCAGGCAAGCACACGGCCCACCTAATGGGCAGTGGTTACCGTGGTCTATGGACGTGTGCAACACCAGGGGAGTCACACTCGTGCTGCCTACCCTCTGAGAACGGAGAGTTTCTGTGCTTTCAGTGCAGACGACAAGGCAGGACAAACCTTCGATCTTCCCACTGACATCACAAAAACTCTCCAGTGATACTTAAAAAATGAATTAATAAGACATTTCATGAGGTAATAATATCTAAGTATCTAATATTTTTTACTATATTTTAGTAAAAGATAATAATAATAAAAAAATCAAATGAATGGCCGTGACCTTTGTCCACGGTTCAATAGATTCATTGTTTGTTAATATTATAATGATAGATCAATGATTTGTTCCTCATCAACGCGGTACACAGTAAACGCTTTCTAAGCTCAGGGTCGTGGCTTCGATTCCCGTGTAGTGACGAAAGTACAGCCTATAATTGCGGTTTTCGAGTTTTTGCTTGACTAAGTACTGATCCTGACCTACATGCATACCTCATACTTTAATAATAGGTCGTTACATATGAAATTGCCGTTTTATTGAAGAAATTGGAGGAAACCCAATTTGCTTTTGCATTTTTTTTTAAGAATGACAAACCCAAATTTTATGATTTTTTTTGTATATGAATGAGACAACATTAAGCTAACAGCAACTTTTGAAAAGTGACAGCTGTAAAAAAGTAATACGAAATTTATCATCAAAATGGATAGCATTTAGGAGTAACTGTTTCTGAAGATCGAATTTAATTTATCATACACTTACATACATATAATCACGACTTTATCCCTGGAGGGTTAGTTAGAGGTGAAAACCGCCGGCAACCCTGAGGTTATCCCTTCGAGGGCTTACTCGGGAATGGACATTTGGTCCATCCACCGTGTGGTTTTAGTCGGTCCGATTCCGACACGCCCACCCCATCGTCGGCACCGATAGGGTGGAGCCCGTGGGGGTTTCCAAACGTTAAAAAAAAATTGCCGTATTCCGGGCACTATTGTTTGACTCGTCGTATCGTTGGCCAACAAAAACAAAATTTAATACAGAGTTGTAAAATCTTGAAATCAACTTTCAAACAAAGTATAAATAATGGAAATAGCTATTAAATTACAGGAATAACGAACACATGAATCTGTAAGAAAATTTCGGCAATTTCATATGTAACAACCTAATATTATAAATGCAAAATTACTCTGTCTGGCTGTTACGCACTCACATCTAAACCATTAAAGCAATGTTGATGAAATTTGGTACCGAGACGGACCAAAGCTTGGGAAAGGAGATAGGCGAGATTGACCTTTTATTGCGAAAGTAGAGGTTAAAGGAGTTATGTATGTATTATGTTAGAGGAAGTTTGAAAGTGGCACCAGTGGATGAACAATTGAGGTGCAACGACTGTTGTGGTTTGGACATATTATGAGAAGAGATGAAAGTAATGTTGTAAGGAGGGTTCAAAGAATGAATGTAGAGAGCTTCAGGAGCAGAGGTAAGCCCAGGAAAAGATGGATAGATTGCTTGAAAGATGATATGGCAAAAAAAAGTAACTGAGAAAATGGCATCTGACAGGAATTTATGGAGGAGATTAACATGTTGCGCCGACCCTAAATAATTGAGACCAGGGCAGGTAGATGATGAGAGGTTAAAGGGATTCAAATTGAATAGTATGAAAGTTCATCATATTTGAAGATAACTCTTTTAAATTCAGTAATAGATACAGATTAGAGCTTAGAAAAGGACATAGGTATGCTATATTTGGTTTCGATAACCGACATTTAAGCGGATGAAACCGCGGGCAACAGCTAGTACAGTATATTTAACTCATTTTTTTTATAGGCGGCAGACAAGCATAAGGCCCACCTGATGGAAAGTGGTTACAACATCAGGGGAGTCGCACTCGCGCTGCTGACTCGGTAAGAACAGAGGGTTTCTATGCAGTCAGTGTAGAAGACAAAGTAATTTTAATTTTGTTTACATTTTGAGCTAACCATCCTTGAATAAACTCCATGCTTTAGTAATTTCGGCGAAATCTATTGAACAGTTTGAATATACAATAACAAACAATAATGATTATTAGGATTATAATAATATTGAGATCAATCCATTGTCTATTAACCAATGCTTGTGCATAAATTATATATACACATATGTCTACACAATCTTATTAACTTCCACATGCATACATATACTCACTTCTGTTAATAACTGAAGGGGTAGGCAGACATGTATTAACACCCATATTTCGTCAACTATGGTTTTCGATCTCCGTAATAGGAGCGAGCGCATCCCGTCTAGCGGACACTTTCTCTTGGGCTGTAAGTCTACTGTCTGATAGGGAACAGTCCTATCTCGTAGACGCCTTTGACGATACCTATACAGGAAGAGCTGGGGTGGCCCTTTTCTATTTCACCGGGAATTTAATTTGAAAACTTAGATGACATACAAGCACACTGTCTAACTGCCTATGGACGTGTGCAATACCAAGGGAGTCGCATTCGCGCTGCCGACCCTGTAATAACAGAGAGTTTCTGTGCCGTCAGTGAAGAAGACAACGCTGGACAAGCCCATGGTCTTCCCACTGACAGCACACTAATTAAAACTAAAAAACTTACAGGCTATATTTTCCTGATCGGTCCTGGATCTCATACGAACATCTATGGCACACGTTAGGAGTAGTTGAAGCCCTCAAAAGTCCAACAACTGGTCTAACTGCAATGCTTCGAGTCTTTGGGTTGTGGAGGTCAGATGGCAGTCGCTTCACAGAAAATATCGAAGTTCAGCCAAATCCGCAGTTAGACTGGTTAAGCGGAGCCCAGACTCCAAGCTGAAAGCTTCGGAGGCAACTGGAATGCTAAGATAAAGAAGAAGAAGAGTGATACGGGGTTTATATACCACGGGTGAAGCCGGAGGGCTTTCCATACTAATATTATAAATGGTAAAATGTATGTGTGTGTCTTTTTTAATGAAATTTGGTATAGGAGTAGATTAGACCTTGAGAAAGAACATAGGCTACGTTTGGTCGCGATAACCGACATCCACGCGGGCAGAGCCGCGGGCAAAAGCTAGTAGTTAATAAAGATTAATAAAGATTGTTTCGCAGAATCATGTTCAGAGGACATCAAAACATTAAACACGTGAGTTGTTAGTTTCTTTTTATTATAATTTTTTGTTGCATTACGATGGCATGCCCATTAATTCAATCATGTTTTCTGCAGTATACCCGAGGTTGTATAGCCTTTTTTGCAAGGAATTATCTATTTTTAAATAATATCTGATATCGGCAAAATGTTGGCAATAAAAAGACAAAGATTCAGCGATTTCATCGTTAAAATTGCAAATGTTTTTAGTATTCAAATCATTTGTCACTGTTTATGTTGTTGTGTTGTGTTTTATGTTTATTTTTATTTTTTATGCCACTTAGGTGGAGACAAACATACGGCCCACCTGATGGAAATTGGCAACCATGGCCTATGGGCGTGTTCTACACCAGCCAGAAGAGACACACTCGTACTGCCAACCCTATAGGAAGCTTCTAAAGCTTTCTAGAAAGTTCTTACATGGTCGGCAGAATGAGTGTGACGCTGTCCATTTTCGTGGTATAAAAATGTTTTTGCAGTTAACATTTATTATCTCTGTATACACCAACGGGTAAAAGGCATGACTTTATGTCTATGTGAGGGAGTTTACCATTATTCCTTTACTCTGTGTAACTATATAAAACACTTCTGCCTGCTCCTCTAAACATATATTTTTTTAAATCCTTTAAAATGGAATCGCGTCATAAACATTAGCTGATTATTATTTAACGACTTAATGGGCCCATTACCTCTTAATCCTCAATTAATGGCCGATTAAAAACAAACCAATTGCCCTTAATTGAAATAAATTTAACAAATTGGTAAATCCGCTTTTGGACAAACGTGACTAGTCTCTCACCTGTTGGTAAGTGACGATGTGGTCGACGGTTAAGCACGCTTGTCTAGAAGTAACCTGTCTGTCTAGACAAGGTAATTCGTTGGCCGGCGTTAAGGCGCCCACTCACTAACAGTCCGCCTGCAGTCCGCCTGCAGTTCCTGATCTGTCCGGCGGCCTGCAGTCCTTAGCCGATAGCGCCCACACACTAAAGCGATTTTGGCCCGCCGGCAATTCCCTGTTGTCAGTTTTGCAACCACACACTAGCAGTTGTGAGTCGTCAGTTTTAGGTCGTACGATCGCCTGCCGGTAATGGTCTAATATTAGTTACATAGAGAGTACGAAACAGTGCAAGCGATTTTCGACCTTATTGACATTTTCTTAATTACATGTTTTTTCGCATAAATAAATGCTGCTGATCACGAATATAAGAAAAAAAACTAAATTTGTTGTGATGTCAATAAGGTTGAAAATAGCTTGCACTACGTTATTCTTATATAAGTACGTGCTAATCATTGTGGGAAATAGGTGTTAGCTATTTTGAACCTTATCGACTATGTGCATAAGAAATATAGACGAGTATGTACAAAAAATGAATAAAATCTTAGTAAAAACTGACACGAAACGTCGATCGACAGGACCGTTGTGCTCGTTCGCCCTGACGGCCTAGGACTGTCCGGCTTAGAACTGTCCGGAATCGTTCGGCGGCCACACACTATCGGATCGTATTAGTCGTCAGTCCAAAATCGTTAACGAAACTGTGAGCGTGTGGGTTATTGCGATTAACTGACAGATTTATATCGTCCGGCCGTCGTCCGGTAAACTGTTAGTGAGTGTTAACGAATGTATGGGATTTGACATTAATGACATGCGTTAACGACTGTCAACTGGCCAACGAATTGCCATTTGTCCTTAGGGGGGTGGACATTCTGGACTTGAAGATACCTAGGCTATGTCTAAGCTATCTTACTTTCTTCTATACATATTAATAATATAAATGAGCAGATGCTGCTTCCTTGGCAGTATTTTACCATCCCTACCATGGTGGATGTTCTGATGAGCTGTTTCAATTAGTTCCACCCTCCCCTTTCCTATACAGGACAACACGTGCAGGGCTTAGATGTCACACGTATACGATGCGGAATATTCCAACAAGAACCAAGCGGTTCGGTGACTCTTTCCTTTGCAGCACCATTAAGACCTGGAACTCCTTGCCAGCTCACGTGTTACCTTCTTCCTACAGTCCCGGGTCCTTTAAGCGGGGCGTGAAAAACCATCTGATGAGGCCGTCAAGCTGAGTGACACCATTGTAACATGGTACGTGTTTGTAATGGTGACCACCTTATCAGAGACTTTGCCTTCAGCTTACTATAAGGCGACATGAAGCTAAATTGAAGTGTCCTATAAAAAAAAAACGAAAGTCTGTGAAGATATTTGAACGGAAAGACGAACGGACTCGGATCACACATCAAAATTTTAAGTGGACAAAGCCGCGGGCATAACTAGTAATAATTATAAGTATTCACTGGTCTCGCCTGAGAACACATTCGTAAAATTCTATAACTCGTTTCTCTCGCGACATGGGTCAAGATATCCGCTGATAACTATACCTACTACAAAATAAAACATAGTTAAACATTGACTTAACATAGCATTTAGCACTTTTGTACTTCCTTTTATATAGAAAACCTATTCACATGTACCTACTGAGAACGTGTTTTTAATACGTTTTTGTTACTCAGAGAGCAATTATGAGAAGCGACCTTTATACCTAAAGGTGCGGGCGGTAGAGCATTCTAATGCCAGATGAATTTTTAATACCATTTAGATAACAGATAAACACACAGCTTAGCTGAATAGGAACTGATTACCGTGGCCTATGGACGTGTGCAACACCAGGGGCGTCACATTCATCCTAGCAGTAGCAGACCGAGGTGGACACCACGGTATTTCCGCCCGACTGAGGAAATACCTCCACCCTACAGAATACCGCGGCCATAACAACCTCGTGTTGTATTCCCGGCGGTGAGTAGAATAGCCAGAGCTGACTGGGGAGTTTTTGTGCTGTCAGTGGGAATACCAAAGGCTAATTCCTGCTTTGTCTTCTACGCTGACGTCTCAGAAACTCTCTGTTTACACGGTCGGCAGCACGAGTGTGACTCCCCTGGTGTTGCACACGTCCATAGCCTACGGTAACCACTTTCCATCAGATGGGCCTTATATTAGTTTAAAGTCGAAAATGTAATGAAACAGTAGTATTCATCTCTGTCGCACCATAAAGTCGTGGAACTCTTCACCAGCTCAGATGTTTCCTTCTTCCTACAGTCCCGGGTCCTTTAAGCGGAGCGTGAACAAGCATCTGAGGAGACCATCAAGCTGAGGGCCACCATTGTAATATTGTTAGTGTCTGTTATGGTGACCCTCTTTCCTGAGACTTTGCCTTCAGCTTACTATCAGGCGAGGTCTCTATAAAAGTTGTCATACTTCTTTATTTCCTACAAGGTTCTTTTTTAAATACTGATTTCACTTGACAGTCAAGTGCTCTATTCACCTTCATCAACACAAGTGTGAGTGCAACAGGACGTTAAGTAAATCAATGAGTGCGAGCGACAATAAAGTATGACCTCTGTTTAATAAAAACGCGGTATACTTCCTATTTTTACGTATCTGTCTAATTTTAATATAAAGTTATTTGTCATTAACAAAACTGTTGCATAAATACTACGTATATTACCTATTTATACGTAGCATTTATACAAAATGTTTGCTAATGATTATTATAAAATTCAAAAATATTTAGATGAGAAACAAGCTTGGAAATTACCTGTTTAGGTACTCAACTTTGTTACTCACTAAAAATTATTGTAATCAAATCAAATCAATCTTTATTTCAGTGAATATGGTTACAGCGTCAGGTTTTCTAGAATTTCTAAGTCGATACAGCATATTCTGCCGTGTGGCGTTAATAATAAGATTAAGTTTGTAGTTATATAGTTATTGTAGGTATATATATTTGGTGACAGGGAAAGAATACAAGTATCACCACCCCATTACAGCCGAAGAAGGGTGTCGTGAGAGGCGACTAACGGAAACATACGCAGACGATATCACTGCGAGAGAGGGAACAGTGGAAATAAAACTCTGTACCAACCCGTCTAGTCAACGTGGATACAGCACGCCAAAGCTTCCCAACATTGGAAGAGATATAACCAGCAGTGGATGTCAAATTTGATTGATTGATTGAGATTAAGTACCTAAACATATTTATAAATAGACCACAAAAAAACCCCATGACTTTCTTGTCTTCGAAAATCGTCAATGTATGTCAATCCTAAAGATTGATCGATCTATTCTATTGCACAAAAGTATTGCGACTTTTAACGAAGAATACTAGCAACCGAAATTACTAATATTCCCCCTAACCCCTCCAACTAAGCTAAATTGCTAAACTTGTACCGTGTTTAATGATTTTATACCCAAGTTCGAGGCTTATTACAGGACATATCTGTCTGTTCGTTTAAATTACAAGTAGTAAATGACTCAGTAAGTAGTACAATCACGTTTTATCAGAATTGATCCGATCACAGTAAAGTTATGTACAGTTGAGCTAAAGTTCATTCAATTAATGCCTGACGTCATCGACAGCGAGTAAAGTCATCTAGACTATTATATAATAAATATGTAATTGTAATATACTTGTCTCTTTACATTCATACTAATATTTAAATGGGAAAGTGTGCGTATGTGTCTGTTTGTCCGTCTTTCACGGCTAAGTCACTAAACCTATTTTGATGAAATTAAGTATAGCGTTAGATTAGACCTTGAGTAAGAACATAGGCTATGTTTGGTCGCGATAACCGACATCCACGCGGACGGAGCCGCGGGCAAAAGCATTGTATATACTTAAAGAAAATGTTAAATAACGATTCTATATTTCTTGTCTGTTTTTTCGCGAAGGACCCGAAAGTTACTGAACAGATTTTGATAGGGTTGCTTTTCAAGATTCGTTCAGGCTGCTTACAAAGCCACACAACACTCTCTTGACTCGATTTTAATAGTATCACAGGCTTGTGGCAAATATTTAGTTTCATCTCAAAAATTAAGAGTGAATTTCAGTGCCTCTTATACATTTTTCCTCCTATTTCTTTAAGTTCGGAAAATGCTACCTCGCTGCGTATGTCCTATAGTATACAGCATAATGTTATGATTACTATATCTGTAAATTTTAGTTTTGTAATAGTGCCATTGCCAGTCTACGTAATCGCTTCAAGAGACCCAGATTTGTAGAAATACGGAAACACGTACGTTCATAAAGAATTCCAAGCCTTTATTTATGTATAATTCCCATCTACTTACGTGATGAGAATCTATTGTACTTACTTATGAATAACAATATAATTAATTGACTGTATTCTGTTATTCTTGAGAATGTCAAAGATGTAATTATAATATTCGCATTCTGTTGCAATGTAGCAAAACATCTTTTGTGTTCAATTTATTAAGATGATGTTACTGACAGCACGTTTTATACAATGTTAGTACACTTCTGAAAAATGAAAGATACGACTCAAACAATCTAAATAATGTTACTACATTATACATAGTATTCAATGATATTTAACCAACTTCCAAAAAAGGTCTGCCGATTCCCTCGTAATATTTTTTTATACCACTTAAGTGGCAAACAAGCACACGGCCCACCTAATAGAAAGTGGTTACCGTGGCCTATGGACGTTTGCAGCACCAGGGGAGTCACACTCGTGCTGCCGACCCTGTGAATACAGAGATTTTCTGTGCCGTCAGTGTAAAAAACAAAGCAGGAATAGCCTTTGGTCTTCCCACTGAATGCACAAAAACTCGCTAGTGAGGTCTGCCTACCCTACTCACAGCCGGGAACACAACACGAGGTTATTACGGCCGCGGTATTCTTTAGGGCGGAGGTACTTCCCTAGTGGAACTGCTTAATTGGACGGAAATACCGTCATGTCCTACCTCCTTGTAAAAGTGTCTTTTAAAACAAGTGTAATCTAAAAAAATAAATCAAAATTAATATATTCACTACGGTAAGAGATACTGTTTGACCCAGTTTGACCATATAACACTAGTGTACAGACGGTACAATTAAAATAAGATGGTTGTAGCCTAGTAGACAGTTTCTGTGAAGCGACTGCCATCTGACATCCACAACCCAAAGGCGATATCGAAGCATTGCAGCCCCTCTAGACAAGTGGCAATTCGCTAGCAGGCGTTTGATGTAATAGAATGACGAATGTATGGGATTTGACGTATTTGACATGCGTTAACGACTTTCATTTCCGTCAAATCCCATACATTCGTCATTTTATTCCACCAAACGCCGGCTAGCGAATTGCCACTTGTCTAGAGGAGCAGGTAAACCAGTCGTTGGATTTTTGAGGGCTCCAACTACCCGTAACGACTGCCAATAGACGTTCGTATAGCAACCGGGACCTACGGCTTAACGTGCTCTCCGAGGCACGACCACACCAATGCAAATACCCATATTCATACATGTCAATATTTGCTCTGAGCGGGCACCGAACACGTGCCTCCTGCGTAGCGGCCGCGTTCACTACAGCTACGCCAGGGAGGCTGTCAACTCTTATGCGACCTATATTATCATCAAGCCCTTCAACGAGTTCCCTGTTGATTGATGGCACTTGGTGTAATTTGTTGTTACACATATTGAGAATACTTGTACTTTTTCCACAGTATTTATTATTGAACTTGACCGGAAAATGCTATAGGGCGAAACCGGTCAGGTTCAATAAGAAATAGGTTCTGTGGAAAAAGTACAATTTTATTGTTCTCAATATATTATGTAACAAATTCACCACTTTTAAGTATTTCTACCCCCTCCAGATAGACCATCCCCTTAGACAAGTAGCGATTTAGCCGACGTATTGTAGAATATAATCATGTATATGTATGGGATTGAGACGTGTTTTGACGTTTATGACAGTCAATGTATGTCAATCCCATACATTGATCAATGTATTCTATTCGACAAACGTATTGTCACGTGTCTAAAAGGGCTGGACTGTTTTTCTTTCATTATTACTATATCAGTACATAGGAAAAACAGCAATTAAAGAAAGTTGAAAAACGATTGATAGTTACAAACAATATTTTCAACGACCTTAACATATCTTGACGTTTGGTTATGTATGTTCACATAAAATTTTTCCTTATCTTTAAAAACATAAAAGATGAATTATTATTGCAAGTAGCGTTCCAATGTTATTATTACAAAGACCGTGTAGTTACTCTGACAATGAATGAACTAACAAGAAAATATTCAGACATTATTTTGACAACACAAGAGCCTTTGATACGTCCGGTAATAAAAATATGTGAGTGATGACGACTCGAAGTCATAATATATTATTACTTTTGAATATATATTTAAAATAGTAACATATATAACAATATTTTATTTATGAGTGATACGATTATTTACATTTGTTTCACATTGTCTTAAAGGTCAGAGAAATGGAGTACTCCAAGGTAGCGTTCTGGCCCCTTGCAAAACAGGTTCAAGAAGATATTTTCAAAACAACTTATTTACTTAAAAGGATACTAGATGTTGCATGTGACTCCACCCGCGTGGATATCAGTTATTGCGACCTACATTTTCAAGCTATAATCCATCTGTGTACCAAATAATATCAGCAGGTTATCTTACGCAACGTTCTCATACGAACTTTCATATAAACTTTCATAACCTATTTGAACCCCTAAACCCCTTTTCAACTCACGCCTGTAAATCACCAAGGAGAGGTTTATTAACACCCACATTTCGCTAAATGTGATTTTCGGTCTCATGTAATAGGTGCCCAACAAACATTATAGTGCTTACGGCAGCCTTTTTTAAGAGCTTTTAGTTTTATAAATGGTATATAAGAACTCCGATAGCAACATCTGACTCTATAGTGGGGTTAGTTATGAATGATTAAACCTCCCAGAGGAATAACAGTTATAAAAGAAAAAAATATAACTTATGGCGGTAGCATGGAGTTTATCGAAACCATTGTATAAATTATTCTTACAGCTTTAAGAGGCATAAACCAATAAAAGCAATTGTAAGGTGTCTACTAACACTTACTAACGGCTGAGATTCTACTACTGAGGTAGTAAAATGTTTTGTAACACCTTGAGGCTTACCCTTATAACCTTAAGAAGTTTTAAACGCTGTAAGTGATTGTTAGGCGTGTACTAACTCTTACTATCTCCTGGTATTGTTAAGAAGAGTTAGATAAATACTTTGTACCACCTAAGAAGTTTTCTCGAGCCTTAAGAGTTAGTAAGAAAGCTATAAGAGTCAAAGAAGTGTTGATTATAAGTCCTATAGACCTAGATTCAGCAAGAGTTAGAATACACCTTTAAATGATTGCAGGCTACATAATGGAGTTTCTTGATGAACCTGAAGCAGTATTGTGGTTTTTATAAAACCGTATATATATCACCAAACATTATGTGCATATTTTATAACTCTTTATTATCACTTTAAGTTGAGTAATAGACTTTAAGTCACTTAACCTCACCTAACTTCAAATACTATAATTTGTTACCTTTGAAACGCGGCGTTTATTTGGAAATATTTAAATGTTTCAAAATGAAACCATGGACAGTTAAAAAAACAAACGGTCGGAGTCAAAAGAAAGGCCTTGAGAGAATATGAAAATATCATTAAATTAATGCAAATCCAATGCGACGAGCCTACATCAGTTCAGGAAAGAAAAATAACGACACAATGACAGGAGCAGCATTATTGCAAATAGTGAAGAAACGTGTTTCCTAAATCAAAATCCAGAAAAAGGTTCTGATGTTATCCCAGGCAACAGTTCTGATATCAATAGTTCAAAATACAAATCCAGTGAACTCCATAACGATTCATATCAAGATCAGCCATTTAAAACAGGGTTCCGTACAGCACCAACTTATCTCTGACGTTTAATATTTTCTAATTTATGACGATCCGTTACCTCTCAGTAGTTCAAACTCGGATGATGAACAAGGAAGAGAACATATGAAAAATATACATTTAAAAAATGATTGAATGAAATGAGATGAAATACCCTAAAGACGTGAAAAGTAAATTAGTTTGTTTAAAAAAAATGAAACCTATTTTATTTACCTCTTTTACATATATACATACATACAAACATAAAATCACGCCTGTTTCCCATACGGGTAGGCATCGATCACGGATCTCCATTTGCTACGATCCTGAAATACTACTCTCGCTTCATTCACTCTCATTACATTCTCCATGCATGCTTGTCGGTTTAGGGTACTCCTGACCTGTCCCTTTCCTAAACTTTCCCGATTTGGTCCAGCTATGTGCGCCTAGGTCTTCCCCTTCCGACGGTACCATCCACACTCGCCTCATACACCTGTTTCGTTATTCTCCTTACATTAATTCTCTCAACATGACCGAACCATCTTAACACCTATCTCAATTCTCATCACTACATCTTCTATCACTCTACATCGCTCTCTTATCATGCTATTTCTCACTCTATCTCTCAAAGTCAATTTACATATACTTCGCAACGCACGCATTTCTACTGCACTCACTCTATTCTGATGCTTTTTCTGCAACACCCAAATTTCGCTACCATACATAAGAGTCGGCACCAATACTCTTCCATGTACAGCCAGTCGTGCCTTTTCAGACACTTTCCTGCTGCTCATAAAGTTGTGTAGTGCCTCATTTACTCTATTTCCAGATGTCTCCTTTCAACATCTTCTTCATGCTTCCCATCTCTTATAAACAATGTTCCCAAATATATGAACTCATTCACTTATTCCACTCTTGCTCTATCTATACAAATCCCACTCTGTCTCGCATTCATCTCTTTCAAAAACCATTACTTTTGTCTTACTAACATTCACTTTCATTCCTTTCTTTTATATACAGTTAGAAAATAAAAGATTGCTATTTTAAGAAATTGTGTTTTATTTAAAATAGCTTACACTAGTCATTTGACATATCTACTAGTAATATAATCAGTCAAAAAGTTATTTAATCAGTCAGAGATAATTTAACAAATTCAGACTATGAAAATAAACAATAAAAACAATAATATAATACTTAATCGTAATAACAAAACAAAAATCAATTTAAAATAAAAGAGGAGAGAGCTAGGTGCCCTCTACTCTACAAGGGGAACTTGAAATTATAAGCAAAATTTTAAGGACCTGCTCAGACCATGAACCTGAATAACTTTCATTATGGAACGAACCAAAGCGTCCCAAAAAATAATCCAGCTGTTCCATAGAAAATGCAATATTTACCTACTCGGCCAAAATGTGAAAACAGTTCCTTAATGAAAGTTATTCAGGTTTGTGATCTGAGCCATCCCTTAAAACATTGTTCATCATTTTAAGTTCACCTGTGTGACAATGTGACATTCATAGACGTTGTCCATTCCAACAGAGGTTACAGCTGGTATCTCGGAACTAGTAATATCTATTGGATCCTAATGCAGTGGGCATATGGACAAGAACATTATTGGATCCTGATGCAGCGGGATAAACCTGTAAAAATATTTCAAAAATCATATCGGCCGTATTGCTATGTTAATATAAAATGATTCTATTATTCAGTATTTATAAAATAAGCAACTATGTAACAATCATACATAATTCTTCGATTTTTCAGGCCACGAAATACATAATAGTACAGGTACAGAAGGATTACTCCGTGATTACAATTTTACGTTTATAAAAGTCTATCCTGTAATATTGGCATCAGGGCAAAATCTAAGACACGTTTCGAAAAGGGTTCTATGAACTAGGCGGATACTAGTTTTATAACTACTTTATAACTACAGCGCGGAGTGAGCCGGGCCTGGCCAGGCGTGTGAAATATAGGTAAAGGGGTTTTCTTCAAACGACAACAGAACCCCAAACATGATCAGCTTACAGTTTCACGTAAAACTATTAAAGCAGTTACACCTATAAACTCTTTGTTTTTCACTGTTATAAACATGTTTTAGAACTTCTAGTGCCATGGAAGTGCTTACTTTTAGAATTTAATCACTATGGGAGGATTAAAAGAGTTACCTGGATCCTTAAGTAATAAGAACTAAGACGCCATTTAATTAAGATGACCTATAAAAAAATGTGAAGGAAAAACTTATTTAAATGTTACTGGTCCACTTATTTACTTACATTGTTTATATATTTCAATAGAAATGTTTAAAGATGGTACTAGAATATAATAAATACGATAAAATAAGGAAAAAATAAATTTCGGGCAGAATTTTTTACATCATTTTATCATCAAAAATAGTTTATTTTTAAGGCGCTTCAAAAATGAGATGGAAACTAGTATATATTGTTACCGTAAACTTACCGCTGCATAAGATTTAATGCATATATAACCATAAACATGACTTACCTTTATCATATTCTTAAAGTACAACACACGTCACCACCATGAAAAATACTTGCTTTAAAATATTATCAATATTACTATAGACTTTAACAAGAACCTAAAAATGTATGAAAACAGTTTAAATATTTAGCGCTTTCGGTGATATTAATTGCTACTAAAGAAGTCCGATTATATTCTTAAGTTATTTATTGGTTACAAGAAGTAACCATGTGTAACCAAAAAAGTCATTAGAGTGGTTTCCATTACTTGTTTATCACTTTAGCTTGCCGTTATAACCGGTGTATTGCTTATAAAACAGTTGAAGTGGTATGCACTGCTGCAATAGCACTGTTTTACCGATTCTTAATCACTCATTTATCACTACTCTATAATCATATAACCACTTTAAGCTCTAGCACGTACAGGCCCAAACCAGGGTTATAAGAGAGTTATAGCGCGCTATACCACCCAATGGTTAGTACCTTTACAGAACCTTTGGTTCTAAAAATCTCTTAAGCAGCTCATGTAGCACTTATTCTTATAACCAAAATGTTAGTTGGGTGGCGAGTCCATTGCCATCAAGCAGGCACTTATTCATGGGCTGTATATGTTGTGGCCCTATTCTACTCCACTGAAACCAACACGATACTTTCGCATTTACAATGTTAATAATATTGGTATATGTATATGATAATATATATATAAAAAAATATTACGTTACGTTAGTCATAGTTTGAAGTGTAAGTAATCTCAAAGTATCCAAACTGTGTTGAGTTGTTGATGTTACTATTTACGCAGAATGATCTCACTGTTTTGTTAAATCTTACTATATTTTGCTTTTCCTGGTTTAATCAAGTGAATGAATCTTTAGTAATGTTTATTTATTTCTTAAGATAGGCTGACATTAGGCTTCCGAAGTTTTATATAATATATGTGTTGGTAAGACGGTGTCAATTAAATATTGATCAAACTTTATCGGCACATTATTTTAAGATCCTGCCTCTTAAACGAAGTAAAACTTGTATCTTATGAGACAGTGACGCTTACATGAACTAGGTATGTAAAATCTGAGCTGACGCCAACTATATTATTATTATAAATTTAAAATTCGACACTTTGTTAATATCTTTTATATGCTTGTGGGTGTCTTTCTCAGGTTGGTCTTAGACTCCAACCATCTTTTTTATTAATTTGACGTTGACTGAAGTAAGTTACGCCTATATAAAAATATCCGTTTTGTTCGCATGGATCCACTATTGAGTAACGGCCCCTGAATTAATCGTTTCCAATTAATTCCTTTTTCCATATTCATAGCTTCTAGCATCTGTTTTATTTCTTCACGATTGTCATTACCATCTCTTATAATAAATTATATAGATAGGTTATATATAATATCACCTTGCCGCGCCGAGCTGGGTGGAATTTTTTAATTAACTTTACTAGTAAATTATTATCTAATCATGTGTTTGTGAGAATGGCACATGCTTGCCTTGAATATATACTTATTCATTCACTCCAATACAAAAACCGCATTTTTAATAGATTAAAAAAGAGCACTTGTATATATACTCTATTCAGTTAGTTATTTAACTAAACATAAACATCTTGACGTGTATTTTTATATATTTCATTTAAAAACTTATTCTATTGATATTTATCTGATTAGAAACTCATTATAAAGACTAAAAACCCAATCGAACTACTAGTAAGCATCGTTTATTTGTTTAATGCGTTTTTTTTATATTACTGACGTGGCAGACAAGCACACGGCCCACCTGATGGAAAGTAGTTACCCATGACATGTGCAACACGAGGGGAGTCACGCTCGTGCTAGTTTCTGTGCCGTCAGTATAGAAGACAAAGCAGGAATAAATAGCCTTTGGTCTTTTCCACAGACAGCACAAAACCTCTCCAGTAAGCTCTGGCTACCCTACTCACCGCCGGGAACACAACATGAGGCTATTATGGCCGCAGTATTCTCGCCACAAGATTATTTGTCTTTAGTTAAGTATCCAACCGAAAGATGTATGGTATCCCCGTTATCCACTGCAGGTAAGCTAAATTGCTTGTAATAGAAGTGGGTTCACATTGATAGTGTAAATTATAAATTCGTAGCCGACCATATACAACAGCAACAAATACAATATACGTTGAATGTTCTGACGAGTTCTTCTAATTACTCCACCCTGTCCTTTCCTACACAAGACGACACGTGCAGGGCTTAGATGTCACCCGCATACGGTGCAGGATATTCCATCAAGAATCAAGTGGTTCGGTGACTCTTCCCTTTGCCACAACATCAAAACTTTCTTGCAGCTCACCGTGTTTCCTTCTTCCTGTAGTCCCGGGTACTTTAAGCGGGAAGTGAAAAACTTCCACTCTTGAATACTATCTCACCAGTTCAATGATGTGATCGACAATGGAACACTTTTGTTAAAAAGCAGCAATGAAACGTCACGTTAACTTCTTATCAAAATGCAAATTTTATCTTTGTTGTTATTTTTATGACAGTCGCGGAAAATGCCAATTGAGGTTAGGAGGTCATGTCAAAGATTTTTAATTCAATCTAGAACAACATGGACCTGAAACTGTAGGAAGTAGGAAACACGTGAGCTGCCAAGGAATTCCAGGTCTTAATGGTGCGACAAAGAAGGGAGTCACCAGACCGCTAGGTTCTTGAGGGAATATTCGGCACCGTATACGGGTAACATCTAAGCCCTGCTCGTGTTGTCCTGTGTAGGAAAGAAAAGGCCAAAATTGGAAGAGCTCATTAGAACTTTCGCCATTGTAGAGACAGTAAAATACTAGAATTGTCCTACTTACTGTCCCGTACTCGGCCAAATACCCCCCCCCCCCCCCCCCACTATCCGAGCGCACGCGACGGTAGCGCCAACGTTGGGAACGCAGTAAAGCACCGGACGTCGCCGCGCCTGGATACTCTGCTCATGAATAAGGACTCCGGTCGGGTCCGAAACTAGTCGGGCGCATCCTGACGAGTGACGTGAGTATAGCCGTAGTAAAGTTATCGAATAGTAAAATACTGCCAAGGAAGTTTTTTATTGAAGTCAATAATAACTCCACTTAACCTAAGTGCATGATGTATCACCGTTTCAAAGGCGCTGGTGGAGAAGAAACGGCGCAACAACCTCCATTACGGCATTTTTTAAGACGTCAATTTACAATATTTATATACTTTAGGCTAAATGTGGTCGAATCTACTAGCTGTTTGCAGCAGTGGCAAGAGGTTCCTATAACCCGTTACCCACCGGCTTCACTTTGCAGATATGGCAGAAAAAGGAGTGATTAAACAGGCATTTTAAAAATTAAAGGTGATTCCATTCTACTTGTGAGAAATTGAGTTTATCAATGCTTACATTATATAGTAAAGGTGGCAAAAAAAAAACATAGGTACAAACAGAAAGAAAGATAGATTGCATGGTACATGACAAACTAGATCGAAGAAGGACAAGACGGTATTGGCATCCAATTGAGCAGTCCAACTGGGGAAGTACCTCTGCACTACAGAATACCGCGGCCATAATAACCTCGTGTTGTGTTCCCGTCGGTGAGTAGGATAGCCACAGCTCACTGGAGAGTTTTTCACTGTTAATGGTAAGATTAGAGGCTTGTCTTGCTTTGTCTTCTACACTGACAGAACAGAATCTCTCTGTTCTAAACAGGGTCGGCAGCGCGAGTGTGACTGTTGTTGCACACGTACATAGGCCACGGTAACCACTTTCCATCAGGTGGGCTATGTGCTTGTGTAAGTGGTATAAAAAAAGGTATAATTTTTTCTCCACCCAATTCCCTTTCCAAAATCTGCATACTTCCCCACTGGGTTGCCTCAGCTAGACCTTCGAGCACTACCTAACCTACCTATAAACCAGCTCTACCTATTTAAATATTACATGGACGATGCCTCACATAATTATAGAGACGATATTCTTAGCAATCCATGGATTCTCCGTGCGGGTGACGGGTCCATCGCGTTGCTGAGTTGGTAACTCGGGACAGTGCCTGGGACTTGCGACCCAAGTGTAGGTTTAGAAGGGGCCCCTTTTGTTGATGTACATCAACACTCACCTTCACTACCCAAGTTCCCCTCCCTGCCTAACCAAATTTGATACGAACCAACTAGTGCCGCTTTAGACATTCGTCCTAGTAATGAGCTTTTTGTAGCTCTCGATAGGCCTAGATCTTTAAGTAGGTTATAGAGAGATTTAGCTGGTATACCTCTCGCTCCCACTTCTACTGCATACAAATTAACCACGTAACCGTTTTTGATTAATTCGTTTGTGAGATCATAGTATTTATTTTTCTTAAGTGTCTGGTCCTTCGGTATATTTGTTTCCCACGGTACAGTAAGTAAGGACCACATATTTAGTCGTTTTCGAGTAGAGAAATATGTCCGGTCTAGATGACGAACTCCACCATCCTCCGGAATTTTATATTTTTCATACGTGTCGATTAGGAGAGTCCAATCTGGGGCAGTATCTAAGATTGAATAAGGTTTGTTCCCGGATTTTATGGATGAACCTTCAGACACAAAGCTGATATGACGTCTGTTATTAGTCAATCCGTTTTGGGCTTTAGCTACTGCCAGATTCATTGCTTCGCGTATGATGAAAAGCACCTTATCGTGGCGGCGTGAGTATTGGCCTCTATCAAGAAGCATAATCTATAACATTTTATTCCGTAATATCCAACCTATTTCGTGGCCAAAGGTTACCAAGCAAACAACATCTTACGTAACCAACAAGTTAATGTTTCTAGAAATTTAATGAATAAGAATTTATTCTCATTAATGTTGCAAATACAAATACTCACATTTGCTAATCACGAGTTATAAGAACTTCAGTGTTGCCAGCTCGTGAGTATTACGTCATATTCTTGTTTGACAGGTTGTCAATGTCAATTGCGACCTTGCGTGACTTGCGTTTGATAAAAAGAGGCCGTATTTATGCTTTAGGAAAAATATCAATTTTGAGACTACTCCTTCACACTTAGCAGAGGTTTTCACGTCACATCGAAAACCGGGGTCCATTTTTTTTTTAGATATGTGCATAATGCCCGCAAAATATTCCCAAACCCGAGCCGGCGTGGATGGTTATATCTGGCTCGAAGCTACTAAAACGCTTGCCGTTTTCAGGTCTTCAGTTGCCGGGGTTAGCTCGCACCCCGACTGACCCAAGGCCCAAGGCCCATCTTTTTCGTTATGGACCCCTTTGGGACTACGGTGCTTCCATGATCCACTTCCTTAAGATTTGGCGTCTCATTTGGGACATATTACTGAACTCCGAACCCTGATAAGAAAGGCCAGAGCCGTCAATCAGCTGGCCTCATAGGCCCATGTCAGGCCTCTACGAGCGGCCCTAAGGCCGCCGGGACAGAAACCTGTCGTCCTAACAGAAGCGTGTTCTACAAGGCAATGTGATATGTTCGTTAACCTTATAAATAAATATTAATTACAATTTTTATTTCATGACTTTTTTATACTACTTATGTGGCAAACAAGCACACGGCTCACCTGAGGGGAAGTGCTTGCCGTGGCCTATGGGCGTGTACAACACCAGGGGCGTCATACTCGTGCTGTCGACCCTGTAGGAACTTTCTAATGCCCTTCTTGAGGAACGTTTGAATCTGGATGAAATTTAACACAGCAAAAACTAGCAGGCGTATAATGGTTTAGTGTCGGTAGCTTAGTGGTTAAGGAGTCGGCCTTACGATCGACAGGTCCCGGGTTCTTATCCTGGCCATTACACTACCGATATGAACCCACTCCTAGCACAAGCAATTTAGGTTATTTGGAGGTTGCTAATATTCTTTAAAAAAAGAAAAACATTGACTGTGTTCGTTCTCAAGCTACGAATATTTTTCCGATCTGAACCCAGAGGTCTTTTCTTATTATTGGTATATAATAATAAAAATAATAACAATAATAGCAACCCTCTGGCACGAAAGTCACGTTTTCTTTTGCTGCTTTTATTTTAATTTTATTTATATATTTCAACTGATACCAATTTAAAAGTGAAGTGAGATTCGGCCCCTAAGATCTTTATTTAATTTAATTTTATGATCTTAAAATGTATCACAGTAATACAAAACACAATATCTATGAAATAAAACACATGATGACAGATGTCACAAGTGATGAATAAATTCAGAATAAAAATGGTGAAAAAATGTTGACTCGTTATCAAGCCCGAAGAAACAATGCACAAATAACACCTCCGGACTCGTCGCTTAGCTCCGCCGCGCAGCCTCCAGCAATGGAACCAGTGGCGTCGAGCTCCTCTTCGAGCGACGAGTTCTTCTCCCCGCCGACGTCGCCAACACCTGTACGTCGGCCGGGGAGAGGCCGGCCACCGACTTGCCTGGGACCCCGACGCCCTCCGGCTTCGAGCAGGGCCCCCGCTTCCGGTGGTGATGTGCACCGCATGCGATGGACTGTTTCCATAAACGAAAACGTCATGCGGGCATATTTTGCGGCTACAGAGGGGGGAACTAACCTCAGTGCCTACCGTTCTCGGATACTTCCTTTGTTTCAGGCGCTTGAACCATCCGTCAACACATCAGCACAACGACTGTCGGACCAAGTGCGGGTCATTCAACGCAACCGCATGTTGAATGAAACCGTACTTGAGACTCTACGGCTAGAATGCTTGCGAAATATCTGTGTCACCCCCGCCCCGGTTCCTGCTTCTACACCTGCACAAGGAACCAATGAAGATACATGTGCTGTGCGGGATGACACACCTATTCCAGTAAGTATTCAGTACAATGACGAGATTCAGGAGGCTTTGGAATGTGCGTTGCGGGAATATCGATCGATGCCCCTACATTTTAGGCCACGTCTGCCTCGGTTGCCTATGCATAGACGAAATATAGCTCTGGTGGGTGCCCTTGATTCACTATTGGCTAGGTATCTAGAAAATAGTGAAAACCTCGGTGACACTCATTCAATGCTGTATTGTACTGCTCTGGCGGCATGTCGTATGGCAGGGGTTAAATTCCCCATTAAAGACCCTGCCATACAACCTAAGTCTGCTATACCAGCATGGCAATGCAGGATTGAACGACGTGTGGCCGAGGCAAGGGTGCTCATCGGCAAGCTAATCTGCTTCAGGACGGGTAATACTCGCCCTAGAGTGATGCGCTATGTGACCCGAGCGTTTGCAGGAACTGGTATCGGTCCCCAAGAATATACGTCTCGGGTGACAGAGCGCATTGACTTCCTGAAGCAGAAAGTATATGCATGGGCAAACCGTATTCGCAGATACAAAAAACGCGTCGATCGATTTACCGTTAATCGCATGTTCCGAAGAGACCAAAGATGGGTGTATAGAAGCTGGGAGCGAACAGAGGAAAGTGTGGATGACGTGCGGCGGCCAGATGCTGAAGCCACAAATTCGTTTTGGCGCAGTATCTGGTCGGTGCCCGTTAACCACACTGAAGGCGATTGGATGCGTGAGGTTGAAAGAGCATGCGAGACCATATCGGATATGAATGATATATGTATAGATGCCACTGATGTAGATTGTGCGGTCCATTCGCTGTCTAATTGGAAGTCTCCGGGACCGGATGGACTGCACAATTTTTGGCTAAAGTGGCTACGAAGCTCGCATGTTGTTTTAGCTTCACAATTTCAATCTGCTGTTGAATCTGGGACGCTACCAGCTTTTATGACAACAGGAGTTACCCATTTGCTCCATAAAACTGGTAGTACTCTGGAGCCCAATAATTATAGACCGATTACATGTTTGCCAACGATCTATAAACTTCTTACATCCATTCTGAGAATCAAAATTAACAATCATATTAATAATAATTCTATTATGTGTGCCTCTCAGAATGGATGTAGGAAGGGGGCCCGGGGTACTAAGGAGCTCCTCCTCATTGATATGGCTATTAGCCAACAAGCTCGCCGCAACCGTAAGGACCTGACGGCATGTTGGATAGATTATAAGAAAGCGTTTGACTCCGTGCCACATACATGGCTTTTGAGGGTGCTGGAGTTGTATAAAGTGAATGCAACTCTATGTACCTTCTTAAAGTCATGCATGGGGCAATGGAGAACGGTTCTTTTCTATCCAGGGTGTCGTCAGGCTTTGGGTAGTGGCGAGCCGATAACAATAGAGCGGGGTATTTTTCAAGGGGACAGTCTGAGTCCCCTTTGGTTCTGCTTAGCCCTGAACCCACTTAGTACTTTACTAGTGAATTCAGGGTTAGGCTATAGGCTACGAAAAGAGGGTCAGATGGTATCCCACCTGCTTTACATGGATGACTTAAAGTTATTTGCCCACACTAATTCTCAATTAATGGTTTTACTGAAGGTAACTGAAACGTTCAGTAATTCCATCAAAATGGCGTTTGGTGTGGACAAATGTGCAGTCGTTCATGTAAAGCGAGGGCGGGTGGTGGAGTCGGAGGGTATACAACTCTCTGACTCCACTAACCTGAGATCACTCCTCGTAGCTCAGACCTATAAGTACTTGGGTATGTCACAGGCGTTATGCATTAATGAGGCCGGCATGAAACAAATGCTACAGGAACGTTTCTTTGGCCGCCTGAAAAAGGTACTTAACAGTCTTTTATCAGGTGGTAACAAGGTGCGTGCTTGTAACAGTTGGGTCATGCCACTCTTGATGTACTCCTTTGGCATACTCAAGTGGACTCAGACTGAACTCGATACCATTGATAGGAAAGTCCGGACTCAGTTGACTGCATTTCGAATGCATCATCCACGGTCGTCAGTCATGAGATTGTACATCCCGCGGAAATGTGGGGGTCGAGGATTTTTAAATGCTAAGACCCTTCATAATCGCGAGGTGTGCAATCTCAGAGACTATTTTCTTAAGTCCAACGTGGATATGCATCGTGATGTTGTCAACGTGGATGTCGGGCTCACCCCGCTCGGTTTGGCTAAGGAGAACTGGCATAGGCCTACATTTATTGGCACTGATAGCCGCAGGGAGGTATGGCAGAGTAAGGAGCTACATGGCAGGTTCTATCGGGCCCTCCACAGGCCCGAAGTAGACCTTTTAGCATCTGTATCCTGGCTACGTTTCGGTGACCTTTTTGGGGAAACCGAAGGTTTCGTCTGTGCAATTGCTGACGAAGTTATCAAGACGAATAACTACCGGAAGTATATCATGAGGGATGGCACAGTTGACATCTGTCGAGCGTGTCACCAACCTGGTGAATCCCTCAGACATATTACTTCCGGTTGTTCTTGTCTTGCTAACGGCGAGTATTTGCACAGACATAATCAAGTAGCCAGGATAATCCATCAGCGACTTGCTCTGAAATACAACCTTGTGGAATTTGAGGTGCCTTACTATAGGTATGTTCCTGAGCCAGTTCTAGAAAATAGTCATATCACATTGTACTGGGATCGATCTATCATCACTGATAGGACTGTTGTAGCCAACAAGCCTGACATTGTGGTGATAGACCGATCCGAACGCCGAGCATTGATTGTCGATGTCACCATTCCTCATGACGAGAATCTCGTGAAAGCTGAGAAAGATAAACAGATCAAATACTTAGACTTGGCTCACGAGGTTGTCGACATGTGGAATGTTGACTCAGCAATCATTGTACCGATAGTCGTGTCAGTCAACGGACTGATAGCAAAGAGCCTCGACCAACACCTGAAGAGGCTCGGGTTAGACGGTTGGATCAAGGGCCAGATGCAGAAGGCAGTGCTCCTTGATACGGCGCGCATCGTGAGAAAGTTCCTTTCTCTGGAGCCCTAACCACCGGTAGCTTGATCCTTGTATCCGATACCGGTGGGACACTACTCTTTATATTTTTAAATAGATGTTTGTTTTTTATTTTTCTATATGTATTTAAAAATATAATTTGTAAGTTTTTTAAATGAATAAAGAGGAAAATAATAATAATAAAATTTTCTTTATTAAAGCAATATTAGCTCACTGGGTTAGTAACAATTTCTTACTTGGCTATATTAGTTACAATAGTTAATTAATAAACAATGACAAATTAAAAACAGGAATGAACGAAAGCCAAAATCAGCCATTTCTTAATTGTACACCAATGGACTCGCAGTAGGACAATGAGGTCAGGTGATCAGTATTCAGAAGGATTACCAAACATTTTGAATAAAAACTATTTTTAATTGATTTTATAGCGATTTAGTTGATGCTATTAAGGTATTTACATTGATATAATCAAAATAATTGCGATAAATTGTAAAAATTGTATTATTTATTTCACTGTTTAATATTCACGTAAGCTTCCGACAGTATCAAATTCAAAAATTTAAAATTGACCGCCAAAACTAACGAATAAAGACTAGACTTTCGTTTTTTTTTTTATTGTCAGGAACTGACATATAGGAAACACTACTGACTTGTAATATCACCTGTGTTGCCATCCTTCAAACTTCAAAGGCCACGAAATTATACAGGAAAACAAAATCCATTTTTTTATTCAGGTAAAAATAGCACTAAATACGTCAGTTTATCAGAGACACGTGTAAAAAAACGTCTAACTAATTAAGTTTAGAGACTGAATTTAAACATAAATTTAATTTTGTCTGACATTTAAGAATGTTTTGAGCACAGAACCAGATTAGCAAGTTCCAAAACTAACATCAGAATTACGATTTCTAGATCAAAATATTTACTATTAAATGCGAAAGTAACTCTGTCTGTTACGATTTTAAGACTAAACCACTGAACCGATCTTGATGAAATTCGGTACAGAGATGGACTAAAGCTTGGGAAAGGACATAAGGCGAACTTTTATCACGTTGAGAAAGAGAAATGAGGTTGAAGGAATTCAAATAGGGATGAAAGTTTGTAATTTTTATAAAGAAAACCTGACGGTATTTGATGGATAAGAGCTTGGGGATGGACCTCGGCTATGTTTGGTTACGGTAACAGGCAACAACGCGTTTAGAGTCGCCGACAACAGGTAGTATATTTATAAAATACATTTAAAATCACTATTATGCATTATGAAACTAGGTAGCAACCTAGTTTCTTTTCATTATAGGCACATAACAAAAACTTCCGCGCGAACCATCAAGGATAATTGTATAATATTTATTTAAACCAGTTTAATTTTATTTTTATACGTTTTTTACCTGCATTTATTGCCAAGTTTGTATATTTAAGCAATGCATCAAAGTCCACAGCCTTTACAGAAATTAATATAATAATCATTATAATTTGAATTACATTTTTAAGCATTTTGCTAAATATTCAAATCGAATTGAAGAGACAAAATTGAATTGGTCTAGGCGGGGTTTGCCTTTGAGGCAGATATAGAAGGAGATATTTGAATTGGTTAGGGCGAGAGTGGTCAAAACATTGCCCCTTGTAAGGCAAAGACCGCAGGTTCTAACCCCGCCTAGACCGATTAAATTTTCGATAATCATTATACCTAAGATCTGTGTTGGTCCATCTTTTCAATTAGGTGTTGTATAAAACTACCTTCTTTAAAATCTGTAACCTAGGAGAGGTGTGAAAACCCCGGATTTTGGAGCTTTCATAGACACAATTGGAATTTGTGTCGTCTGTCTAACCAGTCCTCTATGACGGCTTGTACCATTGGCTACCAGGGCGTGCCCCCGCGCACCGTGGTATTAGCGGCAATAAGACCCTCCTAAGTCGTTTCTTCCACTCTACCACGATATCCTGACGACCCTGGAACTATTTTTTTTATATTCAACTGAGGTTGCAGACAAGCACCCGACCCACCTGATGGTAAGTGGTTACCATGGCCTATGGATGTGTGCAACTCCAGGGGAGCCACACTCGTGCTACCGACCCTGTAAGCACAGGGAGTTTCTGTGCTGTCAGTGTAGAATACAAAGCAGGAATAGCCTTTGGTCTTCCCACTGACAGCACAAAACTTCTCCAGTGAGCTCTGGCTACCTTACTCACCGCCAGGAACACAACGCGAGGTTGGACTGCTCAATTGGACGGGAATACCGTTATGTCCTCTACCTCCTACAAAACTTCACGTCCTCGAGTTCTCAAGGGTCGGATGGTCGTCCCTGCTCCCATGCTACCTTTCGATACCGATATAGCACCGTGAGTGCTCTCGCCTCCACGTCCCATGGAAGGATTCCGACAAGATTGCTAATCAGTCAATCAATTAGCCCACTGCAGTTCACTGCTGGACATTGGCCTCCCACAATGCTTGCCATTGCGTCCGATCCACCGCCTTCCGCATCCAGTTGTCCCAGCCACCTTTTTCTGGTCGTCAGTCCATCTGGCTAGGGCGCGTTCTACTTTCCACCTGCCATCTCGCGGTCTCCACTCTAGGACTCGTCTGCTCCAACGGCCATCGTTCCTTCGATAGACGTGGCTAGCCCATTGCCACTCCAGCTCGCTTATTCTACGAGCTATGTCGGTAACTTTGGTAAAATAAAGTATAGCTTTAATCGATTTAAATAGAAAATATTGAATCGGTCTCGGCGGGGTTTGAACCCGCGATCTTTGCCTTACAGGGGCAAAGCTTCAACCACTAAGCTACCAGACCTCGCCATAACCAATTCAAATTTTCCTTCTATATCTGTCTTTGAGGCGATTCAAATAGCTTTTATTGTCAATATTATGGGTTTCACAACTTGCAATTTTGAAACCAGGGTCTGTTCTCCTACTCCTTATTACTATGACTTGTTTTTTTTGGATATCATAGGAGCAACTGCCATCAGACAACCATAAGAGGAAAGTCTGTGCTGGAGCCTCATCCATCAATCAGCAAGTGTAACGGGTTGCAGGTGTACCGGCTTGCAGGTGTGCCGGCTTCGACTTCAAGAACTTCGTGAAGCACCATACACCCACAAAAATTTACATCTATACATTTATAATTGCTTGGCCTGACTGATTCATCAACACAAAGCCTAATTTGTTGCACCTACAATCTTGATATTTTGACAGTATTTCTTACCACTAAGGGAGTATATCGATTAGGATAGGAAAAAGAGGAAATGACTTAAGCGGGACTTGACTCCGCGATCAGTCCCTCATAGAGGGAATGCTCTTACCGCTAAGCTACGAAGTCACGCCTTGAGTGCTCCAAATTCTCTTATAAATAACCATCTTGCGGCGATGGAGGGAGAAATCTACCATTAGCCGTGACTGGGTTCAAATCCCGTCTAGGTCGTTTCCTCTTTTTCCTATCCTAATCGATTTAGCATACTAAATTGCTTAAAAATTTCATTCAAGTAAGGGAGTACTAAATAAGGGATAGCAAAGGTACTTTAAATAATAATCTAAATACATCAAAATCTCACTATCTTTGGTCCCAAATTATATTCTAGAACATTCTACACTCTAATATCTAGACCCAATGTAAGCATATCTTAACTGGCTGGTAATGTGGTTTCTAGATTCAGATGAACATACTTAGATGTAGTTTGTTTTGTAAATATTAAACACAGACATGTTCAAGCGGGCACCAAACTTACGATCAATGACTCACCAGTGAAACGCTCAAATCTAACAGGTCGTCTATTATATTATAATAGGGAGCATTATCTAATCACCTGTCTTGAATTTTGAAGCTTCCTTATTTTTACCAAGAATTTATTACTCATAGCACATTACCTAAATAGTTGGTTGCTCATAGCTATAAGCTTCAGGACACTTGGGAGTCTTGAGGTCAGCACGGGGTGCCACGATGGAATACGAACTCAAATTCACAAAGCATAAATTATTACAAAACAATTCGCGCGTGCCTACTCGCGACTTCCAGTCCAAAACATGAGTCGTATCGTAAGCTAAGTAGCTAAAGTATCAGCTTTTTTTTATATAACTGAGGTGGCAGACAAACACACGGCCCACCTGATGGTAAGTGGTTACCATGTCCTAGGACGTGTGCAACACCAGGGGAGTCATACTTGTGCTGCCGACCCTGTAAACGCAGAGAGTTTCTGTGCCGTCAGTGTAGAAGACACAAGGCCGGGAACACAACACGAGGTTATTATGGCCGCAGTATTCTGTAGGGCGGAGGTACTGACTGGAGAATCGAACCCGGAACATAATATTCAACAGTACCGCTACATCTTCCATTAATTAATACTATAACGTTATAAAAACCTTCTTTCCGAAGTTGCAATACGCAATCACACCACATAACTGTTACAAGCACATGAATTGTATCGTAATATGTAAAAAAAACTATATTATATACTTACACCACTTCCTGAGAAAAGCGCTCGTAAGCTTCGCACACAACTTATCACGGCCCTGCATATTTAAAAAGTAACGTAAAACTTTTCAAACAAATTCCAAAATTAAAAACGTCCAGTAAAATTAGACGAGCACAAAGAACTCCACTATCACACTAGCATTTCACAAAACTTCACTTCACTGTATTTTATCCATTTATTTTAATGTATGAATTGTGAGGTACGTGCGCCCCGCTCGGCAGCCTGTTGTCGACTGAGCTCTACGGCCGTAGAACCTCGCGACGATTGCGTGCGCGCAGCCTGCAATACAAATATGTTATTAAGATATTTGCACACTAGTTAAGCTGCGTGGTGATGCTTACAGATGTACAATATTTTATATAGGATTTTATAGTGAGTAGCTCGCTAGAGGCTTAAGGTGAATGGCTCTGGGAGTGTGTTGAAGGTCGGTACAGAGGTTTAAGATTCAATATTTTAATGACGTCATCGTGGTATATGTTTGCGAGGACTTTCTTTGTTTATAAGGATTATTATTTAAATACTGTGGTTGAAGTGTGTTAAGTTTTAAACTGTATTTTATATTTTATCTAGACAGCGCTGCTTAGACCCTAAAGTAAACATAGCTTAGCTAGATTTATAGTTTGTGTTATGGGCAATAGGTGCTCTTGTAAATTTCGAAGGATAATATAATTGTAGAATGTAGGTACATCATTAGAACACTGACTCCTAAAATACAGGCTTTTGTGCTGTTTGAACCAGTGGTATCAATCAATCAAACAACTAGCCTATCACAGTCACCAGCTGGACATAGGCCTCTCCCAATGTTGGCAGGCTCTGCCCTACTGTGTCCACGCTGGCCAGACGGGTTGGTACAGGGTTTTATTTCGAGTGTTCCTTCTCTCAACCAGTGATACATATTGAGAAAAATTAAAATATTCCCTAGATTTAAGAACATCTCTGTAGATAGTATTTATGACAATAAACAATTCAATTAATTGAAAAAAAAAACATACATCTTATACATAGAAGCAAATAGACTGATACAAAATAGACATGCACACAAATATTTGCAATGAAAGGGAAAGAACCCGCAACCTCCGAATTAGCAGTCGTAAGCTCTACTGCTACGCCACAGAGGTTTTCATATAGACAGCAAGAAAAATAACCTTTGTTTCCCCTTGTATTTCCCGATAACATCGGAATATAGGTGACAGCCCCGTGCGTGACACCACCTTTGACACCACCGGTAGTGTCAAGGGTATCATATAGATATCAGTCGAGATAAAAAGTAACCTATGTTACTTCTAAATTAAATAGCTTTTTAATAGTGAAAGAATTATCAAATTCATATATTACAGAAACATGGTCAAGTATCAAACCTTTGTGGGTTATGGAATGCTGACATAATTTGTATTCTTTGCATGATAATTTAACAGTAAAATAAATAAATTATAAAAAAAAACATAGATATTACAATTAATGTTTCACATGCACATTTCACCGTTGTTCAGCATCAAAATTTCTGTTAGTAGTGACGTAATCTAATATATAAAATTCTCGTGTCACAGTTTTCGTTGCCATACTCCTCCGAAACGGCTCCTCGCATGAGGATCGGTCCTCATGAAATTTTGTGGGCATATCGGGTAGGTCTGAGAATCGGCCAACATCTATTTTTCATACCCCGATTCGCGATAACCGACATCCAAGCGGACGGAGCCGCGGGCGACAGCTAGTTTAAACTATAAAAAAAGAAAATTCACATTGATGTCAGCATGTATACAGTAAATATGTCAGTCAACAAATCTATGATAGTAACAATAACATCACAATAATGGCTAAAACAGATTCTAATGTCAAACAGAGGAATGGAAAGAAATAATTTTCAAATAATTCAATATTCATAATAGGTATAACAATTAAATAGTCAATTGCAATAAAGCAAGCAATCATGAATGATCATTTATCATTTAATACAACCCATAAATTCATCGATTGAATAAAATGCATTTTCAATTAAATATTGCCTTAATCTATTTTCAAATGTTAGTTACGGTAACGCTTTTGGTCTTTAGGCAGTGGCGGCCTTAGGGGGTGGCGAACAGGGCAATCGCCCGGGGCCTCGCCCTCATAGGGGCCTCGCGCAACAATCCAAGCAAATTTAAAAAAAAAAAATGAGTTCGCGTGATCGTGATGCCGGTAGAAAATTTGAGTCAGGGAGTCCAAAAAGGAAACGAGCTATCAAAAGAAAGCAGGTAGAAGAAAATCTACGTGGATCTTCACCTAAGACAAGTAAAGGATAAGACGATTAATGACCACTATATCGGAAAAAGTATTCAAAATGAGCTCATACAAATAATGGCAAGTCACGCGAAGACTCAAATTGTTGAAAAAATAGTAAATAATAAATATAACTCGATTATTCTTGATTGTACTCGCGACGTTTGTCGTGTTGACTTTTGTAAATCTTTCAATGTAAAATATTTTAAAACTCAAATTTGATTTATTTGTACAATTTTAGCATTTCTCCTTAAACATGACAAATACCTAAACCAAACAACCAGACCTACTTTCGCACCACATACTTTTTATGACGGACCAAGGGCCTCGCGAAGATCTGCCGCCCGGAGCCTCGCCATGGGTAAGGCCGCCTCTGTCTTTAGGGATATTATTGTAGACGCAAAGGATCATGTGACCGCAGTTTTTTGAAACAATATAGTAATTACAATGCATTTCCTGAATGGTTATGAATAGACCTACCTCAAAAATAACATTGATGCTAAGGGTAATAATTTAAGTTATTTAAACATAGGTCTACATGACTGCACAGATCCAGTACCACAGATGGCGCGAATGCACTTTTTTGTAAATACGGGCTGTATATCTACAGAAGAGACCGTATCACAGTACAGAAACTCTCTGTGTTTACAGGGTCGGCAGCACGTGTGTGACTCCCCTGGTGTTATAAAAAAAACATCACCGGAAGGAGTATCCCATATACCATTTTATTTATTGATTATTGTCTAAACTAAAGGTGTACACTAAATATTAGAACACTTACACAACAGGAAGGGAGGAATACCAAGGTATTAATATCATTTTGAGTACTTTGTTACTCAATATCGCTCTGATATTGGCGTTACAAACAAACAAATCTTTCCTCTATAATATTAGTGTGATATAAGTATAGATAGATAGATGAGTTGTTACGTAAGCATAGATCAAACCTGCTATTATAAGCTATTGATTATATTTTAACGATCAATGTGAAGCAATGGGCCAGTTTTTTTTTTCAATATGGCGGATTACGTTTCCTTGTCTGTGGTTGGTTGAAATATGTGTGGAATTAAATGCTTTATTTTATCTCATTGGCAGTAATAAATATTCTAGATCATTTTATACAGATCTAATATAAGTATAACTTAACTAGCCTGTGTTATCGGTTCTAGAACACGGATAAGGGATAAATAAATGCCTACTATTATATTCAGACCTTGTAACATATTCATATATACAAATATTTGCACTGAACGAGAATCAAATCTGTGTCATCTGAATATACCGATCAAAGGCTACTACCTCTCCGCTCCAATGAATTAATAGTGTTATATATTAGATGGATTTCTTTTTTATTAAATCGCTATATTTGTTAGAGAGATTTGATCTTTATCAATGACAAGAAGGGTTTTTTGTGTTTTCGGATTGTAGCCGATTCGATTACAGTTTGCTAGAAAATTTCAATGCAGATTTTTTCAAAAATACAGCAATGTTTCATTTTAGTAAAATTTCTAATTTTAATTCTAAAATATGTTAGGATACGTTAATTAGACTTCAACTTGTCTGATGTTAAGCTGAAGGTAAAGTCCCAGGAAAGAGTGTCACCATTACAAACACGTACCATGTTATGTTAACAATGGTGGCACTCAGCTTGACGGCCTCATCAAAAGAGGATTGTCGTCTGCGCACCGCGTAACCCCCACCGGTCCCACTAGTGCTGCGACCACAATCCCCCTGCCCGGCTATGCACCTGCTGACCCCTGAACGTAATCCAACCGAGATTGGATTACTATGGAAGGTTTTTCGCAATCGTACACGGTGGTACCCACCCTGCCAAAATTTGTGCCATCAAATTTTTACCACCAGTATGTAGAGTACTTTCTACCCAATAAGGGAAGTTTGTCCCTTGAATTTTGATGCTAAATATGAGCTGCAGCCGCACCTTCATTAAACCTATCATCTACCACTTGCAGTTGTTTCCACATCACGACACGACTCAACAGTTGCGTGCATACCGGTTGAATCTAAGCCCAGATATAATTACACCCATACATAACTACAATACATGTAATTATACGCCTTCCGTGGATTGTAGCAACCCATTCAAATGCATTTCTGAGAAAAATACATATTCACAGCTTTAAATCCTCAAAGGGGTAGGCAGATTTGTTGTGCTGATTTCAAAATCTTGTATCGCATAAATACAGAGCAAGTAATAAAAAGCTTGTTATATAAATTAAAACAAGGTGTCATACAGTCAAAACAGGAAAACCTACTAAAGAGGGTACTACCTTGAAGTCTTTTTTTAATATATGTCACGTCAATTTGTTTTCACCTCGCCTGATGGTAAGCTGAAGGCAAAGTCTCCGGAAAGAGGGCCACCATTATACACACGTGCCATGTTAATAATGGTGGTACTCAGCTTGACGGCCTCATCAGATGCTTTTTCACGCCCCGCTTAAAGGACCCGGGACTGTAGGAAGAGGGAAACACGTGAGCTGGTAAGAAGTTCCAGGTCTTAATGGTGCGGCAAAGGAAAGAGTCACCGAACCGCTTGGTTCTTGAAGGAATGTTCTGCACCGTATGCGGGTGACATCTTGCACGTGTTGTCCTAGTCTAAGTTCTCGTCTCCTATTCCTGCTTACTATAAATTGGATTATCTTAGCTACAACTGCTGTCTGACCACCGAACCTCGAGGGTTACTATGATACTTGTTTCATAAGTAACATTTTTAGAAGGAAAATTAAAAAACAAAAATTAAATCATCAACTCTGCCTTGACCTTCGACACCTTGTCCCAATAGATCACGTGTTGCAAACTAAGACATAAATAATATTAATAAAAAATTATAGCAATTTAATAACAACTTGTCTATTATGACAACGGTTGTCAACCTTTATGTTCCACGCTCCCCTTTGAAAGCCTCGCACTCTCGGAGTTCATCACAAAATATTGCAGACCTAAGTTAATGTTTCTCTTGGGCATGGCAATTTTTTGAACTTAATATTTAAGCTCTATGGAGCAGAATCTGCTGTAACCATATCCGTAGCAAATAAACGATAGAAATTACTAGGACGAATGTCTTCATAACAAATTTGGTGAAGGTGAGTGTTGATGTACATCAACAAAAGGGGCCCCTTCTAAACCTACACTTGGGTCGCAAGCGCCAAGCACTCGGTCGCAATTCCGAGTTCTCAACTCAGCAACGCGATGGACCCGGCACCCGCACTGAGTATCCATGGATTGCTAAGAATATCGGTCTCATTTGATTACACCTATACATTGAAATGAAGTGCTGGCCACATTTGTCGAAGGACCGATGGTCGATGAAGCAAATAAGTCCTAAAGTGGAAACCGCGAGAAGTAAAACAGAAGGTGGGACGCCCCCTAGCCAGATGAACTGAAGTCCTGAAAAGGTAGCTAGGATAGACTGGACCTTCTGATCGGGAGGAATGGCAAACATTGGTAGAGGCCTATATCCAGCAGTGGACGGCAATGAGCTTATTGATTTAATGTTAGTAATTTGAAATGAGAAGGAAAACTTTGAAATCCTCTGCATTATAATATTATCCATGTGCAAAAGACACACAGTCAAACAGAAAATCCGATTAAAATAATTGATGGCCGCGTGATACTCGGATCGTGAACTTGAGATCTCTTTTTTTTTTAATTACATAATTATATATGTATTTTAGTAGTTATAAAGTCAAGGAAAACACGAGGAAAACGGGGTCAAAATGTTAACATTTAAATAAGTGTAATAATGGGAAGTCCATAAATGTATCTTCAAGATTGTGGCTTGAAAGATCAGGGTGTGACAAAGGGCTAGGACATAATGCCACATGCGAAAAGAGACATGCGAAAAGTGGCCCTTATTTGCCGGAAAAAGCATGCTTCAATGACATATGACATTCAATTAACCTCTGTGACGTGGCGGTAGAGCATTCGACTGCTGCACAAAGAGCGCGATTTCGACGCCCGCTCAGTGCAAATCTATGTTCGTGAATTAAATGAAATTATTAATTAGAACAGTTGCCGGAATTTTGAGGGTTCCAACTACCCGTAACGACTGCCATAGATGTTTGTATGGCAACTAAGCTTAACAGTTTTACGGGCTTTTACATTCCACAGTGTAATTAATACTCTAATTCGGTAAAAAGCGTATTTTTTATATTATAAATTATTTAATGTGTAAAACCCAAAAAACCGGTCAAGTGTGTGTCAGACTAGTTTACCAAGAATGCCGTGCAAAATTGTTTTGAGGGATGAATTTATGGTATATGAAACCACAATATATTTAGATTATATTAATTTTTTCACAGTTTCAATATGTTACAGACCTGAGAATATTATATGAACCTAATATTATATTCTCAGGTCTGTATCGATTCTTTCATGTTCCCTTGAAAAAATACATCTTGACAGACAGCCATACATATATAGCCATATATATTTTGTGATGTAAGTATAGGTATATTTAAAGTTTTCAATTCTTTTCCTTTACTAGTGCTTTAAGACCTTCCTTCTCACCAAATTTCCCTAAAGTACCCTATAAGTTTTAATACTTTTTGCTTAAATTTGCGGTGAGTAGGGTAGCCAGAGCTCACTGGAGAGGTTTTATGCTGTCAGTGGGAAGACCAAAGGCTATTCCTGCTTTGTCTCCTACACCGACGGCATAGAAACTCTCTGTGTTTACAGGGTCGGCAGCATGAGTGTGACTCCCCTGGTGTTGCACACGTCCATGGACCACGGTGACTACTTTCCATCAGGTGGGCCGTATGCTTGTCTGCCACCTCAGTGGTATAAAAAATAAAAAATAAACAGCAATATATTTTGACTGCTGTTCGATATTTTTATGCTTTACAGATATGAGTATTTGGTAGGAATTTCCACTTGATGCTTTTACGCATTTCTAGGAAAACTGTCTTGACAATCAGACAGGTGAACAACGAAGTTACCTATCCTTTAAAGGATCGGTTTTTTCCTATTGCGATACGGATCCCTAAAAATGTTAATTTAATGCAAAAAGCATGCGAAGTGGTAATAATTATAATATATCTAAATTGACAGTGAACTTACCAGTTCTTGAAGGTTATAGGTAAGTGGAGCTTGCAAAAAATTATATAGGTACCTACTTAAGAATTTAGAATTATTGTAATGAAATATGATTATGTAAGGTGACCTCTAACGGCCTATTAACTCAGAAATGTGTTGAAAAAAGGGTAGGGCTGAAGTACTCGAAATAGATACATTTTGTAATTATTGCGTGGTTCCCGGCAGAGTAGAATTTGGGCCACCCCTTCTCTTTCCATGTGGTGTCGTACAAGGCGACTAAGGGATAGGGCTGATTAACTTTAACATCAGACAGATATGTACAGCCCAGACTCAGCCTTATATGCATGGCTCGAGTCAACAATAGTGCCCGGAATACGGCAATAGGCTCACCCCCTATTACGTGGGACCGAATACAGATTGGTGAAATGAGGGTGTTAATGGTGGAATTAAGGGTGTCTCTGCCTAACCCTTCGGGGATAAATGCGTGATTATATGTATGTAGGTGTATGATAAATTAAATTTGTTCTTCAAAAACAGCTGTCACTTTTCAAAAATGTTATAACAGTTGCTGTTAGCTTAATGTTGTCTCATTCATACGCAAAAAAATCATAAAATTTGGATTTGTCATTCCTAAAGAAAATGCAAAAATGTTAGTAATATAAATTGGGTTTCATCCAATTTTTTCAATAAAACGGCAATTTCATTTGTTACGACCTATTATTTTGAATATCTGGAAAATCCGCCAAGTCTTACGTACACACTTATATTCACGCCTGTATTTCCTTGGAGAGGTGGGCAGAGATGTATTAAAACCCACATATCGCCAACTATGATTTAGGTCTACCTTTGTAGACAGACAGTTGTCACATAGTATGAAATTAATGATATCAGATGAAACGCCATAGAATTCGTTAAAAAAGTGATTTTATTTCAATACACCTAATCTTACAAAAATTACTTACTAGTATTACTAGAAAGCCTACCATACGCGGCGTGTACGATTTTAGAATATTAATGGTGAATTAGAAAGTAAAATGAGTCTTTGTCTTAGGCCATGGTGCCTTGAACGTATGTTCTGATCAACATGGACGTATAGCACGACAAGATATCCGTTGATGGGACAAGACGAGGGAAAGAGTGAGTGAGAAAGAGAGAGAGAGAAAAGGAAGAAGGTAGGACACGACGGTATTTCCGTCCAATTGAGCAGTCCGACTGGGGAAGTACCTCCGCTCTACAGAATACCGCGGCCATAATAACGGCGCGGACCTAATCTATCTTTTATTTTTTTATACCATTCTGAGGAAGCAGGCAAGCACACGGTCCAACTGATGGAAAGTTGTTACTGTGGCCTATGGACGTGTGCAACACCAGGGGGGTCACACTCGTGCTGCCGACCATGTAAACTCTGTGTTTACAGGGTCGGCAGCACGAGTCCATACATCCATAGGCCACGGTAACCACTTTTCATCAGGTGGACCCCGTACTTGTCTGTCATCTGTGGTATAAAAAAAACAACCGGTACGGTATAGTTACAGGCATAAAGCTTGACACGTCACAAAATGTACTCTCTAGCCGCAATACATGTTTGTGTCTTTTGAAGATATCACGGGGTGCTACCCCCGAGGAGGGCCAGACCGAGAGGGATGGCCCTGGGTCAGCCGGGGTGCGAGGGATATGTCGCATGACAACCTCACCTTCGGCCTAGCACTACGACCCAGAGACGGCGTGTGGTTTAGTCGGTTCGACTCCGACATAACCTCCCCCTCCGGCTCCGGAGGGGTGGGTTTCCGTGGGCATTACCCGCACGTAAAAAAAAAGAAGAAGAAAAAAAGGGGTGCTACCGCGGCAGAGGTGCTCAAATAAACTAGTCATAGATTATATCAAGCCAATTTGCGAGGGCCTCTTTGCTCTCGTAACTTGGGGTTAAGATATATGCCTGGAACTATAACATTGTCTCTTAACTTACAAGTAACTACACAAGACAATGATATAACCGGCTCGGATCGGTAACACATTTTAAAATCAGTCGTCGAAAACTGGTACCAATGAATGGCACAGAATCTTACTCAACAACTGCGGCGGTAAACTGGATGCAATACTTTTCACTTTCTTTATTTATTTATTATAGTCCGCCGGGAACCCTCAACATTTAACTTAACAGAAATTCATATCACTTACATGAATTGTGATAGGTGATAAGGTGGTTCACGGCAAACCATAATATCACACGAAGGGTAGGAAAGGTAAACGAAGGTTAGGACGTCCCCTAGCCTGATGGCCTATGTTTAGCAGTGAACTGCAGTGGGCTAATTGATTGATTGATTGATAACTTTAAGTACAATTTATCTGCATATACCTTACCAAATTAAAGATAAAAAATTAAAAGGCGGCGTACAATAGAGCCACAAAGGTCTGCAAGAGGGCTTATGTCAGAGCGGATGCCCAGCGCATAGCGCGGCTTGGTCAGGAACTAGTAGCGCATCCCACGGGCAGCCGTGGCTACTGGCGACTGGCCAAAGCCGTGCAAGCCAACTTCTGCCAGCCTTCGCTGCCGCCGCTGCGCAACCCCGATGGATCCCTGGCCCATGAGTCGCAAGAGAAAGCAAATTTGCTGGCTAATCTCTTTGCGGCCAACTCCCGAATCGATGATTGTGGCATGCAGCCACCGACACTACCGATCAGTGACCATGCAATGCCTGATATTCGTATCAGGCAACGCGATGTCCGTGCAGTGCTGCAGTCACTCGATGTACGGAAAGCCAGTGGTCCGGACGGTATTCCGGCAGTGGTTCTACAAAAATGTGCAGCGGAGTTGTCTCCAATGCTTGCGCGGCTGTACCAGCTGTCCTACAGCTCGGGTACAGTGCCTTCGGCTTGGAAGGAGGCGAATGTACAGCCGATCCCCAAGAAAGGGGATCGCTCAGACCCGACTAACTATCGACCCATAGCCATCACCTCAGTGCTGTGCAAGGTGTTCGAGCACATAATTAACAAACAGCTCATGCGTCACCTTGAAGATCACTCCCTAATTAATGACCGGCAATATGGCTTCAGGCCGAAACGGTCAACGGGTGATCTTCTGGCGTATGTTACCCATCTTTGGGGTGAGGCTATGGACAAGCACGGCGAGTCACTGGCAATTGGTCTTGACATCGCCAAAGCTTTCGATAGAGTCTGGCACAAATCGCTTCTTTCCAAGCTACCAGCCTTCGGTCTGCCCCCTAGACTATGCAACTGGGTTGCTAGCTTCTTGCAGGATCGCCGTATTCGCGTCCTTTGTGATGGACGCGCCTCGGAGTTCTTGCAGGTAAATGCTGGTGTGCCGCAGGGGTCCGTCCTGTCCCCTACTCTCTTTCTTCTGCATATCAATGACATGCTGTCTACCGGCAGCATTCATTGCTATGCAGATGATAGCACTTTGCACGGGAGTTATCATGGACGTCCTGCGGATAAGCAGTCGGATATCGCAGATAAAAGGCAGCTTCTTGTCACTGAGCTTGACCGGATCCTGAACAACATTTCCCAATGGGGCTCTGAGAACCTGGTCGAGTTCAATGCCAAGAAGACACAGGCATGTGCGTTCACAGCAAAGGTATCTTCTTTCCTTCCCCTTCCCACTCTTCAGAGCACTCCACTGCCACTGCAGGACAACCTGACTATCCTCGGTATGGATGTTCGCTGCAAACTTAATAACAAAAACTACATCGAGAGTATCATCAAAACAGCCTCGCGTAAACTCGGAGTCTTGAACAGAGTGAGACGGTTTTTCACGCCGGAGCAGCGGTGTCTTCTATACAAGACCCAAATTCGGTCCTGCGTGGAATACTGCTCGCATCTCTGGGATGGCTCCGCAAAGTACTTATTAGATGCTCTCGACAGGTTGCAGCGACGTGCGGTCCGCATTATTGGGAATCCCGAGGTCACAAGCACCCTTGAGCCTTTGCAGATGCGTAGAGATGTTGCATCCTTGGCAGTATTTTACCGTCTCTACCATGGTGAATGTTCTGATGAGCTCTTCCAACTGGTCCCGCCCTCTCCTTTCCTACATAGGACAACACGAGCAGGGCTTAGATGTCACCCGTATACGGTGCAGAATATTCCCTCAAGAACCAAGCGGTTTGGTGACTCCTTTCTTTGTCGCACCATTAAGACCTGGAACTCCTTGCCAGCTCACGTGTTTCCTTCTTCCTACAGTCCCGGGTCCTTTAAGCGGGGCGTGAAAAAGCATCTGATGAGGCCGTCAAGCTGAGTGCCACCATTGTTAACATGGTACGTGTTTGTAATGGTGACCCTCTTTTCTGAGACTTTGCCTTCAGCTTACCATCAGGCGAGGTGAAGTCAAATTGACGTGTCCTATATAAAAAAAAAAAAAAAAAAAAATATGTAGATGCAGGGTAATATCTTGGTAGGTTCGCTGAATTGTATAGTGGAACTTGTATGTAATGTTAAAATGAATAAAGGGAAATAATAATAAGAACAATAAATATTCCACAACATTTTACACAACGTTTTCTAGAATGTATCTAGAAAACGTTGTGTAAAATGTTGTTGTAAGCATAGTTTAATAAGCTTGTATTATGGAATCTAGAATGCGAACAAATACTTAGATACTTTTTTTGGAAATACATACATATTATACATACATACATAAAAAGCCTACAATAACAGGGTCACCCTATTGGGAAAGCTCTACCCGTAGCTGTCGTCGAATATGGCCACTTAGAGACTAGACTGAGGCTATATATAAAGTAAAATTCTATTAGTGGAACCGCTCCGAAGCGATTTTTTTATACTACTCAGGTAGCAGAAAAAAGCACACAGCCTAATTGATGGAAAGTGGTTATCGTGTGCAACACAATAGGCAGTCATACCCGTGCTGTCGACCCCGTAACAACAGATAGCTTCTGCTCCGTAAGTGTAGACGACAAAGCGGGGCCTGCCTCTGGTCTGCCCACTGACAGAACAAAAACTATCCAGTGGGCTCTGGCTACCATACTCACCGCCGGGAATACAACACTGGGTTATTATGGCCGCGGTTTTTTTTTTTACGTGCAAGAAATCCCCACGGATACCCCCCCTTCGGAGCCGAAGGGGGCGGGGGGGGTTATGTTGGACTCAAACCGACTAAACCGCACGCCGTCTGTGGGTCGATGTGCTAGGCCGGAGGTGAGGTTGTCTTTTGACATATCCCTCAGCCCGGTGTCTAGGTTCTCATGACACTTGGTTAAGTATGACTCGTTTAAATATATTTTTTTTTGTAGTCACATTAACGATCACGCCAATCTCATAAATCACGGAATTTACGGCAGTTATCTAACGGTATGAAATATAACGTTGACAAACCGTCACTTTATCTAGAGACCTAGTTCTACATCAGGACGCTCACAAAAAATTACACGTTAACCGGCTTGCCCCTATTAAATATAAGCGAAATATGTACTTGTTACATAACATTTTATCTAAATCGCGTAAAATACGTAATTAAAATTTGAAAAAAAAAAACTTTATCACTCACGGTATTCGCTAAAAGTGATAGAGTGGTGAGCCGAGTGATACAAAATCGTGGAATACTTACCGGAACCGCCGTAACGTCGTGACACAGTTTAAATTTATGAACACATAATATGACATGTATTAATATTACACAACCGTGAAAGTTGGTATTACAAGACACCACCGTATCACTCGAGAATCAACTCTATCACTATGGTGATAGTGGTATTTTTGTTAAGTGAAATGTTTTCGCTAATTTGGTCATACCACATACGTATGAGATGCGGAGGCGCGTAAGACATTATGAATTGAAATCGCAAGTGGTCACGTCAGCTGTGACGTAGCAGGTTTCTCATTCGTTACCTAGTATATATATAATTACTTGTACTATACTGACTGACTGTTTATTTATCAACGCAGAGCCCAAAGAGTTGGCACTAGAAACTTGAACTAGAAAAAGCTTCGGATGCGACTTGGAATAACGCTAGATGGAGAAGAAGAATTATGATTTATGAAAATTTTCCCACTAAGGAGTAAAACATGGAATGTATGGTTGTATAGAAGTCCATCATTTCAATATTACGTAGGCATTAGTTTTTTACAACTGAGGTGGTAGACAAACACACGGCCCACCTGATGGTATGTGGTTACCGTACTGAAGGTCGCCGGGACGCGCTAGATGCGGGCTGCTTTAGATCGGTCGTTTTGGAAGTCAATTGAGTAATACATGATGGCTTAGCGGGGTTGAAGTATGCCATGGGCGAAGCCGAGGCGGGTCAGCTAGTCGATGCGGTGGGACCACGGAGAAAAAAAAATCCCAGTGGTCCCATTTTTGTCTCGTATCGGATCAGCGTCATTAATATAGCGTGGTGAGGCCTTTACAGTTAATAAATTTCATGGCAAAACATGACTATTAATGATTTATCGAAGGCTAAAATAACAAACACAACACCTTACAACAGACAGACAGACGGAAGCGTAATTCCTATACGCGCCGGATAGGCAATCAATGATTAATTATAACTGTGTTGCATGCCATATTGCACCACATTCCTGGGGAACAATGTCCAATTTCGTCAGTTACGACACTTACTTTTGTTTACTAGCTGCTGTCCGCGGCTTCGCTCGCGGAAAATTCTAAACCTAAAGTAGCCCAGACTGTAATGTATCCCTTAAACAAGTGGCAATTCTTTAGCCGGCGTATTGTAGACTAGAAGGAAGAACGTATGGGATTGACACTTATTTTGACGTGTATGATAGTCGTCAACGTGTGTCAATATCAACGTGGCGGTAGTGAGTAGTGTTACGCAGGAGGCGCGAGTTCGATCCCCGTTCAGTGCAAATATTTGTATGCATGAATATGTATATTTGTTAAGTGAAATATTTTCATTGGTCTGGGTGTTTCTATGTATAATATGTATCTATTTACAAAAAAGTATCTAAGTATGTTTACCTGCATTCTAGATTCCATAACATAAGCTAGTTATGCTATACTTATCTAGATGACGTTGTGAGACATGTTGTGGAATATATTGTGGGATCTTCTTCTTATCGTGTCGTCAGCAAACCTAGATGGTATCGGCCCAAAACTTTGCTACCAAAATCGCATTGTCAGTAGCATTCATTAGATCTTCCTGCGTGCAGTTGTTGGGGCACGCAGGGCACGATGTCAAGTGTTTCATCGTTTGGGGAACGGCACCACACTTGCACTCCAAGTTAGAGCCATCTGAGAATCCCCACCTGAACAAGTTCTCCTTACTTCGGCCGACCTGCGTCCGGAGTCTGTTTAAAGATTTCCAGGTGGGCCATGGCAACTCATGTCCAGGTGGCGGACTCTCAGACAGTGGGACAAAAGGGCTAGGAAGGTCGACAGTCTCCCGCCACAACCGGCATCTCTCCTTTGACCGATCGCTGACTTCAAGAGGGGAGACACACTTCATAAAGCTGTTGCGGCTTTTCAGCCTTTGTGGCACAGGATGGTAATCGGATAGTGGGTGCCGAGTGTCGTCTAGCAATTTGGTCTTTTCGGAAGAGCCTGCCACAGTCCTGCGAACCCCTGGAGGCGCTATTCCAGCTAGCGGATACAGCATTTGTACCGGGGTCGGTTTTAGGCAACCAGTAATGATCCGGCAAGTTTCGTTTAATGCTGTATCCACTAACTTTGCATGGGCTGAGCGGCTCCATACTGGGCCTGCGTATTCGCCTGCAGAGAAGGAGATCGCCAGGCCAGTGGTCCGCAGAACATTAGGCGAAGCTCCCCACTTTGAAGCAACCAGTCGACGCAAGAGACCGTTCCTAGAATGTACCTTCTGCTTAATGCTCTCGCAGTTTTTTCTAAAAGTTAGTGACCTATCCAAAAAGACGCCCAAATACTTCGGGAAGTCGTTATGCTCAATGGGCACCCCACGCCATTGGATGGCAAGCTTGCGGCCCGCTTCTTTGTTGCGTAGATGGAATACGCACGTTTGAGTTTTGCTCGGGTTCGGCCTTAAAGAATTTGCATCATAGTACTCACCCAGGCTTTGCAGGGCATTCGATAAATCGAGTTCGACCTGTTCAAAACTGGAAGCTTGGGAGGTCATATTGTGGGATATAATTGCCATTTGACTAGGGGAGGCAGATCCGTGCAGCCGTCTTGTTAAGTCGGATTTGAGATCAAGAGTTCCCCGGGTTCAAACTTAAAAACCTACTACTAACATAAGCCACTTAGCTTAAAAAAACCCTAAATTCTATCACTTTTCCTTCTGTGATGATTGATGATACAAGCACATGAATATGTAGCCGCCAGCTAGTTTATTCAGCCGTTCAATTAACTGCCTAGGCAGTTAACTAAACGACGCCATTCAATTAGCGGTGTGAATTGTGTTCAGCCATTTAATTAAACGGCTAGGCAAATAGCTTGGATCGATGACGTTTAACTACTTGCCTAGCCATTTAATTAAACAGTTAGAAAAAATACTTATTTCTGTATGGTTATAAAAAAATAACCACAAACGCTTAATGCGGGAGCTACGCTCCGTTTCGCTCCCGCATTAGCCTTCTAACCTAACCAAGTCGGATTGCGCAGCTATCACATTAAATCTATCACTAATTTTCTGTGAAGACACTTCTATCTACCCCCTCGGTGATTTACAGGTGTAGTTATATGTATGTATGTATGTATGTAATTTTCTATCTTATTTCGAGGTAGTGCCCCATCTAACGATTGCCCTAAGCATGAGCCAGCCAGGTTATTAAATGATGTTATAGACGAGACGGCTGAATATCATTCAGGCCTTTAATTGAATGGCGCCGTTTAGTTAACTGACTAGGCAGTTGATTGGACGGCTGATTAAGCTAGTTGGCGGCGATAAATATATAACTATCGTAAGTCATATCTATTCTGTGGTTCAACTTCTTTTTCTGGTCAGGAATCCTTACAGATATATCATAAGCGTACCCACAAGGAAAACTCGCTCAAAAAACAAAACAACATACAAATTGACATATCCTTTTTCGGTAATGAGTAAAAGTCATACTTTTACATATGCGGAAGAAGTGTAATTTTATCACACATTGGGAAAGGCCATGGCCATGTCAAGAGAGTAAAGGATAAGATATCAGTATAACAAAAGGTTGACAGTTTTAAAGGTCACTATCATACGGTACCATAATGGTAAAGAACTCGAAAAGTCAAAGTTACGAATCAATTATTTTGAATAGATCATTAAAATTGCACTTACAAAACGTCAAAATTTAATAAAATTGAAGACTCAAAGAAGCAAAGAATCAATTTCGTTTATCCACTTTATTTAGGCACTTATAGAGCACATACGAACGTCAAAATTTTAAAGTCATGTCAAGAAATTATTAATATAATATTAAATAAAGTAAATACATCACTTGAAAATGATTCTTTCGCTGGTTCGGTAAGGTGGTTCTACTGAGAAGATACCAGCAAGAAACTCAGTGAACAATATTATAGATTCTTTTTTTCAAACAATGTGGTTTTCTTTTAAACAGATTTATATTGTGCGAGCAAGCAAAAATATTAGGATGACCATGCATTTTTATCATTGAGGTACCTATTCGTCTACTTTGTAATATCCTTTTTTCATAAAACACTTTTTTACTTCTATTTTAAAGTTATTTAGTGGCATGTCAACCAGTTGAAAGACTAGTTTAGCAAATGGACCACACCGGTTCTAAATACGACCCCGAACTGCGGTTCTTAAAAACAACGCTACAGTAACCTTCCCTCTGTTTTCCTCATGAGTTTTCTATAACGAAGTTACCCTTACCGATGCATTATTTTTTTTCACAAAGATTTGTGCGGAATCATGTCCTTCATCTTTCAGCCAAAAATCATCAAGATCTGGTCATAAATATCGCGACAGCCAACTAACCCATTTTCCCCCTAATTTTTATCCTATCAAAAGAGCTCTCGACAAAAGTTCAGTTTTAAATCAAAGAACATGTGTGCCAAGTTTGGTGAAAATCGGTTAAGAAATGAGCCCTCTAGACCGAAACTAACAAACCGACATAGATACGTACAAAAGCAAAATCTGCAAGGTAGTCGAAACAGAGACTCGTTCCCTTCGCTCGCTTTGTCTACAATAGATCCCATAAATTGATCTACAGTCTTAAGGACCTCTAAAACTGTGCCATTCAGACGTCACAGTAATTTATGTACTTTTCACAATTATAGTAATGACGTACATTGTGTAGCCGACCTTGGAGACAGTCTTAGAACTGAGCATTGCAGGTGACAGTTCACCGATGGATTGAACTAGTGGACCTTGGCATACTTTAGCTACTCTCTGTGCATAAGGGGTTCAGTATGGATTACGTTAGATTTTACTTACTGTGAAGATTGGAGTGTATGTTTGACAGCTTTCTTTTTTTAGCTTCTAAGAAAAAGAATACGAGCATCATCACCCCATCTCATCCGAAGGGTATCGTGAGAGGCGAATGACGGAGGCGAAAAACTCAAAAGAAAATCCTTTACCAACACGTCTGGCCAGCGTGGGAACAGTAGGCCTGGTCTGCCAAGATTGGAAGAGGCTTTCGTCCAGTTGTGGATGTTGTGGTTGTCCAGTCATAGGTTAATTGAGTGATTAAATAAACTAAATCTAAAAGATTATGTGTTCTACCCACGGAACCCCCCCCCCCTCGCTGTGCTAGGCCGAAGGTGAGGTTGTGTCGCGACATATGCCTCGCACCCCGGCTGACCCAGGGCTATTCCTCTCAGTCAGGCCCTGCTTGGGAGGGGGGGACCGCGCGGTCCCATACTCGCCCCCGGTATGGAGGGGCGCGCATCGTGCCCCAATGCGCGCCGCCGTGGGTCCGCAGTATGGCAGCCTATGTATTCAAGTACGTTTCACAGTACGATTAAAAAAATATATATATATTTTATTGCACGCCAAACACAATATTCATGCTACAGAAATCAATAACATAAGATCAGTACAAATGGCGGCCTTATCGCTTTATGCAATTTCGTCTATGCAACTTTTGGATGGAAATGTATTTTGTTTGGAGTATTTGGTAGTTGTTGACGTTTAAATAATAGTTATATCAATTATATCATATACATACGTATCAATCAATCAATTAGCCCACTGCAGTTTACTGCTGGACATAGGCCTCTTCCAATGTGCACCATTTCGTACGATCCTACGCCTTCCGCATCCATTCATCCGTTATCTCGAAGTACGGGTACTTCGAGATAACTTGCACTTCAAACTATATGACAACTATCTCCCTTAGTCAAACCGCGAACATGGCTCCCGAAAAGTAGCCGAAAGTTCGGTCTAAAAATAAATAACAACAAATAAATGGCGATAGAATCTATTAGGTGGTTTTATATCAATGAGTGATATTCGCGTAAACTTTAGGAAATATCATGAAAAACAATCAAATTAAGAACCTACTCCTTTTTGAAGTCGGTTAAAAAGGTAAGTAGATTTTCTTACACACGCAATTTTTACGGTTTTTTGCACTTTATTTTTAAAAACCACAGTAGGTCTGTATGTAAATATTTATATCTAAGTGGAAGAAAAACGTTTTATATAATCCATTAAAAATGTGATATGGCATTTACGTCATTCATTCCAAGTAGCCATTTAGATTTATTATCTTTAAAGTAACACGAAATACAAATAACTGATTTAATGTCATTTTACTACTTGCCTTGGTAGAATAACATTAAAAAGAGATGCATGCAATTCATCCTTCTGGCTGACATTCATTGTTTTAGATAGTCTTTTTTATACCACTGAGACTGTAGACAATCACACCGTCTACCTAATGGAAAGTGGTTACCGTGGCCTATGGACGTATGCAACACCTTGTGAGTCACACTCATGCTGCCGACCCGATTGTAAATACAGATAGTTTCTGTGCGGTCAGTGTAGAATACAAAGCAAAATAGCTTTTGATCTGCGCACTGACACGCGCACGAAAACTCTCCAGTGAAATTTGGCTACCCTACTCACCGCCGAGAACACAACACGAGTTTATTATGGCCGCGGTATTCTGCAGGGCGGAGGTACTTCCCCAGTCGGACTGCTCAATTGGAAGGAAATAACGTCGTGTCCTTCCTCCTACAAACTTAACTTATTGCTATAGCTATTTGCACAGTTCTAGAGAGTACTTTAGAGTAGGTAATGATCTAGCATCCTGCATTGACAAAGGTTACAGGATGTATCAAGATTTACTTGACAAATATATAATATGAATGCAGGAGAGGATGTGTGCTGACTGGGCGCCCTAGTATATTGTTTGCAGACCAAATAAGGCCAAGTTCTCGGAAAAGTCGACGTTCAAATGAGTGTTGAACATTGCACATTGTAACAATTGTGAGGCGAAGCAATCTATACTTCTATACTTAATATTATGAAGCTGAAGAGTTTGTTTGTTTGGTTGAACGCGCTAATCTCAGGGGCGGAACAGTAATCATAAATGTCAAATAATCCAGCCGATTTTCATACTTCATTTGAATAATAATAAATCACGGGCCTATAGATGAACGAAAAGGGGTGAAACGCCTTGTGTTGTGTTCCCGGCGGTGAGTAGGGTAGCCAGAGCTCGCTGGAGAGTTTTGTGCTGTCAGTGGGAACACCTAAGGCTTGTCCTGCTTTTTCTTATACACTGACGGTGCAGAAACTCTCTGTTCTAACAGGGTCGGCAGCGCGAGTGGGACGCCCCTGGTGTTGCACACGTCCACCCGCTACGGAAACCACTTTCCATCAGGTGGACCGTGTGCTTGTCTGCACATCTTCAGGGCACGGGACCATGCTGATGCGAGTCTGACGAAAGCTTTACTTGCGGGATTCGAGGGTCTGGAATTAATAGCTCCGGAAATGGTAACCAAACCAATTTATAGAAGGAGGGGCAGGAGTATGGATCACAAGCTTTTGGATTGCAAACTTTGTATGCAAGCGGGATTGGCGCTCGGATGAGGAAGAAAAAGAACCTAAAATGCCTAGGGCATTAAATCATCAAAGCGTCGGTAGCTTAATGGTTAAGGAGTCAGCCTTACGATCGAGAAGTACCGGGTACGAATTCTGGCCCCTACACTACCGACGTGAACACACTCCTAACACAAGCAGTTTAGCTTAGCTGCAGGGGTTAGAAGGAATATTAGTAATTACGGTTACTACTACTCTTTTTAGAAAAAACAAGTTTGTACTGGCTACAGTGAGATGCCCGCAAGAATATACACCGTGTGGTGTAGCCTTGCAGGTCAATCATTACTCTGGACACTGCCGCTGTTTCATCTCCACCAGTGCCTTAGTAGCGGTGATAAACTTAGGTTAAGTAGAATTATTATTGACGTCAATAAGAAACAATCATTTTGTTGTAGATCTAGATCTAGAAAATATTTGACTTTGACACGAAGTACATACTAATTTTCGGACCGAAGTTTCGAGAATTTTCACGCAATCGGGCATGAAGATGATATGATTTCTACATTTACATCTGTAAATCACAATTCACCATTTGTATTTGTACATTTGTACATCATAATTCACCACATGATAATTGGGATGATCTGTGCTATACAGACTCATTCATTCAATTAAGATTGGAAAAAAGTGAACGAAGAAGAATTAGCGTGTCCAAAACATGGGCCATTTTGCTCAGTTGGTCAGAACATTCCCCCTGTCGCAAGTTCAAGTTCCGTTTTGAACGTTCCAAAGTTCCAATCTAAATCCATAGGAATATTTAACATACTAATTTCATTAAACTTTATTCATTGCCTCAAAAGTACCATTTCGCGGTAACTTTATAACAGCCAGATAATTAAAATTCATCTGTACAACCTTCGCCATGTCAGGCACTCTGAACTTTGGCCGACCTTCGTCAAGTGAAACTTTATTAATTAATAATGTACCTACAGCTACACGCTCAATAATGATACAAAGAGAGGTGATGCCTTGACTGCCTGCCAAGGTCTGAGGGCATGCGCTTCCGGGATTGTCGATATCCTTAAAGGTTATCCTTAAAAATGCACGACTACATAAATAAACTTGAAAAGAAAATTAGCAAGTCCATGATAGTAAGGAGAATTATTCATGGGCAGACTTGAGCAGATAATAATTGTGGCATTAATTTTTTCGCGCGGAAATCCCCTAGGACTAAGACAAACAAACACATCGCCCACCATTAAGCTATGCAGTCTGGTATTAATTATATACCAAGATCCCAATGCTACCGGACCTCACATATTACCTGATAAACGAATTTTGTGCGATTGAGTAGTTTTTAGTTTATACTATGATCGCAAGCCAATTTGCTGGTTTGACCAGGCAGCCAATTACCAGGTGTCATGTAATCAGGGTACCTGTAATTATAAAATATAATTCAATAAAAAAAATTGTAGGTGAGAATTAACTTATACTAATTTATGTCCCACTCACTCTCATCTAATATATAAAATTCCTTTGTCCCAGTTTTCGTTGCCATACTCCTCCGAAACGGCTCGACCGATTATCATGAAATTTTGTGGGCATATCGGGTAGGTCTGAGAATCGGCCAACATCTATTTTTCATACCCCGATGCGCGATAACCGACATCCACGCGGGCGGAGCCTCGGGCGACAGCTAGTATGTGTAGATAATAATACTCTCATGCTCCTATCCACATATGCATGCAAATTGGCTTTAGGGGAACGATTGGCCTCTTAGATCGGTCGTTTTTCAGCGCCAATATTCTAGGTCCTCCGTGATCATATTACTTGCAACAGCGTCGAAATATCGGAAACTCGAAACAATGGAACATGATAAATATCCCGACACTTAATAATAATGTGATGTGATCCATGATAGTTTAAAAACCTATATTCTTGTAAAACGTTTTAAAACTGACTAATTTTATAAAAAAAATAGTGCGAAGAATTTCCATGATTTTTTAATGTGTACCTTGATTACCTGATACCTGGCAATTGGCCGCCTGTCTAGTGGCAATTAGCCTGTGTAGTACATACTAACACTACTCAATCACATACAGTTTGTTCCTCAGAAAATACGTGATGTCTGGCAGCACTGGGATCTTGGAGTATTAGGCCTATAACAGGGAACAAAGAAAAAAAACTACATACAATACATACTGGCATAAATCATTAAAAACTGTCGCTAGCGTAGTCGGGTAAAATGGTGTATTTCTTTTTATTAGAATTTCTATACATGGCAATTTTACCAGAACATAGACTATAAATTCCAGAAAAATTGGGTAAAATCTAGTGTCTATACTAATCCATACTAATATTATAAGTGTGAAAGTAACTCTGTCTTTATGTTACACTTTCACGCCTAAACCACTGAACCGATTTTGATGAAATTTGGTATAGGGGTAGATTAGACCTTGAGAAAGGACATAGGCTATGTTTAGTCGCGATTACTGATATCCACTAGGGCGGAGCCGCGGGCAAAAGCTAGTAGTCTATAAACGGTAAAGATATACCAAGATAATAGGTCCACTAATTGCCTAACTAATTACATTAGAATGTGTTAAGGTATTAAGCTTTATCTCTGGCCTCTAAAGGAGGTCAAGGGATAGGGCTGCCCATCGTCCTAGTAGAGGCAGGTCAAAGATGGAAGCAGGAACAGTACCGCGTACCAGAGGCGTCGCCAAAATCCAATTCCTGCCAAATGGATTGAACTAGATACTTCAATCATTTTTTTATACCACTTAGGCGGCAGACAGGCTTACGGCCCACCTGACGACAAGTGGTTACCGTGGCTTATGGACGTGTGTAATACCAGGAGCGTCACACTCGTGCTGCCGACCCAAAATTTAGTTAGTCATCCGTCATGATGACAAACTACTCGTAGATTAAGATAAGATTTTTTTCCATCTCTCCCAATGTTGGTCTAAGTTACTATCGAAGCTATTATTGCACATTTCTGCTCACCCTCCGAAGCGTACGGTATAATAAACCAAGTAGTGGAGTCAACATACTCGATATAAATCGCATAGGCAATGAGGCGGCGCGGGCGCCGCTTCAATGGCCGCCGTGCGTTCACAAATTAGAACGAGTACCATTGCTCCACTTACGTTAGGGTACCGTTTTTCAATGAGATTTCATTCATACATACTAAAAATGAAATGCGAATGTAACTCTGTTTGTCTGCCTATCTGTCTGTCTGACTGTCTGTCAGTCTGTCTGTCTGTCTGTCTATTACACTTTCACGCCTAAACCACTGAACCGATCTTGATGAAATTTGGAACAGAGATGGACAAGAGCTCGGAAAGAGACATAGGCTATCTTTTATCGCGAAAAAAGGGGTTAAAGCGGTTCTAATAGGGGATGAAACTTCGTAATTTTTTAAAAATAAGCCCACATACATTAGAGCTTGGGAAACGACATAAGCTATAGTATCTTTCGAGGATAGTATCGGGTGCTGCAGCGGCGGCGACGCGACGGAGGAGCTCAAATTCATCAATCCGCGCGAGCCAGGGCTACGTTTCTCACGCGATTCTGATTGTATAGGTACTTCATTCCCTTAGGTACCTACTTAATTAATATTTAACCAATAAACTGGCCTAATTAACTCAAGAATCAATCAAGAATCAAAGAATCAATTTCGTTTATTCAGTTTAGGCACATAAAGAGCACATATGAACGTCAAAATTTTACAATAATGTCAGGAAATTACTAATATAATATTAAATTAGGTAAATAAATCATTTGAAAATGATTCTTTCGCTGGTTCGGTAAGTTGGTTCTACTGAGAAGAGACCAGCAAGAAACTCAGTGAACAATATTATAGTTTCTTTTTTTAAAACAATTTGTTTTTATTTTATTTTTCATAGGTTTATATTGTGCGAGCAAGCAAAGAGATTAGGATGACCATACATTTTTATCATTAAGGTATTCGTTTACTTTGTAATATCCTTTTTTCATTAAAGTCTTTTTTACTTCGATTTTAAACTTATTTAGAGGCATGTCAACCAACTCTTGAGGAATTTTATTAAACATTTTAATATTGTTACCTACAAAAGAATTACCAACCTTTTGAAGTCTGAGTTTTGGCACTACAAGTTTATTTTTATTCCTCGTATTATAATTGTGTACGTCAGAGTTTAAAACTCATGGGTCGATTTCAGTTTTTAGTCTTTAAAATGAGTTACTAACAACAAATGGAGTAGAGATATATGCCGGAAATCATACCAGTCAGCTAGTAACGTATACTAGGTAATAGCTGACGGATTACGTTATATCCTATCAGATTGAAGCGATTGCGATAATCTCGCAATATAGCAACTCTATGATAATTATAGTGACAAACTAGATTAGTGCTATAAATAGCTGCGATTATTAGTAAATAATGCTAATTTGATATTAATTTCCATGTTGAAATGGTGATACAGAAATATTTATAATGTTAACAGCTCAGTTTTATTTTGATATGTGGGGTAATTTGTGTTTTACGGTGGGCATCACCTGATGAAGTTGTTGGGTAATGTTTTTTACCCATTTTTATGAGGACTTTGGCTACGCAAGGGGATTCAATTCCCGCTCAGTGAATATATTTGTATGCATGAATATATTTATTTCTATTTCCATGCCTCGGAGAGCACGGCAATCGCTACGGGTAGTTGAAGCCCTCAAAATGCCGACTAGTCTAACTACAGAGCTTCGATATTCCAAACTGGTTGTGGAAGTCAGATGGCAGTCGCTTCACGAGAAATATCAAAGTTCAGCCGCATCACAGAAGACTGGATAGCCGAGCCCAACTGGGTGTGCAAAAGGCTCAGAGGATAACAATGAATAAACCTACACATCAACATGGTCTAGGGATATTTCAATTAAACCTAAATAACTAAAATTCTATTTACTTTTTGTTAAGACACCTACATATTTAAATAAACCTTATTCAATAGCCCATCTAATCTGATAATAAACTTTTAGATAAAGTTTAATTTAAAAAAATCTTAGAAGCAGAGGAAAAACTCAGACAAAATTTCAATCTTAACTTATTTTACCCTCACAGCTGTTAATCCTCAATCCTGCAGGACTGCAAGTTTTACCTGCAAACAAAAAGAAGTGACATTGAAATAAAACTACTATTTACCCGATTGCCAAGAAGGAATATGTTTTTTTCGCGCGTATCTTGTGTGTATGTTTGTAATATTCTTTATTAACATATAATCTTCTGAACCTCTATATGGATTTAATTGATTGATATCTCAAATGAAAGGTGTTCTTCTCCCAATGGTTCTTGGGTATTTACAATGTGAACAAAAGCTATACGTTAGATTTTATGGGCCGAAATGTATGTTGCACTCAAACTTATCGAGTAGGTTATCAAAATGAAGGAAATTAGAAGGCGATTACTAAAATATATTAATATCATTACTAAAAATCTTAAATATAACTAAATATTTAAAAAAAATCCGACTGTTGCTGAAAAAATCGAAACAAGTTTGAAAGCAGAAGGAACCCATTTGTAAATCATAAACAAGATAAAAATAAATGGGCACCGCCTGCCATCAAACTTGTTTCGATCTTTTCAGCATCAGTCGAGTTTTTATTTTTTAATATTAAGTTTTATTAACTGATTCTATCGCGGTTTATTTGTAATTTTCTATATTTAGCCCGACGTTTCGGCTACATTTCAGCTATAAGTAACTAACGACGGTAGTTGTCACATAGTTTGAAGCGTAAGTTATCTCAAAGTTTCCAATATACATTTTTATACATCTTAGGTGGCAGACAAGCACACGGCCCACCTGATGGTAAGTGGTTACCGTGGCCTAAGCACGTGTGCAATACTAGGGACGTCAAACTCGCGCCGCTGACCCTTGATAGAACAGAGAGTTTCTGCGCCGTCAGTGTAAAAGATAAAGCAGGACAAGCCTTAGGTGTAGGTCTTCACACTGACAGCACAAAAACTCTCCTGTGAGCTGTAAATTAAATAACATTACGATGAGTTGGTGTTAAAATTTACGCAGAATGAGCTCACTGTGTCGTTAAGTCTTGCTTCAATGAATGACTTTCGCGTAAACTGCAGACAATATCAAAAAGAGGTGTCATTGCTGACATTGTCAAAGTCATGGTGTCTTTTCAATCATTTGCAATGATCATCACACCTCACAACAGTCGGATAATGCATATTTCACGCGCACAAAGTCATTGATCCCACGATTAACCGCAATGGACTTAACTCTTCGACGGATTGGTATGCGCAGCCATCATTCACTTAGTCACGAATAAATTACTTACTCATAGGCGACGACGGGAAATTCCATAGGTTTAAGCGAATGTATAATCTTTTTTGCTGATTTATCACAGAGTCAAAATCTTAGAATTGGGTATTTGACTGACCAGTCAAATTAGTTACTTTTTTCTAAACGTCAAAACGGTAATTTATAAGGAAAATTGTATGAAAACTATATTTGTGACGTCATAATATTTAATTGTCAAATCATATACTATTAAACGTTGGATGGATGATTAAAAATAAATAAGAACGAAAAAATAAGAACCGACGCAACTGTTATCACTCTTTTACCATTATTAATTTAATAAGTCCAGCTAAATAATTTATTTTACCTACAGGAAAGTACCCAATTGTAGAGATATAATTATACATATACATCTCCAATTGCTTATACTGTTGATTGATGGCACTTGGTGGAACTTGCTACACATTTTCAATGAAAATACTTGAATACTTGGGTAATGGACTGCTGAGATGAGGTCTCGGGTTCGATCCCAGGTTTTACCATGGCACACACCAATGAATTCAATGCTTTTCGAAGTTATGTGTGTATTTATCGCAGGTTTATAAGTGCCCGGTTAATACCTATATACATTGGGACCTGAACATAAACTGGCGAAATGTGGGTGCTAGCACCTCTGCCTACCCCTTCGGGGATATAGGCGTGAGTTTATGTTATGTTATGTTATATTCCACATTATTTATTAATATCCTGACCTATGTATCAACCTTTGATAATGCCGTAAGGCGAAACCGGTCAGGATATTAATGTGGAATAGTACAAGTGTTTTCATTGAAGACATCTCCAATTTTTTTTTATACCCCTGATGTGGCGGTCCACCTGATGGTGTGTGGTTACCGTATGGACGTGTGCAACACCAGGGGAGTCACACTCGTGCTGCCGACCCTGTAAACACTAACTGAGTTTCTGTGCCGTTAGTATAGACGACGTAGGAATTAATCTTCCCATTGACAGTACAAAAACTCTCCAGTGAGCTCTGGCTACCCTACTCACCGCCGGGGACACAACACGAGGTTATTATGGCCGCGGTATTCTGTAGGGCGGAGGTACCTCCCCAGTCGGACTGCTTAATTAATCGGAAATACCGTCGTCTGTTAAATTACTTAAACGGGTCATTACATAAATGCTACATTAAGAAGATCGAAAGAAATTGTGAGATATGTAGCTCTGAACTCCGATTTCAACCGTGAAGCGATTGTTATCTGATCTCCACAATCAGCGATATCGGACTTCTGTAGTTAGACCAGGTTGAATTTGTCAATTTAAATAAAAAAAAACGTACTTGGGTTATGTTAAATCGGCAGCGCAAGTGTGAGGGTCGGCAGCGGGAGTGTGACGTCCCTGGTGTTGCACACGCCCATAGGCCACGGTAACCACTTTCCATCTGGTGGGCCGTGTGCTTTTCTGAACCAAGTTTTGGAATTCCTATCTTTTTGTAAGCGATGGACGCTAGAACCACTGAACGATTTTTTTATTAGAAACGTCTTGATGTGATTTAATATCTGCTATATATTTGATAGCAATTGGTCGAGTGGAACCGTAGATATGACATAAAATCGCTATAACTAACATCGAAACGAGTTGAGGCTTTATCTGTGTGGTGTCGAAGAAAGAATACAAGTATTACCACCCCATCTCATCCGAAGGGTGCCGTAAGAGGCGACTGACGGAAACGTACGCAGACGAAATCACTGCAAGAGAAGGAACACTCGAAATAAAACCTTGTACCAACCCGTCTGGCCAGCGTGGACACAGTAGGCCAGAGCCTGCCAACATTCGGAGAGGGCTATGTCCAGCAGTGGGCTGCTACAGGCTAATTGATTGACACGGACGGAGGCGGGGTCATTAGTTAATAATTCTATACAGAACCACAAGCCGTATGCAGCGTGATGCTTGACTAATTACCACAGCCATTACGCACGGAGGTGGTTTGGTCAGGCATATTTTCTTTGCAGTAAGCATACCTACGTACTATATGAAAGATATTAATTAACTACTATACACTAGGATTTTGTTTAGTTATTTGTTGGCTTAATCTAAGTATCAAACTAGTGAATAAATCATAAGTTTTCATAGCGTCGGTAGCTTAGTGGTCGATCGAGAGGTCCCGGGTTCTAAGCCTAGCCGTGAACGCACTCCTAGCACAAGCAATTTAGCTTAGTTGGAGGGGTTAGAGGGAATATTAGTAATTTCGGTTGTAAATATTTTTTAACAGTTCCTTACAATTTTTTTTTACTGTTGCCCCTGGTTACTGTCACATACATACGTATAGTTATTGGTATACCTATATCTTGACCCCAGTGATGACACAAAATGTACTCTATATGAGCACAGGACAATAAGCGTTTTTTTGCATGTAGCCATCTCAAAATGTGCGCCATTGCACCTGATCCTCCGTCTTGTGCATCGATTCTATCCCATCCGTTCCTTTTCAGGTATTTTTTTTATTGAACTGAGGTGGCAGTCAAACACACGGCCCTCCTGATGGAAAGTGGTTACCGTGCCCTATGGACGTCTGCAACCCCATGGGAGTCACACTCGTGCGGCCGACCCTATAAACATAGAGAGTTTCTGTGCCGTCAGTGTAGAAGACAAAGCAGGAGTAGCCTTTGGTCTTCCCACTGACAGCACAAACACTCTCCAGTGAGCTGATACACCCCGCCTCCGCCTCCGCCGTCCCTAGAATGGCAGTCCCTACCTTAACGACCTTGACGGATATTTTTTCACGTCCCGCTTAAAGGACCCGGGACTGTAGGCAAGTTAATATCAATATACAAATGTTTTAAAGACCCGAGCATCAATTTCGCAACCTCAGACCGATTGCTTAACCTCACGTCTAAATATAACACAATCATTGACTGCAATAGCCCCTGAGAAGTTCTTTTGTTAACTTAATTATAGGCTGCCATTGTTTACATGTCTGCACGTTTGTTCTCACATTACTATGGAACTGAATGATCATGTTTGTGGTGCAGGAACCACATATTTTATTGTTTTAGAAATAATTTAATAATAGTAGTTAATATTGTAATACTTAGTGGAAACAAATGCAGACATTCTTATTCCTGCTTTGTCTTCTACACTGTCGGCACAGAAAGTATTTGTGTTTACAGGGTCGGCAGCACGAGTATGACACCCCTGGTGTTGCAAACGGCGATAGGACGCAGTGACCACTTTCCATCAGGTGGGCCGTGTGCTTGTCTGCCACCTCAGTTGTATAAAAAAAACCACTTAGATGGCATTATAAGTACTCGATTCACCTGATGGTAAGTGGTCACTGCGTCCTATCGCCGTATGCAACACCAGGGGTGTCATACTATACTCGCTCAGGCGAACCTTCTAATACTAGGTTATTGTGTGTTTGACTGTATCTAGTTTATATGATAACTACACCATAATTTTGTTTTACCACACTACTGTCCATCCCAAGGTTGCCTGGAAGAAATCGCTTAAAGCGATTAAGGCCGCCCGTTGTACATTCAATGTATACATGCTTCCTAATTGTCTTTACTGTAACTCAAATGGTGTACAATAAAGTATTATCTATCTATCTATCTAATATTCTTGAGATTCAAGCAACACTCACCTGTTCATCGGTGCACCTACTAATCAATGGACAAGATTCTGGCTTCTTCACAGGGATGGCAGGTCATACGGCAGACTACATACCAATCAAAAACAATTAGGGGACTCCTGGGCTGGTCACAACTGTCGAAGGACTGATGGCCGCTGGTGCAGACGATTCCTAGAGTGGAGACCGCGAGAAGGCAGGCGGAAAGGTAGGACCGCCAGATGGACTCCTGAAAAAGGTGGCTGGGACAGACTGGATGCGGAAGGCGGAGGGTCGGACGAAATGGCGCGCATTGGAAGAGGCCTATGTCCAGCAGTGGAGTGCATTGGGCTGATTGATAACTTCCTTGATTGGTTTCAAAGTCAAAGTTTGGACGCAATTGGGGAATCGCTTTGAGAATAATGTTTTTCCACTTATAATATCTGGCTCGGTCTCGTACCTGGAGTAAAGGTTGGCCATCGCTATTCAGCTGAGCAATGCCGTCAGCGCGACGGGCACTTTTGCCCCGGGTACGGTGAGGGGCCGGTATAATTCTGTCTCTGTAATTTTCAATTTATTTGCAAATAAAATTTAAATAGTATTTTATTGATTTACAACAAAGAACGTAAAGATTAATACTATTAGAATTATATTTTTTCTCAATTTAGATTGGAAAAAGTAAATGCTTAGACGGGACTTCAAATCGCGACCAGACCGTTACAGTGAAAACTGTAACTGACCACTGAGCCAAATGGCCAATAAGGTAGTTTATTAGTTTGGTTGATTTTCACAAACTTTCACACATATAATATGATTTTTGTTCTAACAATCATCGTGTGTGCCAGAGTCGACATTACCATAACGTCTAAATCATACAATAATAGTTACCCCACACAATGCTTGCAATGGCTCTAGAACATTATCTTGGCTGCTAACATCCCATTGTCTGACGCCCAAGGCTGGTCAACGGTCATACAAATTTGCATGAGTCGCTTTGTTTCATCATTTGAAGCGTCGGTAGCTTAGTTGTAAAGGATCGCTGAGAGTTCCCGGGTTCGAGTCCTGGTGGAATTACACTATCAACGTGAACCCACTTTTAACACAAGCAATTTAGTTTATAATCCAGACAAAATAAATGTTTGAGCTTGCATGAACACGCATGAAGCTAAAAATTGGTAGAGGCTTTTTATTACACCATAATAACAGAAATATTTAAAGTTCCCATCGATTGGACTCCTGCATTTTCTTTTATTCAAGTTCAAAGGTCCAAAGAGATGCCGATATTCTTAGCAATCCATGGATTCTCCGTGCGGGTGCCGTGTCGAGTTGGGAACTCGGGAAAGACTTGGGACTTGTGATCCTACCTTGTAGGTTTAGAAGGGGCCCCTTTTGTTGATGTACATCAACACTCACCTTCACTACCCAAGTTCCAAAGTATCAAATTTTGTTAGGCAGGGATTTAACCAAATTTGATACGAACCTAGTACTGCCATTCGTCCTAGTAATGAGCTTATTGTAGCTCTCGATAGGCCTAGATATTTAAGTAGGTTATAAAGATTTTGCTGGTATACCTCTCGCTCCCACTTATACTGCATACAAATTAACCACGTAACCTGTAGAATATACTGCTTCCGGGCTGTTTGGCCGTGGTCGATGTGAAACTTGCGTTCCAGACGTTTCGTCGATCACTGCGGTCGACATCTTCAGTGGCGCAGGGCCGGGCGACGACAACTTCGGAGACCGTGCCTCGCCGGCGGCTGACTTGCGACTAATGCCGAACCTTGAGTCACGGCTGTATTTATAGGCACGGTCGGAGCGGGTAATCGACTCATTCGATTCTGATTGGTCGAGCGCTGTGGCAGGATCACGTACGTCCGCGCCACAGCGCTCGAGGCGAGGCGAGGCAAGGTCTCCGAAGTTGTCGTCGCCCGGCCCTGCGCCACTGAAGATGTCGACCGCAGTGATCGACGAAACGTCTGGAACGCAAGTTTCACATCGACCACGGCCAAACAGCCCGGAAGCAGTATATTCTACATGCAACGCCGGCCGTGAAAGCCTGAAGACTTATATAATCACGTAACCGTTTTTTTAATAATTCGTTTGTGAGATCATGGTATTTTTTTTTCTTTATTATTAGGTCCTTTGGTATATTTGTTTCGGACGGTCTTGCATTTTTTCTCGTAAACAACAACAACTCTTATCGCAAAAGTTGGTTAGACAAAGTTGTAGATGATGTAACTTTTTTTTTTTTTTAAAGAATATTAGCAACCGAAATTATCGAAATTACTAATATTCCCTCTAACCCCTCCAACTAAGCTAAATTGCTTGTGCTAGGAGTGGGTTCACGTCGGTAGTGTAATGGCCAGGATTCGAACCCGGGACCTCTCGATCGTAAGGCCGACTCCTTAACCACTAAGCTACCGACGCTACCGACTTACAAAATTGTTCTCATGCTTGTTTTGTACGGATTACCATTCCGAGCTACCGCGGTTTAAAAATAGACGCCGTTGACCGTACAGGTGAACAGCCCTTCTGTGTAGGCCAAGTCACTCATTTTCCCTATGTAACGACTGCTATAGATGTTCGTATGACAACCGGGACCGACGGCTTAACGTGCTCTCCGAAGCATGACCCATATTCATGCATACAAATATTTGCAATCAGCGGGAATCTTATCTATTCGTGTGGTGACGGTGAAAGAATATAAGTATCACCACCCCATCTCAGCAGGCGATATCACTGCGAGAGAAGGAACACTCGAAATAAAACCCTGTACCAACCCGTCTGGCCAGCGCTTTCTAACATTGGGAGAGATCTATGTCCAGCAGCGCACTATAATAGGTTTATTGATTGGTAATTGAACATGCGGGCAACCGGTAGTAATACGATATTTCACCCAACTCATTTACATTATATGTACATATTTTTATTATAATAATACTACATCTTATATTTACATCACCAAAACCATTATTTTTATTACGAATATGAAGAACCATGTAATACCTAATTGTGCTTATATACAATTGAATTAAATTAAATTGAATTGAATTAGCTTCATTATGATGAACAGTTGGAGTTTACAATCGTATGAGTCAATGTACTACAATAACTTCTGTGGTTGTTAAAGACGGTGACTACTTCTGAGAGTATAAATAAAATAGTATGTTATGTCTTTGATTAATGGCGGAATGTTGACGTTTGTGCACTATAAGGACCGACCACAAAAACAATGAAATGACTGGGGCCTTATCACCATTTTTATGCCCCTTAGGTGGAAGACAGGCACACGGCTTACCAGATGGAAAGTATTTACCGTGGCCCATGGACGTGTGCAACACCAGGAGCGTCACACTCGCGCTGCCGACCCTGTAGGTACCTTTCTTTATTTAAACTTTTTGCACAAATACAAAATGATTGTACAAAGGCGGACCTTCTGATTATGTTCTTGAAAAACTCCATATTGTAGTGGCTTGGAAAAACATAAGAGGGAGTTCATACCGTAGCTCGATCATGCGTGGGATGAAGTTCGTTTCATACCGACAATGCGCGCGGTGCGATGATATAATGTAGCCTCCTTGGTTACAGTCTAAACTAAACCCATTAAGTATTTATATATTCTAAATTCACTAACACGATGACCGAATCGATCTTCGAGAGTACCTGCACTAAAGCCTCATCTGGCAACCAGCAGGTCAATAAAACCCGTAAAAGCCAAGATAAAACAAAATCAGCAACGAACCCTGGTCTCCAAAGCATTAAACTATGATTGATGGTGATGACAAGCCATGCTCGCCCAAACGTAAATCCTTATAATACTACTTTTCGAAAGTATTACGTAGGCACTGATAAAAAACAGAATTACGCAAATCGGCTCGGAGTTTTCGGAGAAATCGGTATACATACGTAATGAAATATACGGCTAATAAAGAACTTCTTCCTTTTCACTGGACTCATTTTATGGGGAATTCACGCTTGACGAAAAGCATTTTGTTACATATAGTTAATAATAATAAATAAATATCTAATACATTCTACACAACGCTATCTAAGCCCAAACCTAGTAAGCATAGCTTGTGTTATGGATCTTTTTTTATGACATAGGAGGCAAACGAGCAGACGGATCGCCTGATGGTAAGCGATCACCACCGCCATGGACACCTGAAACACCAGAAGGGTTCTAGGTGCGTTGCCGGTCTTTGAGGTGGGAGTACGTAGGGACATATTTATTCTCTTTCCTAACTGTACCATTGCTTAGTACTCTTTTTTATACCACTGAGGTGGCAGACATGCACATGAACCACCTGATGGAAAGTGGTTACCGTGGCCTATAGACGTGTGCAACACCATGGGAGTCAGAATCGTGCTGCTGACCCTGCAAACACAGATAGTTTCTGTGCTGTCAGCGTAGAAGACAAAGCAGGAATAGCCTTTGTTCTTCCCACTGACAGCACAAAAACTCTCCCGTGAGCTCTGGCTATTCTACTCACCGCTGGGAACAACACGAGGTTATTATGGCCGTAGTATTATGTGTGAAACTACTCGGAATTTTTACAAATTATACATGGAAACACCCAAATCAAATACAAATGGTCTCGCAGAGACCTCCGCCGATCTCTTCGTGTTAGATTACTTTTGTGATAATGCACGTAACCTACCTACCACGTACCCGTAGACGTCCGTAGACTCCACTACTTTGCTAACAAACCCTATTACTTTGATGATAGATAAATCACACCCAAATAAAACTTGAAAAATCACTGTGATCAGTAGTTTTGTAGTGCGTGTACATCGTGTACACGTGTAGGTAGGTAGTGTGTACACATGCTAAATATAAATAACGGAATATTCAAGTATGAGCCGCGACTGACGTCCGCCATTAGAGGCCTATGAGTCAATGTTCTGCCAATAATATTATTACAAACATCTCTGTATGAAGTGAATCAAATCAAAACTGTTAGCTACAATCAGTGACTTAAGTATTATAATATACTAGATAAGTCATAACAAAAACGTTTTCGTGTATTACGTACGGGACACTACACATTTAAAAAATCCAATATAGCCTATGTTATTCAAGAAGAAAGTAGCTTTGTAATGGTCAAAGAATTTTTTAAATCGGCCCAGTAGTTTCTATTACAGTATATGCCTATTCATTACAAATAAACTTACAAATCTTTCCTCCTTATAATAATATATTGTGACGAAAATTATGTCACAGTTCTTGGACGAGGCGGGAATGTGGAATGAGCTCCCTGCTGTGGTTTTAAAAGGTTCCTACAAGGTCGGCAGCGCGAGTGTGTGCCGTCCCTGGTGTGTTCGCACACGTTCATTTAATAGGCCACGATGAACAGTTTCCATCAGGTGGGCTGTCTGCTTGACCATTACTTTAAAATCTATTACTATACAGTTAAAAATAAACAAAACATCCATTTTCGCAAAATTTCATAATACCTAACCGTTTTGAACCAAAAGTTACAACTAATGCAGTAAGTTATGAAAATGTATGAAATAACTTTCGCGTCACAAACGTTATAACTAATTATGTACATTATTTCAGTGCTTTTTTTGGTGGAACGGCCTGTAGTGATTTTAATTACGTATTAACTTACTGTTAAGTGTATGAGGCTTGACTAAGATTTTCGGATCAAGCCGTTTAACCCTTATTTTATGAATCAGTCAATCAGAAAAAGCTCTTACTCGTAACGTTTTACGCTCCTAATATGCGATTCGTTGCTCAAAACGTCCATATGAGCGATCCATCGATTGAATATATGGACGTTTTGAGCAACGAATCGATCTAAATTCTGGTTTCGGATTGGCATATTTGTATTGAGATCGCATATTAGATTTATCAACATTATCTGAAAAGTACTAACTTGTCAAGTCTGTTGATTGTAACGATTGGTGAAATGTTAAAATTAAAATATGCTTCTAATTTGCCACTGTTTAAGTCTTTAGGCCTTCTGTCACTAATTCCAACTAGTGTCGCATTTGCCCAATCGCCGCCGATTGCACAGATAAAACTAGAAATATTAGAAAATTTAGCAATGTAAAGACCGCAACAGAAGTAGGCCATCACCACGGCAATTACTGATAATTATCAAACTATTTCATTCAATAATTTCACCATTGGTGTTTTAATCACATCTTGGAGATTTTTTTTAAAGAATTGAAACGAAATTCGAAACTGGTCAACAAAATTTTAACTTTGTCGTGCCACACAGACTTTTTGATATTATTTACTTTAAATGATTGTTGTAAATATAAAAACAAATAGTTAAAAAAAATTGGTAGCCAAGAGTATTGTTTTATTGAGTAATATAAAATATGAAAGAGAAACAATGAGCTCGTAAATACAAGTGTATTCGTTTTTGATCACGAGGTAATAATTTGTGGTTATCTTGAAAATTTGGCTCTTATTGGTCCCCTTTTAATTGTAAAACAGTAATCTGCCAACATTTTTGGGCTCTATTTGCCCTGGTATCGCCTTTCCATCTTAGAAATGTCCTCTTGGAATCTTTCACTGTGCTCGTTGTTGATAGCTGCTAAATTGGCAGGGAAAAATCCTGATGTGAATGTAAAAAATGGATCTTGAGTGACATATTGCAAACCAATGCTTTGTGAGTCAACAATAGTTCACTTACCAATTCTCTGTAGCTGTCACTTTTATGGTTACCCAAAAAAAATGGGATCCAGGTATTTAATAAGATACCAAAAGAATTTAGAGAGTTACCGTTGACACGCTTTTCACAACCTCTAAAGAGGTGGCTCACAGATAAATGTTTTTATACTATGAAAGAGTATAAGACATATAAGTAACTAATTGTAATAAATCCATTTAAATTGATAGCGGTGACCATGTTTTTATTTCTTGTTACAATAATTCTGTTGACATTATAATAATTCCGTTGACATTATAATAAGTCGGTTGACATTACAATACTTCTTTTGACATTCATAATTTTAATTTAATTTGATAGATAATAGGTATTATTTTTTATAACTAATAAAATTGTAATTGAAGATTTGCATGCTGTAGTCTACGGCTAAACATGCTGTGCTTGTACATATTGTAAGATCCACGTTACCATGTTTAAAGGCAAATATATTATTCTATTCTATTCTATTAAAATATTTTGCAGTATTTTCAAAATTGCTCAGTTTCTTTTCAGATGTTGAATATTTTATTAACTTTCTAATTCGAAGTCCTACAAAAAACCCTCTTTTATATTTGCATCACTTATTTTGGGGAATTTTCCTTTTAAGTATAAAAACCCACGCCCATTGCGATGGATTGCGTTAATGATTTTTAAAACGGTGAAAGACTTAGGTATAATTTTTGACGACAAACTTTCATTTCGGGATCACTATACTCATATTATACGCAAGGCCAACGAACTCCAAGGCTTTGTTCTGAGGTCTACAAAAGGTTTCAAAAAACCCAGCAGCGCCATGTACCTTTATTTTGCTCTGGTGAGGAGTATTTTGGAATATGGTAGCCCCATTTGGTCACCCAATTACAAGGTCCATATTGATGATATTGAACGTAATCAAAGAAAATTCCTTAAAATTCTTAACTACCGTGTAAACCCAGGCCGTTCAAATTTAAATTATGAAAGTAGACTCATCAAATATATGGTGCAGCCGCTAGAAAGCCGACGAATATATTTTGACTTAGTTTACCTTTACAAAATTTTACATTATATTATTGATTCACCCGAGTTACTTTCTCAAATTAGCTTCAATATTAAATTTAGTGCCCGAAGGGCTAATGATACGAACATATTTGCCCTTTTGATATATAAAAACAATATCTCTTATTATAATCCATTAACAAGAATGGCCCGTCAATATAATGATTTGGCGAAAGTCTATAAATCACTTGATGTTTTTGATTGCAACTATAACAGATATATCAAAATTGTAAAAGACATCCTTCATAGTAGGCTGGGTTTGGATGGTTCTGTCTCCGGTGGAGGCATCCAAATCTAGATTTATATTTTAGTATTTACAAATCAGAGATTTATATTGTGTAACTTTTTGTTTCTCTATGTGTGCACATATTATTTGCGTTACGATCCAGATCTAAACATTGTATTTAGGATTTAATATGTATATGATTGTGATGTGTTTTGTGCATTTAAATAAATAAAAAATAAAAAATAAAAAAAAGTGGTTACCGTGGCCTATGGACATGTGAAAAACCAGGGGAGTCACACTCGTGCTGAAGACCCTGTAAACACAGATACTTTCTGTGCCGTCAGTGTAGAAGACAAAGCAGGAATAGCCTTTGATCTAGCCACTGACAGCACAAAATCTCTATACGCTCTGGCTACCCTACTCACCGCCGGGAACACAAAACGAGGTTATTATGGCCGCGGTATTCTGTAGGGCGGAGGTACTTCCCCAGTCGGACTGCTCAATTCGACGGAAATACCGTCGTGTCTTACCTCCTATAATGATGAGGATTTTACGCGCGTTAAAAACAATTTGTTCTGCCACCTCGATTGCGTTCTCAGGCGCTCAAGAGCTCTTCCGGTGTATAAGCATGCAATACACAACACGCTAATATATTACCACATAGATTTTCTCTAAATGTTCATATTTATTCTTGCTGTATATAATTCTTTAAAAAGATTTAAAAAATTATATACACCTTACGCCGTGTTAGTCCCCGATGCATTAGAATAGCATATTTAGAATGCGTTCTAAATAAAGATTTTTATTTATTTACCTATTCATATATTTAGTTTTTTAAATATCAATGGGGGATTTATGGGGAAACGTAAAGTCTCTCTGCCCCCGCTAGTAGACGAAATCCCCATAACGAGTCTTACGACTGATTGGACGGTTTAGAAAACTTTTGTATTATAAAAAATGTCTGAAATAGGCTAAGGTTTTCTAAAAATTTCGACAGAATATCCCGTAATATAGGTTACCTTCGAATATAGAAATAGTAGGCCTAACAGTCGACCAGTAGCCGGCTACTGGCTTTGATTAGTAAATCACTCAGAAAGTCTTTCTTGTACTACAAACAGGTGAAAGTTACAGCGTATGGTGTAAGTGAAAAGCGTTTGTGTTTATTTATTAAGTTTAGTATGTATTGTATACTTTTGTCACTCGCTTCACAGAAAAAAATCTAAGATCGGCACAATCCGCAGATAGACTGAAAAAAGCGGACCTCAGTCTCAAAGGTGGAAGCTTCAGAAGCGTCTGGGATTAATGCTGATTGATGAACAAGGCTCTGGCGGTCCTTTTTCTCCGAGTTTAAGAGGTCAAACAGTAGTCGATCCGATAAGCCAAACCAAAAGAAACAGTAAGCAAGGAACGGTACGAATGAAATTTCTTTTTAACCGATTTTTATATACCACTTAGGAAGCAGACAAGCACACGGGCCACCTGATGGAAAGTGGTTACCGTGGCCTATGGACGTATACAGTCACACTCGTGGTGCCGACGCTGTAAGAACAGAGAGTTTCTGTGCCGTCAGTGCAGAAGACAACTCAGGACAAGCCTATGATCTTCCCACTGACAGTATAAAAACTCTCCAGTGAGCTCTGGCTACCCGGGAACACAACACAAGGTAAATATGGCCGTAATATTCTGTAGGGCGGAGGTACTGCCTCAGTTGGACTGCTTAATTCATTTCGGACTTCAAAAAAGGAAAACAAAACCTCGCGTGTGAGTATTTTGAAGGACGCGAGTTACGCGTGCCGATGTAATAGATAATCTAGGTAATTATAAAAATTTAGAGTTTCCTGTTGCATTCAAATAATATCATTTTCTCAAACATGCAATGAAATATTGACATTACGTTCCTCTTAATAGGCTGCGAAGTATGACGTTTCAGGCGCGGCTAGGACCAGAGGCCGGCAATGGAATTTCATACAAACCTTGCAGGCCTAGGCCGGCAAAGTCCTCTTTTTTAATTTCGATTTCACATAAATTTGTGGCAAAGGCATCGACACTCTGCCACTATGCGTATTAAAAAAAAATATATCTTTAATTTTTTTGTTGTTTATTTCGTTGGCATGTTTGAGAAAAGCACTATACATACCTCGGCGGGATATATGGGGTTGCCTGCCTCAGACCTATCCGGCCTCGCTTCGCTCGGCCGTCTATATGTCTTCGGCCGGCAACCCCTTTCATCCCGGCCTCTGTAGTAATGTACTATTAATTTAATTTTAATATTGAACCTCGAGCTTCGTAATTAATGTTTTGAATTAAATTACAACTCATTTTTATTTCATGTAAATTAGTTGCGTCTGTATAATTGGAGATATTTAACAAAAATACTTGGGAAGGATAAATCATTCTGAATCGATTTTTTATGCTTTATGTATTATTTTGTGAAACATAGGTATTACAAAAGATCTTAATATCAAATATCAGCGCATATATGTCCATCCATTAAACAAATTAAAATAATATTACCTATATTTCATGTGCAGTGTGCAGTATGAAAGGAACTTCATTCCACACACGCCCCAAGTTGCGGAATGTGCTCCCTGCTGTGGTTTTTCTAAGCGACTACATTATGGGGTTCTTCAAGAAGGGCATTAGAAGGTTCCTCCAATGTCGACCCTGGTGTTACACACCTCCATAATAAGCCACGGTAACTTCTTTCCATTAAATGGGCCGTGTACTTGTCTGTTGTAATTGGTGTGAAAAAAAATTGTTTGAGATAGACGCAAAAACTACTAAACGGATTTTGCTATAGTTTTTTGCTATTTTTGATTGATTTAAAACTTACCATACTATGTTTGATAAACAAAAAAGGTATTACAATTTTTTATACTTTTTTTTTGGTTTCATTAATCACAAACGAAATGACATCACCAAACCTATAAACATCTTCTAAACAAAGAGCCATCACAAAAATTACTATAACAATAAGCGCGCCTGTCATGCAATCACGTTTTAACAACTCAGTCTAGATTTCATCAATGAAAATTCATTTAACTACACTGGGTTCCTACATTTTACTCAATGAAATATATTGAAACAGTTTGATAACAAACAAAATTTGGCAAAAAAAGTGGAACGCCCCCTAGCCAAATGCATTGACGACCTAAACAAGGTGGCCAGAACAGACTGGATGCGGAAGGCGGAGGATCGCGAGCAATGGCGCCCATTGGGAGAGGCCTATAATCTGAGATGGTGGCCTATTAAGATATTATACCAGACCGAGACTTTGCCTTTAGCTTACCATCAGGCGAGATGAAGTCAAATTGGCGTGTCCAATACCATGGCACACACCAATTACTTTTCGATGCTTTTCGAAGTTATGTGTGTATTTATCGGAGGTTTATAAGTGCCCGGTTAATGGCAATAGGCTCGCCACTACACTATTACATTGGGACCTAACATAAACTGGCGAAATGTGGGTGCTAGCACCTCTGCCTACCTCTTCGGGGATACAGGCTTGAGTTTATGTACGTATGTAATATATAAAAAAACACATGCAGTGTACATGATAATTGTCACTTAGGTATTTAACTGTCGTTTTATCTGTTCTGTACTGTGCGTGTTATTTTTTTCTTTCTATGTCCAGCAGTGGACTACAATGCGAAAGAATCATTATCCAATGGAAAAAACTATTTTATTCAATAATTTTATGGTATCTCTTGATAATTTTATTGTAAATTTTTAATTTTTTTTTGCTCTGTATGTGCCTAAACAGAATAAATGAAATTGATTATTAGATTCTTGATTGATTCTTTGATTTAATAAGCTAATTAATTGAATGTCATTTATTTGTTTGCATCGATTATTATTAAGATAGGAAAAAGTGGATCGCTCAGGCGGAACTCAAATCAGCGATCTTTCCCTTACAGGGAGAATGCTCTAACCACTGACCCACCGAGCTACGCCAGAAGCAATCCAAATTCTCCTATACAACTGTCTTTGGGCGACGGTGGGAGCCGTCTACCGACACTCGTACGAACTGTAAGGGAAGAACGCGGGTTCGAGTCCCGCCTGAGCGATTCACTTTTTCCTATCTTATCATTTGTTCATTTGTAGGAAACAATATTAAAATGTTTAATAAAATTCCTCAAGAGTTGGTTGACATGCCACTAAATAAGTTTAAAATCGAAGTAAAAAAGACTTTAATGAAAAAAGGATATTACAAAGTAAACGAATAGGTACCATAATGATAAAAATGCATGGTCATCCTAATCTCTTTGCTTGCTCGCACAATATAAACCTATGAAAAAAAAAAGAAATTGTTTTTAAAAAAAGAAACTATAATATTGTTCACTGAGTTTCTTGCTGGTCTCTTCTCAGTAGAACCAACTTACCGAAGCAGCGAAAGAATCATTTTCAAATGATTTATTTACTTAATTTAATATTATATTAGTAATTTCTTGACATTATTGTAAAATTTTGACGTTCATATGTGCTCTTTATGTGCCTAAACTGAATAAACGAAATTGATTCTTTGATTCTTTGATTCTTAATCCATTTGAAAAGTTAGCGCCTACTAATTGCTTCAAAATATCATTAAATCTATTTATTTGCCGTTCACAACTTGAATAAAATTAAATACATAAACGGGAAAAATAAAAATGGCAGCGCTGTCCTTAGTGAAATTCCCTCTAAATCCTATAACTTGCACCGAATCCCCACTTGTACCTTCACACAATGGTCACTTTGTTATTCCGGTGATGAGTCGCTTGAACTTCAAACCGCTTGATTTTACTTGCTCCACATATACGACACGAACACATACATACCTACATTGGTCATCGGTAATATGTGATACTTTCTGATAGGAACAGCCCCCGTAGACAAGTGGCAATTAGTTGGCCGTATATAGAATAGAATTACTAATGTATGGGATTTGACTTATTTGACATTCGTTGACATCTGTCAAATACGTCAAATCCCATACATTTGTCCATTATGGTTCATAAGGTTTAGGAAGCAAAATGAACTTCCCAATAGTTCGTCCTCTGGTCATGGTGTCTTTCAATGAACTTGACCACCACAACAAACTACCCATGGAGCAAATCGTCCTCATTTCAGAAAGTCTTTAGTAAAAAATAGCCTTCAACTGAAGTTCACATTAAATCAAAACATATTTGACGCAAAATGAACTTTTCCATTTACTGTTTGGATCTTAAGGGTTACCCACTTCAACTTGGGATGAAGCCCGGGTGATTGCCCATCACTACGACCGGTAGGACTACAAAAGGATAGGGACCTTTCTCTCCCAGGGCCTTCTGCATTGCAAGTATTCAGCATTGAGGACGTTGTGCTCTCGGAACACACAGTCATTTTAAATTGGAGACGTTTTGCTCTCAGAGCGTTTTAAATTACAGCCGATAGGCATCCACGTACTTTTTGCTTCCTAAACCTTACCTAACCTAACCTTTGAGTTTATTCATTACAAACATACAAATCTTTCCTCTTTATAATAGTAGTGTAGATGTAGACATGACCATTGAGGATGTCTTAAGGCAAAATCGGTCAGGTTCAATAATAAATATTGTAGAAAAACTACAAGTCAATATGTGTAGAAAAGTAATAATAAATTCCACCAAGTACCATTTAGGTTTCCGACTTTACCCTTTGGGTAGGGTACCCTAAAGTACAAGACGAACATTTACTTCTTTGTTTTCAACCTAGCGTTAATCCCAGTCGCATCCGAAGCTATCAACTTGGAGTCTGGGGTCCGCTTTTATCAGTCTAACTGCGGATTTGGCTATACTTCGATATTTTCCGTGAAGCGACTGCCATATGACCTCCGCAACCCAAAAGCGATATCGAAGCATTGCAGCTAGACCAGTTGTTGGATTTTTGAGGGCTCCAACTACCCGTAACGACTGCTGTAGATATTTGTATGACAACCAGGACCGACGCAATTACCCAAATTCATGCATACAAATATTTGCACTGAGCGGTGATCGAACCCGTGCCTCCTGCGCAGCGGCCGCGCTCACAACCGCTACGCCACGGAGGCTGTTTGCTTGGATTAGTGGATTACATATCTCTAAAATTATATACCATGGTTTTAACGGCATCGACGCGTCTTTAAAACTCTTCAAGGGTAACTAATTACAGCAAGATGTCAATTTGCACGTTTTGCCATTACGTAAAGTTTTCCATTGGATGAACGAAATGTGAAAGTATTGTCTTGGACCGCTGTGGTACGGCTACTACTAAAGTAGCAAACAAATAATTGAAATACGGCCTCTGTGGTGTTGCGGTACAACTGCTGTGCATGGGGCGCGGGTTCGATTCCTGCTCAGTGCAAATATTTGTATGCATAAATAAGTATATTTACATTGGTTTGGGTGTTTCTATATATAACTAGCTGTCGCCCGCGGCTCCGCCCGCGTGGATGTCGGTTATCGCGAATCGGGGTATGAAAAATAGATGTTGGCCGATTCTCAGACCTACCCGATATGCCCACAAAGTTTCATGAGAATCGGTCGAGCCGTTTCGGAGGAGTTTGGCAACGAAAACTGTGACACGAGAATTTTATATATTAGATATGTATGTATTAACGAAAAAAGGTATCTAAATATGTTTCCGCATTCTAGATTCCATAACTCAAGCTAGTTAAGCTACGCTTACCATGGATCTAGATAGCGTTGTGTAGAATGTTGTAAATTATTTATTTATACTAAAGAAAAACAGGAGCTTAAGATTTCTAAAGCGCATCACAAAAATATACGTACGACCCTCATTTTTAATACCTATTATAGATGAGCTTCAAAGATTGAGTGTACGGACTTGGTGGACCGGAGATGGCCCTAGTTCAGCCGGGATGGCGAGGGATATGTCTAAGAGAATCTCATAACCGAAATATATCTGAAGAGCCAATACGGCGTGCGGTTTTAATCGGTAGTTAGCGTGAGCGTATAGCCTATAACCATCCTCGATAAACGGACTATACGAGAACACAAAAATAATTTGCTCAATTTGAACCAGCAGTTCCTCAGATTAGCGTGTTCAACTGAACAAACTCATAAGTTTTATAATATTCGTACCTAGGTATCTGATATGAGAATAATCTTTTGTCAGTGTCCGAGTAAATATGAGTAATAAAAACGATGAAAAAACAGGTAGATGTTTGTGAAATGAATCACTGAGAGGTAACAAACATTCTTTGTGGTTGCAGAATAGTAATGAAGAATTAATTATTGTCCTTATTGATATTTTGCGAAAAGGACATTCTGCGAAATGGATTAGTATTAATCAATTAGCCTATCACAGTCCACAGCTGGACATAGGCCTCTTCCAATGTTCGGAGACTCTGGTCTACTGTCCCCACGCTGGCCAGACGGGTTGGTACAGGGTTTTATTTCGAGTGTTCCTTCTCTCGCAGTGATATCAGCTGATTGTTTTTTTTTTCACTGAGGTGGCAGGGCAGACAAGCACACGGCACACCTGATGGAAAGTGGTTACCGTGGGCTATGGACGTGTGCAACACCAGGGGAGTCACAATCGTGCTGCCGACCCTGTAAACAAAGAGAGTTTCCGTGCCGTCAGTGTAGAAGACAAAACAGGAATAGCCTTTAGTCTTCCCACTGACATCACAAAACCTCTCCTTTGAGCTGTGGCTACCCTACTCACCGCCTGCAACACAACACGAGGTTATTATGGCCGCGGTATTCTATAGGGCGGAGGTACTTCCCCAGTCGGACTGCTCAATTGGACGGAAATACAGTCAAGACCTATCTCCTACATTTTTTCATTAGTCGCCTCTTACGACGTCATTCTTAATGAGATGGGCGTGATATCTTATGTATTCTTTCGCAGTCGCGTATTACTAAACATACTAAAATACTAAATAACAATAAATATAATGAGGTAACATAACACAAAACGATTCTAACGACAAATGAAGTTTGCCGGTTCATTTTACCACTGAACCGATCATGATGCTATTTCAAATCGATTACATAGAAAAAAAATAATCGGTCTAGGCTAGACTAGGTTTGAACCCGTGGTCTTTGCCTTACAGGGGCAATGCTTTGACCACTAAGCTACCAAACCTCGCCCTAACCAATCCAAATTTCTCCTTCTATATCTGTCTTTGAGGCGACAGTGGAGCGTCAACCGATATTCTTACAAACTATCGGAACCATTGAAAGATTTTTCAATCGTTTTGAAACATTAATTTTTGACTACTCTGGCCATACAATTTTTTATTATATTCTATTCAAATCGATTTGAATATGTAGCAGGTAAATTGCTTGAAAAATTAATTCGAAATGATGCTTTTTATTTAGGCACATAGGAATTTCCCGATACGGTTTCTAAGCCAAATACTTATATTATTAGTACCTTTAATTACTGAAAACATTACCCAACAACAACTTACATACCCTATCACGTTGCTACTCCATAATATGAACCTATTTTCCTGTACAAAGGCAAAAGGTCGCGTTTGTATTCATATCACGCAGCCTGTCTCTGAGGTCAAACGACGCAATAACCTCTGCCTACCATACGCTTGACGTGACGAAACGTCGTGAAGGTTGAGTTTTGATCCGGGAATCGAGGAGATATTTTCAACCTTGATTTTTTTGTAGTAATACCTACTTGAGTCTTGGTATCATGAGCATATTTCTATACATAGCAGTGGCAATATTATACCGCCTAAACTATGGTAAGACAAAGACAGCCTCTGTGGCGTAGCGGTAGTGAACGCGGCCGCTACGCAGAAGGCGCGGGTTCGATCCCCGCTCAGTGCAAATATTTGTATGCATGAATATGTATATTTGCATTGGTCTGGGTGTTCCTATGTATAATATGTATGTATTTACAAAAAAAAAGTATCTAAGTATTTTTATCCGCATTCTAGATTCCATAACACAAGCTTGTTCAGCAATGTTTACCATGGATCTAGAAAGCGTTGTGTTGTGTAATGTAAATGGCAAGTTCGTGAATGTGAATACGTGAACTTCGTTTTGTAAATGGTATTATTATTAATCTAAGGGTATAGGTATTTTTTGAAAGGAAAATTTTGACGTGGTCTACACCAAAGCGTAGGACGCGGACGTAGTGTAGGACGCCCAACGGCCAGGTGGAAGGACGACCTCATCAAGGTCGCCGGGAAGCGCTGGATGCGGACTGCTTTCTAGATCGGTCGTTCTGGAAGTCTATAGGAGAGACCTATGTTCAGCAGTGGACTGTGTGTGGCTGATATGATGATGACACTAATGCACGTGTGTAACACCAGAGGAGTCACACTCCGATTCAAGCTAGGCCGCTTGTCAAGCTTACAGCGAATCTTGGACCATCTTAAAACCGTAGAAGACCCAGGGACAGCCGAGGTGCGAGAGAAATGCGTTATCAGGTACATTAGGTACACGCAGGCCATTGCTGGACATAGGACTCTCCCAAAGTTGGGAGGCTCTGTCCTACTGTGTCCACGCTGGCCAGACGGGTTGGTACAGGGCTTTATTTCGAGTGTTCCTTCTCTCGCAGTGATATCGTCTGCGTATGTTTCCGTCAGTCGCCTCTTACGACACCATTCGGATGAGATGGGGTGTGGTGATACTTGTATTCGTTCTCCGTCACCACACGGTTACTTATCAGCCCCTCTAGACAAGTGGCAAGCGAATTGACGAATGTATGGGATTTGACGTAAATGACAGTCGTTAACGCATGTCAAATACGTCAAATCCTATACATTCGTCATTCTATTCCATCAAACGCCTGCTAGCGAATTGCCACTCGGACCTTATTAGGATATTAGATAACCTTTACACTCTAGTAATTTAGACTTGGGATGGCGTGTGGTGTTAGTCGGTCTGAGTCCCAACCACCCAACTCATTCATCATAATAATAGGGCTGATACGATGATATGAAAGTTAACATGTCAAGGTCTACCAACGCAAGAATTATAAAGAAAAGCGATACGTTGTTGTGGAAATGCCTCGATATCGATCCGCTCTGCTTACCCTCATAATTGCTTGGCGTGAATGCACGCACGCTATCTCCCAGCTTAGCGGCTTTGGAAGGCGGTAATGTGAGTTAAGTGTCGGTTTGGTATTCGAATGGGTAACGTCAATGATCGTTTATTACAATGAGCTATGGTAGAATAAGCAATTGAGCAGTCCGACTGGGGAAGTACCTCCATAATAACATCGTGTTATATTCCCAGCGATGAGTAGGGTAGTCAGAGCTCACTGGGGAGATTTTGTTCTGTCAGTAGAAAGACCAAAGGCTCGTCCTTGTACTGCGTGAAGGTTCTAGTATAAACATCACGAAGCGCAGCATCATCAAGGAGAACCAGATTGCCCCTTGCCCGCTTTACACTGTGTCCTCTATTAGTCAAAGGGACACGTGGAAACCCTCCGAACAGCTCTGTACAGGGCCGTTCTCGCCTCGGCCTAAATTTTACTGTTGGAGAGAAGCGCTGCAGTCTTCATTGCTCAAGGTAAACGGCGAGGAGATCAAGCATCATGTACTGATGAATATCAATTAGTCTACCACTGTCCTCTCTGGACATTTGCCTCTCCCAACGTTGGAAGGCGTTAGCCTGCTGTTTTCAAGCTGGCCAGACGGGTTGGTACAGGGTTATATTTCGAGTGTTCCTTCTCTCGCAGTGATATCGTCTGCGTATGTTTCCGTCAGTCACCTCTTACGACACCCTTCGGATGAGATGGGGTGGTGATACTTGTACTCTTTCTCCGTCACCACACAGAACTGATTGGTATCTAAGTATTTTTCTTTAACAATTAATAAACAAAACATAGCAAGTCCTAACTAGATATTGCAACTAGTAATGACCGACAATTAGCAACATGCGAAGAGTAATTCAAGGAAAATGGTTTAGCAACTAACATACTATGTATTGTTGTGATGTGGGGTATGAAAGGAAATAGATTCAGCGCTACTCAAGCTGTGGAATGAACTCCCTGCTGTGGTTTATTCAAGCAACTACCGTATGGGGTTCTTCAAGAAGGGCTTTAGAAGGTTCCTACCGGCGCGAAGGTTCCTACCGGCGCTATGGGATTGCTATGCATTGAGGACAGCCTCTGTGGCGTAGCAGTTTCAAACGCGGCCGCTACGCAGGAGGCGCGGGTTCGATCCCCGCTCAATACAAATATTTGTATGCATGAATATGGGTATTTGTATTGGTTTGGTCGCGCCTGACCAACGATACGAACATCTATGGCAGTCGTTACGGGTAGTTGGCGAACCAAATAGTCCAGCGACTGATCTAACTGCAATGCTTCAATATCGCCTTTGGGTTGTGGAGGTCAGATGGCGATCGCTTCACGGAAAATATCGAATTTCAGCCAAATCCGCAGTTAGACTGGTTAAGCGGACCCGAGACTCCAATTTGGTAGCTTCGGATGCGACTGGGATTATTACCGTTAGGATGAAAAAAAAGATAGGTACAACTGCCATAAACGTCAAAATATGTGTCAATCCCATGCATTCATCACATCATTATATTTTACAATACGCCGGCCAACGCATTGCCTCTTATCTATGGGGCTGTTATACCCCCTGGGTCAGCTCGGGTGCAAGGGATATGCACTAGCAACATCACCTTCGGCCTTGCACTGCTCGCTGTTATTTTGGCTTGCTGGTAAAATTGACTTGCCTCCGAAGGTCTTAGTCTGCCCAACGGCAGTAAGTAAATATTATTATTAATCAAAACTAGTCACACGAAGTCAGAACAGGAAACCTGCTAAAGAGGGCGTCACTACACAGTTACGTGTACATTACGTGTGCGCGCGCGCAAGTGACGCAACGCGTACGTATCTGGGGTACGATTTACATCACTGTGAAGTACTGAGGGGGGAGGAGGTCTTCTTTAAGTATATTATAGGTAGTACACGACGGTATTTCCGTCCAACTGAACAGTCCGACTGGGGAAGAATCTCCGCCCTACAGAATACCGCTCTTGTCTGCCATATAAATGGTATAAAGAAAATAAGTGTATGGAGAGTGAGAGAAGTGTACATGGCCTATCAAAACTTAGAAGCCAAGATAACCTAATCTGCTTAGCCAGTGTACATGCTAAGCAATGGATAAGGCTAATGCAGTATGAAAGGAACTTCATCCCGCGCACTAGCTGGGGAATGAACTCCTTGCTGTGGCTTGTCAATTTGCAATGGTTTGTCAAGTTTTCAATACGGAGTTCTTCAAGAAGAGCATTAGAAGGTTTGACATAAGTAGTTTTTTTATTGCCGTTATGAAAACAAATATCTATTACGACAAGAAAAACGTGCTGGCACAGAACCCTTCGTGCGCGAGACTGACTCGCACTTGACCGGTGTTTTAAGCATTAGTGCAGTTGTCTAACTTTTAATATATACGATCATTGGGCGAATAGGTTGTAGTGGCCACAAGATTGGCACAATGTCAATGATATTGCCAGACCTCCAAGTATGTTGACGAATACGGAACCCCGTAGTGCGAGCTGAATATTTGCGGAACCAAGTAGAAGATAAGATACACAAACGCCAACTTGAATATAAGGAAAAACAAATTATATCTTACGTCAGACATTTTGCTTTTCTGGTATTCTGGGAATGTGTGATTGATCTTTTAATTTTGTATCTAACAGAATCCGCCCAATTACATATACTAAAAACTATTTTTTCCTAATCCTTACTTAGATAAACACGATGTTAATGTAAATAAATCTCAATATAATAAGTTAAAAGCTATTGTATTATCATGGATTATTTTCAAAATATCTCAAACCTTGAACTAACTTTTAATCTTTACGCAAAACTATTTTCCCACATCGTATACGTAAACAAGATACCGGTTTCGTCCGTCATATAACTTAGGTACCTACATTCCTCACACAGGTTTGTTAGCTAGTTAAGGCACTTAAGGACCTATGGCGACTAAAAATAACTCCGACATAGGGCAAAGTCCGGAGAGACGAAGTGGATTATCGTACAAACAATTACCTGAGTCAGAGAGCTTAGATTTTTTGTTATACACATGGCTCATCTGATTGAACGTGGTAATCATGGACGTGTGCTACACCGGGGGCGTTACACTCGTGCTGCCGACCGAAGAACAGGGAGTTCATGTGCTGTAAGTGCAGAAGACAAAGCAGGAAAAGCCTTTGGTCTTCCCACGGATGCACAAAAACTCTGCAGTGAGCTCTGGCTACCCTACTCACCGCTGCCTGGGCACACAACACGAGGTTATTATGGCCGCGCTATTTTGTAGGGCGGCGGTACTTCCCCAGTCGGACTGCTCAATTGGACGGGAATACCGTCATGTCCTACTTATATATAAGTTAGCTATAGTCAGGACCATCTTAACACAGACACCCTCTTCTTAATATTATGTAAAGTTAAAACACACGTGTCACCTTTCTTCCTACAGTCCCGAATTCTTTAGGCGGGGCGTGAAAAAGCATCTGATGAGGCCGTCAAGCTGAAGACCAACATTGTAACATTGTGTCTGTAATGTCATTCTTTCCTGAAACTTTGTCATCAGTTTACGATCAGGCGAGGTGAAGACATACCGACGTGTTCTATTTAAAAAATAACGGGTATGCGAATAAATGTAGTAGGTTAGATTAGGTAAACACACCTGATCGAAAATACCATGTACCACAGTTCGCCAACTATGATTTTCGGTCCCACGTTATAGGGGGCGAGCCTATTGCCGTCAAACAAGCACTTTTTTATCATTGACTGGCGGATGGAAACCAGCCCTCCCTCTAAGTCGCCTTTTAAGACATCCACGGATAAAAATGGGGTAAGCAACCTAGTATAAAATGCACATAAGTACCTACTTTTTCTCCAACGAAAAAATACACCGTGGACAATGCACATATTCCCACGGAAAGCAGCAAATATGATGAACAACAAGAGTTTCTACCATACAGACAACAATTATTGATAATGACTACAGTAAACAATAAACAAACCATTGTTTTGTTACAGATTCAGACACGCAATCTCTGATATTATTTGATAAACAATTACTACCATCTGTATATCTATCTGTATATCATCTAATATTTTAATCTTAGTTTCGGACTTTCATAGTGCGAATCGGACCTTCAGCGTCCGTCGGGATACTCAGGATCAAGGCAAGGCGGTGAAATTGTTCAAGTATAAATGTTAACATCGGCAACGGCTTCCCTTTGCAGAGTAAGCCGGCTGGAATCGTATTGTCGGGCGCGGCGCGATGAGCGAGAGAGGCTCGCTGACATCGCTGCACGCGCCCGAAGGCGGCTCGGGCGTCGGAGGGCGCAAACTGACCTCCGCCCCCCATGAGCGCGGGCCTGAGGGTGACGGGTGGCGCCGCCCGTCACCCTAGCAGGAGCAGGCCACGGCGGCGTCGCGCATCGTAGGACGATGCGCGCCTCCCCACACCGGGATTGAGTCGGGGACCGCGTGGTCCCCCCCTTCCCGAGGAGGGCCAGACCGAGAGGGATGGCCCTGGGTCAGCCGGGGTGCGAGGGATATGTCGCATGACAACCTCACCTTCGGCCTAGTACTACGACCCAGAGACGGCGTGCGGTTTAGTCGGTTCGAGTCCGACATAACCTCTCCCTCCGGCTCCGGAGGGGTGGGTATCCGTGGGGATTACCCGCACGTAAAAAAAAAAAAAAGGAATCGTATTGTAATGACCACTCGCCACTGCTCAGGATACTAGTCTTATATTGTCAAACTGGGTTAAACAAGATTTCTTACTGTAGTGGATATATTTATTGATCAGATTCTAACAAATTAATGTTAGATTTTACGCTTATCTTTCAAAATACAGTATACAAATATCGGCAAACGACTCGGACGTCCGATTCACTACTACTTTTTTTACGTGAGGAAAATCCCCACGACTAACCCCCCCCCCCCCCCCCGCCGGAGGAGGGGGGTATCGAAACGACTGAACTAAACCGCACGCCGTCTGTGGGTCGTTGTGCTAGGCCGGAGGTGAGGTTGTCAGACAACATATCCCTCGCACCCGGCTGACCCAGGGCCATTCCTCTCGGTCTGGCCCTCTTTCGAAATTAATACTACTGGTAACCCCAAATAAGATTGTATTGGAGAATTCGAATGACATTTTTAAGCATTTTGCATAAAATAGGAGAAATTTGAATCGGTACCTGGTAGCTTAGTGGTTAAGCTTTGCCCTTGTAAGGCAAAGATCGCGGGTTCATACCCCGCCTAGACCGATTAAAGTTTTCCCAAGAAGTGGTTTTCCCAAGCCCAAGAAGTGGTCCATGTAGCTCAGTTAGTCAGTGCATACTCCCTGAAACAGACTGGTTGCGGGTTCAATTTCCGCCTTGGACATTTACTTTTTCCAATGTAAATTAATAGGAATAGTTAGCATAGTATTTGTTTATAATTTCATTAAATTATAATGATGTCTATAATATTACGGGCACGTGTGGAATTAAAAAGATTTTATTTCTTTCTAAATCATAAATTAAAACCATTTTCTTCCTAAACCAAGAAAGAAACCAATTCACTGATACTATCATGGCGACCTTTAGTGTTCTAAATAAGTGCTACAGGTTGCACGGCAGCCATTGTTCTAAGATATATATTCGTTCAGAAACAAAATAGTATCAACCGCCCTGGCATTTCAACTGTGAAACAATTAAATGAAAAACATTGAAACTTTTACCAAAAAAATATAATTCACAGCTTTTGTTTCCAGCGGGCCTTGAAGACTTCGTTTTGCAATAATTATTTTTTTGTAAAAACTTCCAGTTACCTACTTATAATTTCCATGTTTTTTTTTTTATAGGACACGTCAATTTCTATCCACCTCGTCTGATGGTAAGCTGAAGGCAAAGTCTCAGGAAAGAGGGTCACCATTACATAAACGTACCATGTTAACAATGGTGGCACATAGCTTGACGGCCTCGTCACAAGAGGATTGTCATCTACGCATCGCGTGGCACCCACCGGTCCCACTAGTGCTGCGACCACAATCCCCCCTGCCCGGCTATGCTCTTGCTGACCCCTGAACGTAATCCAACCGAGATTGGATTACTATAGAGGGTCTTTCGCAATCGTGCGCGGTGGTACCCGCCCAGCCGAAATTTGTGCCATCAAATTTCTACCACCAGTAAAATGTATGCTGTACGGATTTAAAACACTATCTGAACTTCCAACCGCGAGACCTGCTTGCTATTTGTATAACAGTCGGAATTAACGCAGCTTTTTTTTTAATACACAGATAGTTTCTGTAAACTCTCCAGTGAGCTCTGGCTACCGTACTCACCGCCGGGGACACAACACGAGGTTATTATGGCCGCGGTATTCTGTAGGGCGGAGGTACTTCCCCAGTTGGACTGCTCAATTAGACGGAAATACCGTCGTGTCCTCCTTTAATACTAGTCACTTCGTTGACCCCACGGTGGCGAGCCTATTGCCGTTGTCAGGGACTGAGTAGGATTCGCCAGAACCTCGTCTGTTTGTTAACAGGTACACTGCGTGCAGGTGAGAATGTCTTGGGACCTGGAAAACTGTCATATGTCCCATACCTTGGCCTATAGGCGCGTGCCACACCAGGGGAGACAACCTTCCCGTCCAGCTCCAGCATGGGTGATATACGTGGGGATTTCCTGCGCGTTAAAAGAAAACGCTGTCAACCTTCTCATGTTCTTGAAGAACTCCATACTGTTTTTTTTTTTTACGTGCGGGAAATCCCCACGGATCGGAGCCGAAGGGGGAGGTTATGTCGGACTCGAACCAAGTAAACCGCACGCCGTCTGTGGGTCGATGTGCTAGGCCGGAGGTGAGGTTGTCTTTTGACATATCCCTCGCACCCCGGCTGACCCAGGGCCATTCCTCTCGGTCTGGCCCTCCTCGGGAGGGGGGACCACGCGGTCCCCGACTCGCCCCCGGTATGGGGTGGGGCGCGCATCGTCCTACGATGCGCGCCGCCGCCGTGGCCTGCAACTCCATATTGTATGTAGTCGCCTGAAAAAACCCCAATGGGAAGTTAATTTTATTTCCATTCGCTTGAGCGTGCGTGGGATGAAGTTTCATTCATTCAGTATGCACCGTTACCGGTCGTAATGTGTAAGGATAGACTCCCCTTAACAGGGCTTAGCCCACCGCCTACCCGTTCGTAGATTTATAGGCGTGAGTATGTAAGACAGTGCGGCCATACTGCCATACTCAAAAACTAATTAACAAAATATTAATTCTCCAATTTGAATAATCTCATGGTGTTGTGTAAGTAATTAGGAAAGTTCTTCACGCTTTCACGTGATAGGAGCCGTTTGCTATGCAAATTCATAGCCATTTTACTGTACATAATGTGTTATTTGTACTGTTTAGAACGACATGTAGTAATAACATGGACAGCAGATATTTATTCATTTTCGATGACGTAGAAAGCAGGCAGGCCATATCGTCACAGAGAAGCCAAGTGGAGCCGTCTGTCACCCTAGCAGAAGCAGAATGAGATACGTCTTTTGACTTTTGGAAATTTTCATGATAAAATATTCAAATCAATTTAAATAGAAAAAATTTAATCGGTCTAGGCGGGGCTTGAACCCGCGATCTTTGCCTTACAGGGGCAATGCTTTGACCACTAAGCTACCAGACCTCGCTCTAACCAATTCAAATTTCTCCTATATCTGTCTTTGAGGCGACAGTGGAGCATCTACCGACATTCTTACGAACTATTGGAATCAATGAATGATTTTTTGAATCATTTTTAAACATTGATTTTTGACTACTCCGCCAATACATTCATTTCATGCTAAATGTTATATAGAAGGCGGTAACCAAGGCAGTAATGGCATCTGACAGGAATTTATGGAGGAGAATAATATGTTGCGCCGACCCCAAATAATTGGGTCCAGGGCAGGCAGATGATGATTCGTGAGGGATATGCCAGGGACAACCTCACCCTCGACAATGGATGACCCAACACGGCGTGCGGATTTAGTCGGTTCGAGTGTTATATAACCACCGCCTGTGATTTCTGCACTATAAAATAAGATAGAAATTGATTGCAAACAAACGAATATTTCGCCTTTACAATATTAACAACATACAATACTTTTTTATTTTAAATTAAATTATAATAGGTAATCATTCATTACAAATACAATAAAATGTTTATAGGAAATAACATTAAGTACACAAATCTGTATTCGTAATAAAATTAATTTGGCTACAGATAGATCTATTCGTGTTAATATAATATAATGTTATGTAAGTCGGTCAGTATGCCATTTAATCTCACAGACATTGACAAACAAGATTGCCCTGCGGCTTTTCTCGCAGAGAGCACACGTTATGGTCTTAAAATTGAAGAATATTGAGGAAATTTAACTAATTAGCCGACTCGTCCCAGCTTCGCCCGGGGCATATTTTGAAATCCCGTAGTACCCCATTAAGCCGGTAATTTTTAAGTCTTCAGAAAATTTACGGATATCTACCGGATTTGTTGACATTTATGATCACTACTCCGCTCCCTTAAGTAGTAGCGTGATGAAACATAGCCCATAACCTTCGTCGATAAACGAAGTATTCAAAACAAGAAGAATTTTTCAATTCGATCCAGTATTTACTGAGATTAGCGCGTTCAACCAAACTAATAAACTCTTCAGCTTTATAATCCTACTAGGTATATTCAACTAATATTATTAACGCGAAAGTTTGTAGGTAAGTATGAACGGATGAATGTTACTCTTTCACGTAAAAACTACTGAATGGATTTAAATGAAACTTTACAATAATATAGCTTATAGATCAGGATAATACATAGGATACAATTTATAACGATAACCGATTTTATAGCGTTAACTGACATCCACGCGGCCGGAGTAGCAAGCACACGCTAGTATTAATATAGATTCATGATACTGAACCCATTTTTTTTTTTCAATTTTTGTTTGCTTGTCAGTCATGTACGCAAAAACTACTGAACGGTCTTTGATGCAGTTTTTTGTTTATAAGATCTTGGTCAAACCTACATAACTTTTAATTTTATGTAAGTTAAGTAACGGAGATACATAAACTCACGCCTGTAAATCCCTGAAGGGCTAGGCAGGGGTGTTTTTTTTTTTTTACGTGCGGGAAATCCCCACGGATCGGACTCGAACCGACTAAACCGCACGCCGTCTGTGAGTCGATGTGCTAGGCCGAAGGTTAGGTAGTCTTGTGACATATCTCTCGCACCCCGGCTGACCCAGGGCCATTCCTCTCGGTCTGGTCCTCCTCGGGAGGGGGGACCACGCGGACCCCGACTCGCACCCGGTATGGGGGCCACCCCGGTATGGGGGAAGGCAGAGGTATATTTAAACTCACATTTTGCCAACTAGAATTTTGGTTCCCACGTAATAGGGACCGCACCTATTGCCATCCGGGCACTTAGTCATGGGCTGTATGTATACTGTCGTATGGAGAATAGCCCTATCCCTTAGTCCCCTTCTACGACACCCGCGGGAAGAAATGGAGTGGCGCTATTTTACTGCACCGGGAACCACGGAGATAAATTTTTTTTATACTACTTAGGTGGCAGACAAGCACACGGCGCACCTGATGGAAAGTGGTTACCGTGACCTATGGACGTGTGCAACAGCTGAGGCGTCACACTCACGCTTCCGACCTTGTTAGAACAGAGAGCTTTTGTGCCGTCAGTGTAGAAGATAAAGCAGGACAAGCCATTGGTCTTCCCACTGATAGCACAAAAGCTCTCCAATGAGCTCCGGCTACCATACTCACCGCCGGGAACATAACACGAGGTTATTATGGCCGTGGTATTCTGTAGGGCGGAGGCACTTCCCCAGTCGGACTGTCCGACTGCTCAATGGGGATGCCGCCTGCGCTTTTATCCCTACAGAGGGCGCCTCGTAATGGCCAATGTTAGCTGTCATCTACGTAGATTTCATTGTTTGTCTCTTCAAATCTGACAGCTATGAGTTTGTTATTGTCACAGAACAGATGGTTATTGTTTTTTGGTCCTATGCTGCTGCCATTTACAATTGGTTTTGCGTCGGTATCCCCATTGGACGAAAATACAGCCGTGTCCTACATAAGCATAAATTGGAACAAACAGACATTAATTGAAGATTTGCATGCTGTAGTCTACGGCTAAACATGCTGTGCTTGTACATAGTGTAAGATCCATGTTACCATGTTTAAAGGCAAATAAATTATTCTATTCTATTCTATTCTATTCTATTCACATGGGCAAAGTCGCGGGTGCCAGCTAGTAAAAATTAAAATTATCTGATTTTTAAGAAAAAGATGTGCCTACGTTTACGTACATTATAAAAAAAAAACAAATGCGCTACCTACGCTGCATTTGGGTTTTTATCTTTTTTAGTTTTTTTTTTTTTAGTTTTTACAATAGATAAAATTATAATAATTTACTTCCTAATGAACGTTTGTAATATTTTTATGTTTTATTATTTAATTCAGCAGTAATATTCATACAAAACTGGGATTTAATACAAAAAGTAGCACAAATTACATTAATGAATTAGATGATATTTTTTATTTAAGGGTCTCGTACCTAAAAAACGGATCTTCATATTATACGAACACTTCATTGTCCGTCTGTTTGTCAAGAACTTTTTTTATATTTGGTAGGTAGGTCAATTGACTGCACCCCGCTGGATGGTAAAAAGCTGAGGTGTAGTCCAGAAGATACGGACTACCATTTCCGAAGTTATTAATTGAACTTAGCATGATGGTCCCTAACATGACGACCTTGATAGAAGCTTTTTTCACGCCCCGCTTTTGTGGAAAACCTTCCATAGTAAGGCAATCTCGGTTGGGTTGCGTTCAGGGATCAGCAAGTGCATAGCCGGGCAGGGAGGTTGTGGTCGCAGCACTAGTGAGACCAGCGGATGTCACGCGGGGCTGATTGCCACTATTGTTAATGGTACGTGTATTTCATGGTGACCCTCTTTCCCGAGACTTTGCCTAGAGCTTACCATCAGGCGATGTGGAGTCTAATTGTCGTGTCCTATATGAACTGAAGAACCCGTGACTGCAAGAAAAGGAATGCGTGGAGTTATCACACTGTAATTCATACCACATATTCAGCTCTGTTACATCTTGAAACAGTGCAAAAATCAAACTTTTAAGCAATCTTTTAAGTAATATTGGTTTTTGTACCATATAGAATATAATATAATAAATCGGAAAGTGTATATGTGTCTGTTTGTTCGTCTTTCACGGATAAACCACTGAACCGATTTTGATGAAATTTGGTATCGGGGTAGATTAGACCTTTCGAAAGGACATAGGTTATGTCTGGTCGCGTTAGAGGACATCCACGCCGGCAGAGCCGCGGGCAAAAGCTACTGTACCATAAGTTTATCCCTTAATACAATTTTGTACGGACCTTCGGAATGCTGGCGAATCGGACTAGCACTCTGCAGCACCGGCTTTTTAAAGTACCTACCGAAACACGGATATGTATTTTCGAAACTCCTGCGCATGTGCACTAAAAATTAATTACCTATGTATTGATCTTTTTTGATTGCACATCTATATGAATTCAAGCATCCAGAAGGCAACGTATCCAAGCCTGTTAATCCCCTAAGGGGAACGCAGCGCTGTGTTAACACCCACTTTTCGCAAAATATGATTTTCGGTTTAACGTGTTTTTTTTTACGTGAGGGAAATCCCCACGGATACCCCCCCCCCCCTCTCTCTCTCCGAAGCCGGAGGGGGAGGTTATGTCGGACTCGAACCCACTCGAACTAGAAGGTGAAGCTGCCTTTCGACCGAAGATGTGCTATGCTACGTTGCTATGGATGCCTTTGATATTCACTAATCTTTTTTTTTTTATTCCACTTAGGTGGCAGACAAGCTCACGGCCCAGCTGATGGAAAGGTACTTAGTAGACAAAGCAGGAATAGCCTTTGGTCTTCCCACTGACAGCACAAAAACTCTCCAGTGAGCTCTGGCTACACAACACAACACGAGGTTATCATGGCCGCGGTATTCTGTAGGGTGCAGGTACTTCCCCAGTCGGACTGCTCAATTGGACGAAAATACCGTCGTGTTCTACCTCCTACGTAATCATATAAGTTGGTCCACATAGCATAGCACTGGTGGATAGGAACTGAATGAATATGATTGGTAGATATCAAACGCATAAATTGCAACGTAGCATAAATCACCGGTAGAAAGGCAGCCTTAAAGGGTTAAAATACGATATTTTCCTGTACGAAGTGACAAGCTATTACGAAATACGAAAGTTTTTTAAATTTTTGTTCTCAATCAATCATATGGCAGTTAAACCCATTAAAGCCTTAGAATTCAAACCAAAAGGTCAGAAATATTTTTACAACATAGTCAAAATGATCTGTTAAGATCAAATCAACATACATACATATAATCACGCCTTTATCCCCCGAGGTTAAGGCAGAGGTGAATTAACACCCACATTTCACCAATCTGTATTCGGTCCCACGTAATATATATATAATATGTGGGGGTGAGCCTATTGCCGTATTGCGGGCACTATTATTGAGTCGAGCCATGCATCTGAGGCTGAGTCGGGCCTGTAAATGTCTGTCTGATGTTAAAGTTAATCAGCCTTATCCCTTAGTCGCCTTGTACGACACCACATGGGAAGAGAAGGGGTGGCCCAAATTCTACTCTGCCGGGAACCACGCGGCTTAAAATCAAATCAAGCTGTTGTATTATAGCTGGAACTAAAGGAGTGTACCTAATATCAGGAAGTGGCGAATACATAACATAACATAAACTCACGCCTTTATTCCCGAAGGGGTAGGCAGAGGTGCTAGGACCCACATTTCGCCGGTTTATGTTTTGGTCCCAATATAATAGGTGGCGAGCCTATTGCCATTAACTGGGCACTTATAAACCTGCGATAAATACACACATAACTTCGAAAAGCATCGAAAAGTCATTGGTGTGTACATTTTTCGTCAAGACCGATCTGATACTGGCTGTTCAAGAGCCACTAGGCCCAAGAGGCGAAGGTATTGATTGCGAACAAGATTATGATGACTAGTACGAAAACTATTGTCGAAAACCTCTCGCATATTATGATAACGTCACTCAAAACAGTGACGTCATTGGTTTTAATTCTCAACAGAGTACAATTCTAAAAGTAAATATTGGTTGGTAGTCTATCGCGTCTGTGTGGTGATAGAAAAGGAATATAAGTATCACCACCCTATCTAATTCAAAGGGTGTCGTAAGAGGCGACTGACGGAAACATACGCAGACGATATCACTGCGAAAGAAGGAACACTCGAAATAAAACCCTGTACCAACCCGTCTGGCCAGCGTGGACACAGTAGGGCAGAGCCTCCCAACATTGGGAGAGGCCTATGTCCAGCTGTGGTCTGCGATTGACTAATTGAATGAGTAAACCGTGTTGTTAACTATTTTGAACATTTCAACAGCATATTAGCAATAACTAGTGTCGAGGATTCTGCCGAATTTTATCTTACGTCGTGCGAGAGCCAGTACGCTTGTATTCAAAACTTAGACTTTGGAGCCTGAAGTAGTTCTCCTCTCTCCTGTACTTTGTATTTCTTTCTTCCTTCCACAATTTTGTTCAAGTAGACTTATACGGGAACGACAGTCGTCTGTCTACCTGACTCCAAGAAGAAATCCTCCACCAGAGTTTCGTCTGCCAATCCGCAGATGTAACATCTAACACATGATATTGGCTTGGAGTTCACAAAATCTTGATGGAGCTAGATACCGTAAAACAATCAACCAATGGCCAAACGCAATGGTCAGGGTTTTATTTCTATTTTTTTTATATCGTCTGCGTATGTTTCCGTCAGTCGCTTTTTACGACACCCTTCGGATGAGATAGGGTGGTGATACTTGTATTCTTTCTCCGTCACGACACGGATTGATTCGGTAAAAATTTAACTTAACCCATTTTATAATCCGAAGTAGTTCAAGTATAATTCATTACTTAATATAAGACATAAAACTAAGTTTATTCTACTGAAGACTTCGATATTTTAATGTTTATCAAAAACCGGTTTTTAACTATCATAGTGTTCACAATAATTGCGGTGTTATACAATAAAAATCATTTTACCGAGCTAATACATCTAATATGTACAAGTACCTCATACTAAGATGTTATTTCGTACCGATAATACGAAAAACCGGTATCACACCGTATTTCGTAGTCACACATCCATATTCTACTCGCAGCGAGTACAAAACAAATATAAATAGCACTCACCTCTTTATAACTCAATAATAATAAACTTCAACTCCAAAATATAACAATAAAACACCTATTTTTATTATATTTACACAATCACAGAAACATACACGGGAAATAAATTTTGACACCTGTCAAAAGTCACTAGTGTTTTTTTTCGGTGAGAGATGTACAATGAACGTGCGCGCCAAGTCTATTTGCCGGACAAACTAAACTGAATCGTCCGTTTCTGTTGTACACTTTCGAATCTTGCAACGATGCCACTACAAACGTATTTTCTTCTAAACAATCTCCCTTTCTACCTTATCGTAAACTAATAAAGTTTACATTCGATAGATTTAAAGATTTCCGAACAGAATAATTTAAAAAGTCTAGTTTTAATAACACCTTTGGTTGGTAACAGAAATTGAACTTCTTTGCTTGGGTTTAAAGTCTAGATTTAATCTTTCCGTATGTAGGTGGAACATCCGCAAAGGTTGTAGCACAGATATGTTTAATGCCTATTATACAAGACTAGGCCTATATAATAGCAAAAATAAACACAAGACTAAGTAGGTAGATCTGTATATATTAAAAGAATTATAGGGTATATTTTAAAAACTACTATCACTTCATAGTGCAGAAGCGGTTCGGCAACTCTTGGAACTCTTTACCAGCACATATGTGTCCTTCTTCCTACAGTCCCGGGTCCTTTAAGCGGCGCGTGGAAAAGCATCTAATGAGACCGACAAGCTGAGGGCCACCATTGCAGCATTGTTGGTGTATGTATTGGTGACCCCCTTTCCTGAGATTTATTTGAACTGAGGTGCATTCAAATTTTAACAAACATGGTGGTAGATGAAAATATAAATATAACCTACTATAAAATTTCTAATATTTTATCATAAGTCAGTCGTATACATATCTAGGTATATTTAGGGATTAATTTATAGATATCTCCAAGTTTACACTTTAGAGCTTTGATGCTTTTAGAGCAAATTCCGGCTGACCGTCTGAGATTTTTCTCTCAAGTTTGGAAACCATAAAAGACACACTGTACACTGTCTTAGTCTTTCTAAATGTTTTTTTTTAAATTTTGCCTTTCTTGGTTACCTAACGAATATTTTCATGCCAAAGTAAAAAATAAATAAGAGAAACGTATAAATCATAGATGTAGTATTTTGTATAAATATAATAATTTCTGTGGCGTAGCCTCTTAAAGGTTCTATATCAAAAATATTCCAAAATGTGCGGGTAGCTGCACAACCTTCTAACTCACGGACTCGACGACGAAGGACGTATTTAATCTAATTGAGAGAATAATGCCGTAATATCTAAGTAGTATTCAAATTCAAATTCATTTATTTCGTGAGCATAGGTTACAGAATACTTAGATGTTATAAATGATAATATGTACACCATTATGTACACCCATGACATAAAATTTATACCGTGAAATACCGCTAGTTACCTCGTTCAGTGCATCATCTGTGTCCGAACTAGATAAATGAATATTCTATTATTAACATGAACACCTGATGAAAGTGGTAACCGTGGCCTATGGACGTCTGCCACACTCATGCTGCCGACCTACTACTACTGCCCACTAGGAACCTTTTAATGCCCTCAACATATTGTGTCGCCTGGACTAGAGAGATGTAACTGACTGCAAATAAGTTTTTGGTGCAAACTGTAAGCTTATATTGCTAATAATGAATGAATAAATTAATAAATAGCAGGGACTGTAAAATAATCTTATATCATTTATATCGATTTTTTTTTAATTTACCTCAAATGTTTAAGGACATTTTACACAGCACTATCTAGATCCAAAGTAAGCTAAGCTTCATTAGCTTGTTTTACGGGTTCTAAAATGTGATTAAATATTATTTTATACTTTTTTGTAAATTCGTACATATTGTACATCCATAAAAACACTCAGACCAATTCTAGTAAAACTAATAAGTACCTATATAAATCTAATGTTTTATAAAAATAATTCATTTCCTGTATCTTTTTCAGACACTTATTAATATTAATCTAGACCTAATTAAGTCTACATCTTATGTGCGGAAACATTGAATGATGTTACTATTATTTTTAAGCTTTAATCGTTGTAACATCTATTATAAGTTTTAAACATTTGCACCGGACTGGAAGGCGTGACCGCTGCTGATGCGACACAAGCAGGAGCTGCGAGTCACGGAGATGAAAATGCTGCGGTGGGTGTGTCGTCACGTCGCGTAAAGATCGCGTGAGGAATTCTCGTATCTGCAGGAGCCTTCATGCCCATGACATCGCAGATAAAATGTAAGAGAGACTCCTTCGCTGGTGCGGCCACGTCCTGCAGCAACAGCCAGGCTACGTGGGTAACAAATGACCAACTAGCCCCCGCCGGATACAGACAAAAGGGGTAGGCCCAAGAAGTCCTGGCTTGACGTCGTGGAGGGCGACATGTATTTTTTTTATATAGGAAACGTCAATTTGACTTTACCTTGCCTGATGGTTAGCTGAAGGCAAAGTCTCAGGAGAGAAGGCCACCATTACATACACGTGCCATGTTAACAATGGTGGCACTCAGCTTGACGGCCTCATCATATGCTTTTTCACGCCCCGCTTAAAGGACCCGGGACTGTAGGAAGAGGGAAACACGTGAGCTGGCAAGGAATTCCAGGTCTTAATGGTGCGACAAAGGAAAGAGTCACCGAACCGCTTGGTTCTTGAAGGAATGTTCTGCACCGTATGCGGGTGACATCTAAGCCCTGCACATGTCGTCCTGTATAGGAAAGGAGAGGGTGGGACTAATTGGAATAGCTCTTGTGCAAATAGTCTCACTGCAATGTACGTGCGTGAGACTATTTGCACAAGTGCGATCAAGATCGTGCGAAGTGGAGCAGGAAGAGCCGGAAGGCGGAGCCTGAGCTCCGAGTTCACCTTGGTCTGAATTGGAAGCAATCAGGAAAATATGTCTCCATTGACGATGATGATGAAAATTATTTTTAAACATTGTTCCCAGCTACATATTATTGTGGTTAGTTATGTTATGTTCTAGTTGTCTAACCACAAAGGAAACAAACGTATACATAAAAAAAAATGGTCTATCTGTCTGTAGGTAACAAGCAATCTCCGAAACGGCTGGGCCGATATTCACTCGATCTTTACTGTTGATAAGTGAAGTTAAAGGCGTCACTTGGACTAAGTAATTACTTTTATTACAAAAACATATTAAGGTTTCGCAGAAAATAATTAAAACCCAGATCGAAATCTACGCGATCGCGATCACAGTTAGTTAAAAGAACTTTATTCAAACAATTACAAATATTTACATAACAATGATTTTGAGATTGAAACTACATTTCCAAATAATTACACAATAAGCACTAAAAAGAAAACTAAAAGTTAAAATGCGTCGTGGAATTCATCCGCATCGCATGCCTCTTGTGGAAGTGTTCCCAGAAGACTGACAGCACACGAAACGATTTGTCACTCATAAAAAGGGGCTTGTTAATCATTAGGCGGAATCCAGCCGAATTAATCATGCATTAGGTAACTAATTCTGTATGTTAATTCATTTTTTTCCGTTGAATTAAGTTTTTATTTTTAAATATGTATAATAAAACATAAACGATATCAAATTAAATTTAAACCTAGAAACAAAAACAAGCTAAACTTAATCAATAAATATTTACATACATAACGCGTCGTGAAATTCCTCCACATTATCACCGACCGGTAACGTTTCCAGAAGGCTGGCAGCATTGCCACTTTGAATGGCAATGCACCTCTATGCAAGATTATAACCAGCCTTCTGGTCACGCGTAGCCACTTGGCCCCCATCAAATTAGGTATATGTAGGATCAAGTTTTTGTAATACTAGAATAGTAAAGTAGAATATTTCAGTAGGTATTATATTGTTTAGTTTGCTTCAGGAGCGGAACCAAAAAGGAAACCGCCAAGGTGATATTGAGGTTTCTTTAATTTGAACTAGATATATATCTAGTGACGGCAAAAAAATAATCAAAATCAGTAAGTCAACCAAGTCAGCTTATTGCACTCCAATGCTCGACAATGCCCCTCCCTATGTGAGCCATTCTTCCAGTCTTTTCCAGATATTTGGATGGCGTCAGTCCATCTGGCCAGGGGGCCCACCGTTCAGTGTACCTTCTCGCGGTCTCCACCCTTCTATAAACCTATAACTATAAACCCCCTATAAACCTAGGTTTATCCCAATTCCTATTCCTAGCATCGCGCAATGATGGAAACTTCTGTAAATTGTCGGAGACCTTCCAGAATTGCAAATAAGTATTTGGCTGCTGCAATTTGGTTGCCAATGTTGACTGTCGATTTTAGCTGCTACAGTTTGGTTGCCTCATCAGGCTGGCCGGCGGGACGGTTATTCGGTTACATCGGAGTCGAACAGACTAAAACCGCACGCTGTCTTGGGTCTCGAATGACCCAGAAACTATTCTCCTCCACTGGGAACGAACACGGCAGACGCCTAGCCATGGAGTCATAGTACAAGGTATACGCTTTTATAATAAATTGCCTATATAAGCCGGTCATTGGTATTCCTGAAATTTAAAACCTTCTAAAGACCACCTTATGTAAAAAAAAGCAGCCAAGTGCGAGTCGGACTCGCCCAGGAAGGGTTTCGTAGCAGCAAGTAACATAATATAATACAATAATATGATTGAATGAAAGGTTCATTGCGGTTTACGATTTGTGACGTATTAAAAAAACTACCTACTAAGTAACTAGATCTCGTTCAAACTAATTTTCGGTGGAAGTTTACATACGTATATATATCATATATTTTTTAGTTTTATCATTCTGTTATTTTAGAAGTTACAGAAGGGGTGACACACATTTTACCACTTTGGAAGTGTCTCTCGCGCAAACTAAGTATTAGAAAAAAAAAATTAGAAACCTCAATATCATTTTTGATGACCTGTACATGCTGTGATATTCGCCCTCCGTGGCAGATATTACTAGTAGTTGCCTGGACATCATGTGTCAACGATAAAAAAAAAATCATACGATTAAAAAAATAATATTGAATTTAGAAGTTAGAAAAAAAACTGAAGGAGCGTGACTTGTCTTTTTTCCTATTTTTGTGTGAAAATCTCAATGCTGTTCACAGAATACATCTACTTACCAAGTTTCAACGGCATTGTCCTTATAGTTTCGTAAAAAAGTGGCTGTGAAATACGAGCGGACAGACACAGACATGACGAATCTATAACGGTTCCATTTCTTTCCATTGGGCTACGGAACACTCCTTTACTTTTTTATTAGTTTACAAGCAGTATAGTACAGAATAATACTAAATAATAAAAATTTTGCTATATAATACATAGTAAAATAACATAAAATAGGGGGAGAGACTGCAACTTTAGACATCGAAAAATTCCTCCCCATCGACCTCTACAGGTACCGTGCCCAAAAGGCTGGCGGCATTACCACGCTAAATAGCGATACTAATTCTTTGAGCGAGATAAAGGCCAGCCCTATGGTTACTATAGGACAGATGATTATTTAAAAAACAAAAATGTCTAGCTTGAACATGGCACAGGCCCCTCCTAATAGTAGATTAGTAGCCAAGGGCTGTAAGGCATCAATTGCAGCCCGAGATATTTATAGTTCGAGGGTGCAATTGATGCTTACACCCGAGCTAACTACTCTGCTTCACATTGCGATTGTGAGGTAACTAGAAAAAACCGGCATTACAAGAATAAAACATATATTAGTTAAAATTTATAGTGAAATGCGAACAATTTTCAAATTTTAGGGACAGGTGTTTTTTGGGTACCTATGTTCAATTCAATTCTTGTTGACTGGCTTCTGCGTCTTGCCACAACTTGCCAATGTCAGGGTGTTGTGAAAAGTTATTCGGTATTATAAGATTGTTGTATTGGGTATGCTAATAATAAAAGTTTTCTAATCCCGCCTTTTTTCATCTCTTTTTTTTATTTATATTTTCAAGAACGAAATTGAGCTTCGCCGTTCGATATTTAAAATTGATGCCTATTAAACTCGTACGAAGACAAGGCTGAATAGCGAAGCGACCTCTTTTATCATTGGGCTGAATGCATGATGTGTATCACCAGTATGTTAGATGTTAGATGTACGCGAACTTTTTGAAAGAGTAAAATGTTTTTTTTTTTAATTACTTACCGCCCTAGGGCTTTTATAGCTACATTATTACCCTAGAGCGCTAATTGGTCACCTACAAGCCCTGGGGGCCATTTGAAAAAAAAAAATGAAAAATGAAAATGTATTTATTACAGCAGCAATACACAATAAAAATACAAAAATGCTCACACTTATTAACTAGAACACTTACAAGGTATAATAGGTATAACATTAGTTTATGTAAGACGTTACGCATAAATGCTGCAGACTAGATTTGGTATGGTTTAACTATCCGATGGCTTCCTCACTAGGCAAAGCCTGTATCGAGGAAGCCTGTATTCAAATCCCAGTAGACAGAAAGAGTTACCATTAATAATATATACATATACATACACACATACATATGTACACACACACACACACATATACATACATATATACACATATATATACATACATACACATACATATACCTATATAAATACATACATACACAAACATACAAAATATTTAATTGGTGTACGTGACAATACTAAGAATACATAATGCAAATCAAATACACTAAAAGCTATAATATAATAACTATAATATAATATAATAAATATATATATAAATATTATTACTATAATGGAAATAATAAATATTAACATTTAATATGTAACATGTCTTCCGTGTCACTGTATGTCAGCGAAGCCAGCCATGTATATACTAATTTTTTCACTTGTATTATTGATTTGCCTTTGATATTGCAGCACTTTGCAACTATGTTGTAGACGTGTGACCTAATGAAATTGCCAAATTTTTGAGCAAAACTTGTGCTAACAAGTGGAGTGGTTAGTCTGTATACTCTGCGATTATTAAGTAACTCATACTCATTTGAAGTTAAAATTGATTTATGTACTGAAATCGTCGTTCTAAGAATAAATAGTTGACGTACGCTTAGCAAGCCAGCATCTTTATACAGGGTGTATTTTTGAAACGGGGCAGTAAGGGCAAGTACCTTAACCGTTGCAGTTACAGCAAAACGTTCTTAAAAGACCTTCCCTAACTTTTTGGGACATTTTGAACTGCATTCACAGATTTTGTAAAAAACTTACAGTTAGCAAAAAAAATGCAAGAAGTTCAATTTTTTTTTTTTATGCCAATCGATTCTATTTCATGTGGGGATCAAAAAACTCTATGGGACCATTTTAGCTTTCAGTACTAGAAAAGACAGAAATCGCCAAAGACCTTTCCCATACATTTCGTACGGAAATATGATAAATCAACTCGAAACTCATAGGTCAGGTAAAATTTTGAACTTTTTTAAATAAAAAAAATCATTTAAACATTTAAGAAATTGGTTTATGAAATAAATTGCTCAAAATGATTTCCATTTTCACGAGTACATAAGTCTATCCTTTTTTGCACTGAACGAATGGCGGCTAATAATGTTCTGGGATGAATATTACGTAAAATGGTCATTAATGCATCCTTGAGTTCTTGAACACTGGCGTACGTCGTCTTATACACCTCGTTTTTCACGAAGCCCCATAAAAAAAAATCAAGTGGTGTTAGATCGGGGCTACGAGGTGGCCACTGTGTTGGACCATGTGTACCTATCCACTGTGTACCGAATAGGCGGCTCAAATTGGAACGTGAAAGGTGACTGTTATGTGGCGGAGCACCATCTTGTTGAAAATGAACTTTTCGCAATTCCGACAGGGGCCATTCGTCCATCTCGTTTTCAAGATGGTGTAAAATGACTTCATTATACATGGCAGAATTCAGTTTCCCTTCATAAAATTCCACCATTATGACTCGATTGGACATTATACAACACCAACAGTTGAATGAGAAGCGAACCTGATTATGACTTGCCGTAACTCTTAGTGGATTTTTTTTTGGACCAATAGTGGTGATTTTTTCTGTTGTACATACCGTTATTGGAAAAAATTGTTTCGTCTGACCACAGTATGTATTTTAAAAATTCATGATCTCTGCTTATTTTTCCTCTTAGCTATCTGCAAAAAGTAAGCCTTCGAACATCATCACCCGGATGTAACACTTGAACTATGCGCCCATATCGATAGCACTTGTAGCCGTATTTCTTCCATATCTTTATCACAAGGGAGTGGGATACACCTACTTCAAGGGCGACTTGCCTGGACGATACCTCTGGATATGCTTCGACATAAGTTAGAACCGCAATCTCCGTGTCCATGTCCACACGAGGCTGCCGCTTTCTTTTGAAAGAACCCTGCAATTCCAGGTTTTTCAAAAGATTTGTAATAACCTTTCTTGTTGGCACATGCCGCAACGGATACTTATTGCGGTACCACACTAATGCAGCTCCCGCATTTCGATTATTGACAAAATACGCTTCTAATAAGTCAATTTTTTGACGATTAGAAGACATTTTAGCGAAAATCCTTAATTAATAACTCAGCTGAAACTAAGAATAACACACAGATTTTCGAATCAAATTCGAAATTTGAGGGTAAAAATTCATTTTATTTACTTTACAGTCAATTCTACCCACTTCCTGGCCATAACAAAAAGTTAGACCATCGTAGAAATTTGTTTCTGTTGCCGAAATGTATGGGAAACGTTTTTGGCGATTTCTGTCTTTCCTAGTACTGAAAGCTAAAATGGTCTCATAGAGGTTTTGATCCCCACATGAAATAGAATCGATTGGCATAAAAAAAAATTTTTTTTGGAATTTTTGCATTTTTTTTGCCAACTGTAAGTTTTTTACAAAATCTGTGAATGCAGTTCAAAATATGTCAAAAAGTTAGGGAAGGTCTTCTAAGAACGTTTTGCTGTAACTGCAACGGTTAAGGTACTTGCCCTTACTGCCCCGTTTCAAAAATACACCCTGTATAGGGTTGCAGTGAGGAATCTATAAGGCTTACACAGCATAACCTTAAGAACTGAACGTTGAGCTCTTTCTAGCTGGAGCATAAATGTTTTTGCAGCACTGCCCCAGCATGTAATGCAGTAGACTACAAGGGATTGACACAAGGCGTAGTATACGGATGTCAGGGTGTCAATGGATGCCACATGCCTAAGATTTCGCATGACATTAACAACCTTTTTTATGCGGGCCGAAAGTGATTCAATATGAGCTTTAAAATTAAGGTGCTCGTCAATGTGAACTCCAAGGTATTTTACAACCTTAGAACGGGTTATCGATTCACAGGAACAGAATCGGTTACTAGAATTTGCAACATTGCAAATTTGATTATGAATTTTAATGTCTGTTACTGTGCAAGGGGCCGAGGCAGTAGTCATATGAAAACACAAGTACACCGTCTTCTTTGTGTTTAGGGTTAAGAGGTTATGCTGTAGCCATTTACAAATTAAAGCCATGCCTTGCTCGGCCGAAGAAAGTACTATAGGCCAAGTAGACCCATGAAAAATTAACGCAGTGTCATCTGCATAACACAGAACATCAACATTTTTAATTGGGACGTTGTGTATATCATTTATTATTATTTTTTATTTTTTTTATTATTAATTCATTTATTTCAGACATCAAATCCATATTATGTTAGTATGACTTAGCCTATGTTAGTAAAATTCTAGTCATTTAATTTCATTAATATCTTCGCTCCGGCACAGGTACAGAGATATGCCTTCCGCAGCAATGCCGGAGAAAAGAACAATCTAATCTGGATGCAATCATCATCAGTACGTTGTTGTCGCTGGCCCGCACCCTGCGCACCAGTGAAGCTGCACGCGCACGCATAGTCGCGTGGAAACATGCAGTCCGCGCATCTGCAAACATCCCCGATGCGCTGCAGTGCCGGGGCAGCCCCAACAACATCCTGAGACTATTATTATACAGGACAGGAAATTGAACAGATTGTAAATTACTAATTGTCTGGTCAATCTTAACACACTGCCTCCGGTCTGATAAGTAGCTTTTAAACCAGTCTAGGGCAATCCCGCGTATTCCTAAGCCTTCTAGTTTACTCAAAAGTATACGCACGGAGACAGTATCAAAGGCCTTTGCCAGATCTAAAAATATTCCTACACAACGTTGCTTACCATCCAAGTACGATGAAACTGTGGTTGTTAACAACGAAACTGCATCTTCTGTGCTTTTCCCCTTACGAAAGCCAAATTGCTTTGCAGAAATCAGATTATGCGATTCTAAGAAGCTAACGAGGCGTTTATTAACAATATTTTCAAGCAGTTTAGAAAAAGTGTTCAACAGAGTGATTGGCCTATAATTATCAACAGAAGCCTTTGATCCATTTTTATGAATTGGAGAAACCGAAGCAATTTTCCAGTCTTGAGGGAATATTCCATTAGAGATACTCAGATTCAAAATATATGTCAGTGGTGTAACTATTTCGTTCTTAATATGTTTTATAAGTTTGTTACTTAATCCGTCAACCCCTGGAGCTTTGTCATTTTGTAAACCTAATATTAATTTTTCAATTTCTTCACAATCTGTGGGAAACATGAAAAAATAATTTGCTGGAGTATTGCTTATTCTAATATTTTTCGCTAGATCAATTTCACTTTTATTAATTTTGGATAGTATTTGATCCGCTAATTTTTGACCAACTGAAGAGAAGTGACTATTAGTTGTATCAATTGATTGTTGCTTGTTTTGACAACCTGGTAACGTAAGTAATTCAAAGGGAGGTTTATTATGATTAGTTAGGCGTGGCGGTAGTGAACGCGGCCGCTACGCAGGAGGCGCGGGTTCGATCCCCGCTCAGTGCAAATATTTGTATGCATGAATATGGGTATTTGCATTGGTCTGGCTGTTTCTATGTATAATATGTATGTATTTACAAAAAAAAAAAAAAGTATCTAAGTATGTTTATCCGCATTCTAGATTCCATAACACAAGCTAGTTAGGCTATGCTTACCGTGGATCTAGATAGCGTTGTGTGAAATGTTGTGGAATATTTATTTATTTATTTATAAATGTTCTTAATAGTTCGCCACAGTTTTCTTGGATTCTTCTTGTTGGCTTTGAGTACATTTTCTTCATAGTTTGTGTTTAACTTTCGCAATAAATCTATGAAAAAGTTATGATATCGAGTGTAGGTTAATTTTAGCACTTTATTATGTGGATCATTTCTAGCATTTGTATGTAGGCGATCACGCTGTCGCATACAACGCATTAGACCAGGAGTTATCCAAGGCTTTAAATTATATTTGCTTCTACTTAGTTTGATTTCTTTAGAATGCTTCTTAACTATATTTGATAAAATCCTGGTGAAAACCTCATTTGCTTTGTTTACGTCTATAACTCTGTTAACCGTAGACCAGTCGACCAAAGAAAGTTCTTTTTTAATAGCGTCAAAATCTCGTTTTATTATAAAGCGATTCGGGCGAACAGGTTTAGGCTTAGAAAGACTCAAGCCTGCCATAATAAGACAATGATCAGTTATGTTAATCTGGCAAACAATAGGGTATTTTCCACTTTTTTTAAAACTATTTTATTTTGAAGACTGTGAAGGAATATTTAACAGAAAAATAAAATTTCTGTGATTAATGTCCATTTTCCGCGTTAAAAGTAAAAAAAATCTAATTTATTTTTAATGGTTTTGAATTTACCGCCAAAACGCGCCGTGCGCTGACGTTTAACGTGTGACGTCATCTTTGTGTAAACAAGTTGTAAATCCCCAAATACACCGATATCACAGTCCACAGATCACTCACGTCACAATTCTTTGTTTACTCAAAGATGACGTCATACGGTAAACGTCAGCGCACGGCGCGTTTTGGCGGTAAATTCAAAACCATTAAAAATAAATTAGATTTTTTTCACTTTTAACGCTGAAAATGGACGTTAATTAGAAAAATTTTATTTTTCTGTTGAATATTTCTTCTCGGTCTTTAAAATGAAGCAGTTTTTAAAAAAACGGAAAATACCCTATTCCGACTACTGACCGATAGCTACCCATATTTTTGATGAAAATGTGATCAAGGCATGACGATTTCCTAGTTGGTTGTGTAATAGCCGGCAAAAATCCGTACTCAGCCATGAAGCATTGATATTCAATGCTTTGTGAACTTCCTAGGTTATAATAATATATAATATATATATATAATAAGGACCTACTTACCTATCATGAGAGATGTAAAATGTAGTTACGGTACGATACTGTACTAGGAACGTGACTTTTTGCCAAATTTCTAGTTAATTATTTTTTTATAAAGTTTCTTAAATTCATTCAGACACGAAACAAAAGTAAATTCGTCGACATTTAGCCTTAAGGAAATAACTATTGTAAATGGACGTCTTATGTCGCGGTGGAGTTTGTTGAGCCGTTTCTTCTCAACCAGCGCCTTGTAAGAATAGTAGAATTATTACTGACGTCAATAAAAACAGCCTTGTTGTTCTAGATTAAATAAAAATCTTTGATTTTGATAGTCACCCCTTTGACTTATATTGGGAACCAGCCTACCTCTCCTGAAAGCAGGCACAACTGCTGACGGCCGGGTGTAGCTCTGGTATTGACTTTCGTCTCGTGTTTAGGTGGCTAGAGGGCCGTCTTTCCCATAGTCCCTCTATTGAAAGCTTTGAGCTGTAGTAGTCTCTGACCAGGCTCACAATAGGGCTGTGTCATACTGCGGCCATAATATAACCTCGTGTTGTGTTCCCGGCGGTGATTAGAATAGCCAGAGCAGAGTTCACTGGAGTGGGAAGACCAAAGGCTTGTCCTGCTTTGTCTTATGCACTGACGCGCAGAAACGCTGTGCTTACAGAGTCGGCAGGTGATGCACACGTCCATAGGCCATGGTAACCACTTTCCATCAGGCATTCGAAGCTTTCACCTCGGAGTCTGGGGTCCGCTTTTTTCACTCTTAGGTACTGCGCGTGGACTTCGACAATTTTCGTGAAGCGACTGCCATATGACCTCCTCCATCCATGGGCGATAACGCTCGATGTATTTTAAGGGCTCCATCTACCCGTACGTAACGACTGCAACAGCTGTTCGTATGACAACCGGGACTTCCGAAGTACGGAAACACGAAGGCCATTGCAAATAGACAAATTCATGCAAATAGTTGCACTGAGCGGAAATCGAAGCCGCATCCTCTGCATAGTGTCGCATTCACTACCGCCACGACACAGAAGCTTTCCATCACCACTGATTCAGAATAAAACATCGAAAATATAATAACATCGATTTTATTTATTTATATTAGATATTTGAAAACAAATTTACTATACTCTTACTCCAATCGAATAAAAGAGAAAAAATTGAATCGGTCTAGGCGGGGTTTGAACCCGCGATCTTTGCCTTACAGGGGCAATGTTTTGACTACTAAGCTACCAGACCCCGCCCTTACCAATTAAAATTTCTCCTTCTATATCTGTCTTTGGGGCGACATATTTAGCATTCGGTTAGGTACATAACTAAACATAAATAATCTTGAGATGTCTGTTAACATGTTTTATTTACAAACTCACTTTATTAATATAAGTCTTTAGGCTTTCACGGCCGGCGTTGCATGTAGAATATACTGCTGCCGGGCTGTTTGGCCGTGGTCCATATGAAACTTGCGTTCCAGACGTTTCGTCGATCACTGCGGTCGACATCTTCAGACAATATTTTTCAGAGTAGAAACTCATTTTCACTGGTCAGTCAGTTAGATAGCCTGTTTGTTATGTGTTTTTTTTTTATAAAAAGTCGCCGCAAGATTGTTTACCGTTAGGTAGTAAGTACCTAACCTTATGGATTATACGTGTAGTAATGTACATAGTTATTTATTTTATTGTAATAAGCACGGAACAGAAAAACACGGTGGAAGTGTGAAGTAGGTGTGGCAAGCGTGTCATTCATATGCGGAGGTTTGCAAAAGCGTACAATTTCAACCTTCAAAGTAATGTCAACCGTATCCTTAAGTTTTAAAGTGTTAAATAGCTTTTTTTAGAATAAACTGACATCTATTGAGAATTCGTTGAACTTTTTCGTAACCCGTAGCACGTTTAATTCGATGCAAAACGTTGTAAATCCGTATATTAAAGTAATCTCTACTGCGAATCAATTAGGTGTGTTTTCGTTTTGCAGTGTACTTTAGGCTAATTTGGTGTTAAAGACATGCGACCAACCAAAACAATTGTTTACTAGAAGCGCAACGTATTATTATCTGGTTGTATGTGTGAGTTTGGCGATATTGGTTCCGCTATAAAATCTGTCCTATCACACTTCTGACAGTTTTTTTTGTTCTGTGGTAATAAGTATTTAATGAACAAAATGGCGTCATGGCAGTCCTATTATTATTTGAATCACAGTACAACATAATAGACGTTTAATAAAAAAATAAAATTTTAACAATTAGGTAGTGTCCTGAGTCAACGGATCATCACCAATACTGCTTAATGTCGCAGTATTTTTATTCACAAATATGCATAGTAAACTAACATGTTGCCTAACTAAACTGAAACTATGACTGCATTATTTTTAAATCCCAAAATAGGTCAAAATTTTTAAAACATAATATATATAAATAGATATTATTTAATCCATATTTAATCTATACTTATATTAAAAAGCTGGAGAGTTTCTCATAATTTAATGATTTTTCTATTACGAAACAACTTCTGCTGGACCAAGGAGATTTCAATGCAGTTTATCGCATGTAATCACCGCATAGATCAGCAAATGTATTTTGGTGATAAACATTTACAAATAAATACAAACCTAACGGTCTAATTTTACGCAAATTATATTAACTGTTTCATGAGATTAGATCATTTTATTTATTTAATAGTACAATTTATTGCAACACTATAAATTAGTACAATCACGTCACTACACTACTTCACTAGTTGGCTCCATATTTTCTACACTGGCAACATTATCTAGAATTTCTTTTTTAATTTTATGAATTTTCAATTTATGAGTTTGCAAACTACCCTTCTTTATATATTTTTTACCGCAGATATCACAATCGTACGACGCACCAAAGTGTTTTTGTTGTTTATGCCGATTTAATGCGTTATTTGTGTAGTAATTCTTCCCGCATAAATCGCAAAAGCATTTCCTCTTATCTGCGTCATGAGAATCCATGTGCTTTTCGATATTTCTCACGAGCCTTTTGCACAGATCACACTTGACTTTTTCAATTTTCACGCTTGGATCATGCTTTCGTAAGTGATGACGTTTTAACAACATTTTTTGTGTGAATTTTAGACCGCAGATGTCACAAGAAAACCTTCTAATTCCGTTATGGCTGTCTACATGACGCTTCAATGTGAATCGCGATAGCAAAACTTTCCCACAAACATGACATGAGTATGGACTGTTCAAAAGATGTCTGCATGTATGCGTTTTTACATGAATATTCAAATCTTTTTTATTATCAAACACTTCAGAACAATATCTACAACCGAAATGATTTTCATGAGTTAATTTATGAATTTTGTAATATTTGGGACAACCAAAACTTTTTGTACACACCACGCACTGATATGGTTTCGGGTTGTCAGAATGTGCTATTTCTATGTGATTTTTAAGGTGTTTTTTTGCTGTATAGGTCTTCCCACATATAGTGCAGGCGTGCGGTCTCAATTTCAAATGTACTGCCTGTATGTGAGCTTCTAGATTACAACGTTGGCTGAACGACCGTCCGCATACATCACAGAGGACTGCTTTAATGTTATCAGTGTGGAGTGATAAGATATGTTTACGTAGGGTAGCTTTATATCTAAGCTCTTTTTGACATATATCGCACTTATAAATCTGATCATGATTGTGTGTTTTCTCATGGGCATTCAATCTTTTTTTGCTGTCATATTTCCTTCCGCAATGTTGGCACCCATAAACTTTACCATGTTGTATTTTTATATGTTTCTCTAAATGAGTGACGAATTCAAAAGATTTGCCGCACTGTTCGCACTTGCAGCGGTCGCGGTGATGTGTGTGTATGTGTCTGTATATTGCGCGTCTGGTGTCGTAAGTGCCTTCGCAGTTCTTGCAAGAGTACGTTACGCCATTTGTGTCCTTTTTAGTTATAACATAAGTTTTCAAAAATTTGCTGCGTGGGTCTGTAAATAAAATAAAGTTGGTTAGTTAGGACAGTTTAATTATTTCTTACCTTCAGCCGACGGGGACTTGCGCATCGCAGCTATTAGAGGTACAGAGAAAACGAGCGTTAGTGACCGCGAGCGCAAACTCACCTAGTTTGCGCTCTCTAATATGAAAGGGTGTATTGCTGACTAAAACCTTTTAACCGACTTCAAAAAGGAGGAAGGTTCGCAATTCATCGGAATCTTTTAAGTATAAGTATAAGTCCCGTCATGTTGACTTCACCTCGCCTGATGGTAAGCAGAAAGCAAACTCTGGACAGAGGGTCACCATTACACACACCAACCATGTTAACATTGGTGGCACTCGGCTTGATGGCCTCATCAGATGCTATATTCTGCACCGTATACGGGTGACATCAAAGCCCTGCACGTATTGTTTTGTGTAGGAAATTAATATGGTACCATGGAGCTGCTCTGCAAAATTAAGAGTACCTACCTTTTGTGGTAATAACCTTGACCCTTGACTGAGTTTCTGTACGTAAACGAGTCAAACCACTCCTAGCCTTTTTATTTTTTAACGTGATGGAAAAAAATATTCATGCATGCTATGCCGGACTCCTAGCGACTAAAAACCCTCACGTAACGCCCTTATAAATAGTAATACTGTAAAGTAATGATATAAATAAATAAATAAATACATGTAAATATTCCACAACATTTAAATGTATCAGCTTAACTAGCTTGTGTTATGGAATCTAGAATGCGGATAAACATACTTAGATACTTTTTTCGTAAATACATACATAATATACATAGAAACACACCCAGACCAATGCAAATATACATATTCACAAATATATAATATACAAATATTTGCACTGAGCAGGGATCGAACCCGCGCCTCCTGCGTAACAGCCGCATTCGTTACACACCACAGAGGCTGTCAAACTAAAGGCTAATTACAGTAGTGTTATCAGAAGCTTGTTCCTCGAAATCTGAAGGGCGCTTTCTATTTTAATGTTTGCTGAAAAATAACATCATAATCTATCCCTGTACCCAATCTCCATCCAGCCTTTAGAGCTTGACTGAATAAGAAACATCCACACAAACTTTTATATTATGTAGGGCACGAAAAACTACCGTAATTATTTCGTTAACATATCGACAGAACGGAGCTGCCTTCTGTCGACCTGGGCCCTGATTCTGCTATTATTTTTATCATGCCAAAACAACTGCGGTACCACAGAAACTGTAACCAATGCCATTCAACTTTAGACTTAACTATTGTACAGTTAAAGTATAAAATTAAATGACAATCTAGTAGAATGAATGAAAAATGTTGTAAACTCTTACTCTTTTCATTTTGAACTTTAATCCTAGATCATACAGTCTAAAATTTAATGGCATTTTATGCAATGTCAGTGGTATTTTTATGTCATAAATTTAGCAGAATCGGGGGCTTGTGTGATGCCTGCCAATCGCAATGCTTCGATCTCTCGATACATTTATGACCTGATTACGATAGTTATGCTAGAGGTAAGGTAAAACAACCAATTATCGACACTGATCCAATAGTTGACACTTTCGAAAAAAAACCTCTATTGTAAGAAAAGTACCTATCTTGTTAACTCGATTATTTACTTAAAAGACATCTAATGACATACAATGCATGTTCGAAAATGCGCTCACTGTCGTGAGTAAATATTAAAATTTGCGCCAGATGTTTCTTAAGATTTTTATTAAGGTTAGTGATTTTTTATTTATTTACTAGCTGTCGCCCGCGGCTCCGCCCGCGTGGATGTCGGTTATCGCGAATCGGGGTATGAAAAATAGATGTTGGCCGATTCTCAGACCTACCCAATATGCCCACAAAATTTCATGAGAATCGGTCGAGCCGTTTCGGAGGAGTTTGGCAACGAAAACTGTGACACGAGAATTTTATATATTAGATAATGATTATCGCTGTTTTAGTATGGATGTTATAAATATGTAACTTGTTGACCTACGTAGACCATTGCCGTATTTTTGTGGCTTGATTTTCTATCAGTTTTAAGTGATTGTCTACTTTTATGACCATGTGTATAATAATTGTATTTAAAAATATAAAAATGTGAGATTTTATCTGCTAAAGTTAATGTCTAAATATCGCTATAACAGTTTAAAAAGGACGTAACGATCATTCTTTAAAGAAAATGTGTAATTTTGTAAAGTGAAGTTTGATTTGTCCTTAAAGTGTCTACCATTGGTGATTTGTAGTAGTAGGGTAGTAAGACAGTCGGATAGTGTTATAGTAGTATAGAAAAATAAGATACTCACTAAAAGAAGGCAAAGCTTTACGTCTAATTCGTCCACCTGGTGTAGCTCTCTGCTTACACTTCTTGACAACTGCTTTCGGTTCTTTTTTTATGCTTTCTGTAACTGAGCTCTTCTCATCTTTTGTTACGATGGAAGGGCTTATTTCCACTTCAATCTTAATCTCTGGAACAAAACATTATCTTTGAAAGCCCGGGTTTTGAGTTAGCAATAATGTCTATCATCTAAAACGATAGGCACTTTCTGCGATAGGGCACGCCGTGATTGCGGCGGTAAGACCCATCATAGGGGAGTGGCTAGAGAGGTCGCACGGTGGCCTCTCGTACCGTCAGACGCAGGTCATTACCGGACACGGTAACTTCGGGCGGTACCTGCATCTGATGGGCATAGAGCTAACGCCCGAGTGCCATCACTGCGTCGCGAGCGTGGACTCGGGGCTGCACACGCTCACCGAGTGTCCAGCGTTTGAAGCGCCGAGGCGGGAGCTTGTGACGGCCCTGGGGGTGAGAGTGCTCACGCTCTCCACCCTGCTCGCGGCGATGGTCCGCTGCGCGGATGCGTGGGCGGCCAGCGCCTCCTTCTGCGAGCAGGTCATGCTCGTGAAGGAGACAGCAGAGCGGGCGCGGCGCAGCGAGCGAGAAAGACTCGCGGACATCGCTGGCCGCGTTCGAAGGCGGCTCGGGCGTCGGAGGGCGCAAACCGACCTCCGCCCCCCATGAGCGCGGGCCTGAGGGTGACGGGTGGAGCCGCTCGTCACCCTAGCAGAAGCAGGCCACGGCGGCGGCGCGCATCGTAGTATCGTAGGACGATGCGCCCCCCCCGTACCGGGGGCGAGTCGGGGACCGCGTGGTCCCCCCTCCCGAGGAGAGCCAGACCGAGAGGAATGGCCCTGGGTCAGCCGGGGTGCGAGGGATATGTCAAAAGACAACCTCACCTCCGGCCTAGCACATCGACCCACAGACGGCGTGCGGTTTAGTCGGTTCGAGTCCGACATAACCTCCCCCTTCGGCTCCGAAATGGGGGTATCAGTGGGGACTTCCCGCACGTAAAAAAAAAAAGGTATTTTCTGCGATCTTCAAACGCTACAGCGACCACTTTAGCCAGTGTTTAGGAATTGCAGCACTGGGTTTTTATGCATAGAACTTGATAATCTTTGAGATGAGCCTGGTATTGTTATCTTGTATCACCACCCCCATCTCACCCGAAGGGTGTCGGTAAGAGGCGACTAACGGCAAAACGCAGACGGTATCACTGTCAGAGAGGAAAAATTCGAAATAGACCGTGTACCAACCCGCCTGGCCAGCGTGGGAACAGTAAGCCAGAGCCTCCCAACGTTGGGAGAGGGCTACGTCTAGCAGTGGACTTCATTAATATCTTATTAATGAAGTATTTTTAGTTTTTGAAGTGAAAACTTCTTTAGCGGCGTTGGATGGGTAAAAATTGTTAAATTCGCGCGTCAGGATCGCTTGACCTTTGGACCGTAACCGACGACTGACGTCATACAATATTAGCTATAGACTGTCCATTTTGCAATATACTATAAATAGCTTCGCAGCATAGCGGTAAACGCATCGACTGTAAGTCCTTATGGTTTCAGATAGTACCAGGTTCAAACCTGGCCTTATGACACTTTTTGTGATTATATTTTCTTTTTGTAATTTATTACTTTTTGTGATTATTTTATCTTTTTGTAATTTATTAATTTATTCTGATAGAAAATTAGCAAGAAATTAGTGATTATGATTGGCGCTGTATTATAGGTATGATATGTTTTTTTTATCTTTTTCTATGTATATAACGAAGAAAGAAAAAGTTTTCACTTCTGTCGGCACTCCTAGAGTGCAACCTGTCTTTTTTTTTTAAATTGAGTTTTGGTATCACCTCCAGGTTTTTAGCCTGGCAACATGGCATATTGCGTATTCTTCCATTAAGACGCGTGCAATGAAGTAAATATCATCTGGAAATCTGATCAAACTAGGTTTAGTGGTGACCGCTCTCATACGTTTTTTTGTTTTTTCTTAAAAAGAATATTAGTGACCGACATTACAGTCATTTGCTTGTGTTAGGAGTGGATTCACATCGGTAGTGTAATATCCAGGATTCGAACCCTTATAGTACAAAAGTTCCACGAAATGGTTTAATGTAATAAAAAGGGCGAAGCCACGGCAATCAGCTAGCTTCGAAATTAAAATAAATAAATATGCTACTCCAAAATTTGCTTAACCTGTGGTCCGCAGAAACTGGGTCCCAATGTAATAGGTGGCGGGCCTATTGCCATTAACCGGGCACTGATAAACCTGCGATAAACACACACATAACTTCGAAAAGCATCGAAATGTCATTAGTGTGTGCCATGGTAGAACACGGGATCGAACCCGAGACCTCGTCTCAGCAGTCCATTACCCATACCACTAGGCTACCGCGGTTTTTTAGGAGTAAAAGAAATAAAATATCTTTGTATTCATTTATACTTCGTTTAATCAGCTGAATTTATGTAATCAGCATAAAGATATGATTCCGAATGTGACCGCATACGACAACTGCAGACGCACGCAACAGATGAGAGATGCGTAATTCATTGCGGCTTTTCAATGGTTCCCTTTGTCCGTATTGAAGTTTGACAAATTAAGGCTGATTTACATTGATACAGTAGCTGACGCCTGCATCACTGGATTCCAGCGCTGGATTATCACTGTATCAATATAAACATGTTTCAATCCTGTCCAGCATCCAGTATCCAGCACTGGATCAAAATAGACCGGCTGCCTATTTTTCGATCCGGTGAACGCCCCCCGCACACCGCGTAGCCCGTGCCAGTGGCACTGGATTCGTATAAACATTACGACGCCAGTCGCTAGCGCCTAATCGTACAGTAACCAAGCGTTTTGTATTTTTTTTATAGGGCTTGGCACAAAGCGATCAGGCTAATGACGAGTGATGATTGTCATGACGATGGCGGTGAATGATGATTCCTATTCCAGAAGTCTCTCTGTCATTTATCCATTTTCTCACCTATATTCGTTTCTCCTTCATCAGTTCTTCTTCAATCATATCTGTCAGCTCGTCTAGTAATAACGCACAAAGATTTATAGAAAATTTAATGTCCTTCTTTTTTGTGAAACACTCATTTTTATAAGGATGCAAACGTGTAGTCACCGCAACAAAGCAGAAATGACTGCAGGACGCGTGTAAACGGCGCGATCCAGTGCCAGTGCCAGTGTGGCGACGGAATCCAGTGATGCTGGCGCCAGCTACTGTATCAATGTAAATCAGCCTTAATGTATGCGCTGTATTTGCCGCATGCGCCTGTAGTTATTCAAGTAAAAAAAAACAGCGAGTATGTGTGTTAACAGGTACAGGCACCTTTAAATCTTTACAAAAAATATTTTTTACATCAATTTATTTATTGATTTATATAAATCTAAAGATCATTAGTAAATTTTTACGAGTTCAACTAATACTGACGGCGACTGTAGTTGATTATTATTTTCTTCCATTATCGTATACATTTTTTCTGAACAGCCGGTTCACTTCTTGCTCTCTCTGTAATCCCATCCAAATATACATCGGGACACATTATCTTGACCCCAAGTCGCGAGATATTGCTGATTCCATATAGCTTGGACCTAAACCGCAATACATAAAAAGGCCTTGGCGCGTGCGAATTGTTTTCTAATATGTGCTTTGTGAATTGGAGCTTGTAAACGGTCGTAGCACCTCGTGCTATCCTCACAATATAACCAAGAAACGAGTACTTTTAGAGTCCAAGTTATATGAAACGAGCAATAACGAGGTCCTTCCTGGCGCACGCGGGTTGGTTTTAAATCATCTATGATTGATGGATTTGAGCTCTGTCACTGTAGCACCCCGTCCTATCCTCAAAAGACATACTAAGAACGCTTACTACGCACATATAGTACATTTTGGGCCCAGAGATACATGCCCCAAGGCAGTGTCGAGCACATTTTGCCGACTGACGTCTGACGGCTGGCCCTAATATGTGATCTCAATCCAAATATGCCAATCCAAAACCAGAATTTCGATTGATTCGTTGCTCAAAACGTCCATTTGTGGGATCGATAGTGAAAAAGGATTATTAATATTTATTAATTTTTTATTTTGTTTAAAAAGAATATTAGCAACCGAAATTATCGAAATTACTATTATTCCCAACCCCTCCAACTAAGCTAAGTTGCTTGTGCTAGGAGTGGGTTCACGTCGGTAGTGTAATGTCCAGGATTCGAACCCGGGACCTCTCGATCGTAAGGCTGACTCCTTAACCACTAAACTATTGACGCTTCAAAGCGATCCATCGATTGAATATAATGGACGTTTTGAGCAACGAATCGATCGAAATTCTGGTTTCGTATTGGCATATTTGGATTGAGATCGCATATTAAAACCAGCTGTTAAAAATCGAAATAACTTTGACAGAAGGTTAAGTAACCCATTAATTTTTCTTTGTTTATTTTTTAATATTGGCTATGGGTAGAGCCTGCTGTCAAACTTGCTTCTATCTTGTAGACAGCAATCGGGTTTACTTATTTCGATCTTTAGACAGCATTCGGGATTTTTAATTCCTAAAATTTTTTTATTGCAATTTAACTTTGCCTAACCCTGTGTACTTTTAGTACTTGCCCTCAAACTTTATTTTTTATTTTTTTTTTACATCTCTTCCAAAAGAACTGTACATTCATATATTCCGTGTAAGTAAAATCCAAATTATGTATCACATTGTAGAAAAAGTTCATTATAGTCGGACATTTTAGAGTGTAACATCGAGTTCTTCCGGACCAATCGGTATCACACTGACATATAAATTCTTCAGTAAACAGAATAGCATTCAAATCCATGGCATAAATATGGCCGCTACCATTTTCGCGTCGACTCAACTTTGACAAACATTGCATGTGTAATTTTTGTCTTTCAATGCTACTTTTCAAACGTTTCTCAAATTCACATAATTCAGCGTTATTAGATATAGGCTTTATTATAAATCCTTCTGGCTCGTTAGATCCAACTATCTTATTCGATGGTAAATTTTGATTGGCAGTAAAAGTTCTCATTGCTACAATTTTGGTATAATCTTGATATTTCTGAAAATACATTGGATTGAATGAAATTTTGAAGCATTTACTATGCTAACTTTTCAAATCGATTAAAATAGGAGAAAGTGAATCGCTCAGGTGGGACTCGAACCCACGATCTTTCCCTTACAGGGGGAATGCTCTGACCACTGAGCCACCGAGCCACACCTGAATCTATCCAAATTCTCCTATACTTCTTCTATAAGTCTACTATCTTAGGGCGATTGCAACATCATTCATTGTTTCCGATATTTCGTATGAATGCCGGTAGATGGCTCCCACCGTCGCCCTAAGACGGTAGTACATTCTTAATACATTGCATTATTATATACATACGCTCCGAGGTAGGCCTCTGCCTATCTACTAGGTTGTCTGTTGTGTTTACAACAGTCCGCCACTTGCTTCTATCCCTTACTCACTTCACAAGTCTCATCTACTAACATTTTTCATGCAAAACCGCCGATATCAAGTAATTCTAACCTACCTTTTTTTTCAGTACCTACCCTATTGATTTGGCCAATGCATGTTTCACGATGTCCTTATATATTTGGTATGTCATTCGCTCTGTCCTAATTCGTACTACATTGGATTATTATTTGTGTGTATTGCATGGTTCGTCGCTAAATGGTTATCGAGTACGTAGGCACATTGTTGGGTACACTAATGCGTCAATACTAAATTTATAAATCCGATTAACCGATTTTTATAATGCCGAACAATTGAATTAATTACGATTGTCAGAATCTATAATAATATAAAATATCATAAATACGAATTCCGATTATCAAAATCGGAAAAAATAACACGAGCGAGCATATATTAATATACACAGTAAAACATTTCAAATTCGGAATAAAGATTTTTGGTCCAATAACACAGCGGATTCTTAATTTTTTCGTTATAAAATATATTCAGCGAAATACAAATTCATATATCATGGACAGGTTAATAACATCCCGTTAAAGTCGGGGTTTCAGTTTCCTAGGAATTTGAAAATCGGAATTAAATATTTCGGATTTTTTTAGTGTACCCAATCTTAGCAAAAGAGCATACTCACAAGACTTTTTACAATCTCTCTTTCGTCATCAATTGATTTTTTTGATGTATCATTCTGACTTGACATAGCCAGTAACTTTGTCAGAGCTTCTTCATACGTATTTATAGAAGACTGCATTACTACACAATCTATTTTAGGCCAGTCAACAGGCATCGCATGTCCGTTCTTAATCATTAAATTTCTGTCTGTCTTGTCTAGCCAACTAACTATATCACTTTCTTCCCAATCACTAGGTATTATGATTAGTTTTTCTTTTCCTTTTTTTATTATTTTTACTATTTTAAATGTTGTTTTTGGTCGTTCTGACATATCACTATGATTAGACATAGCTAGCATAGCCATTAACATTGTCATAGCTTCTTCATAAGTATTTATAGAAGACTGTAGTACTACACAATATATTTTAGGCCAGTCGTCTGATTTTGCATGTCCGTTCTTGATCATTGAATGTCTATGTGCCTCATCTGGCCAACTTACGGTACCATCTTCTTCCCAACCGCTCGGTATCATGATCAATCTTTCTTTTCCTTTTTTTATTACTTTGACTATTTTGAATGTTGTTTTAGTTCCTGAAACAGTACCTAATATTATGAAACATCAACAAACAAATAGGTAAGCGCAAAGAAAAGCATATAAGCGAATTTACAGCTATGTGCTTGGGCCGTGGTGATTTCCCACACGTAAAAAAAAGCTCTCTAATGTTTTTGTTAAGTCACAGGTGTAGTATTAATAAATGGCAATGGTGGCCATCAGTTTGGCGGGCTCATCATATGCTTTTCCACGCCCCGCTTAAAGGACCCGGGATTCTAGGGAGAAGAAAAAACGTGAGCTGGTAACGAATTCCAAGTCTTTATAGATCAGTAAAAAATAGGCGATACATGCCTTATCTTGAACAATAAACTGGTTGGAGACTACTTTGTTTTTTTTTTTTGTTGTTGCCTTTTATGCACGGTCTATTAAGTTTTAGAAATTTCGGAATTTCGGACTTTTCATGAAATGAAGGTATAGGGGAGTCAATCCAATTCAATTTTCAAAAAAATATTATTGTTTATATTGGACCCCGTAGGTGGCACAGCAATCGGGTTCAGGATATTTTTATATTATGGTATGAAAACAAATGTACGATTAAGATATAATTATAGTTATCAACATAATGTGTAAGATTACAGAGAGAGAGAAAAAGTTAGAAAAATTAAATCCGGGCAAACCATTCCTGGTGATGTGCCTTATGATATGTTAAGGAGCCAAATTAATTACAAATGATTAAGGTAACTTTGTGGTTGACATTACACCATTATAGGTTCCTTATAGGGCGTAGACATCCGTTAAGAACGGATTTTACGATTCTCCACCTTTAAGGGGGTCAAACGGGAGTTGGAAGTTTGTACGAAAGTCCTATGTTTTTGAACCAAGAGACTTGAAATTTCAAACGTGATTTGATAGATTTTGGGGTTGAAATAGTTTGTATGAAAGTCATGCACACTCAACGCGTACGAAGTCGCAGGCGGCCGCTAGTATATAATATACCTTAACTAATAGGTATCATAAGTTTTGAGTTATGCATAACGATTACTTCATTTATTTATTATCAGCTTAAGCCCGCGGCTTCGGCCGCTGGGATGTCGGCTATCGTGACCAAACATAGCCTTTGTCCTTTCTCAAGGTCAAATCTACCTCTATACCAAATTTCATCAAAATCGGTTCAGTGATTTAGGCGTGAAATCGTAACATACAGACTGAGTTACTTTCGCATTTATAATAGTTTTTGGATACGGATATTTTTAAATTATGTTCTTTTTTTTAATTTATTTAAAAATATAATTAATATGTTTAGCAATAATGAGAGTAAATGAGCAGTGATAATTATATTATAATATCTTACCTTAACAAATGATGTCCACAATTTTAACAAATCATTTCTGGCACTTCATTAAATTCAAAATAATTTAGTACTTAGTCATGGCAATTTAAAAAGAAAACATATTCTATGACCCAATTGCAGCAGCATCTACTGGGTCCAAACCTCCAAAAAATACCAGATACAAGCTGTGCCTTGAATTTTTCTAATTCTGTTAATTGTCAACCAATGTCTAACCACACACACTGCTAAATTGCCATTTAATTTTAGACGAGAGATTTTATCATTATAGATTTTAAGTTCAAAATTAAATGAAAAATCTATAACATTTTTTTTCATTTACTGTACAAGATGCCATTTTATTTATGACTTTAACAGCAATACTTCCAGGCTTGGCTTTTTTAAAAAAAAATTTATTTGAGGGAAAATCCTTCATGAATGCTATGCCGAACTCCTACCGACTAAAACCCTCACGTACCGCCTAATAGCCTGCAGTCGAGAGCCCCGGGTAAGCCCTCGGAAGGATGTCCCGGGACTACCAATATCCCTACGGCTGCGGCCTTACCTATTTGGGGCCGAACCGGTGATATTCCGCGTCTATGGGGGGGTTTTCGGGTGTCATCCCGCTTCTTAGGCCGAGCGTAAATCCCTCACTCCACGCTGCCGTTATGGGCCTATTCCTGTAAGGACGGTGAGCAGCCCACTCACCGTCCTCAGGACCCTGGTCATGGAGGCCGATGGTTTTATTGCCGCTATTGGCGACTTGGCTATATTGCTTGATTTTGCTATCGAAACTGTATCCGATATCTTTCGCTCCGAAACGATAATAAAATCAGCGCGCATATTAGTTTAGATTTCTTAAGGCCTTGTCAACGAGCGCTATTTAAGACAAACTTAGGTAGTGTTACAGAAATATATTACGATAGAACGACTTTGTGAGCGGGAAAAACGTGCCAATTTTTTAGTCAATTCCTGTCCTATGAGACAGGAACTTTCGAACGCTAACTTGGCACTGTTAAGATTAGCTTGTAATAACATCGTTAAAAATTCCATAAATATGCTATATTCTGTTATTTCCAAGTGAAGATTAAAAATGGAGAAGTAAATTTGAAAAATAAAGGTATTTCTTTCTTATCTCTAGTCAGTATTTATTTAATGTGAAAAAGTCGCCACGCGCGACATGTGGGTGAACACTGCGTATGGCCATTCTATCCTAAGATATTTCAGTGGATAGTATCTTTAAACTCACCTTCTTTCACGGTAGCTGGTGTTTTATCACAGTCATCGGGTTGCACACCATCATCATCTGTAAATAGTAAAAGACTTGTTCACCACCATGCAACAATTTGCTTTTGCTAGCCTTGGATGAATAGAGATTCACATAGCCTCCTATTTGGGCCATTGTGCGTGAAGAGTACCGGCTAGGGCAGCCAGCCTAGCTCCGTCCAGAAATGTAGAATGTTACTGGGTACTTCAAAGGCTTAGCAACCTCACTGTGTCAAGGATTTGAGCCCACTGCATAGCATTAAAGTATTTTGTGGGCAGCCGTTTAAGTGTGTAAGTGCTTGTTGAGAGGACTGCAACCCATTATTGTTCTTAGACTTATTCTGTCTAGTCTTAAGAGATGTTTCTCTAGCCTTTTCCAGGAATAACTGCCATCCAAAGCCCAGTTCTCCTGATAAAAACATGTTTAAAATTCAGTCTTGATCAATCTTCCAAATGACAATAATCATAAATGTTTTTTATATTTAGGAGATGCCATCCCATAATTTTGCACATACAGTGGTGGTCACATAATTAAAGACACCCTTTATGTTGAACACATACATCAAAATAAATGATGTTTAGATACCCAAGATATGAATAAATTCTGTTCTTATTATTATTCTACATAAATTGATGTCGTATTTTTAAAATGAGAATAGTATAAAAGGTAAATAAGCACTACAGTCCGTCAAATCTAAGAAGTACCGTTTGACAGTTCTGACAATTGAATTATAGGGATGGGATGAAAAAATCGATTACTATAATATCCGAACTTTAAGAGATCGATTACTATAATATCCGAATTTTAAGAAATCAATTGTTATAATTAAATAAAAGAAATGTTTAGGATATTTTTTTATTCACTACTAGTACTAGTATCGTCGTCTTCGTCATCATCGTCATTTAAATTAATGACCAGTTGATTGTCCATTACATTATCAAAGTGTACGTCTCTTTCGAAGTCGTCCATTATTATTTTCTTTGTTTTTTGTACTACTTTACTCCAATCTTCCTGTGTAACTTGGGCACATGCTTCCTTTAATAAACCTTCCATTTTCTTGACACTGAAGGGTGGTTTTGTGTTGTGTCTTGCTGCATAACCTGTAAAACAATAATGTAACTATTTGATAGCAGACGAAAACCATTGTTTAAATTATAAATGTTAGAAGTACTCGTGTTATTATTATAATATTATAAAATATTACCTTTAACTTGGGCCCAAATCAGTTCAATGGCATTATATTGGCAATGGTACGGAGGAAGTCGTATGACTTTGTGCCCGTGCTCTTCGGCCAATTGGTCAATTACATATGTCGGTTTTGGTGGTTTATGCAATTTCACTAACTGTAATAATTCAGCTTTTAATAGTGACATGTCGGCATCCACTCCTTTTCTTTGCAGCCATGCCACCAAATCTGCTTTCTTATTGGCTGACGTAGGTGCTTTATCAATTTGCACAGAGTGGTATGGGGCATTATCCATTATAATTGTGCTGTTAGGAGGGATATTCTGTAATAAATTTAAGAACCACTCTCGGAACCTTACTGCGTCCATTTCTTCATGATACCCTTTAGTGCTTTTGGATTGGAAAGCTAATAAAGAGTTTTCCACGAAGCCTGTAGACGCTGACCCAGCATGGCATATTATGAGGCGTCCACCTTTTCCTATCGGCACCTTCGAGCACGAAGCTTCAGAATCATCAGTCCATGTTTTCGGCACAGAATGGTTGGAATTTAGCCAAGTTTCGTCCAAAAATATTACATTATCCCAGTTTATAATTTGTTTAACTTCGCGCAGGAATGTTAGTCGCTGCATAATTATGTCATGTCGCTCCATAACAATTTTTCGTTTGTCAACTTTTTTGTATCTGAAGCCAATTCCTGTTATTACCGTTCTCAACGACTCTATGCTTCCCTTATACAGCCCGGCATCTTTTAAAGTTGCACATAACTTTGCCAATGTTGGAAATTCGCCTCTTGTAAAATACCCGTATATATGGTTTCTAATAGCATGACTATCGAATTCATCGATGCCTGTCACAGGTTTATTTCTTTTTCGTTTTTTCGGTGTGTGAAGTACGTTACTGTCACTCCCCGAAGGCCCATATTTTTCACTTAATATTTTGCCAACGGTGCGGCTACCAATACCGAGAGCTTCACCGACGCGATCCCGAACTTGTGTAACTGGCAGTAGAAGTCCACCATTTTGAGATTCACGCTCAAAATACTCGTGTAATTTCACCACCAATTCACGAGCCTGGCTGTTCAAAGTACGTCCTCTTTTCGACATTATTAATAAATACTTGCTTAGTTCGGAGTCCAGTATAAATATTGCCAAGGTAAACGGATAAAGAATGATCAGTCCAGAAAAGTAATAGCCAAGTCACAAATTGTAAAACACAAACGAGAAAGCAAGTACGCGCACAGTCAGCTTCCAAGATGGCGAGAGACTGCTGACGCCGAACCGACCGAGCGGACCGCGTGCGCTTGTAGTTGGCAGTGTTGCCAGAAAAAAAAATTGTAGAGACTTGGACACCTGCGATTTTGCCTATTGACCGAAAAATAATTAAATTAATTTATTTTAGGGTATCTGTGTATTCAGTGCATTATGCGGTCGCGCAGTAACGTCGTTAATTTATAACATCAGGCAACAACATTTTTGTGAATGGGTTCTACATACCTTATTTTTATTAGTTTTAGACGTAGAAATAAGACTTAGAAGAAAAAATTGTAATTGTAAAATCAATGGATGTGCTTGTTAAAAATTTGTTTATTTCTCTGTAATATGCAAACCCATACTATCATACACAAAAATAAATGTAAAAAACACTATCCCTGACTCCATTTACTATTTCGACTGCGTTATCGCGAGAAACCCCGACTTATTTGGGCGCGAAAATCAAAAATCGACAAATCGCTTTCGACAACTTTTTAAAGAAGCAAATATATTTGATTTATAAATACGTATTTTTGGTGAATGGGTTTTATCTCATATTTTACGATTACATAACTATTTAGTTATGTAATCGTAATATGTGAGATAAATCCCATTCACATGAAAAAATATTTGTTTGGTTGTCAAGTGTAATTTGTAAATAATACATTCGATTTTTCGTATATGTAAACGATTTTTTTGCATACAAGTGTATCCGAAGAGTCGCAACACTACGTGCACCTAACTACGTAACTTTGTAATGCGGTCAAGAATATAACTATTAGAAATTATTTACTGTGTAAATATGTGTTATTTTGCTTTGTTTGAAAGTTTTCAATTACATTTAGATATTAAGAATTGTACATTTTTAGATACAATAATGAAATCTTTCTAAATTCATGGTTTTATGAAAAAGGTTATCGAAACTGAATAATATACGTATGAACAAAGTTGTTTCGGTCTGAAAAATATGAAACGTCAAACGGTACCTCTTAGATTTGATGGACTGTAGTTTAGTCTTAATTCCTTTTTCAAATGTAACACAAACTTTTTCGATGCATTTGCCGCTGGCCATTTAATTAAAGACAGTACGTATTCCGTGTTCTAAATTTAAAATAAAATTAAAAGGAGCATTTAATTTTTTTCCATTTTGCCGCGAATTATTGTGACACGCAAAAACTAGCTCAGTTTAAAGCTGGCTTTAAGTTTTATTGTAAAATTTAAATTGAAATATACTCGTAGCATGAGAAAAAGCAAAAGTTGCGATCCTTCTACAAGAAAGATAATTTTCAATTTTCATGACAAAGGTTGGTCGTACAGGAAAATTGCAGATCACTTGCGATGCTCTAAAGATATGGTTATGAACGCTATCCGGCATTATAATAAGTTTAATTCTATTCAAGATACCTTCACCAAGGAACTTCATTCTCTATAAGACACAAAAATGGATAACAATAACATCACGTATCGGAAACTTTGTAGATCAAACTCACTAAGTGATATGGGTAATAGTGACATTACTATCCTAGAAGAATCGAATTTATTCAACACTTCGATAATGAGCCTCCCGGATGCTTCACAAAATTATACTCAAATTGTGCAGGAATTAAATGAAAAAATCAAATTATTAACCACTGATCTAATGAGTGCTCACCGGGAAATAGAGAATTTGAATATTGAGAACGCTAATTTAAAAATCGATCTAGAAAAGTCAACAAAGGTAATAGACACCTATAAAACGATTCACATGAAAACAGATTTAAGATATCTAACACCCTCATCGGGACGGAAACGGAAAGTACAGAGTATTACACAATTAACTTCGCCTATAAAAACTCCATTATCTTTTGAAGAAACCCCACAATATGTGCATGCTACCGATTTTAAAGGTATACGAGAGCAAAGCAAACCCCTAGGACTAGAACAGGTAATGGATCAGGCTCAAAATAAAACAATTAACAGTAAAAGAAAAATTGTAATTTTGGGTGATGAACAAGGACGCAAGGTGCAACGAATTCTACAGAAATTAGTTGGCGAGGATTACATCGTTAGTTCATTTTTAAAACCTGGTGCACCTCTCCAGGAAATTTTACGAACAACAAAAAGTGATATAAGTATACTGCAAAAGAAAGACTTTATTATTATACTTGGAGGGATGAATGACAAAAACCCAACTAATCTACAATACTCATTGCGTAATTTTCTAACTAATACATGTAACACTAACGTTATAGTTTCTGAAATTTCATACAACAAGTACATGAATGAACGGAAAATAAATTATGAATCAAAGTTTATATGTTCTAAATTTTCGAATGTGAAGTTTGTTGACATGGATTACTCAACATCACTGCCCCGACGCAACTATTTTGCTCTCCATAAATGTCAGCTACTTCTTAAAGAAATTCTTAGTATAGATTATAAATTAAAGTATGAATGTTATAATATTGAAAATAAAAAACTAAACTCCGCGCAAATATCATATACAGATAAGAGTACACAAACTGACGTTACTGATTTAAATAAAACGTTCACTCTTGAGGAACCAAATGATTTTTTTCGTAACCAATAACCTTAACATACTTCACCAGAATATAGATGGTCTAATTTCTAAATCAGATATATTTACGGCAAAAATAGAAATCTTAAAAGATGAGGTATCCTCTATTAGTGTTATATGCGTAACTGAACACCGTATGGTAGAAAACGATGTAGACATTCTAAAAATACCAAATTTTAAACTTGGTTCTTTCTTCTGCCGACGCGGTCGATATGGTGGCTCTTGTGTACTGGTTCACAATTCATTGGAATACATTCCTCTTATTGAAGTTAATAACTACTGTATTGAAAATATTATTGAATGCTCAGGAGTCGAGTTGACAGAGCATAAACTTTATATAATTTGTATTTACAGACCACCGAAGACAGGTAGGGATGATATAAACAAATTCTTCACGGCTTTTGAATCTCTATTGGAAAAATTTTGCTACAATAATAAAAAGAAAATAATTCTATGCGGTGACTTCAATATAAATATTCTTGTCAAGAGCAACGAAGCTACTGAATTTAGACGGATGTTACGATGCTATAATTTAAATATATGCATCAAAAATCCTACTCGATTATCAAGCGGCACGTGTATCGATAATTTTATTGTAAATGTGAAAGGTTTTAAATCTGAAATTTTTGAGCTTGCCCTATCAGACCATACAGCCCAACTGCTTACGTGTCCTGTTAAATCCACACATACACTTAAGCACTGGTACGTTGAAAAACGGGACTACAGTATGGAAAATATTAAAAAATTTAAAGAATGTTTGGAGTCTCTAAGCTTTTCCGAGGTTTTTAACTGTGAAGATCCAAACATAGCTTTTAATGAATTTTATGATAGTTTTATTTCGTTTTACAACTTATGTTTTCCCATTTTATTGGTAAAGATAAATGCAATGAAACGTCCACGCTGGATAACTAAGGGGATAAAACAATGTTGCAAACGCAAGCGACAGTTACTATGGGATTATAGGAAAAAACCCACTCTAGAGAAAAAGAGTCGTTTCTTGGCTCTATCGTCAAGATTAAAACGTATTGTGAAACTGACACAAAAGGACCAAAATGACCACTACATTAGGAGTGCCCGGAATAAGTCAAAAGCTACTTGGGCTGTTATAAATGGTAGAAAATTAAAATTACCTAAAGAACAAATACAAAAAATTATTATAGATGATCAAGAAATTAAAAATCCAGCACAAATTGCTAATCAATTCAATAACTTCTACATTGACCAAGTAAAATCAATAACAAATATCTCGAATACTAGTAATATTATTAATGAATCTAAGTCTATATTTATGCGCCCAACGGTTCCCTATGACATTAATAAAATCATCTTAAATTTAAAAAATTCTTACAGTACAGGCTATGACGGCGTCACGACAAACATTGTAAAACAGGTCTCAATTAAATTGTCCTACATATTAAGTCACATAATCAATCTGTGTATATCTAGTGGTATTTTCCCAGATAAACTAAAGACTACTATAGTAAAGCCTCTCTTTAAGAAGAACGACAAACATGACATGCGTTGTTATAGACCAATAGCACTACTACCTGTATTTTCAAAAATATTTGAAAGAGTAATTTACAATGGTATTTATGATTATTTTGAAAAAAACCATTTATTCACTGAAAACCAATTTGGCTTCAGAAAGAATAAGTCTATCAATATGGCCATACATAAATTCCTAGAAACTGTTATGACAAGTTTAGACAATAAAGACATGGTTTGCGCTTTATTCATGGACCTTAGTAAAGCATTTGATTATTGTAATCACCAGATACTGTTGAATAAATTATATGCCTACGGAATCAGAGGAAATGTATTAGATCTCATAAAGTCTTACCTTAGCAATAGGAAACAGTCAACTGCAATAACTAGAATTTGTCCATCAACGAAAATACTTGTTAATTACTCTTCTGATTATAGAGAAGTTATTTGTGGAATACCACAGGGAAGCGTATTAGGCCCGCTATTATTTAACATTTACATAAATGATCTACCACAAGTAACACATTATAGAACAATTCTATTTGCTGACGATAGCACAATCATCTTCACAGGTGAAGATAAATCTCATATAGAGAATGAAGTTAATAATACTTTGAGCAATGTAATTAATTGGCTCACAGTTAATAATTTGAAAATCAATCTTGACAAAACTAATTTAATGACATTTCGACAAAAAGTTAACAAATTGACCGATATTGACGTACGTTATTCAGGACATAGTATCGAACAAGTAGATACTACACGATTTTTAGGTATAAACATTGACTGTCAGTTAAACTGGAAATCCCATTTAGAAAAATTGTGCTCACAAATTAATAAATATTCATACGCACTATATATGCTTAAAAAAACAGCAAACAGATTTACAGTCATAACTGCATATCACGGACATGTTGTACCCCTTTTGAAATATGGTGTTATATTTTGGGGCAACTCTACAGAGAAAGAGGCGGTATTTAAGGCACAAAAGAGATGCGTCAGGGCAATATGTAATCTCAAGAAGACGGACAGTTGTAAACCGTTCTTCATCGAATTAAAGATATTGACACTACCTTGTTTATATATACTCGATATTGTGCTATTTGTAAAAAATAACATTAATAGCTACTGTAAACTTAATAGTAGAAGGCATAACCTAAAAATATGTATCCCAACAAATAAAACAGCCTTATTCAATAGCAGTATGTTTTGCATGGCTCCACGAATATATAATCATTTGCCTAAATCAATACTAGAAATTCATAGCATGGAGACCTTCAAAAGTAAAGTTAAGCAACTACTGGTTGAAAAAGGGTATTACTCCATAAATGATTTTTTAACTGACAAATTGTAATTAATCATAATTTCTGAAATCTATATTTTTGAATATGACATTGATTTATGAATTTGATGAAATTTGAAATTTAATTTTTTGTTTGACATGCCCTGATTTATTTATTGTTTGATATTTGTATTATGTACCTATGAGACATACTGTATAATCTTAAATATTGATGCCTGACATAATTGTTATACGTAACCTGTTAATGAAAATATCAACAATCATTTGCATGCCGTACCTATGGTTGAATATGGTGATACTTCCACAACAACAATCAACATCAATGTACAATTTATACCCATATTTCGCAAATTATGAATGAATAAATGAATAAATGAATAAACGGAAAACGTGCCTAGGAAACCTAGAATGAGAAAAACAACCCCGCGAGAAGACTCAAGAATAGCATTGTTGGCTAAAAAAGACCCTTTCAAAGGCTCAGAAGTTATTCGCTTTTTATTCGCGAAGTATTTGGTGCAGGGGGGTCTAGAGGAGTGTCTGCAAGAACGGTTAGAAGGCGATTATGTGAGACAGACTTATTTGGAAGAGTTTCTCGTAAGGTCCCACTTTTGAAGAAAGAAAATATCAGAGCTAGATTACAATTTGCCAAAAAATATGCACATTGGACAGAACGACAGTGAAAAAATGTGCTTTTTTTGACGAAACTAAAATTAATATGGTTAATTCTGATGGAAAAGTTTACGTGAGACGTCCTCAAAAAAAGAAATGGACCCAAAATACACAAAGAAAATAGCTAAACATGGAGGGGGTAATATTAAAGTTTGGGGTTGTTTTTCTGGTTACGGTGTGGGACCTATAAAAAAAATAGAAGGTAACATGGATAAATTTCAATATAAGAATATTTTAGAAGAAACCATGTTACCTTATGCCGAGGATAATTTGCCAGTGATATGGACTTTCCAACATGACAACGATCCAAAACACACTTCAGCTGTGGTCGAAGAATTCCTTAGGAGCCAATCAGTAACAGTTTTAGATTGGCCACCGTACAGTCGTGATATTAACCCAATCGAAAACTTATGGTCCTATGTGAAGAAAATAGTGGCAAAAAAACGTATAAGTAATGTGCATCAACTTTACACGGTATTTAAGGAGGCATGGGAGCAGATTTCGATTGAAATCTGTAATTGGAGGGGCAGGCGTGTAAATAGCCGTGTCTTCCAAAGCGGGTTGAGAACAGGTTACGACTGAGCGTGGAGTTCGTCCAGTCCAAGATGTCTTTGCCGACAACCAGAGGGGCCATGCAATCAACACAGTAAAAATGAGTATATCACTCACCCAGCGCTGGTGTTCGGCTGCTGTTCTGGTTCTGCTGCTGGTGGCCACCAGCCGATGTCTTCTCGAAGCGGTGTCCGGGATCCGCAGTAGACCCGGGGCGAAAACACTAAGTTGTGTTTCAAGCGGTGAGCTGCTGAGACCTCCTTATCGTAAGGAGCTCCAGGCTTGACTGATTTGTGCAGCGCGAAATCAGCTGACTCGCGCCGCTCGCAAACTCACAGCCGTTATTTTTAAGATCAGCGATATACCCACCTACCGGTCGCCAACAAGTACCCCCCAAGTTTGACAAATAAACATATGGACCGGTACCCGCCACAACACGCTCCCCGCCTTGACGAGGTCCAGAGCAATAAGTAATGAGGAGAGCTAAGTAATAGGGTGACGACAATCTGAGCGGTTAAGTTAAGTTAAGTAAATAAAATTATTAGAGATGGGCCGAGTACTCGGTTGCTACTCGGTACTCGGCGTACTCGGCGGGTTTTTTGATACTCGTACTCGGCCGAATAACTCGGTTTTAATGCCGAGTATACTCGGTTTAGGTAAAGCAATATATTTAGGTTGTTGACGTTGACGCAAATAGCTCACAATTTTGAGATATTTCCAGCATGTTGGCTTCTGCTGTTGTGTTTTTATTTTTGTTTTTTTTTGTTCTGTGTTCCATCTCTTTTTCTATTTTCTAGATTTTTATAAATTTAATATCTTTCTATTTATTATTCATGTCGCATGCCCTCCACATAGGAGCCAGTTGAAAACTAGCGTCAGGCACTTGTGACTAATACCATGCAGAACTGGCCCTTTTTTTGGTATAGCGCGAAGAACAATTGTGCCTGATTAACTTGTTTGCGTGTGTCAGTACACAATTAATTGTGTAATCGGTGCTGCACTAAAATAAAAGGTTTTTCTTTCTTTCTTCTTTCTTCTTCTTTCAAAGTTTCATTTTCCAAACCTTTAAACTCTTGCGTGCTTTATTTTAACATGGCTTAACATTGCTGTCGTAGAAGCCTTCCGTCCAATACAGCTACGTGAAATCAGAGAATTGCATAAGGTGCATTTCACTTTCGTTTTATCTTCTTCAATTTCGTCGTAAAACGTCCAAATTCGGAATCTTTTACGTGAAGTCATCACAGTTAATTGTTAATTAACAAACTTTTTCAATTATTTATTTACTATGACGTGCAACGCGACGTATTTGTTTGTAAACTAGCAAGCGACTGATAGATGAAAGGCGGGGGCGGGGTGAGGGGTGTATCAACGCGAGCCGGCCGCTCGTGCCGCGCGAATCTGTTTGTTCTTGTTTACGCGCCCGAAACGGGGATTTGATTGAACCGAGTTACTCGGCCGAGTACTCGGTAGGAAAAAAATTGAACCGAGTAAAACTCGGTACTCGTTACTCGGCAAAAGTGCTACTCGGCGCATCTCTAGAAATTACTAATATTCCCTCTAAACCCTCTAACTAAGCTAAATTGCTTGTGCTAGGAGTTGGTTCACATCGGTAGTGTAATGGCCAGGGTTCGAACCCGGGACCTCTCGATCGCAAGGCCGACTCCTTAACCACTTAAGCTAGCTACGCTTACCTTGATCTTGTTTGTAACGCACCATGTGATCCATTGGTGTGTACCTATCTAACGACGGTTCTGCCTTTGCCACCTTCACTATACACGAAATACTGATAAGCATCAATGTATGTAAAATATGGCCATCTCTGTGAAGGGAAGCCGCTGGGAATCGGGTTATAGGTCACCAGTGACCCTCTATTTGATTTTTTATTACTGCATTTATATTTGAAGAATAAGGTGGTAGTTATTATAACTGGATTTGGACCCTGTGACCTCATGATTACAACTCGGATACCTTAACAAATAGGCGACAGCTTTTCAATATTCCAATATCTTCCATTTGAATCTATATAGGAAGTCATTATGAAGATGATGATGATGATCAAGGATGCGGAAGGCGGAGTATCGTCAAAAATTGCGCACATTGGGAGAGGCCTATATCTAGCAGTACTAATTAATTGATGATAATACGAAGTTAATAATACCAATATTCTATACCAGGAATCACCCAAGCTATCACCACCGGACGAGCTGTCCATGCTGAAGCGCAGTATCGCGGTGATAGAGAGCACGCATGAAGTGATCACTATACTACACGACAGTGATACCGAGTCTGATACCGATGATGACTTGCCTAACAGGTGAGTGTACGCCTGCCACGTCATTTTTATATTTCAGAAATCACCCAATCTATCGCCACCGGACGAGCAGTCGATGCTAAAGCACAGTATCGCGGTGATCACACGAGTTGATCACCTTACTATACTGCAGTGACACCGAGACTGATACCGATTATGACTTACCTAGCAGGTGAGTGGACACCTGCAAGGTCATTCTTATATTCGAGGCATCACCCAAGCTATCACCACCGGAGAAGCTGTCGTTGCTGAAGCGCAGTATCGCGGGATAGAGAGCACGCACGAAGTGATCACTATACTACACGACAGTGATACCGAGTCTGATACCGATGATGACTTGCCTAACCAGTCTTGTCTGGACATCTTTTTATTTTTCCTAATTTCGCCAGCGAGGGTAATGTTTTACGCGCGTATGGTATGTCTGTCGTTTTCTTTGCTCCCCTCTACAGGCGTAACAGTTGGATGGGTTACGATGAATGGAGTTTCAAATTAAAGGTATTAATCTCAAATTATAAAACGGTTTGAGTACATTAATGAACTGTTACAGCGGATGCAACAGCACACAACAGCGGTATAAACAAAACAAACAGATATTCAAATTGAATTCGATTGTTGATTGTTAATTATGATACTTATAACTAAATACTAGGCTAAGTTGCGGGTGTAATTAAATATAGTGAAATTAAGAATTTATTGCGTTGGCAAAGGATACAGCTTAGTTACAGGACGTTTATATAGTCCTGACGCGGTTTTAATAGAAGCTACTCTAACTACGCCATCCGAGCCCGGAAAAACTTCGGTTACAATACCCAATGGCCACGACAAAGGTGGTACATTATCTTGACCCAAAAGTACAATAACACCGATCTCTATCGGACGATCAGGCGTGCACCATTTCTGACGAGTTTGTAACGTGTTTAGGTATTCAACTCGCCACTTTTTCCAGTAGGATAATACAAGTTGATCAAGAAGTTTCTTACGATTTGTTAGATGTTTGCCTTCCTCCGTTAGTTCAGAAGAAGGCAAGTACGTTAACGGGCTAGCCATTAAAAAATGCGCCGGTGTGAGCACCTCGGGGTGAGGGTCTGCAGACAAAACGCTAAGCGGTCGAGAATTTAGAAGACACTCTATTTGTACTAAAACTGTTAAGAGTTCCTCATAAGTGAGAAGTTGTTTCCCTATGACTCGGAATAAGTGAGTCTTTACGCTTTTAATATTTGCCTCCCAAAGACCTCCGAAGTGCGGAGCGCGCGGTGGGATCGTAGTCCACTTAATGCGAGTTTTGAGAAGTTCTTGTTTGATATCGGATTGGACATTCGAATCTAATAAAAATGAATATATTTCATTAAGCTGTGCCTTCGCACCTATAAAATTAGTACCATTGTCCGAGTACATAACGGACACTGGACCGCGGCGAGCAATAAACCTTTTAAAGGCAGAAAGAAAAGCCTCGGATGTAAGATCCGAAACAAGATCGATATGTATGGCCTTAGTGACCAAGCATATAAACAAACATATATATACCTTCTGCGAGCGTTGACCTCTACGACGAGTAGGTATATAAGCAATAGGACCAGCTAGATCCACCCCAGTATGCACAAAGGCCTTAGCATCGCAGATACGATACCCAGGTAGATCAGCCATTTTGGGTGTTGGATGTATAGGTTTTAAATGAAAACAGGTATTGCATTTGCGGCAGCGAGAACGAATAACTGTCCTACCATCCAATATCCAAAACCGCTGCCTAATAATTGACATTAATAGTCCGGGACCCGTATGACAGTAAGCCTTATGATAGTGATCAATTATTAAATCAACTATCCGGTCATGTTTAGGTAGTAGTGCGGGATGTTTGGCTTCGTATGGTAAGTCAGACTTAGAAAGTCTGCCCCCAACGCGCAAGACACCGCAGTCGTCAACAAAAACCGACAGACCGCGCAACTTTTTAGACGGGAGTTCACCGGCTTTAATCAGATTAATTTCGTTGGAAAAATGAATATTTTGAACAACGCGAACAATAAACTTTTCAGCGGCGTAGATATTCTCAACAGCGTCCCGACCGGGTAGTCTGTTCGTGAATTTAAGAATCCATATAAATACACGTAGTATCTTATTCCACGAACTGACGCGGTTAGCTATGGACTCCAAGGCATGCGGTTCAGTCTTTGAAGCCTCAGCCAGGAACGCCTTCGCTTTCAACTCCGGTAAAGTATTAAATTCGGTCGGTGTGAATTTCAAAGGCCATTCACTTATAGGTAGATGAAGCCAGGTAGGGCCGTCCCACCAAAGCGCATGTGCGATCAAATCCGACGGCAGCATGCCGCGTGATAGACAATCACTAGGATTTGTCTTTCCAGACACGTGATTAAAACAAGCCGCGGGTAAGTTTTCCTGTATTTTAGCAATACGATTGCTTACGAAAACAGACCATCTATGGGGAGATGAATGGATCCACGAAAGAGCTATAGTGGAATCTGAAAACGCGTAAATACCCTGAATAGGTACGCGAGCGGAAAGCTTATCTTTGACCACGTGAACAAGCTTGGAAAGAAGCAAAGCGGCGACAAGCTCCAAACGAGCCAGCGTCGTAATCTTAGCGGGGGAAACTTTAGATTTAGCACATAGGAGCCGGACCGTGATATTCCCTTCAGGGTCGGTTATGTGTAGGTATATACAACAACCATAACCACTAAAGCTGGCGTCGCAAAATGCTACAATCTTTACCACAGACTCCCTAAAAACCCCAATATGTCGCGGTATTTTTAAAGAAGAGAGTGCAGAAAAATCACGTGTAAAAGCCGAGAACCTTTTGACTATATGTTCCGGAGGAATCTCATCCCAATCTATCTTAGCCAACCAGAGTTCCTTGATGAGGATTTTAGCGTACAAAACGACCGGAGCCACAAGACCCAGCACGTCAAACAAGCGGGCCACCAGTGATAAAATAGTGCGTTTAGTGCATTTATTTTCAACTATGGCGGTAGTCAAAGAAAACTGATCGTCAGCGGGTTCCCAGGATAAGCCAAGGATTTTAAAATTATTTGAATTTTTATCTACTGGAGAGAAACATACCGGCGAGCGATGAGATTCCGGAAGTGTCTCTAATACAGCGGGCTTATTACTTGCCCATTTTATCAGATCAAATGAACCTATCTTAAGTAAATCAATTAATTGGCGAGATAAGTCAACTGCCAATGGTTCATCGGGCACTGAATTAACATAATCATCCATATAAAACTGAGTTTCCACTAATTTAGAAGCCTCAGGAAAGCGGTCACTATGCTCACACGCTAAGCTACGCAATGTGCGCATAGCTAGGTACGGACTAGGTTTTAACCCGAACGGTAAATGATTAAAATGAAAAGTACGTATGTTTTCACTTTTATTAAAACGAAATAAAATTCTTAAATATTTACGATGGTGCTCATTTACCCCGACTCTCAAAAACATTTGTTTAATGTCTGCGGTCATAGCTACAGGAAAGGTGCGAAAATCAAGTAGTAATAAAAACAAATCAGCCTGTAAATTAGGTCCGGCATGCAGGACATCGTTGAGTGACAACCCTGAGTGTGTTTTGGCACTAGCGTCCAAAACCACCCGAATGGTGTCCTTGTCCGGTCTAATAACGGCGTGATGCGGTATGTAGTAGCCTTCCTCTATTATTTCAGAGTCGGGTACCTCCGACAAATAACCCTGAGCTATATACTCGGCGATGGTTTTATTATAATTCTCGCGTAGGGTAGGTGATTGTGCGAATTTTCGCTCGAGTGCAAGCAGGCGCCTATGAGCCACTCCGCGAGAATTACCCAATTCCGAAGGGCTTCGCGAGAAAGGTAAATCAATAAAATACCTACCGTCCCTAAATAAAACTGAGGAAAACTCTTCCGGACTAATAAATCGCTGAGTCGGAATTTCCTCTAGCTCACAAAATCTTTGTAAATTTGACTCAATGTCAATATTCGTAATCGCGGTAAATGAAGAAAAGGTAGGTTTCGTATCATTACGACATACAATGTCTCCCATGAGTACATAACCTAAGCTAGTTAGTATTGCGGGTGGTGCGCGATTACCCGAATCAACCCTATCTCCCAAATAAATATACGGAAATAGTTGTACACCAAGAACTAAATCGATTTCACCAGGTACATTCCAGCTTAAATCGGCAAGCGGTAAATTATTCAAGTATGAAAAATCATCATTTATTTTTATATAATTGGAGGGTAGTCTGTCTGTAATGCAATCAACCACCAACGCATGAATATAATATTTATTATTAGGATTAATGCGCGATTCGATTGTAAAATTAATAAACCCATGTACGGGTCGCGAGGTATTGCCTACACCTTGCAGCGACGAATTGCACAACTTAACAACCGGTATGTTCAAACGTTTACAACAATCCACGGTAATTAAATTATTTTGTGACCCGCTATCTATCAAACACCTAATCATCCTTCTATCTTGGCCCTTGCAATGCGCATAAACTTGCGCAGTTGATAATAAAATCGTAGTGTTCGACGAATTAGCGCCCTCTGTGAGCGAAACCGAATGCGTCTCGCTCAGCGACAAAGCAGGTGTAGTCAAGTACTCAGCTTGCGCGCTGTCGCTCTCAACGGCCGGAGTTCGAACCGGCTGCGTCGCCAGCGCGGTCACAGACTGATTATTAGTCGGGATATTATTTTTACTCGAAAAATGCAACAACGAATGATGTTGTTTGCCACAAACATTGCAAACATTACGCGACTTGCACTTATATATCGAATGCGTTAAGCTCAAACAGTTTATACAGCCACGATTCGACTTAACAAACTCGAACCGGGCCCGCGGTGAATCAAAATTTTTGAACTTAGCACAATTGAACAACCTATGTTCCATATTATCGCATAATATACAGCTGGACTCGGAAACCGGTTTTTTACTAACGACGAACGCTTTCGACGTGCTCTGTGCGCCACGACTGTTAGACGCACTAGCCTTCGCACGCGGCTCGACCTTAGAGTTTTTATTTTGAGACCTCTCAAGTACTTTAATATATTCTTGTATAAATGAGATTAATTCGATACTGGAAGGGAATTCTTTCCCACTGACGCTGTTCTCGAACTGTTGAATTATTTGTGAGTCGAGTGGTTTCAACCCACAATACAACAGAACGAAATCTAATATGTCGGGTATGCCTAATTGTTTCAATGCAGTGACAGACGCGGAATATTTTTCGATATAAGCACTTAAACCAGCGGCATTAACGGTGCAACATTTAGTATTGCAAATATTGTTTAGGTAATGTTCACCTAAACTGCGGGTGTCTTGATATTTTTTTATCAGACTGTCCCAGATAATTTTATAGGTATCTCCTGATGGAATAATACCTGCGGTTATATTTGATGCACCGTGAGTCAGATTACTAATTAAATACTGCACGCGCTGTGCATCCGTGAGATCGGTATTAAGATGTACGTTAGTTCGAAATATCTCATAAAACATCGGCCAATTCTCGGTATTTCCGTCAAAAGTACGCAACTTAATAGGCGGTAACATAATGTTGACTTTTTCCGGAGCAACTGTGCCTGATTTAAAATTAGATTTAGAGAGTATGAGATTGCGTTTATATTTGATACTCGAGTATAAATCCTCAATCGAACTCAAACATGAATAATCTGGTGGGGTACCGTCCACTTCAAAATTTATTTGATTAATTTTATCGATTATTTCTTCAAATTTTCCGTACAGTTCAGTAATTGACTCCGATTGCGCCAAAAACGATTCGTTCGAACGCGAATCGTAATTCGAAATATTTTTACACGAATTATACAAACGATTCATTCGTTCGAAGATAGCCTCTTTTTTAGCAGTTAGCTGCGTTATATTTATTCGAGACTTTTCGATAGACATTGTAAAGTTGGTATGTATTTAACAAACAACTCAAGCAATATGAAACGATTTAAATAAATGCGGTATGGCGCTCACACTTACCAAGACTTACGTAAGTATGAAACGGCACTAAATTAATTAAAGCGGGTAGGAAATTTTCACTACTAAAATTGCCTATTATTAAAATAATACTGAAACCTATCAGGCTCGTAAGGACCATAAAATGGAGGGGCAGGCGTGTAAATAGCCGTGTCTTCCAAAGCGGGTTGAGAACAGGTTACGACTGAGCGTGGAGTTCGTCCAGTCCAAGATGTCTTTGCCGACAACCAGAGGGGCCATGCAATCAACACAGTAAAAATGAGTATATCACTCACCCAGCGCTGGTGTTCGGCTGCTGTTCTGGTTCTGCTGCTGGTGGCCACCAGCCGATGTCTTCTCGAAGCGGTGTCCGGGATCCGCAGTAGACCCGGGGCGAAAACACTAAGTTGTGTTTCAAGCGGTGAGCTGCTGAGACCTCCTTATCGTAAGGAGCTCCAGGCTTGACTGATTTGTGCAGCGCGAAATCAGCTGACTCGCGCCGCTCGCAAACTCACAGCCGTTATTTTTAAGATCAGCGATATACCCACCTACCGGTCGCCAACAAGTACCCCCCAAGTTTGACAAATAAACATATGGACCGGTACCCGCCACAACAGTAATAATTTGATCGCTTCAATGCCTAGGCGGTGTCAGGCTGTCATTACTGCTAAAGGACATGCGACAAAATATTAATAACATAGTTTTATGTTCTTATTATACATCTAAAACTAATTTAAGTCAAGTTCGTCTTAATATTCACAATATTTATTTTTTTATGGTTACTTAATTTGTGTGTCTTTAATTAATTGGCCAAGTCTTTGCATTAGTTCATACTATCTACAATAAAGATAAACGTAATAAATTTTGAAGACGATTTCCTTGTTCCGTTTATTTCATTTCGAACATTTCAAGAGAACCGATAGAGTAATTTAATTAAAATTGCAAGCTCCTATTGCATTATAATAAAAAAATATAGGATGGGTAAACTTTAAAAATTAATATCCTCCAAGTGTCTTTAATTATGTGTCCACCACTGTATTTTTATCAGATTTAGCAACTAAACAAATAGTTTTTTATTTTTTTTATTTTTCGCTGTAGAATCCATACTAATATTTTAAATGCGAAAGTAACTCGGTCTGTCTGTCTGTATGTTACGCGATCACGCCTAAACTACTGAACCGATCTTGACGAAATTTGGTACAGAGGTATATTAGAGCTTGAGAACGGACATAGCCTACCTTTTATCACGAGAAAGGAGGTTTAAGGGGGGAAATAGGGTATGAAAGTTTTTATGAAAGTTTGTCATTTCTGAAGATATCTTAATGAAATTTGGTACAGAGGTAGATAAGAGCTTGGGAACGGACATACGCTACCTTTGATCGTGAAAAAGGGGGTAGAAGTGGGGAGGACTAGGGCCTAGGGATTAAAGTTCGTCATTTTTGAAGATTTCCTGATGAAATTTGATACAGAGATAGTTTAGACCTTGGGAACGGACATAGGCTACCTTTTATGCGAAAAAGGGGGTAGAAGGTGGGGCGGACTAGGGCTTTTTGGTATGAAAGTTTGTCATTTTTGAAGATTTCTTGATGAAATTTGGTACAGAGATAGTTTAAAGCTTGGGAACGGACATAGGCTACCTTTTATCGGGGAAAAGGGGGTAGAAGGGGGGGACTAGGGCCTTGGGATAAAAGTTTGTTATTTTTGAAGATTTCCTGATGAAATTTGGTACATGAATAAATATAATAGGGCTATGGTAGTTTGACAATTTTGAAGATATCTTCATAAAATTGGTATAGAGATGGATTGGAGCTTGGAAATGGTCATACGCTACCCCTTATCGCGAAAAAAGGGTTAGAAGGGGAATAGGGCTATGGGATTAAGGTTCTCATTTTTCAATGGCACAGAAAAGGGGGTGAATATGGCATAAATAGAAGAATTTCTTTTAAGATGTCCTCATGAGATTTGGTACAAAGGTGAATTAGAGCTTCGGAACCGACAAAGTCGAGTAGCGAACCAAATATAGAAGCGAGTGGAGAAGCGAGTGGAGAGGCGAGTAGAGATTGTGATAGGGACGAGTGGATAGGCGTGTAAAGATCGAAAATCGAGTAGAGTCGACTACAGGGGTAAGTAGATATGCGTCTAGAGAGCCAGTGGAGAGGCGAGTATAGGATCAAATTGAATGCAGTAAAGGGTTGAGTAGACAGGCGAATAGGGAGGCGAGTGGAAAGATGAATGTAGTGGCGAGTAGAGATCGAAGTAGAGAGGCGAAAAGAGAATCGAATGGATGGGCCAGTAGAGAGGCCAATGGAAAGGCGAGTATAGAGAAGAGTACAAAGTCAAGTAGAGAGGGGAACAGAGAAGTCAGTAGAGAGTCGAGTATAAATTTAAGTATAGAGGCGAGTAGGAAGTCGAGTAGAGAGTTGCATATAGAGGCGATTAGAAAGTCGAGAACAGAGGTGAGTACATAGTCGAGGACAAAGTTGAGTAGAGAGGCGAATGTAATGATCAATAGCGTCGGATCAACACCGACATTCACGCGGGCGGAGCCGCGGGCAACAGCTAGTCTACTATAGAAGTTTTATCCAACATTTTGTTGAAGCATACATCGTCGCTGTTCTGGGAAAACCCAGTAAATCGATAGTTTACTATTTTGAGTAATAGGCAAATGAATATAAAGATTAGAAAATTATTGATAAGAAACAGATTAAATTACATTTGTGTATAACGAAATAATTCTTTGTCTCATATTCTAATAAAACCATTTATAATGATAGAATTTTACTCTCAGAGTTTTATTATAATAATACTTTTATACAAAAGGGTACCTATTTACTTAGTTTTCCTTGAAGATATTTATTTGTGATTTATTTGGTGATTCTTTGACTTAATCAAACCAAACTAATTAAAACAATTGAGTTTATTGCTAATACTACCGATTAGAATTAATTAATTTGGAATTACACCTTTGCCACAAAATGTAAACAAACCTTTTTTCTTGCTACTGAGATATTCAAAGGTGTTTTGTAAAGTTGTTTCAGATCACAAGAAAATTGTTTATTTCTTTTGGCATTTAATAGCCAGATTGTAACGAAGATTTTTTTAAAGTTCTTTTACTTTTATTTTTAGTGCCAAAACTATGTCCTGGTTGTTCAGTTTCTACATCCATTACAAGACATGTAGGTACGTGTGGTAACAGGCTCTCCAAACATTCGAGTTATATCGGACATGTCATAATTATATAATGTTTTTGCTTCTCCTTTAATGTATCAAACGTTTTATTTTTAACCATCATCATCATCGACATTTAGACGTTATCCAGATTGCACCCGAAATTGAGATGCCCTTGGAGCTCCGGGTCCGCCTTCCTGCTCCTCCTATTCCACTTCACACGATCTTGGGCGTCCATGTCAGTGAGACCATTTGCACGCATGTCGCCCTACACAGCGTCAAGCCAGGAATTTTTAGGGCTGCCCCATCTACCTGGACCCCGCGGGGGCGCCATTGCCAGGTATTTGGTACCCACGTAGCCTGGCTGTTACCGCAAGACACACCAGCGAAGGCGACTCTCTCGCAATTAATCTACTATGTCACGGACATGAAGGCTACCGCGATGCGAGAGTTCCTCACACGGCTTATACCTGTGACTTAGCACATCCACCGCAGCATTTTCATCTCCATGTCACGCAGCTCCTGCTTGTATCGTTCCAACAGCGGCCATGCCTCACAGCCATGTAAAAGGACAGGCCTAATGATCGTCTTATAGACCTGTCCCTTCAACCCGACAGCATTTGAGGATCGCATGTGACGCCAGTCATTGCCCACCACTTGACCCACGAGACGGCCTTACGTGCCTTGATATCGTAGTCGATGTCACCAGTCACTTAGAGTCCAGATTCCAGGTACTTAACCTGCTCCGTACGCTCGATCAAGTCACCGCCTATGCGGACGGGTGTGGGTACTGTTGAGTTTAACGCCAAGTATTCTTTCTTCGCAACATCTAACTTCAGAACGCCGTTCTCAAGCGCCTCCTTCCACACTTTCACACGTCGCAACAATCTGTTCCTGTCCGCGTCCATCAACGTAATGTCATCAGCATATATGAGCAGCCATGGAGGCTGCTCAAGTGAGTTTCTGATGCCGTCCAACAAAACGTCTTATTTTTAACCATTTTACTTGATTTCCGTCTGTATCATTAGTAATATTTATTAATATTTTGTCCGATAAATGCTTCAAGTCTTTGAATTCGTTGTTTTTAAACTCTTTGTCCAAGTATCTTTCTTTTGTAACGACTTTCTTGGCTTCTTGGATGTTTGCTTCGATCGTGCTCTTTTAAAAACATTACCCAATCTGTCATAGAATAAATGGCCGTGTTTTTTGGACAAACAGAAACACCCACTAAATATAGTAGATAATGGTACAAGTGTGTAAAGTTTGGTGATTACCGCTCAGGTACCATTAACACCTGAGTCACCAGGGAAGGGTCTAAAGAGAGCCGAATCAACAAAACACACGTGTATCATAGGACGGTTATCAATACACTTGTAAATAAAAGAATACTAAAATAGATATTTACCCTTGCTTGCTTACTTTTCAGGTAGTAAACATTCCTTAACGTTAAGGACCTCACATCAATTGAAATTGAAAATTGAAATTGAATTGAAATCAAGCACATTGTATAGTATATTGTGTTTATATCGGGTAGTGTACTGGGAACATATATCGGTCTCTTTATAACTAGTACTTGCAGACATTTTAATTAATAAATAACTTTAATTTCAACAGTAAAAACGAACTGCGAAACTTTTTGGTACAGACGGACTGGCGGAAACAATTTGAGTATGTTATCTATGCATTTGCCAGGGCCTAAAAGATTAAGGGTTTTTTTTTTAGTTTAACGCATCGATATAATGTACTGTTTAACGCGTGTACAAAATGGTAAATTAAATTTACTTAAAGTTTCAAACAGAAAGAAAACAAAAGTTAGGTATATTTGAGTGAAAGTTTTGTTTATCATACACGTACAAGATGAAATTTTGTATTTAAATTCGTTACAAAGGTAATATTAATTTATTTGTTCTATTGAACACGATCTTTTCTGTATCGTCTTTTTAAGAATAATGCAACTCAACCAATAAAATTAAAAAAATAATCGAATGCCACTCGTGATATATATCGACTCGTGGTATCCTTGTATGCCTAATTGCGGTGAGATTAGAGCCATTTAATGAGCAAGTAAATTGAAAAATCTTTATCACTCCGTTATTCATCCACACGCGAAACGGCGACAAGGGAGTAGTTTTTACAAGTAAACATAGCAGACGGCAGCATTGCTGTGCGACATAAGCAAGTACGGCGATTTACCTTGTTTTCGTTGCAGTGATACATTGGTACCGATCAATTAAATACTCAGCGAAAACAATTTATTCAAATTAACTGCTTTTTGTTTGAATAACTTTATATCAGACTAGACTTAAACACCTCATGAAAAATTATTTAAATATCGATAATGCATTAAACCTGTGACTTTTTATCATAAATCTTGAAAAATAGACAATTAAGTCCAACTACAATATGTTGCGCAATAGAGCTGAAGGAGTACAAAATTGTTATAGTCTGTATATATAGAGTACCTTCAACTAGTAATTTAGATATTTTCTTTAATAGGCTGACTGGCGCATTAACTTACTTAAACAAACACTTTAAAGAGCATCATATTATTATAGCAGCAGACTTTAATATTAATATTCTCAAGCAGAGTAAGCTTACACATGATTTTGAATGTCTGCTTCTCAATTATAATTTGAAATTACAGATAAGACAACCTACTAGACTAATAAGTAAAACGTGTATAGATAATTTTGCACATAACTTTGGGACTAAATGTAAATCAGAGGTGATTGAGTTTGGTTTATCTGATCACACTGCGCAGCTTTTGAGATGTACCATTAAAAGAAAATGTATTTTGAAATATTGGAAAATTAGGCGACGTGATTTTTGTACAGAAAATCTTAAAAAATTTAAACACTGTATAGGTAGTTTAACCTTTGCAGATACGTTCGAAACCTGTGACCCGAACATAGCTTATAATACTTTCTATGATGCATTTTATTTGTTTTATGATCTTTGTTTCCCCTATAAAAATATTACTGTGCGCCTCCATAAAACTCCTAAATGGGTATCTCATGGTATAAAGATATGCTGTGCTAGGAAACGTGAACTCCTATGGAGATATAGAAAGCGTGCTAATAGTGCTAATAAAGAAAATCTTATACAATATAGTAGGAAACTAAAGAAAATTATAAAACTGACTCAAAGAGCACAGAATAACCATAGGATAACGACTTCCACAAATAAATCGAAAACTACATGGCAGATTATAAACACAACAAAGCACAATAACCCTCCAGACACTATACCATGCATTCGACTTAATGATAAAATTGTAACTGACCCTATTGACATCTCAAATTCTTTTAATGATTATTACTAGAGATGCGCCGAGTAGCACTTTTGCCGAGTAACGAGTACCGAGTTTTACTCGGTTCATTTTTTTTCCTACCGAGTAACTCGGTTCAATCAAATCCCCGTTTCAGGCGCGTAAACAAGAATAAACAGATCGCGCGGCACGAGCGGCCGGCTCGCGTTGATACACCCCTCACCCCGCCCCCGCCTTTCATCTATCAGTCGCTTGCTAGTTTACAAACAAATACGTCGCGTTGCACGTCATAGTAAATAAATAATTGAAAAAGTTTGTTAATTAACAATTGACTGTGATGACTTCACGTAAAAGATTCTGAATTTGGACGTTTTACGACGAAATTGAAGAAGATAAAACGAAAGTGAAATGCACCTTATGCAATTCTCTGATTTCACGTAGCGGTATTGGACGGAAGGCTTCTACGACAGCAATGTTAAGCCATGTTAAAATAAAGCACACAGAAGAGTTTAAAGGTTTGGAAAATGAAACTTTGAAAGAAGAAGAAAGAAGAAAGAAAGAAAAACCTTTTATTTTAGTGCAGCACCGATTACACAATTAATTGTGTACTGACACACGCAAACAAGTTAATCAGGCACAATTGTTCTTCGCGCTACACCAAAAAAAGGGCCAGTTCTGCATGGTATCAGGCACAACTGCATGGTATTAGTCACAAGTGCCTGACGCTAGTTTTCAACTGGCTCCTATGTGGAGGGCATGCGACATGAATAATAAATAGAAAGATATTAAATTTATAAAAATCTAGAAAATAGAAAAAGAGATGGAACACAAAACAAAAAATAAAACCAAAAATAAAAACACAAGAGCAGAAGCCAACATGCTGGAAATATCTCTAAATTGTGAGCTATTTGCGTCAACGTCAACAACCTAAATATATTGCTTTACCTAAACCGAGTATACTCGGCATTAAAACCGAGTTATTCGGCCGAGTACGAGTATCAGAAAACCCGCCGAGTACGCCGAGTACCGAGTAGCAACCGAGTACTTGGCCCATCTCTAATTATTACATTGACAAAATAAAACCGTTAAATACAATAAATAAGTTCAAATATAGACAATATTTGACCACTCAACTTCATTCTATGTTTATGAAACCCTGTGTACCAGATGACGTAAAACTAATTACAAAATCCCTAAAGAACACTAACAGTGTTGGCCATGATGACATTTGTACTAAAGCAATTAAATACGTTATTGATTATATCCAAATTCCCCTCTGTCACATTATAAATTTATCGATTGAAACTGGCACTTACCCTGATAGTTTAAAAGTAGGCATTATTAAACCCGTGCATAAAAAAAATAGTAAAGTAGACATTGAAAACTACAGACCTATTGCTCTGCTCTCAATATTCTCAAAAATTTTTGAAAAATATTTACATAATGCCCTCAATGATTACTTAGAATCTCAAAACATTCTAGTTAGGGAACAAAAAGGATTTCGCCGAGATAAAACGATAAATCTTGCTATTTATGATTTTTTGGAAATAGTTATATCTCATGTTGATAAACGAATACCAATTTGTGGTTTATTCTTGGACATGACCCCAGCATTTGACTATGTGGATCATGACATTTTGCTGTACAAACTTGAGACTTACGGTATTAGGGGTAACATTTTAAAATTGATTGAATCTTACCTGAGAAATCGCACTCAATATACTCAATTAACAAAAATTAATGTTAAGAAGAAGACGGAGAATACATATCGCTCAAACGATCGTAAAATTCAATATGGCGTACCTCAGGGAAGTGTTCTCGGCCCGTTGCTATTTATAATATACATCAATGATCTCCCGAAGGCGACATCTAACCCAATAACCCTCTTTGCGGATGATAGCACAGTTGCAATCAAATGTAATGACGCAGGGACTTATGAGCGTGATATTAATACTACATTGACCGCCATTGTCGAGTGGTTGGATGCTAATAATTTGAAGGCTAACATTGAAAAGACTCAGTTAATGCACTTTAGCCAACGTGAATCTACTTTGGTACCTGAGGTTACAAAAGCGAGCCAGTTGTTGCAGTACAGTCAACAAAATTCCTTGGTATCCATATAGATAATAAATTATGGTAATTATGATATATTATTAACATGGAAACAGCACATACAACATCTATGCAAAAAAATTAGTAAATCCGTCTACGCGCTTCATGAATTGGCCCAGGTCGTAAATTTAAATACATTGCTGACGGCATATCACGGCCTGGTAGTCTCAGTACTGAGGTATGGCATAATTTATTGGGGAAACTCCACTGATATAGACTTTGTATTTAAGGCTCAGAAACGGTGTATAAGAGCTATGTTTGGGCTGCAGACGACTGAAAGCTGTAGGCCACTATTTGCAAAGCATAAAATTTTGACTCTTACAAGCTTGTATATCTATGAAGTAACAGTTTTCGTTAGGCAAAATCCCAACTTATATGAGTTAGCATCACAAAAAAGTAACAGATCGCAGCGAGATATGTTTCGATTGTGCATACGTAAGACCAATACAGCTTTAATGCACAAAAGCGTATTCCATATGGCCTCTGTGCTATACAATAAACTGCCTAAAGAAATAAAAGCACAAAATATAAATTTATTTAAAAATAAGCTGAAAATTTTTCTAGCAGATAAATGTTACTACAATATAAAAGATTATCTAAATGACCGTCTAATGTAATTACAATATCATCCATTTATTTCTTTTGACATATTAATTTTTAACCATTATTATTGACAATGTATTTATTTGACTATGAAATAACACAATTTGTATCCCACTCTTAGAAATTTTGCATGCCTATTCTAAGGTCGGAACACTTGAAACCAATTTATATTGATAACATCATTGTAACAGTGTTTTCTGCAAAATAATAAATGATTTGATTTGATTTTTACATTTTTATCTCTGAGGAAAAATAAAATAGTAACAAAAATCGCCCTTAAAGTAAAACTAGTTAAATATGATTAATGCGTTTTATCGGAGATGAACCCAAGAAAATATGGAATTAAGTCAGGTTACTTTTTTGTAGCTGAGAGATTTACTTACAATCGTTTAGATAATTAGTTTTCTCATTCAGTATCTCCGAAAGTACCTGACTATTTTATTTTTTTATTTTCGCAGACGAAAGAGAACGCAAAACTGAGTAGATTGGTAGTGTTAACTCATTTTATGAAAAAAGTTGATTTACTGGGTTTTCGCAGAACAACGACGACATATCTTATCTTATTAGGGTACATGCTCTGGAGCTATCACAAATACTTCCTCCTTATTGGATTCTTTGTGTCAACCCCAATCTGTCCCCTATGTTTGAGGAGGGATAGCCATCTCTATCAAGGAGGTTACTCCTTTTAATTGTAGATGCCTTTAATCCTCTGGTTTTGGATAAGCATACATATACTCACGCCTGCAAATCCCCATAGGGGTAAGCAGAGGTGTATTAACACCCACATTTCGCCATATTCTACTGAACCAGGAACCAACACGACTTCTTTGAGTCATTCTATATTAAATCATGAACCTACCTCTTTGTACATCATCATCGTCATTCACATCATAGTATTCAGTATCATTAGATCCCACTTCTGCCTTTACATTTTCTAACTGCACACCACTATGGAGAAACTGTTCATCTGAAATTGACCAAAATAACTTAAATAACATCACAAACAGTCTACCCCAGACAGAAATAGGCATGAGCAAATGCATGTATGTACATTGCCAACTCACATGGTTCTGTGTCATTGAAGAGGCTCATGTCTAGGGGGTAAATAAGCAGGTTAACACGTTGCAACATTAAGCAACACTTGTCAGGCTGGTATGAAGATGGGTATCCACTCTCTCCAGGCTCAAAATTCTCTCCAATGCATGGAGGGGTCTCAACCTCCGTACATTAGAGAGAATGTCAAGCTTCTGGTCCTGGTTGCTATACAAACAGCTATGGCACTTGTTACAGGTAGTTTCCGTCCAAAAAGGTTGTGCAACTGGTACGTCTACAGAACTTCAATATCAACAAATATGATGTGGTAGCACAATAAAAACAAACTTACTTGTAAAATAAATCTTAAACTTTTGCTCGCATGCCAAAACTTGTTCTCTAAACTTAGAAGCTTCTTGGAGCCTCTTTATACAGGTATCACAAATTGTATAGGAAGCCTGATCCACGGTCGGCTGAATTATCTGAAATTAAAATTTTTCATGTTTAAACTGCTTATACTGTTGATTGATGGCACTTGGTGGAACTTGCTACACATCTTCAATGAAAAACACTTGTACTATTCCATATTATTTATTAAATTCCTGACCGGTTTATAATGTGGAATAGTACAAGTGTTTTTCATTGAAGATTCATGTTTAACAATACGACTTTAAACCCCCGAAAGGGTAGGCTGGAGTATATAATAATGTTAATACACCGACAGAATTAGGTAGTTACTTTGATGCCTAATGTTTCCTGCAACATAAATTCATATATTTCAATTGCATTTTCACTTTGATATGGCAGGTTTAGTTTCTTGAAACACCCGTCTGAATGGCAACAGCGACACAGAGTACTTAAATTCCATATTTCGCTCATATTCAAAGATATTATACACAAATTTCACAAAAACAAACTCCGAGTTGAGTTGAGAGTTGAGCGAACTGTCAAATGTGTCAAATAGAAGCCAGCCACAACAGTTTTTTAATGAATATTTTTGGCCTGGTAACATGACCTTTAAAACGTGTTTTAAATTTGTTACCTCAATTTGTTAATGATGACAATGAGTTGATGATGTTACTAATACTTCATACGGTAGCCACAATTGGTGCGAACTGACAAAATTCAAAAGTCAAAAGCAGCCAACCTAGACCTCGCGAGATATTAAGGGTCAAACCCCACTGTAAGACCAGCCGCTGGCAGCTGCCAGTTTATTACCAGGAAGCACGACGTCTTGCTGCGCCTTCAAGTTACTATGAACTTTTTACCCCGTAGATAAGATTCAAAATGGTGTCATTTTGCCGCTGCTCTTTCAGTGGGGATTGACTTGATATAATAGGTAGGGCTACCAACACTCAAAAAAACTTCAATATAAAATATAATAGATTTTTATTTTCATAATATAATTTACACTCAAGTACAAAATTCTGAAATTAAATAAATAAATATGAGTCAATACTTTAATAACTTAATAATATTGTTATTATACATTTTTTATTCCACATCGGTGGCAGACAAGCCACTGTCCCACGTGTGCAACACCAGGGCCTCACACTCACGCTGCCGACTCTGTAGGAACCTTCTAATGCCTTTCTTGAAGAACCCCATATTGTAGTCGCTTGGAAAAACCATAGTATACACTAATAAAATATATTCAAGCCATGGGTGTAGATAGGAGGGGGATATTTAAACATTAATAATAGCTTTTTAATTGAAATAAAACCACTTTAACGGATTCTATCGCGATTATTAGTAATTATTTACTTTTGTTGATGGAACAATAAAATTATAAGTATGGTATCACTGAGTATATATCTGTCACATCAACGCTCTTACTCTTGCGCTCCTGATCTTGCATTGGCTGGCGATGGCAGTTCCAATGTATTTCTAAAATATTTGCAATTCACAATAAAAACAGTTTGAGTCTAATTAACACTGGAGTTTAATTAAGCATCATCAACTTTTAGCCCGACGTTTCGGCTACTTTACAACCATGGTCGCGGAGTCATTCACCATGGCTGCTGCAAAATTAAATCGCAATAAAATTCGTTAAAAAGTGGTTTTATTTCAGTGAGTGACATTCGTGTAAACTTAAGAAAGTTTTTTGATGTTTACATGTGAGTACCGTTACTTGAAGGAAAACCGAATTTATTAAGGAAATACTTATGGCGATAACACAATTAATTTTCTTTGTCTGTCTGTTTTTTTACTGCAGAAGGTTATGTTAATGGGCGCAAGTTACATTTGTAAGCTTATTACCCAAAATATAATAGACTCTTCACCGTTTAGTGACGGAAGAAAATTCAAGTATCACCACCCCATCTTATCCAAAGGCTGTCGTAATAGGCGTCTTACGGAAAAATAAGCAGTCAATATCACTGCGAGAGAAGGAACACTCGAAATAAAACCCTGTGCCAACCCGTCTGGCCAGCGTGGACACAGTAGGGCAGAGCCTCCCAACATTGGGAGAGGCCTATGTCCAGCAGCGGACTGCGTTAGGCTTATTTATTGAGGCACTGCAACCTTTCTTATCACGTGCGGGAAATCCTCACGGATACCCCAGAGGAGCCGGAGGAGAAGGTTATGTCGGACTCGAACCGACTAAACCGTACGCCGTCTCTGTGGGTCGTTGTGCTAGGCTGAAGGTGAGGTTGTCAGACGACATATCCCTCGCAAGAGGCACATCAACCATCACTTTTGCCAACATGGATACACCTATGTCTCTTTAAACCACTACTCTGAGTAAATTGACAATTGCATAGATCACAACTAAATGGTCTCTCCCCTGTATGAGTCCTCATATGTAACTTTAGATTGCCATTAATGGAAAACTGCTTATTACAAACGCTACAGCTAAAAGGCCTTTGTTCAGAATGTACCCTCATATGCTTCGATAAATTCCCAATTTGTTTATTACATACTTTACATGTATACGGTTTCACACCAGTATGAACTCGCATATGTCTTTTCAACTGTCCCGTTTCTCTGAAACATCTTTTACATATCTCACAAGTAAATGGCTTCTCCCCAGAATGTACACGCATATGAATTTTTAAATAACCATTATCTGAGAATGGTTTTTTACAAATTTTGCAAGAAAACGGTCTCTCCCCTGTATGTGTTCGTTGATGGAGCTTAAAACTAGCCATTTGTGCGAACTGCCTATCACAGAATGAACATGTATATGGTTTAAAACCTGTATGTACACGCATATGTACTTTCAGAGTAGTATATGCTGTAAAATCTTTCTTACAAATCTCACAAGAATATGGTCTCTCCCCTGTATGTTGCCTTTCATGAATAGCCAAATAACTTTTACTGGAAAACTGCTTTTTACAAACACTGCAGCTATGCGGTTTTATTCCTGCATGTATGATAAAGATATGCCTTTTAAGATGTGTTCTTTGAGGAAACCTCCTCCCACACACATCGCAGACATAAGGTCTTTCCCCTGTATGCGTAAACATATGAGATTTTAACGTCTGATTGTGTCCAAAAGATTTATTACAGACTTCACAAGTGTACTTCCGTTCGCCTGTATGTGTTTTCATATGTTCTTTCAAGCCTTTCTTCCTTAGGAATTCTTTATGACATTCTGTGCATTTAAATTTTTCGTTATAATGTGTTTTAATATGCTTTTTTAGCATACGAGCTTTCTCAAAAACTTTATCGCATACGTTACAAGGGTATTTGTCGTCCACGATATGCATTTCTGTAATATGTTTCGTCAGTTCCCTGTTATCCGTGTGTGCTGTACCACAAAGATGGCAGGGGAAAGATTTCTCACCATTATGGACCTTCATATGGACCTCCAAGGACCCGTTATAAGAGAATTTCTTTTGACAAATCTCGCAGGAGTACTTCTTTGCTTTAGTTTCTTTTCCTTTTGGTGTTTCGTCTGAAAATATATAGTTTTATATATATTCTAGGACATTTTACTCAGCATAATCTTCATAACTGGACATAGCTAGTAATGTGGGTTCCAGAAAGCGAATATATTTTTTTATTGTAGATACATGTATTTTACATAGAAACAATACTCTGTCTAGTTAGGTGCTTAACTAAAGGTAAACAATCTTGCTGTATATTTAATATATATTTTTAAAACTCGGTTTAATTATTATGTCTTTTTGTTACTACTCAGGCTATAAAACCGACTAAAAACCGAAATCGAACCGCGTTCACTACCGCTACGATACGCCAGAGAAGCTTTCGTAACTTCATAGCTATGACACCACCAAAGGGTTGTGAAGATCAGATGGTAGTCGCTTCATAGAAAATATCAAAGCTGTTTCTTAGACTGAAAATCGATCCCAACCCAACTGAGTGTGGTTAAGGCTCGGAGGACTCTGATTATTTACAGATATTTACCCTCACCGAAAACCGGTGAACCTTCCCAACCCACATCTTCCACACCAGGGTCTTGAAGCAGTCCTGGCTGATCCGCATACTCCGAGAACTCCTTAGACCTCCGTAGTATCGACAATGGTTGGTCATCTTCTTCTGGTTGTAGAAACTTGTCCAAATGCTGAAGTTTGACTTCTGAAATCGATTAAGAGATGGGGCTGTTCTTCATTCGACAGTAAACATACAATCCATGGGACCGAAATACATGTGGGTGTTATCACACCTCTGCTTACACCTTCGGGATTTACACTCGTGAGTATATATATCTATGTATATATGAAATTGATTACAGAATTGACTAAATCTTATACCTTGTACTATGAATACTAACATACATACACAGGGTAGAGACATTCAGTGTGACTAGAATAGAGATGTTGTGTGAGACAAGTTTTCACATTTATAATATTAGTAACAAGAAGGATACTCACCACTACATTTCAAATCCAAACTATCCAATAATGATGGTTCAGTTTTTAGACCTGTAAAAAAACATACTTTCATCATTCTCTGGGGTCGGCTTTCTATTCTAACTAAGATACGGTTGAACTTCGATATCTTACGCGAAGCGACTGTCATATGTTGTGATATGATACTGTCTTTTGATGATTTGATGATATGTGACTGTCTTTTCCTTTTACCCCTTCCCTCTTTAGCCCCTATTTTCGCTATAAAAGGTAGCCATATTTGTTTCTAAGTTCTAATCTGTCTCTAAGACAAATTTCATCACGATATCGTCAAAATGTGAAACTTTCATCCCCTAGCCCTATGCGCCCCCCACTATAGCCTTTTTCGCGGAAAAAGGTAGCCTATGTCCATTATCAAGCTCTAATCCATCTCTATACCAATTTCTTCACCATTATCTTCAAAGTTGACTAACTTACATCCCCTAGCCCTATTACGAGCCCACCTCCCCCCGCCGTTGGCACGACCAAACCATTGCAAAGAGCAATAATTATGTGTACAAATATTTACACTGAGCGGGGATCTAAGCCGCACCTCCTGTGTAGCTCGCTACCGCCATGCCACAGAGGCTGTCACATATTTAGACACACATAAAAAAATTACTTTATCAAATACATTTAGGTGAGTGTGTATTGGACATTACAAAAATAATGTATAAGTTGATAACTTACCATCGTGTTCTAATTCAGTCTTAATACTTTTATCTATTGCGTCTGCATCTAAAAATTGACAAGAGAATAATTTACTGGGAGCAAATAAATTGCCTGATGAGACCATCAAGCTGAGTCCCACCATTATAACATGGTACGTGTCTGTAATGGTGCCCCTTTTTCCTGAGACTGATTTTTTTAATCAGAGTAGTAGTCATGTTATCAGCTGCCTGCAAATTTAAGTCCTGTCAAAATCGGGCCAGCCATTACCGGTGCTCAAATGAAGATGTATAATTATTATACATATAAAATAACTGTTAATACTAGAGATTAATGGCACTTCATAGGACTTGTAGTTGGGACATGGAAAAAAAAATTGTGGAAAAGTACAAGTTCCATATTCAATATTGGTAGTTTATGATACTGTTGCATAATAAGGGTTCTTATAACACAAGTGTGTTTTAAAAAAACGTGCCGTTGGCAAGTTTTTTTTATAGTATCACAATCACACGAGTGTTATAAGACCAAGTTATGTACAGAGTCATACACTAGTTTATCTACTCTCATACTATAATATATAAACTAATTTATTTTACAAACAAAACCAAACTTTGTTTCATTTTTAAAGTAGAGGTTCAGTCCAGATGGAGGTTGTATAGGTGTATCGTTATGATTAAAAAGTTATTTAATGATTTAGGTGTCCATACAAGACCTATATCGTAATAAAACTTGTTTTTTGGCCTGTGCGTAATGTTTGTCATAAGAGTTTTGATTTCAATTTTATAATCTTTGTATTATAGTAATAGAGTAGATAAAATATTTAAAGATATGAAGATGTATAATATTTTACCTTTGATTTCAAAATTCTTATACAGATATTGTTTCAGCCTATCTTCGCAGGATAACACTTGTTTCTTGAACAAGGCAGCATCTCTGAGCCGAGGTTCACATACCTCACATATATTGTAGGACACATTGGAGTCTAGCGGGATGGGAGTTACCTGAAATTGTAGAAAAACTTTAGGAACGAAGTTTGTCTGCTTTTCGGTACAAACTGACAAAGGCTAAACATAATAATATACTGTATGGTATACTTAATATAATAATTAATGGAGGTAGAACACAATGGTATTTCTATCCCAATGGAGTAGTCAGACTGGGGAAATAGCTCTGCTCTACGAAATACAGCCATAGGCCACGGTAACCACACTCTCATCAGATGGGCCACATGCTTGTCTGCTGCCTGAATGGTATAAAATAATGTGGAAGTGCATCCATCATCATGTTCTTAGTATTGTTCCTGATTGCACCCCAGGTTTGCATTTCAGAGCCTGGGTGTTGGCTTTATTTATTTATAAACTTTAATCCGAATAGTTACATTTTGTTAGATATTGTTAACATTGAATTTAATTTGTGTAGTCTATTTCGTGTGCTCTTTGGCAAAGGGTTGGCTTATTGTCAATTAAATTCAATTAATTTAATCATTTGTATGTAATGTGGTAGGAGATGGTAATATTAATATCAGTGGATACAACTCCCTATAAACCTTTTCCTGCTAGGATGTGCTGTAAAGGAAAGCCATAGTAGATCAAAAGCAATGAATTCCATACATGCTTGGTCATACTATAAGAGGTAAGGTTTAGCTACCCTTTTGAAAATTTTCACTCTTTGCTACTAATAATTATAGTAACAATTTTTTTGTCAGCCTGTGACCACGGCCGGTGTAACCTGGTTGAAATGTCATACAAATCAAAAGTATGTAGGTTGCACCTGAAAAAATGCGACTGTATCTCCTGTGTCTACTGTATACCATGATTCTGTTAACATAATTGTTTAAGTATAGTATGTTTCTACTCCAAGCATATTTCTCCATTAAGTTGGCATGCAAACAATACATTGCAGTCACAAACAACAGCACATTAAAACATTTCTGCAGCAGTAAGAGCTGTCTGTATAGTGTATACCGTATATATCAATAGCAAATTTTACATTCCCTAAAGCCTGTTTGTCTAGAAATATACATAGAAGTCACTGAGGATAACAGACAATCTATTACTGACATCAATGCTGAAAAAGTGTAATATTTGTTTTTGTAAACAAACATTTTTTTTTGTTTACAATTTTACAATAACAAATATGTACTTTTTATTTTAGTACAATAGCATTCAAATAAAAATTGTATAAACATTCGTTTATCATCTTATATTTATCTTAATAATGCAGAAATAATAAACCAAGGATTATAATAAATACTTACAATGACATCAAATGTATCTTTTAACAGCATACAGAAATCTTGTTCAACATTTTCACTCTTAAAACTGCTTTGAACATGGCAGCAGCGACACAAATCGTTTATATTCCACGTAAACGACATTTTACAATAATATTTAAGTCATTATTATGTAAATTATAAACAAAAAAGTTCCATTTCATCAACCATGTACTAAGAAAGTGAGAAACACTGAAATTACTATTGTCTCACTTGTTTTAATTCTCGTTTTCAATCCGCACCTGTGCTTTGGCTGCACAGAACACCTCTTGGAGACTCAGGAGACTTCAATTAGCAAGAAATATAAAAATTCTGAAACCTGAACACTATTACATCACAGCCTTCCAATGCATTCAGCTGATTGCTGCTATAATAGCATTCTAGAGGTGATTGAAACATTGAACCTAGTTGACTCCAAAGTATAATAATTGAATGTGAGATTTATTGTTTATGAGTGTGAGTTTGTGACAAATAGTAAAAACGTTAGTCTGTGTGAACAACATCAATACAAACAAAAATTAAAAATTACAAGTAGGTACTAGAAATATTAGTACATTACGTAAGTAAGTAATTATAATAATAATTAGATTGTTTGATTTGATAATTCTCCATAAACCTATGATTATTTTTGATTAATATCAATATTAGAACTGTTTACAATACCTACTAAAAAGGTATTACAGGTATCTGAGAAACTAAGTTTTTTCAAAATATATCACCAATGTATGATGTTATTTTATTAACTCCAGCTTTGCGGATCGAAAACAACTTTGTATTAAAAATGATATCTCTTAAAAATTAATTGTAAAACAGGCATGAATCTCCAGGTCATTGCCCTCTTTAAATAATTTGGTCATCTGGCAACAATAATAAAAAAAAACATATAAATATGGCGCCGTCAAAGTTTGAGCGCGCAGCATACGAAAATCGATTTTTTGCTCAAAAAAACTATAAGTAACATATAAGTGATAACCAAGAACACCAAAATGCCCGATACAATAATAGAAAGTGTCCTTACAGGAAAATTAGATGCTAACTTGCTTACAAAGTGGTTAAACAATGAACCTTTAGAGGTGAAACTCTAACCTAAAACTAAATTTGCAATTAAGCTTATAAATCCTATATTTCTCATGTTAATTTATGTTTTTAGGATACGATCGAAGACTGTATATTGCATTGCTGTAACAGGAATGAATTTGTGACTTGTTTTTTGTCGTTTTTAAGGAATCAAACTGACAGGTGAGTAGAGGTCATAAAACTTGTAAACATTGCAAATTTTATCACTTTTTATGATATTTTAGAAAGTAAATAACCGATTAAAATATATATTACCGTAAATATACGATATTATTTTACTCGATATTATAAAACAACTGTATATGCACGTTGATATTCCTGATAAAACGACAAAATTTTAGAACCCTTAGTTAAACCTAATAGTCCATATATTCTATTCTACTCTATCTTACATATTCTATTGCAGCATACTACAAACCAACAGCAATGCCGTCCAAATCCTCCAGCACAGTACGCCCGAAAAACTCCTCAGTACCCGTCGGAAACATCACCGATCAGTCTCCGACCCAACTAGTGCTGACCGCACTATGGACAGTCTCACCGTCAAATCGGATAACCAGCGTTCCCACGAATCACCCAGCAGAGACCGTAAAAGAACCGGTAGGAGAGTCAAAACAAAGCTTTTTACGGAGGAGAAATCTAATCAATCGATATCGTCAGATGAATCTAGAATCAGTATAGGAATTGATAGGCTATCTATCTCTGCCAGTACTCCAATGAAAAACGGTTTGAAACCATCTGAATATCCTAGTTTACCATTAACTAGTCCTGTTACTCCTAGAAGTTTTGTTAAAGAACATCATGAAAGATGTGACACTCCAAGATTGAGCCATAGACATAGAGCTCAAGAGAAAAACTGTCTAGGTGACTTCATGGTGAATGTACAAAAAAGTTCAAAGAAAAAGAAAGACAAACGAATCTCTTCAGACAATGATGATAGCAAATTAGAATTGGATTTGAGTAATTCAGAGGTGTTTCCTGAGATTGGTGCAAGGAAATCTAATTCGTTACGATCAGAGAAACGTAGAATTAAACCAACGAACATTGATAAATCTCATAAAAGTTTATCTTTGAATAGTTTTAGTGCTGAATCAATACACACATCTCCATTATTATTAGAAGAAAATTCAGTATTTAGGCAGCAGAAGATACAAGTAAAAGCATCCAATAGCTTTGATATCGAAAGAAATATTTTGAAACAAGAAAGGCATAAATTAATGGAGAAATTTAACATTTTAAACACATCATTACCCCAAAAACCTGTAATTTCACCAACAATAAAAATAACACATAAGTTATCTAACGAGAAAAGTCAAAATTTTATAAAAAGCGATACATCCAAAGTTACTTTTAAGGAAAAACTTGATTTACTGGTGGATATTTACGAAATTTTACTAAAAAATAATTTAATAATGAGTGTTAACACTGAAATTTACTTTTTAATATCTGTATTGATATCTAAACAGTACGAGAATGATTATTTATCGGCTGAGCGTAAGCTAAAGGAGAACGATATGGGATATTTATTGAAGACTATACACAACAGTACATATTTTGCTATAAAATCATTATGGCATCAGAGAATGATATTAGAAGTTATATTGGATAAGACTGCTTTGAAAACTTTGGGTGAGTCAATTATTATTTAATTTCCTAAGAGTTGATAGGTTTAGGGGTAATGGGTAAAATGGCCTGCACTCAAGGGCAGATCACCTGTCCGGTTGTGGCATCCCCTGCTGGCAGTAAGTAAGTATGTAAGAGTTAGTAGGTTAGTTGTTAAATAATGTTACAATCAAACTGTCTCAGGTTTGAATCGAAATATGTTCCTTGACAGTAATCTACATTAGCTGGTTTCGGACCCAACAAGATTTCGACATAACAACATGCCTTCATTACTGGACCTCATTATGACCAATGACAAAACCTTAGTGATTTTATTTATTTATTTCTGAACAATGTTTACATTGTGTTGAAATGTTTAAAAAGTGCAGACAATTATTAATTCAAATTATAATATAATACATTCATGCTCAAATAAAATGTCACGCAAATGGTAATTCAATAATACAAAAATAAAAACCAATAAAAGAATAACATGTCAAAATTAAATGTCAAGAAGCACAATTAAATGTTAATAAGCTGAATAAAATGAGAAATTAAACCCATCAATCAAAATTGTCAATAAAAAAAAAATATATACTTCTCACATTCTTAATTGGAAATGTTACTCTGTGAAATTGTCAATTGAATAAAAACAACTATCTATAAGAAATGCTTTCAATTTCGATAAAAAATTTGGTGTGTACAGACTGCTCCTTATATCCAAAGGTAGCTTGTTGAATAGTTTTACTGCATTGTACCTTGCGCCATGTTTGACCACATTCAATGTAGGTGCAATCATGGTTGGCATATGCTTTCTCCTAGTATTTTCTCGTAATACCCTTTCAGTGCTTATTTTTTGAGAAATAGGTCAGCAAAACCATGATGTATAGACTTGGAACCGTTAATATGTTCAAGTCCCTAAAAAATTTCACACAGGACTCCTGCTGTTTTATACGAACCATTGTTCGTATAGCTCTCTTTTGTGCAATAAAGGCTTTCTCAATGTTATAATCATAACTGCCTCCCCAGAACAGAATGCTGTACCGTAGTTTGGATTCCACCAAAGCGAAGTAGACAGCCTTAAGTTGTTCCAGATGTAGGACATCTCTTAGACCCCTTAGCACATAACAAGTCGAGTGTATACTAGCCTCCACATTCAACAACTCACATTTCCAATTTAGAAAGCTGTCCACATGTATCCCCAGGAACCTAACACTCTCGACCGTATCCAACTGATTTCCGTTAAGGCAGCATTGTAGTGTGTCAGAATTTTTACTGATTGATTTAAACAGAATTAAATTCGATTTCTTTGCATTAATTTTCAAGCAGTTAAAATAAAACCATTCATTAAATTGTTCCAAAGCTTCATTCACTTTTAGGTTTAAGTCACTTAGGGTATCAGCAGAAACAATGGCATTAGTATCATCAGCGAAAACAGTTAAACTGATGTTGTCAGGTAGCTTATTTACTACACTCCTTATAAGGTCATTTACAAATATAATAAAAAACAAGGGACCGAGTATTGAACCTTGCGGCACACCTGTTTTAATGTTAATAAGTTTTGACTTACAGATTTCAACACTTTTCGTTTTGACAGAGCCCACTTTCTCATAGTTTTCGTTACTTAACATAGTGCATCAACCACCAATTGGCAAGAGTGATCACTGTGTATTGAAATTTCACATGCAATGTCTTACTGCCCCATCGGGCACACAGCCACACCAAAGGCGATATTACCAACATATTGACTTTGAGAAGTTTAAGTACGACCTTACTACAGATCTGCATAAAATAGACTGGGATGAACAGGTGGAACATTCTTGGAATTGTGTTAAAAATATACTGAACACCAACATAGAAAAACATGCGCCCCTAAAGGCAGTCACTCAAAATGTCACATCAAACCTTGGATAAAACCAGACATATTAAAACTAACTCTTGAAAAACGACGACTTTGGGATATATACTCGGCCAGTAAAAAAGCAGAAGATTATGCACAGTATAGAAATATCAGTAACAAATGTGTCAATGAATGTAGAAAGTACAGAAGTTACTATGAAGCAAATATACTCAAAAATGGTGACAAATGCTTCTATTCTTATTTGCGTAGGTGTACCTCTTCTAAGGTTAGCATTCCACCGGCCATACGGAACCCGCTTGGCAACTTGGTAACGAATCCATTGGATATTGCCAACACATTTGCTGAGGAATTTCACAAAGCATACTCGGTAGAGCCTGCTATACATAATACACCCAAAATTAATGGTATTGCACGTGTCGAGTACTCCCTTTGTGACATTTCGTTCGATGAAGTAGAAATTGCAAAGGTACTAAGAAATCTTAACACAAACTCCTACCCTGGACCAGACAGTATACCGAATATAATACTTAAAAATAGTGTGGACCTGGTTACTCCCGTTTGGCAAAGTTAATGCAAATCTCATTTACTAATGGTAGCCTCCCTAACGATTGGAGACACGCTATAGTTACACCGATATACAAGAGTGGCGATAGAACTGATCCAGCTAAATTTAGACCTATAAGTCTCACCAGTACCATAGGCAAATGTATGGAAAAAATTATATCTAGCCAAATTAGATCATTCCTCAATAGACAAAATATTATTTCTGTAAAGCAACATGGCTTTGTCAAGAAGAGATCAACAGTAACCAACTTACTGACGTGTGTGAATGCATGGAGCAAGGAACTCGATCAGAAAAGAAGTGTGGATGTCATTTATCTGGACTTTGAACGTGCCTTTGATAAGGTTCCCCACCATCGACTGCTGTTGAAGCTTGAGCACTTTGGCATACGAGGAAATCTTCTGAAATGGCTTGAAAACTATATTCTGTTTAGAACATACCAAGTTAGAGTGGGTAATATACTATCTGAACCAAAGCGTGTCCTCAGTGGTGTCCCCCAGGGCTCGGTTCTCTCGCCTGTTTTGTTCAACATTTTTACAACTGATTTAATAGAAATAATACAATCTGAATCCTGTTTCTTTGCCGACGATGGAAAGTTCTTTGGTGACCCCATCATTCAGTCAGGGCAAATGCAATCAGATCTGGATAAGCTGCAAGACTGGACCATGGAGTGGATCGCGAAACTTAATGCAACCAAGTGCACCGTCCTACGACTAGGCAAAAATAACCCTGAAGTGCAATACATGATAGGTGACACCACGGTTAAATCTGTCAAGACACAAAAAGATCTTGGAGTAACTATGACTGGCAATCTAAAGTGGGCTGACCACATTAATAACATAGTTAAAAAGGCCAACTCCTTCCTATATGCGATACGCCGTGCCTTCCAACACATAACTCCGTCAGTTTTCGTCAAAATTTATAAAACCTATGTTAGACCCTTGTTGGAATATAACTTTCAAATTTGGAACCCTTACTTTGAGAAGGACATTGATATGCTGGAAAGTGTTCAAAGACGAGCAACAAAAATACCATTTGGCCTGCGACGTAAACCTTACGAGGAACGCTTAAGCTTACTCAAATTACCAACATTAAAACATCGAAGGATGAGAGGTGATCTTATTGAAACCTACAAGATACTAAGCTCAAGATACAACCTCCCTAATGTCAAGGACATGTTCTCGTTAGGACAAAAAACTTATTCGTCGCGTGGACACACCCTAACCCTCAATCGCATGCCTTCGCACACATTGGTAGCATATCACACTTTGAACAATCGTGTTGTTCGTATATGGAATAAATTGCCAGAATGTGTAGTAACCGCTAAGTCAGTGAACTGTTTTAAGTGTGAACTAGACAATTGGTTTATAAATAACCCACCGGACTGAACAATATTATATAAAAGTGACTCACAAAAACATCATGATCTACAGTGCTAAAAAGACCTTACTCCAGTGCAGTGATGTGGACACATCAGCAAGTTTGCTGCTCGTCCATAAAGACAATAATAATAATAATAATAATTACAGTATGAGCAAGGTGGAAGCAGGCAGCTTAGCTTGCAATTATTGAGAATAATAGACAGTAAACATAAAAAAAAACTCAACTATACATAAACAAATACTTTTTCTATAAATGGAAGTTAGGAATATCTGGATGGGTTTAAAACCAGAGATAGAGAGAGTAAAAGAGAGAGAACCTGCTTTATCTTCTACAGTGACGGCACAGAAACTCTGTGTTTGCACACCTCCATAGGCCATTGTAACCACTTTCAATCTGGTGGACCATGTTCTGACCTGTCACGTCAGTGGTGTAAAAAAAAACCCATCCCATTTTAAGGGAACACCAAGTCCAACCATATCTGGTTGTGGATGTGAATTTCAACTATCCAGAATTGACCTAAGTAGCTCAGTTGGTCAGAGGTTTGCCCGTGCAATAAACTGATTATGGGTTCAGATCTCATCCTGGACATTGTCTAATGTTGAATTTATAACGTCTTTTCAGGAGAAAACAAAAAAGTCCGTTCCTTCTATCCAGACCTAGCCAAATTCCTCCTAAACTGCTATGGCCTTAGATGTGAAGTGGAGAGCACCCAGGATCGGGCCAGACCGGTTGAACAACAGCAGCCCAACGGCGTCATATGCTTTAACTTTGAAACCGACAACGTGGAGAATTTCCCTTCTATGCTCAGCTTTCAGAATTTTAAAAAGCAACGGGATATGTTTTACGAGATATTAAGGTGAGTTTTAATATATTTGGCTTTCTATGTCATCATTCCCTGAAGCTTTATCGAATTCAGTGAAGTTACTGCAATCTATGCGCCTAGCACAAAAAGCTATTTCTAAGCATATTGAGAGAACGGAGTTTGGGATTGGCCAGCTTCGCGCACACACACACACGAGCTCACAGTAGGCAGGTGGCCTATAGCAATGCTCCATTCTCTCAATACGTTAACGATACGATTACGATACGATTATGATAAGATTACGATAGTTTTTCGTGCTAGGGGTACTGATCTCCGCAATCTACTGCCGATATCGGAGTTCTGTAGACTAATTTATGCTTAAATGAAATTTATTTGACTTTTTAGGGTTAAAGTTGTCCATAGATGATCTATGATACTTTCTGAGACAAGTAGCGACTCACATGGAGTTAAGAATTAAGAATGGGCCCATCCCAAGATGTACTGTTCAATTCTGTAAGCAGCCTCAACCAACCTTTATAGAGGTTGTTATTGGTCGGACTGGGTTACATCACTGGATATTGACCAATGAAAATTACTATTAAGAGCTGTCGTGCTTTTTTACATACATACATAAACTCACGCCTTTATCCCCGAAGGGGTAGGCAGAGGTGCTAGCACCCACATTTCGCCGGTTTATGTTTAGGTCCCAATGTAATAGGTGGCAAGCCTATTGCCATTAACTGGGCACTTATAAACCTGCGATAAATACACACATAACTTCGAAAAGCATCGAAGAGAAGTCATTGGTGTGTGCCATGGAAAACCTGGGATCGAACCCGAGACCTCGTCTCAGCAGTCCATTACCCATACCACTAGGCTACCGCGGTCACGCCTTTTTCCCATCGGGGTAGGCAGAGACCACTTCCTTCCACTTGCTACGGTCCTGACACACCTTTTTCGCTTCTCCTACTTTCATAAGCGTTTTCTGGGTACTTTTGACCCTGGCCTTTACATAAGACGTCTTCGATTTGATCGAAGAACGTTCGCCTAGGTCGCCCCTTACCGACTCGCCCATATTTACCATGTACCATGTGCTTTTTTACCATGTATTTATCAGGTATTACCATGTGAGTGAATGTATATATCTTAATATATATAAATCTCGTGTCACAATGTTTGTCCTCAATGGACTCCTAAACCACTTAACCGATTATAATAAAATTCGCACACCATGTGCAGTTCGATCCAACTTGAGAGATAGGATAGTTTAAATCTCAAATTATAGTCCGATTCGCGATAACCGACATCCACGCGGGCGGAGCCGCGGGCGACAGCTAGTAGATATATATGTTGATTGATGGCAATGTTGTAAGGCGAAACCGGCCAGGTTCAACAATAAATATTGTCATGGGGTACTGATACTAAGAAAATTGCTTTAGTAATAATATTCAAAAATCTATAGATTGCACTAGTGGACTCATTTAAATAAAAAAAAAGTTAAAACGCTTATTTACTTATTTAGAATGATTATGTAAGCATGTAATCATATAATACTCGTTGGTAATGTAATAAATAAAGATTTCGTGACAATAGCGCTATTTTAGCAAGCCGCCATCTAGCGGCATGGTGCATTAAGTCTGTTATTGTAGAATCTGACAGAATCAAAATAACAAGAATATTTATAGTTTTATTCCGTCATATTCAATAATGTGTTTAGTGTATGTTTTATGTTTGATAAGTGCATTTTTAGCAGTAATAATTTAAAAAGTTTGTCAAAGAATGTCGCCATCTAGTTACAAGTCCTGCAGACAAAAGTTGCCTGCCTGCTTTTGGAAGTTACGAGTGTAACCATTTTTTGTTCGTGATTGTGCATCTGTATAAGAATTATATTATCTGTGATGTCGTCGTAAAGTACAAGTGTGTTCTCAATCTATGCACCATGTGAGTAAGCCTGATAGTTTAAATAAAAGACCTATGACAATCTCCATCAAGGCTGTAGCAATGCTGTGTTCGACGCTATTGATGTGCTTAGAGCATAGGGTAGTGTCCTGTCCTCAACGGATCATCCCTAATACTGCTCGATGTCGTGGTTTTTTTCTCAACAAATGTATATAGGTAACTAAGATATTGTCAAACTAAACTGAAACTATGACTTTTCATTATTTTTAGTTTCGAAAATAGGTCAATATTATAGACAATCAAATGAAGGCAAAACTCTAATCTAAATTCTACTGTTCTACATGTGTAAACGCAACGTGGACTAAGATAAATGCGATATTCTCTTGCACTCCGTACATTTGCACTACGCGTCACAGTGTGCTTCGATTTTGAACGGAGCGTTTTCGGGCGGCTCGAGAAATTGAATTTTCTAATTCAAATATCTTTAAAACTATTTGTCGTAAGAATATTTCTCTTAAACAGTTCATTATACTATTGTAAAATGTGTTTACGGTAGTAAAAAGAATAGGACAACAATATCGCACATGGTGTGACCCTCCAAACCTCATGTCCCCCAGGTGGTACGGCGACACGCGGCGCTCGGGCGGCTCGCTGTCGTCGCTGCGCGCGCGCGCCAAGGCGCTGGTGTCGGGCGCCTGCGCGGCCAACCACGCGCACCTGGCCGCGCTCGTAGTGCAGCACATGCTGCAGCACTGCCTACCCACTTGCGGCCAGGTGAGGAGACATCAACTTATAGCATAACACTCGATTGAATCAAATTTTAAAGTATTAGATAACTATTCAAATTGATAAAATAGGAAACATTTAATTGGTTCAAGCGGGACTCGAGTCCGCGATCTTTCCCTTACATGGGGAATGCTCTGACCACGGAGCCACTGAACCGTGCCTGAAGCTATCAAAATTCTCCCATACATCCGTCTTGGGGCGTCGGTGGAGCCATCATCCGACACTCTTATGAACCATCGAAACCTATAATTGATTTTACAATCGTTTTTACAAATTTTAAAGCATTTAGCATGCTAACTATTCAAATTGATTAAGATAGGAAGAAGCTTAACTCAGCTGGTCAAAGCATTTCCCCGTAAGGGGTAAGATCGCAGGTACAAACCCCGCCTAAACTGACTTAAATTTTTTCCTATCCTAATCGATAAATAATCTAAAATATATATTCTTCATGCCTAATGAAGAATATATATTTTTTTGTAGAAATATCTCTAGTGATCGAAATTAATTGCTAGTATTTCTGTTAACCCCACACTAGCTAGCCATTTATACTACATTAGCTTTTGCCCGCGGCTTCGCCCGCCTGGATGTACCGAGTGTCTAAACCGAGTATACCTACTGTTAATTTCAATGTAGAATATACTACGCACACGTCGCCGCCCGGACCTGCGCCACTAAAGATGTCGACCGCAGTGATCGACGAAACGCCTATAACGCAAGTTTCATATGGACCACGGCCAAACAGTCCGGAAGTAGTATATTCTACATGCAACACTGGACGTGAAATCGAAAGACTTATATGTTAAGTTCAATGTCTATGTCTCCAACAGGAATCTAAACTGAGCAAGCTACAACGGCGGTTGACTTGCCCCACTGGGCCGGAGTCGCATCGTCTACCTCACTTCACAGCCAATGAAATGTTTTACAAGTAAGAAGTCTACCAATTAAATGTTTTAGAACACCTAGCTGATGCCTGCGGCTCAATATTGGTTATCTTATTTGCTCCTAGTTCATAGTTGGCGAACTGTGGGTGTTTATACACCTCTGCCTACCCCTTCGGGGATTTACAAGTGTCAGTATATATGTATGTATGTTATTTGCTCATATAACTAGTTCTACTCGAACTCTACGGTAGATTTTAAGAACTGATTAGATCGGAATTAGACAAGTCACAGTAAAATCCGTTTAGTAGTTTTTGCATTGTAATTTCGTCTGCGAAAAATTATTCAAAAAACCAATCGAAATAGCTCAATAGGGTATTTTCCGTTTTTTTAAAAACTGCTTCATTTTAAAGACCGAGAAGAAATATTCAACAGAAAAATAAAATTTCTCTAATTAACGTCCATTTTCCGCGTTAAAAGTGAAAAAAATCTAATTTATTTTTAATGGTTTTGAATTTACCGCCAAAACGCGCCGTGCGCTGACGTTTACCGTATGACGTCATCTTTGAGTAAACAAAGAATTGTGACGTGAGTGATATGTGGACTGTGATATCGGTGTATTTGGGGATTTACAACTTGTTTACACAAAGATGACGTCACACGTTAAACGTCAGCGCACGGCGCGTTTTGGCGGTAAATTCAAAACCATTAAAAATAAATTAGATTTTTTTTACTTTTAACGCGGAAAATGGACATTAATCACAGAAATTTTATTTTTCTGTTAAATATTCCTTCACAGTCTTCAAAATAAAATAGTTTTAAAAAAAGTGGAAAATACCCTATTGTGATTCGGTGAATTGTTTTCGACGAATTTTCCACAAATCTTGTAATTAATCGAGTAGGGTATTAAAATAAAGAGAATTTAAAAGAGACTACAAAAATAACAATGACGTATCATAACTAAAGAGATCAAAAGAAAATAAATCGTTAAAACATAAAAACCCAACTATTGTCTAAAAAGTTGAAACAAGTTTGATGAAAGTACTATACATACCTTTTTTTCTATCCTCAGAGAATTCGTGATCAACGCCGAGTCAGATTCCTTCAGATCTCACTTCCGGGATACCCTGGCTTCGGAGATAACTGCCTTGGATGCTTCGCAGATAGCGCCGGACGACAGAGGGAACTGTGAGTATGTCGCTTGAATAGGAAAAATTGAATAGCTTCAGGCGGGATTCGAACGAAAAATGTTATTCTTTTAGCCTGAGATTTGTCCTTACAATCAATCATATCATTCCAGCTAATATAATTACTCAAATCGATTTAAATTGTAAAAATTGAATCGGTCGAGGCGGGGATCGAACCCACGATCTTTGCCTTACAGGGGCAATGCTTTGACCACTAAGCTACCAGACCTTGCCCTAAAAGACGGCCTCAAAGACGGATATACATACATACATATAATCACGCCTTTATCCCCGGAGGGTTAGGCAGAGGTGAATTAACACCCACATTTCACCAATCTTTATTAGGTCCCACGTAATAGGGGGTGAGCCTATTGCCGTATTCCGGGCACTATTGTTGACTCGAGCCATGCATCTGAGGCTGAGTCTAGGCTGTACACATCTGTCTGATTTTAAAGTTAAACAGCCCTATCCCTTAGTCGCCTTGTACGACACCACATGGGAAGAGAAGGGGTGGCCCAAATTCTACTCTGCCGGGAATAGATATAAAAGGAGAAATTTAGATTGGTTAGGGCGAGGTTTGTTAACTTAACTTTCTACCCGTTAATGTACCCTACACTCTTTGTACTGGGGATGGTAGGGTGCAATCAGCTCGCTGTATCTAAAGTGAAGATAGTGCGTGGTGGAGTGCACAACCCGGGAGTGCTGTGTCAACTGAGCCTCTACGTGCTCGCCGTGCCTGTGGCCAGGACCGATCTACTGGCTAAAGCACCTCTTACACGTAGTATCCGGGTCATAAATGAGATTCAGCAGCACATCGATATCTTCTCGTGCAATATGAGTGAATTCGCAAGGGTTCCTTTAAATATAGTTGCCTATAAATTTTAATTATATGATATTTTGCTAAGTTATATTAGAAGTGTTAATTTTTTACTGTGTATATGTAAAGTATAAAATGTTTAGTCAGGTATGTTATGTTTTCCTTGTTGATTATATGTATAAAATTTTATAAGTAATAAAACTAGTATTGTCACACTATCGAATTAGGAGAATATCCTGTAATGTTAGTGTTAAGGTGAATAAATAAATTAATAAATAAATAAACTTAGTGGTCAAAGCATTAACCCTGTAAGGCAAGGACCGCGAGTTCAACCCCGCCTAGACCGATTAAATTTTTTCTATTTAAATTCATTTTAATATTTAGCATGAAAATGCTTAAAAAATTAATTCCAATGACATAATTTCATTTAGCAAATTTATTTTAATTTACAAAATACATTCTGAGGTACAAATAAATGAATAATTAAAATATGTTAACCTTGTTACAGCTAACCTAGACATAACTAAAGAATACCTCCTACTCTGCAAGAAGCTGTCCCTCCTATCCAAGTTCCTGGGTTTCCTGACTTCCCTGCCATACTCTCAGGTGTTGGACCTCAGTGCCAACAAGGGGGCAGTCGCGAAGAGTGTTCAGAGGGATATGAACTATGCCCCCCCTAAGGAGAAAGTGCATGAGAATGATTTGGCGTTGAGGAACTATGTAAGTATATTTCCCAAGTGATTACAATATGAGGTTCTTCAAAAGGGGCATTAGAACGTTTGTACAGGGTCGGCAGCGCGAGTGGGACGCCCCTGGTGTTGCCCACATGCATCGGCCACATTGACTACTTTCCATCAGATGGGCCGTGTGCTGGTCTGCCATGCACATTGCTGTCTCATATCCAAGGAGGTAGGACACAACGGTATTTCCGTCAAATTGAGCAGTCCAACTGGGGAAGTACCTCCGCCCTACAGAATACCGCGGCCATAATAACCTCGTGTTGTGTTCCCGGCGGTGAGTAAGGTAGCCAGAGCTCACTGAAGAGATTTTGTGCTGTCAGTGGGAAGACCTAAGGCTTGTCCTGCTTTTTCTTTTACACTGACGGCACGGAATCTCTGTGTTTACAGGGTCGGCAGCATAAGTGACTCCCCTGGTGTTGCACACGTCCGTATCAGAAGGCCAATTCTCTGCTATGTACTATTCCGGAAGGCCAATTCTCTGCTTTGTGCTATTCCGGAAAGCCAATTCTGTGCTATGTGCTATTCCGAAAGGCCAGTTCGCTGCTATGTGATATTCCAGAAGGCTAATTCTCTGCTATGTATTAGGCTAATTCTCTGCTATGCGCTATTCCGGAAGGCCAATTCTCTGCTATGTGCTATTCCGGACAGCCAATTCTCGTAAAAAAAAGAAATTCAAAATTCTGTTTATACCTAACTTAAATTTCCCTAATATCGAAACCGATATTCTGGAAACATTGATGTCATGATCGTTTTAAACATTTAGGAGCCAGACGCAAGTTTTTAAATATTATATTTAAAGTTTCATACTTGGAAAATAACGAATAATGTTTACCCAACTTAGTGTATGTGTGTGCGTGTGTGTGTGCGCTCGTGTTTATCCGTCTTCCTCGCCTAAGCCACTGAACCGATTTTGATGAAATTTGGTATGGGGGTAGATTAGACCTTGAGAAAGAACATAGGCTATGTTTAGTCGCTATAACAGACATCCATGCAGGCGGAGCCGCGGGGAAAACCTAGTATAATTTAATCATTTATATCACACAATATTGAAAAAAAATTCATTCATCCCTTTTTTTTTCAGAGTCAACCCACAATCGACATACAAGGAATGTTGCGAAACGCCATCGATACAGGACGTCTCTCCATCACAATACCCTGGATTGTTCACTACCTAGCGATGTTAGACTACACATCACTACGCATCAAATACTACCAAAATCTACTAAAAACCCTATTCGATATCTACACGAATCGATTAAAAATCACCGATACATACTTTAAAAAGAACACTGTAATATATTTAAAATCGCTTTTAGGATGGCTATTCGATTTACCTTACTTCCCACAACAGTTGTTTTACGAGAATCGATTAAACAATAGTGTTGTGACAGATATGAGTATCGATAGTTGTGATTTAGTCGATGAATCGGTTTTAATCGAGTTGTGTCCGCACTTGAAGGATTTGAATGTGCTTTTGTCGACATGTAGGGTGTCTCAGGAACAGAAAGAGATGGGGAGCTATAGGCATATCACGCCGGTTAGCTTGACGTTGAATCAAGAGGATCGTATTAAGAATAAGGAGAAGGAATTGCAGGTAAGCTGACAGATTGTTTATTATTTTTTATACCACTGAGCTGGCAGACAAGCACACGGCCCGCCTAATAGTGCGTGGTTACCGTGACCTATGGTCCCTATGGAAGGGGAGTCACACTTGCACTACCGACCCTGTAAGCACAGAGAGCTTCAGTGCTGTCAGTGTAGAAGACAAAGCAGGAATAGCCTTTGATCTTCCTAATGACAACACAAAAATTCTCCAGAGAGCTCTATTGAATGTATGTCGCCTCAAAGACAGATATAGAAAGATAAATTTGGATTGGTTAGGGCGAGGTCTGGTAGCTTAGTGGTCAAAGCATTGCCCCTGTAAGGCAGAGATCGCAGGTTCGAACCCCGCCTGGACCGGTTTATTTTTTTCTCTTTAATTCGATTTAAATTTAGCATGAAAAATGCTTAAAAATTTAATTCCAATTATATGTTAATTTTTACTTTTTTTCCTGTAATGGCCTGATCGCGGGTTCAAATCAACGTGACCACGATAACCACTTCCCATCAGGTGGACCTATGTGCTAAAGAAAAAATCCCGTCTTAGATATACACTTTTCCAAACTAAGTCGAGATGTTTGGTTTTCTCTTCAAAGTATTACTAAGTTACTAATAGTCCAGTCAATGCCTCCAGCTAAGCTAAATTACTTGTGATAGGATTCACGTCAGTACTATAATGGCATGGATTCTAATTTGATCCTCTCGGTCCTTAAGCCTCGTAACACGTTTTTTTATGTCACCCCGTGTAGCTCAACATGTTTTGCGACATTTTGCACCACGCTCGATGTTGCCAGATGATGCGCGACATGACGCAAAACTATATGGGATCAACGACTTCCCAACCCCGAGAGAAAAGCACTAAAGACCACGCCACAGATACTGTCCTTTTGAATCGGGTTAGGCAGGATTCGAACCGCACGATCTTTATTCATTGGTTCCGTTGCCCCGAGACGGAGATAAAGGAAATTTTGGATAGCTTCATGTGTGGTTCAGTGGTGAGAGCATTCCTCTGTAAAGAGAACGTCACGGGTTCGAATCCCGCCTGATCCACTAACGCTAACTAAAACGCTTTAAAATTTATTCAATAATTTCTTTTCTATTACAGGCTCGTCTAGAAGAAGAATTCCTCAAAAGCCAACCTTCTTCCACCAGGCGGGTATTAGAGCTTGTCATAGAGCGTGTGACGTCAGCAGTGGTGCGAGAGCTCAGTGCCAAAACGCTGGTGGCCGCCAGAGACTCGGCCCGGGAACTCGCCTTAAGCCGGGCCAGGGGATATACGGGAGACCAGGTATGGTGTATTCTCAGATTATACGCAAACTTTATAGACGCGGCAAGGAGATAGGACACGACGGTATTCCCGTCCAATTGAGCAGCCCGACTGGGGAAATACCTCCGCCCTACAGAATACCGCGGCCATAATAACACCGTGTTGTGTTCCCGGCGATGAGTAGGGTAGCCAGAGCTCACTCGAGAGTTTTTGTGCTGTCAGTGGGAAGACCAAAGGCTATTCCTATTCTATCCTCTACACTGACGGCACAGAGACTCTCTGTGTATACAGAGTCGGCAGCGCAAGTGTTTCTACCCTGGTGTTGCACGCGGTACGGTAAGGTAAGTGGGCCCTGTGCTTGCCTGCCACCTCAGTTGTATAAAAAAAAGTGTCATTGCTACGTGGCGTAAAAAGTGGCTTCTACGTCATAAATACATCTTTAGGTTCGTGCCGCAAAATAAATCCCATGACAAAACGCGGAACTAAAACGACATCGCCGCCATACTGTTCGTTTATTGGTTGGGGTGTTTTTTATGTTGTACTGGTGGGAATTATAGCTACCCGCAGATACATTTAAGATCTCAATCATGTCATAACGAATGATGAGTTGATAATGGTTACTGCCTCTGAAAGTTTTGAGGACTTTACTAAAAGCTCACTTGCAAATCTCGAATGAGCACGAAAAGTTACAATTAAGTTCACTTTCCTACACTCGTGTGTGTTGTCCAAGAGGTTATGTCTAAAAATCCACTATTTTTATGCATAAAAAGTCGAATTCACACCTTTTTCGGCTAATAAAATAATACCGCAATGCGCCCTTTTCCGCGTTCGCGTCAAAACTCTTGATATGATGAACTTAAGGGTACCAGAAGAATAATAAAAAATAATAAGTATGTAAACAAAATATTTCATTTATATATTGTGGTATGGCATTGTATATTGCAGGAGACCAGTGTAGGCACTACCACTAGACTTGGGCCTATATTTCAGGACACCAGGATCTTCTCAGCCTAATAATAGTGTACATGTAGCATAATATTAGTGTACATGCAGCATAATATTAGTGTACATGCAGCATACTATTAGTGTACATGCAGCATAATTATAGTGTACATGCAGCATAATATTAGTGTACATGCAGCATAATAATAGTATGTAATGGGCGATTCCGTGTGCGTGGAGTATGTGCGTGTCAGTGTGTACGTGTACTGTGGGTAGGTCTATGCTGCGTACGGTGTGTACGCGATGTGGCAAAGGGTGCTGGCGAGATCTACTGCTCACAGAACTACTAGTGAATAATATTTAACCTTTGTATGGGAGCCCTACCACGATCTTGCGAGTCTAACCATAACGTCTCCTGTCCCCAGGGTGCTCTCCTGGCTTCAATTCAGCAAATCTACCGCGAGCATCTTCAACAGCTTCGTACCATGGCCCTGACATCAGCTCGAGCCAACATACAGGTGAGTTTATATTCATTCATATTCCTTAATCATGAATATTAATGTCCCCCAACCGTGATAGTTACATCAAAATCTTGAATTTCATGACTTATTCTGAACGAAATTCACAGATTTTGGATCTGATGAAATCGTACAGTTTCGTCACCTGAATCTAGCCAAATTTTTCCTTTATACCCATCTTTATAAAGGAAAAATTTGGATAGATTCAAGCAGGGCTCGGTGGCTCAGTAGTCAGAGCATTCCCCTTGTAAGAGAAAGCTCGGGTTCAAATCCCACTCGAAATTATTCAAAAATTTCCTATCTTAATCGATTTGAATACTTAACATGCTCCAATCCAATATTAAATTACGGCGTCATATTTTGGGGTAACTCAACGGACGTTGAAAACATTTTTAGGGCTAAAAAAAAATGCTTAAGAGCTATATGTAGGTTGAAAAGTATTGACAGCTGTAGACCCTGTTTTATCAGCCTGCAAATTTTAATTTTGCCGTCCATTTATATTTTGGAAACCGTGTTATTTGTGAGGAAAAACATGCAACTTTTTCAAAATCTTAACAGCAAAAGACATTACTTAAAGTTATCCTGTCCCACAAACACGACAGCATATTTTAACAAAACTATATTCTGCATGGCTCCTAGACTGTACAACAAGCTTCCTAATTCTATACTACAGATATCAGATTTTAACGAGTTCAAGTGCAAAATTAAACACTCATTGCTGGAGAAATGTTATTATTCTGTGGAAGAATATATAAATGATAAATAATGACATAAATATGGTTGGATTTTTATATTTTATTATTGTTTAATGAAACATTCTAATTAACTCATGATCAATTGAAGTATATTTATTTGGTATTGTTTATTGACATTTTTTTTTATATTGACTATTATTTTATGAATTTTATAATTTTATTATTTATGATAATTTTGATTAATTTCATGGATACTGTTGCATGCCGCAAGGCGAAATACAGTTATACTTTGTAAGAAATATTTTGTACCAATCCTCTACCTGTATTTGCAATATAAATAAATAAATAAATGTTTTAAATACACTCTGTATATCTAACTGTCTCTCACCCCAGAGTCGTGCAGAGAGCGCGGTGTCATCTCTCCTGGCGTCTGCCCCGGCTCCCCTAGTGACGTTGGTGGTGAAAGCCTCGCTGAGCAGGCTCGGCAAGTGGCTCAACGATAATTGGAACAGTACAGGTTAGACCACACTCTTCTTCATCCCAGCGTTAATCCCAGTCGCATCCAAAGCTTTCATCTCGGAGTCTGGGGTCTGCTTTCTCCAGTCTAACTGCGATTTGGCTGAGGTTAGATATTTTAAGATCGACCCAAGAGACTCATAAGGTTGATAAATCTTTTTGAAGTGAAAACTTCTTTAGCGGCATTGGATGGGTAAAAAATGTTAAACTCGCGTCAGGATCGCTTGACCTTTGAACCGTAACCGACGACTGACGTCATACAATATTACCTACAGACTATCTATTTTGCAAAATACGACAAATAGCTTCGCAGCATAGCGGTAAACGCTTTGACTGTAGGTCCTTATGGTTTCAGATAGTACCGGGTTCGAACCTGGCCGTCTGTCACTTATTGTGATTATTTTTTCTTTTTGTAATTTATTACTTTTTGTGATTATTTTTTCTTTTTGTAATTTATTACTTTTTGTGATTATTTTTTATAACGAAGAAAGGAACAAAGAAAAAGGTTTAACTTCTGCCGGCACTCCCAGAGTGCAACCCGTCTTTTTCTTTTTCGTGCGGAAATCCCTACGGTACACCTGCTGACGGGGATTTGTGGGGGTATATCGGACTCAAACCGCACGCCGTCTCGGATTTCAAATGTTTTTTTTTTATTCAACTGAGGTGGTAGACAAGAACACGACTCACCTGATGTAGCGTGGTTACCGTGGTTTATAGATGTGTGCAACACCAGGGGCGTCACACTCGTGCTGCCGACCCTGTAAACACAGAGAGTTTCTGTGTCGTCAGTGTAGAAGACATAGCAGGCCTTGGTCCTTTGGCCTTAGGTCTTCCGACTGACAGCACATAAACTCTCCAGTGAGCTCTGGTTACCCTACTCACCGCTGGGAACACAACACGAGGTTATTCTGCAGGGCAGAGTTACTTCCCCAGTCGGACTGCTCAATTAGACGGAAATGCCGTCGTGTTCTACCTCATATCAAGACTCAGATCAACTGAGACTGACACTGAATTTTGAAAAGATTGTTGACTTTTCCCATTTAAAACTTATAACAAAAGTTAACACACTAATTTCACCAAAATATATATCGTCCACAGCCGTCCTCTGCAAAGACATTGAGTCCGAAATGAAAACTTTCATAGCAATGGGCCCGTTGGCGACGTCATCGGTGCACAAGAGCGCGGTTGACGTCGCCGCTATGACGTCACCCGCAGATGTGTTTGAAGCGAACAACGTTAGTCCAGCCACTTGTGTGATTAATTTGAAGGTATGTGGGTAGCTAGGTTTAGCTAATAGTAGGGGAGCCCACGAGGCTAAATTTACTCGAGCGTCGTAGAGACCTATTGGGATGCAAAGCTTAGATGATAAGAAGAAAAATTTTTTATATGGTATATACCTTTACATCGGTGGGGGAAGCGGCTATCGATTTTTAAATATGTAAAAAAAAACTGTTGCATGGACATCCTCGAGCGCGTCAGATATTGATAGCATCAATGCCCTACGTATTTTTAATAATGTACGTATGTAAATCTGATCGCTTGCATGATGCGGGTGGTTGGATTTAAGGGTTGAAAAATAAAAAAAAATAAAAATTATCGAGCGCGTCAGATTGTCTAAGGGAGTGTTAAGTGCACCAAAAAAAAGCTCTCATTCACTAATCTGACGATTTCGATGGGACGCAAACTCGCGGCCATTTTCATAATATGCAAAAAAAATTCGCCATTTTGAAATACTCAAGCGCGTCAGATTAAGATATATATATGGTTCATCTTTATATTCTAAACGTACTGTCTCATAATCTGACGATTATCTAGAGGGATTCGCCTGATCTGACAAAAAAAAATTAGAAAGACGGTTCACCTTAAAGGCCATCCCTGCAACGTCCCGCTAATTCCATTCCTGGGCGCTTAAAATTGTACTTATGACATTTTTGAGCTCAAAATATAATTTAAGTGATATTAGAATTAAGACTAACCAACTAATTATTATTATTAAGACGAATCAACCGCTTTTGACCAGCTTGGTGGCGATCGACGTGGTTTTTCAAGCTCAAAGGCGGATTAGTTTTTGAAATTGATCGATAAAGCCGGTTAAAAGTTATTCCAGAAAAACCACTTTAAAAAAAATAAATCTTATTTTTTTGAGATTTTTCAAAATTTCTCAAAATCTAATTTAAAGGGAAATATTTAGAACACCGTTTAGTAGATTCGCGCGCGCGCACACACACACACACACACACACACACACACACACACACCCACACACACACACACACACACACACACACACACACACACACACACACACACACACACACACACACACACACACACACACACACACACACACACACACACACACACACACACACACACCCCCCACACACACACACACACACACACACACACATACAGACATAGTGACAACATCACTAAGGTAGTCAGGGAAGCTTCCTATGACCTTAAAACGTCAATATCTGATGAAAACTCGATTTTCGCAAAACGGGGTAAAACCAATAACTTCCCGAATTGCTTAACAAATTTTAAGTTTTCTTAGCGGTAACTCAAAAACTTTTATTTTTTATTTTTTAAGTCATTGAACTTAATTAAACGGCTTGCTCCGACGATATTCCAAAATATTAACACATTTTTTTAATGTATCTACAGTCAATTTAATTGTTTTTTGTAAGGTACTTTCACCATAACATACACATTTCAAATTAATAGCACTCATATTAAATATTTATAAACTTTAATTCACACAACTAATATTAAAATGTCATGACAATCATGGCGTTATGGCAACAGAAACCAGAGTGGGGACGGTAGTGAGAGAGTAATAGATAGAGAAAGAGTGAGAGAGGAATAGAAACGCGGAGAAGGAAATGTAGGCATCACGCAGCTGCACGCATTTAACTTTATCGACGAATTTTTGTTATTTCGGCTCGCGGAAATCGTCAGATTATACATTTTTCATTATTCTTGAATTATTTCCTTCAAAATAAAAAAAAGTTTAGCTACGCTCGAGAATGTCGAGATGACGTTTTTTTTTTTACAACTTTGTTGCCCTCCCCTTTTTTTATGTCACTCTCAAATTGTCAGATTAGTGGAATATACACTTTTTAGGATGTAATTAACTCACCCTACCTTAATCTGACGCGCTCGAGAATTTCTGATGGTCATTTTTTTTTTACTAACCTGATCCTGTATCCTTCACGGGCGGCCTTATATATGGGCCTCATGTTTTGTGGAGGTACTTAACCGGGTACTAGGTATCCCCCTGTATATTAATCTGCCGCGCTTTAGTAAATCCCGAAATCCCCGCTTGGGCTCCCCTACCATAATCCTTCTTATATTATAACCGCGAAAGTTTGTAAGTATGAATGTATGGATATTTGCTACTCTTTCATTTAAAAACACCGAATGGATTTTAATGAAACTTTACAATAATATAGCTTATACATCAGAATGTAATGTCTCTTTGTTAAGAAAGTAAAGTGTTACATGAATCGTGGAGAGGGGTAGAAGGGAACATGTATCGTGACGTACAGTGACGAATGCATATTCACGACCACATATTGGCTGCGACGTGTATGACGCGTCATGACGACATTTATTTATTTATTTCTTAAAAACAGTTTACAGCTTCACATAAATATAAAAGATTTTAGCCCAAACTACAATCTATGGGACTCCGACCACTATTATTCGCTTTACATCGATTTGACAAAATGCCTTAGTTATTACTTTAACATATTATGTAAGACTAGGAAGAATATATTTTCACAATTATGTAGTGCAGATGGGTCGCTCCCAGAGGGCGCTACAGGTAGCGTCTCGGTCTCGAACAGTTGACATCCTACTAATAATTTAAACGCGAAAGTGTGTAATTATGGATGTTTGTTTGTTAGTCTTTCGCGTAAAAACTATATGCATACAAATATAATTGCACTGAGCGGGGATCGAAGCCGCACCTCCCGTGTAACGGCCGCGTTTATTAACGCCACGCCAAAAAGGCCACGGAGGTAAAACTCAAAAATTGAAATATTCAGGTTGTATAATAATAACTGTTTCAAAGATAATTATTATCTATTTATGTCTATTTTAAGAATTTTTCATTTGGGTTATAGGATACTAGCGATCTGTCCCGGCTTCGCACGGGTGGTAAAAACGTTCCCGTGGAAATCCAATATAGCCTATGTTACTCAGGGTGAATGTAGCTTTCCAATGGTGAAAGAATTTTTGAAATCGGCACAGTAGTTTTTGAGTTTACTCATTACAAACATACAAATCTTTCCTCTTTATAATAGTAGTGTAATTTTTTTACAAGTTTACTCCCAAAACCCAGCTCACAGTGGGAGAGAGTACACCAAAAACGTCCATCGTTTACCCCCAATGTCTGCCCCCCAGGAACACATCTGTCTACTCCTGGACGACGAGTCGCCTACCGATCTGCCTACCCTCCTGGCGCAGAGCGTGTTAGCGTGCGCCCCAACGAATATGTTCGCGCGGCCGCACACGATACGTGGTTTATTGCAGCTGTCTGTGGATCTGTGTGTGGTGTACGGTGAGTTGGTTTTATCATATGATTATGTTATCTATCAATGTTATACAATATACACTGGCTGAATTCCGTGGCACCGCCTGTCTGCCCCTCTACACAAGTGGCAATTCGCTAGCCGGCGTTTGATGGAATAGAATGACGAATATATGGGATTTGACGTATATGACAGTCGTTAACGCATGTCAAATATTTCAAATCCCATACATATTCGTCATTATATCATAATTGCCACTTTGGACGTTTAAAGTCCAAAATGAAAAGAGAAAGAGTTTATGACATTTTTCATTCACTGTGGAGCTGTAGGTTCTAGAGTTGTATGGCATTTTTTACGGTGTCTGTGATAAGACTGTGGTTTCAGTGCTCTGAGCGTTCATTTCTTCCATTCGGAAATCTATTTTACGAAATTCGATAGGATAAAATTCATATTTATAAAGGTCATCTTGTCTGCTAACCCCATATTAAAATAACCCTATCTATTCCAGTGTCCCGCAAACCCTCCGACGTGACGCCCACCTTCCTCTCCAGACTGCATGCCCTGTGGAACACGTGCTGCCCGGATCGCAAGAGGGCTCCTTCGCAAGACCTCACCCTTCCAGAGAGGAGGGACATCTCGCCCGACTACCGACACTTCGATAACGATGATAGGGCGGTCACTCCTGTCAGTGAGGACGAAGGACAGGTTATACAGGTAAGAATATCTGTGTATATATATAACCTATCGCAATCCATGACCTACTGTTTCCATGCTGGCCAGACGGGTTGGTACAGAGTTTTATTTCGAGTTGTGACTCTCTGTAGCCAATGCCCGAGGTCACCGAACTCCCTGGGTCAAGGTCTGAGGTCACCAAACACTCTGAATCAAGGGCCGAGGTTACCTAAAGCTGTGTATCACACGCAGTGATATCGTCTGCGTATGTTTCCGTCAGTCGCCTCTCAAGACGCCCTTCGGATGAGATGGGGTGGTGATTCTTGTATTCTTTCTCTGTCACCACACGGATAGTGATAGACTATCTGTAAATAGAAAAACGAAATACCACTCACTGATTAATCACGAAATCTCAGTGTTCAACACCTATAAACTTGGATAAGTAAGTTCCATAGTGCGCTAAGGACGGGTTCGGTTTCGAAACTCACCCCTAAGGGGGTAAAACGGGGCTTAAGCTAAATTTCTTTTAATTATTGTGAGATTTAATTATACTTTTTCTATTTCTCCTACAGCTCCAAGACTTGAAAATCACAAGCAAATCTCCAAAATCACCAAACTCCTTAAACCATGCCATATCACCAAAATCACAACATTTCTTCGGCCCAGCTCCGAGGTCACCGAATGCTTCAACTCGAAGGTCAAGGTCAAAGTCACCGTCTTTGCGCCAAGGCCCGAGGTCACCGAACTCCCTGGGTCAAGGTCCGAGGTCACCGAACACCCTGAGTCAAGGACCGAGGTCACCAAACGCTTTGTACCAAGGTCCAAGGTCCCCTAACGCTGTATTCCAAGGTCCAAGGTCACCGAATTCGATATATCCGTCACCGAGGTCACCGAGCTTTCATCAGAGCACGCCGTATTCAAAGGTTAGTGTTAACACACACATACACAATCTCTATAATAAGTCCAAGGTCAAGGTCACCGAACGTTGTGTACCAAGGTCACCAAACTCGTTATATCTGTCACCGAGCTTTCATTCAACACGCCATATACAAAGATTGGTATCAATACACAAACGCTCGCAGGTGCACAGATTCGGTCCCACGTTATAGTTGGCGAACTTATAGCCGTCAAGCGTGGTAATATTCAAATGTATGGGGTTCTGTCGCATTGGTTGGTATTTACGATCACTGATAGATAGTAGTGTGATAATTATAGCCTATACATATACTAACGCCTGTAATTACCGAAGGGTTAGACAGAAGAGTATTAACACCCACATTTCGTCAACCATGATTTTTGTTCTCACATACTAGCTTATGTTACGACTAATGTGGCTTTCTATTGTTGAAAGATTGTTTCAAATCAAATCAAATTGCTCCTTTTATTAATATAAATGATTTATACATTACTTTTGTTCCAGCTCTCCAAAACCCTCCCAAATCCTGAACCGGAAGATAACACCCTCCTGGAATTCTTCGACCGGATCCTCTGCCCTCGGAACATCATGTTACTCAGCAGCTCCAACCCCCAAGGGGTGTGGGAGGCGATGGCGGATGTACTGGTGTTCCTGCTAGAGAATGATTACTTGAGCGAAGACTCGCTGACCGAGCAGTGTTTAGCGGTGTATAGGCAGGACTGGCCGCAGGTAATACAATACCCTCACACCTAACAATACCCTCTCCACCGAAAAACCTCCTATCCTACAACTCCCACCCAACAATCTCCAATAACCCCCACCCGTCAACCCCCAAGATCTAGAGGCTACTTCTTCTCTTCATTTTTAGGCTTTTTCTCGGTTTTTATGAGAGCAACTGCCTTCTGTCCCTCCAACTCTTACGTATACAAGGCGTATTTTTAAACGGGGCAGTGAGGTAAGGTATTTTACATTTTAGGGCTATAACTACCCGTAACGACCGCCATAGACGTTAGTCTGACAACCGGGACCGACGCCTTAACGTGCTCACCGGGGCACGACCAGACCAACGCAAATACCCATATTCATGCATACAAATTGAACCCCACGCATACAAAATCATCATTAACTGAGCCTTTTCCCAACCCAGATGGGGTCGACTTTTTAGCCTTACTGTGTGTGGCTGAACTTCGATATTTTCCGTGAAGGGACTGCCATCTGACCTTCATAACCCAAAGGCGATATCGTAGTTCTGTAGTTTAGACCCTAAACCCCTAAATAAAAATACAGAATACAATATTGTCCACAGAACGTACTAGAAAGCCTGTCAACCTGTATGAAATCCGTCTCAGCGCGCTGGTCCAGATGTTCCACAGGGAAATTCACCCTGTTCCTCGACTTTCTGGCTGAATACTGTGGGAATATGGATTACGAGTCTATGGACTAGAACTTTGCCTGATGTTACTTTGCCGGGGTGGTTACTTTGTCCATTGGTAACTTTGCCCGGATGTTACTTTGCCGGGGTGGTTACTTGGTCCATTGGTAACTTTGCCCCGGTGGTTACTTTGCCAAGTGGTTACTTTGTCCAGTGTTATATTTGCTCATTGGTAACAAGTACGACTGTAATTCAAGAAAGAAGAATGCACTGGGTATGAACACCATGTTGATCAAGTGGTGGTATCGGTTTTTACCGTTAGATTTTTTTAAAGAGTAAGTGTAATTACTAGACTAATGCAGCTAAGCTAAATGGCTAGATATGAACCCGGTAGCTCTCGAATGTAAGGTTGTCTCTAAACACTCAGCTACCGACGCTGCAATATGGTATTAGCAGCTCTAGAGAGTGCTTGGTTCACACATACATTCTCTTACAACATGAGACTTCTACTGAGTCCTTCGCAGATAGAAAATCGTGTACCGTGTGTTAGCGAAACGTTCTCAAAAACCGAAACAGCCGATAACTGTTAAAAAAAATAAACAAATTGTTACTATGATTATTATATTGCGCATTAAAAGGTTCTTAAAATAAAAAATAAATTATTGAAAATAAAAAACCCGACTGATTCTGAAAAGATCGAAACAAGCTGTACCCATTTTAATTTTCATTTGGTTTGAGATTTGCAAACGGGTACCGCCTGCTATAAAGCTTGTTTCGACCTTTTCAGAACCAGTTGGGTTTTTATTGTTATTAATTTATTTTATTTTATACTTTTTAGTTATGACATATATATTTTTGTAATCGTCTTCAAATTTCTTTCATTTTGATACCCCATTTGATGAATTGGAGTAAAAATTTTTTTTGTCCACATACATTTTGGTGCCTAAAAACTAACATATAGCTTTTGTTCACATTTTATGCCCACTTGGGCAATAAATACCTTCCATTTGAGACATGAATCATTAAAATCCGTACGGTGGTTCACAAGATATGAGGTAATAAAGGATCTTATAAACATACATACAAAATACGCGCGAAAAACATAACCCTTCTGAACAGTCGGGTAATAATCAAAATGAAAAATAACGAAAATATTGCGCCAAAATAAACAATCCAATATGTTTTAAATCGCCTGTTTTGGTTTTCTGAGCGTTTAATTACCACACTGTATTTAAAAAAATACATATGTGTCAGTTTATAAAATCAAATGCTTCGAAGCACAGGAGGTTATTTTAAAAAAAATAAGAAAAAAAATATCGTCCATAATTCTGACTGAATGTAACTTTCTTAGACAATTTTCAAACTCTTTGGCCATTTTATATTGTACTGCGATTCAATAATACTAGAGAAATATTAATAATAAAACATTTTCTTAATAAACATATAAATAAATTGTACAAGAAAGTATTTATTCAAGACGGGACTAAATCAGGACTCGATTCTGCTAATTGTCAACCACTGCATACCACTGACACTACAAAATAGTACATTACTGCCGCGGCCGCCAATTGTAGTGTTGCCGGACGATCGTGAAGTATGCGGCCCGGCACGCATTACGGAGTCCGGCAACGCTCAGTTGTGGCCAAGGCTTGTATAGTGCTTTTCTCAAACAATGCGCGGAAGTTAAAACTAAGTAGTATCTAGGCAGAACTTTTTAGTTACCTAGGTACTATTCAAAATCAATGACGAACAACGAACAACAGTAATTTTTCATGCGGCGAAATGTTCATTTGTTTTTTATTTTTCTTAATAAACAGCATTCTATTTGCAAACCAGTTCTATATTTAAATAATGCCTTGGATAAGTTACCTCCTTGGTTGCCATGGTTCGGAGTAAAAGATGGTTCCATTTTTAAATTACACGACAGATATGAGTTTACATACTAATTTATTTGGCCGCTAAAACACGACAGATATGGATTATCATACAACTTTATCCGGCCGCTGCTCGCATGTACAGCAATTTCGATTTATCTCGAAGAAGGTTGTCAAAATAATGTTCACATTTCCAAGCATGTTTGAGAAAATGGCCATTTAAAATGCTGTTAGACTAAAACCCGCGTTCACTACCACCACGCCACATAGGCTGTCATGATATACAATATTGTTAACGGGGTATAGCGATCATGGTAATAGGTACATAGGTACATACATACCTTTTCTCAATCATGTCTTTTTGAAATCATGTCATTGATTTTAAAAAGTAGGTAACTAAAAAGTTCTGCCTAGATACTACTTAGTTTTAATTTCCGCGCATTAATTGAGAAAAGCACTATAGAAGCCTTGGCCACAAGTGAGCGTTGCCGGACTCCGTAATGCGTGCCGGCCCGCATACTTCACAATCGTCCGGCAACACCACACTTGGCGGCCGAAGCAGTAATGTACTATTGATTGCCTGACGTTTCGACTAGGTTACACCCGGCCGTGGTCACAGTGGTTTTTGCAGTCAGTTGTATGACAGTGGTATTGCTATGACATAAAATGAATAAAGGCGCCCACTCACTAACAGTTTACCGGACGATATAAATCTGTCAGTTAATCGCAATAACCCACACATTAACAGTTTCGTTAACGATTTTGGACTGACGACTAATACGATCCGATAGTGTGTGGCCGCCGAACGATTCCGGACAGTTCTAAACCGGACAGTCCTAGGCCGTCAGGGCGAACGAGCACAACGGGCCTGTCGATCGACGTTTCTTGTCAGTTTTTACTAAGATTTTATTCATTTTTTGTACATACTCGTCTATATTTCTTATGCACATAGTCCATAAGGTTCAAAATAGCTAACACCTATTTCCCACAATGATTAGCATGTACTTATATAAGAATAACGTAGTGCAAGCTATTTTCAACCTTATTGACATCTTAACAAATCTAGATTTTTTTCTTATATTCGTGATCAGCAGCATTTATTTATGCGAAAAAACATGTAATTAAGAAAATGTCAATAAGGTCGAAAATCGCTTGCACTGTTTCGTACTCTCTATGTAACTGATATTAGACCATTACCGGCAGGCGCTCGTACGACCTAAAACTGACGACTCACAACTGCTAGTGTGTGGTCGCAAAACTGACAACAGGGAATTGCCGGCGGACCAAAATCGCTTTAGTGTGTGGGCGCTATCGGCTAAGGACTGCAGGCCGCCGGACAGATCAGGAATTGCAGGCGGACTGCAGGCGGACTGTTAGTGAGTGGGCGCCTTAAAATCGGGGACCAGCCGGTCTAAAAAGGACGCATTTTATGTTTCATATTCTGATTTCATATTTGTAAATAAATTTCTTAATTCTTTATTGTACACACACAGCATAGTACAGTAACATACATAAATACATTTTGATGTACAAATGAGATTTACTATTGTTACTGTTATTTGAGTTAACAAACAGCGTAGTCTAAAAGTGGGAGCAGAAGAGATTGCGCAAGAGTAACTTTAGTTTGAAATGGTAGAAATTCCTGGAGACGTTTCAGGGACTGAAACGAGCTGTAAACCCTTTTGCTAACATAATCATAATCAATTTTATTTCGTTTAACATAGGTGGTACAAAGGTGTTACATTAAATAATATGGTCTTCCATGTTCCGCCTAACGGCATACGAAAATATTAATCATATATATAAAAAAACATCTGCAATATGGACGTACCAGACTAGATTAGAGTCATCATCATATTTAACTACTAGCTTTTGCCCGCGGCTCCGCCCGCGTGGATGTTGGTTATCGCTATAATATCGGTTATCGTTATAAATTGTAGCCTATGTGTTATTCTGATGTATAAGCTATATTATTGTAAAGTTTCATTAAAATCCATTCAGTAGATTTTAGTGAAAGAGTAACAAACATCCATCCATAATATTACTAGGATTTAAATTGGTGATATATTTTACCAATTTCACACCTTTATTAATTCATATATTAAAAATATGAAAGCAGAAAATGAAACACATAATAGATATGGTCTTTTTAGACTAGCAGGTAGCTTAGTTGGTAGAGCGATGTCCTAACGTGACACAGTCTTGAAATTCGCTACAATTTTTGCTTAAAAATGTAAAAATTTAAAAGTACTATCGTATAATTATATTGTCTGACTTTTGTATCTGCCTGTCCCTAGCGAGAGTGTCTAAGAAAAAGGCACATTTAAGGAGAGCAGTCAAGTCAGTGCCTACCTAAATGGGATATTAGCATGACTATATAAAAAATTAGGTATAATACAACCGTGACTGCTGTACCGCGCTCTAGGTAGGTACTGCTGTACCGCGCCCTAGGTACTCCACGGTACCTCGAGCGAGATACCGCCGCGAGCGTTGGCGGCGGACTGACCACATCTGACGGTCGCACCGTCTCGCCGCGCACATACCCAAGGCGCGGTACAGCGGTTACAGTCTGACTGTAAGAAAAGTAATGATTATAAAGTGCTTATGAAATGTCTTCGTTAGTAGAAAAAGGGTGTTGTGAAAATTTGTAGTATTTCGGAATAGATTTTACGTACGAATAATGGTCTTGTATTTGTATAGATTAGAGAGGGATCGAGGGCGGATACAGTTTACGCCGCTAGATTTATGGCAGCGATACTATCGCGCGTTCTTATCGATATTCCTACAGTCCCGGGTCCTTTAAGCGGGACGTGAAAAAGAGGCCCTCAAGCTGAGGGTCACCATTAACATTGTATAGTAACATTGTGGATGTCTGTAATGGTGCCCCTCTTTCCTAAGAGTTTGCCTTCAGCTAACTGTCAGGCGAGGTGAAATGAAATTGACATGTCCTGTCGCTGGCTGTACAGTGGGCTGCGGAAGTCCGTGGACAGCTTAAGATCTATAATCCTTTGAGCATCTAAGTCTATTTTATCAGAGTGAAATATAGATAAAAAAACTAAACCTCTATTAACAAAACTAAAATATGCTTTTTAGTTTTGTTAATAGAGGTTTACAACACACACAGAACACAGAAGGATAGGAAGAAAGAAATGCATTTATTTATAATTGATACATTGGTTACCAGTGGATTACTTTCTAGATAGCGTGTAGCGTCACTTCATACAATTTTAGCTTCAAATTGTATATGGACTTCTGCAGCCCACAGTATCGTCGTCCACTTTTCGTCCTCCCGATGTTGTCAAAAACGATTACGCGTTTTCATCGTTTCTTTCGATCGTTGTAAATGCGCGACAATATCGATGCCGGCTATAGCGTCACTGTGGACAAAACGTCACTTTGGGCGATGGCCCTTACAAGTGTGCAGCGAAAGATTCAACATTATTAGAAAATCGATTATTTTGTTTCTGTTTTCTTCGGTTACAGGGTTTTGTTGCCAACCGTGCTTTTATTTTCTATGTTAAATTTATTATTACTGGATATCATAGATATGATATTGTACATCGTTTTCATTCGAGTTTAATTGGTATTGAACTTGTTTTAACTTAAAAGAGAAATATATAAACTCTAATAAAACTGTTTTTAACGGATTCGATAGCGATTTATTTGATGTAGTTTTATTATTTACACTGAGTGCGACGTTACGGCAGCTTTACATCTGCTATGTCCACGGGAAGACTTACATGGCTAACGAAAAGCAATAGCAACATCGGGCTTATTGCAAATATTACAATAAAACGAAATAAATATCATGAAAACTGTAGATAACGTTACATATACATTATAGATGAATTCCTTCTATGCAAAAATTATTGAAGACTGATAGGCCCCAAGATGCTACCTTGTGAAACTCCCAAATAATAATTTAAAGAAAGTTACCTAGTTGTACCTTTATTTGTTTGATTTATCAGGTGTCCTGTATTATAAATTACTCTTAAATTGCACATAATACTCTCTAATACTGTATTCTTCCTTATGTTTGAGTAATTGATGGTCGAAAGTGTCAAAGACTTTACTCAAATAGATCGAACAAAATAACAGTATCATGAAGCATCCGCAGTTGCAGACTGAAATTTTAGGCAATCGACACCTCGAAAGAAGTTTTTGATGATATTAAGCTCATCTCATGACGTTATAGTTTTTGTATGAAAATGGTGTATTCGTAAGGCTCACCTCCCTGTATTTGTATGAAGTAGCACCCACTAGTGGCAGAGCGGTGTGCATCGCTCGCCAGGTTGTTGCCGGCGTTCGACCGCCCCAGTGCGCCCGGCCCGATCCGCCTAGTGCCTAGTGGATGCTAGGCTCCATCTGGGCTATCCTACTCGCTCAGAAGCACAATACGTCAGATGAAAACTCCACCCAGCCGATCCGCCGCGCCTTGTACTATGTATTCGCGGTCCGCTCCGACACGATCCGCCCCGATCCGTCGCTAAAGGACGCCTAGCTTTAGATATAGGCTGTGAGACTTTATGAAGTTCAGTAAATGTAACACCACGTATTCCATGTATGTAATAAATAGCTAGAAAATCTTTGGAATTAATGTTCGTAATTAATGTCTTATAATATAAATTAACGATTATACAAACTCAATAAAATTATATAAATTAAACGAAATATATGTAAACAAAAGCAGCTAGCTAAAACTTTTTTAAACATTCGTTTATCAACGAAAGTCCATGACAAAAAAAAACAGTCAGGAACTCTTCACTAGCGTCCCCTGGGCGATATCGCTGCTTTTTGACTTAATCTCAGCTGATGAGGGATATTGGCAATTGAAGCTTATAATAACTAAACTGTCTTTGAAATCCGCAGTGATATTAGCGAAGAGTATATTGCATGATCAGACGAAATGACGCACATTGGGAGAGGCCTATGTTCAGTAGTGGACTGCATGTTTGTATGTATAGACCTCTCTTTATGCACGCCTTAGCATCTGATTCTCCGCCTTCCGCATCCCAGCTAACCCAGCTACAGTATTTCAGTCCATCTGGCTAGGTGTTTCATTATCCGTTTGCCGATTTGTACTCCCAACTCGTTTGCCCAAACGGCCATTAGTCTTTCGGCAGATGTAGCCAGCCCATTACCACTTCAGCTGGTTTTTTGGTCTATATCAAGTAGTGGTCTTAGGACATTTTGGGGCTCCACTTAGATCTTTGGGGCCTTAATAAACCTCAACATTGCTTGTCCTTCTTGCGGTATATCGTGCGCTGACGAGAATGTTATGTAAAAAAAACTGCCGAAATGTGTACATACTGTAAATTATATTATACATTGTTATTTTTAAATAAAAGTACAATAATAATAAAGTTTGTTGATGTTTTTTTATTATTTTCAACCTAATTTTTTTTGTATGGAAACCACTCCAAAACTTAGGGAAAGGTAGGCGCAAGTCCAAAGAACTTGAAACCGAGAGGCTTGCATTAAATGTTTAAACCTTATTGCCTACCTCAGAGAGAATAAGCGTGAATGTAACCTTCATTAGTATGGAAACACACAGCATTAAAATAAATGTCTATTTGGGGTTCCACCGATTCCACGAATATCTTTTGGGCCATCTCACCTACACTGCAATTACTAGGCTTCACCGAAGGCTTTCTTTTCGGAGTCTTTTTTTTATATAGGACACATCAATTTGACTTACCTTGCCTGATGGTAAGCTGAAGGCAAAGTCTCAGAAGAGAGGGCCAGCATTATATACACGTGCCATGCTAACAATGGTGGCACTTAGCTTGACGGCCTAATCAGATGCTTTTTCACGCCCCGCTTTAAGGACCCGGGACTGTAGGAAGAGGGAAACACGTGAGCTGGCAAGGAATTCCAGGTCTTAATGGTGCGACAAAGGAAAGAGTCACCGAACCGCTTGGTTCTTATAGGAATGTTCTGCACCGTATGCGGGTGACATTAAGTCCTGCTCGTGTCGTCCTGTATAGGAAAGGAGAGGGTGGGACTAATTGGAATAACTCTTCAGAACATTCACCATGGTAGAGACGGTAAAATACTGCCAAGGAAGCAACATCTCTACGCATCTGCAGAGGCTCAAGGGTACTCGTGACCTCAGGATTTCCGATAAAGCGGAACGCACTTTGCGGATCCATCCCAGAGATGCGAGCAGTATTCCACGCAGGAACGAATTTGTGTCTTGTGTAGAAGAAGGAGATAAATGAAAGTTACTGAGAAAAGATTTTGGTTGATTTAAATAAAAGTTGTCTTATAATCTTTTGGAAATACAGAACAGAAAAAACTGTGATGGTTAGAGTTGTGATAAGTAAGACCACGAGTAAGACAGATTTAACAGCGGAAACAACACAGTGTAAACTTAATTTCTTACTAGCAACATTTTGAACCTTAAAAGAAGGAAATTTTTTTAGATTTGGTAACCCACGTTTAATGTGTCAAATATTATTATTTTTAGGTCGATGTACGGCCGCGATAAATTTATTAAAATAGTTTATATAATTCAATAAAGGTGTAGAAAAATGTGTATTATAGTGTGAAAACTTGTTACCATGGAAGGTATCACTGTGAAGGTGGAGCCGGTGGAATTGCCGATAGAAGTCGAAACCGGACCTGAAAACGAGCCGCCGGGTGATGTGCCTGTGCCCGAATTTATAAACATAAAAACCGAAATAGATCTACCAAATTGTGATGCCAGGTAAATATAATATTATCTCATAATAATAGATCCAAAGAATCGCTTTTATTATATAAAAAAAACTACAATTCAGACACACAGAACGTTGTAAAAAGCTGACTGTTTATTAGACTGCTTATTTTCTATTGAATTTTTTGCGGTATTCGGTAGTAATGCTCTTAAGTTGCGTTTTTACATGTTTAGCTTACGATATAACGATTGTTTAAGTCACTATTTACGCAACAGATAAGTTTTTTTTATACCATAATTGAAGCACAACAAATAGGTAAAATAAATACCGTTACTCTTTTTCGGCAACTGGAGTATATAAAACAGTTATATTATTAGCATTTTTTCAGAACTTATTATAAGTTTTCATTCATATTATGTGACAATAAGGTGATCAAGCAATCAATTAGCCTGTTGAAGTCCACCGCTGGACATAGGCCTTCCCTAATGTAGAAAGCCTTTGGCCTACTGTTTTCACGCTGGCTAGATGGGTTGGTACAGGGTTTAATTGGAGTTTTCCTTCTCTCGCAGTGATATATCGTGAAATGGTGATATTTGTAATGGTGAAACCTGATTTAATTCTATACTATTAGAACTATTAGACTGGTTGCAGTGACAGTTATAAACAGTCACAGACAATTCCCGTAATGCAAGACCAATACTATTAATACACACATCCGCACTGAGTCACACCTTAGTACTCCTGAGCCCATATATGAAAGTACTAACTGCAGATTACAGCTCAGCCCTAATGTGGAACAGATTCCATTCCCATAACCCAGTGTTTTCCAAACATTGTTCTGCCATGGCCCTGTAATTTTTACATTGCCCTTCCGTCACCCAATGAATACTTTTTTACCCAAGCTGGTTCCCTTAATAATATACACTAGTACATATAAAATTTTATACACTAAATTTTAGTGTCAAGTATGGAGCTGTTACTTATTTTTTACCAAAGAAACCAAGTTTGCAGAAAATGACGAAAATTTTATCCCATGGTCTGGTTCCACTTCAAGTCTGTCACTATATTTATTTTTAAGGTAAACTAGTGTTGAAAACTCAGCTTCATTTGAATTAATATACAATGTGTTAATTGATAGTAGGTTTTTTTTTAAAGGGTGGGACCCACTATTCTCTTTGATGGCCCAGTACTGGGTCACAACCTAACCCCAGGGTAGAAAGTAGCCTATGAGTTACTCTGGAGCACAATCCATCTGTAATCCATAGAGATCTATTCAGTGGGTCTGGTGTAATCATGTCTCAAACATCCATCCAACAATGGATGTCGGTTATCATGACCAATCATAGCCTTGTAGCATTTCCAAATGTCTAATCTACCTCTGTAACAAATTTCATTAAAATCATATCAGTTACAGAGTGAAAGTGTAACAGATAAAGTTACAACTTACTTACAGCAGGGGACATGCTAAACTGGATGTGTGATCTGATCTGTCAAAGTTACGTTCACATTTATCATATTGGTATGGATAAAATTCATTGCTATTGCAGACTTATTTGTAGTAAAAAATCTTTCTTGAGATATAACAAGCAGGGCTTTATCAATAGGGAATTTGCATGTTTTGTTTTTTATATTTTTAAATGATTATTTACATCATTATATTATTATAAATATTAATAAATGAAACAGTGCCAAATAGACAACATTTGGTTTTTTTTTAAGTTTTAAAATAGTAGGCTGATATCACCTTTCGAACGACCGCCATCTTGGCGCGCTTGTCGTTACGTCAATGTACATGACAGCTAACAACTTACAACTACTAACACTTTTCGGCAATTATTTTCTTAATCAAACTAATAAATATTAATATGCACGTAAATCTAAAAGATAAGACCACATATAAAAAAAATGGGTGATTATTGAATCACATGCATATTTCCTATTATTTTCTGAAAATAAAAATAGCCTTAACCATCAGCCAAGTGATCATCATCATTATCACCATCACCACCACCACCACCACCACCACCAAAAAAAATAGGTGGGCTCATGAACAAGAAAAGGAATTAAAAAAAGTCATAACTTTATCAAAATATATTTTATTTACAATTTAGATTAAAAGAAAGGAAGGCTCAAGACAGGACTTGAACCCGCAACCGGAGGGTATGCTCTGACCACTGAGTTACATGAACACGTCTTGTGCATTCTAAATTCTCCTAGATACAACCATCTTACAATTATATGTATAGTTATATGCATATCTTTAAAAAATGGACTGTATTTCCATCCATTTGAGCAGTCTGGCTGGGGAAGTACCTCCGCCCTACAGAATACCGCGGCCATAATAACCTCGTGTTGTATTCCCGGCGGTGAGTAGGGTAGCCAGAGCTCACTGGAGAGTTTTTGTGCTGTCAGTGGGAAGACCAAAGGTTATTCCTGCTTTATCTTCTAAATTGATGGCACAGAAACACTGTGTTTACAGGGTCGGTAGCGCGAGTGTGACTCCCCTCGGTGGTATAAAAAAAAGACGGGTTGCACTCTGTGAAAACATTTTCTTTTTTTCTTTCTTCGTTATATACATAGAAAAAGATAAAAAAGAACATACCATACCATACCTATAATATAGCACTAATCATAGAACATATCACTTATTTTCTGCTAATTTTCTGTCAGAAGAAATTAATAAATTATGAAAAGAAAAAATAATCACAAAAAGTAATAAATTACAGAAAGAAAAAATAATCATCAAAAGTAATAAATTACAAAAAGAAAAAATAATCACCAAAAGTATTTAATAAATTATAATAAGAAAAAACAATCACAAAAAATCCCTGAAGGCCAGGTGGTTTGAACCCGATACTATCTGAAACTATAAGGACTTACAGTCGAAGTGCTTACCGTTTAAGCTACGACGCTATCTATTGTAAATTGCAAAATAGATAGTCTGTACCAATCTTGTATGACGTCAGTCGTCGGTTACGGTTCAAAGGTCAACTAATCCTGACGCTTCCTTAACATTTTACACCCATCCAACGCCGCTAAAGAAGTTTTCACTTCAAAAACCCATTAAAAGGTATCTTATTTTGTTTTTGAAATTACACACAGTATAACATACATCATACACAGTCTTAATAAATACAGTTCATCAATATGGTACGTGGCTTATTGAGCTATTTCCATTCAAATCGGGCACTTTCCGACTAGAGTTATACCTCCACTCTACAGAAGACAGAGATCAGACTTAGGCCACATTCCATCATCATCCTCTGAGCCTTTCCCCAACCCAGTCCGGATCAGCTTTCCAGTCTAACTGTGAAACGGCTGAACTTCGAAATTTTCCGTGAAGCGACTGCCATTTGACCTCCACAACCAATTTGGGATATCGAAGTTCTATAGTTAGACTAGTTGGACTATAGAGGGCTCCAACTACCCGTAACGACTGCCATAGATGTTCGTATGATAACTGGGAACAACGGCTTAACTACGTTTTATTTGGTTAATACACATAACATATAACATAAACTCACGCCTTTATCCCCGAAGGGGTAGGCAGAGGTGCTAGCACCCACATTACGCCGGTTTATGTTTGGGTCCCAATGTAATAGGTGGCGAGCCTATTGCCATTAACAGGGCAGTTATAAACCTGCGATAAATACACACATAACTTCGAAAAGCATCGAAAAGTCATTGGTGTGTGCCATGGAAAACCTGGGATCGAACCCGAGACCTCGTCTCAGCAGTCCATTACCCATACCACTAGGCTACCGCGGTTCTTAATTGTTAATACTGGTTAATACATTGCAAGAGAAATAATACTAGACAGGTCAGTCTTACTAGTTTAGTTTGTAATATGGGTTTCAAAATGTCATAAACATGCTAATATGTACATACAAAGTATTTGCACTGAACGGGAATCAAATCCCTAAAATAGTCAGCTGTTGAACTCTCTGCTGGTTGAATCACAGCACCCCAATTATTCTTGCCTTTGCACACTACGTTTTTTTACGCGCCGAGAACGTGCGATTATGATATGCGCGTCCACTACACGTTTTCAACGCGTTTGCAATCAAGGATCTTGTGCAAAAGTAACAACGTAACTTTGGTTTTGCGTTTGCTACGTTCAGCGCGTAGAAAATTCGTCCTGTGCTAAAACCCTAATTGTCTGTTTTTCATAAAATTTTGGACATTTTTATATAAGTTTAATTAATCAATCAAGCAATCAGCCCATATACAGACCTCTCCCAATTACTTAAACTCCAAAATTAAATTTTAAAAAAAAGTTCATTACATTTCTTTCAAAATACTATTTAATTTGAGACATTAATAGTTCAAAAATAAATAGATGTCTACAATTAAATAGCATTTTTAGCAGTGACTGTTGTATAAGAGTGGTTGACAATAAGCAGAATTATGGTCATTTGAAAATAGAGTTAGAACAAAGAGTAAAATTAAAATGTTTGACGTCTCTTCTTGTCGCGTCTAATGGTATTGCAAACATGTAAACTGAAGATCATGCACAGCACCTGAAAAAAAAATTTGGTTGCCTGTAAAGTCGGTATACGGGCGAAAGTTTTACGTGACAACGACTTTGAGTGGTAAAATAATTTTAATGTGAATATTCATTCGTATAGTAGGAAGAAGGATGAAATAATAGTAACAATTTAAAAATGTCTGTCTCTCTCGCTCTTAGGCGGGCTAACCATGCCCGAGTGGAAGGGACGCGTGCCTCTCACTCGCTCTCATTGTGAGCGCATAACGTGAGCGGAGCGTAACGCAGTTTCTTGAAGTGTCACCCGGCAAACCAATTTATAAGACGTTGTCACGTCAAAAAAGATTAAAATGACAGATTCTGAGGTGGAAGTTCCAGATGCGACTGGAATTAACTCTAAGATGTAGAAAAAGAAACCATGTGGGTTCCTGGTGGACAAGAATATGCTACCCTATACTCTTCCCGTGGGCGTCGTAGGCTGTTTTCCATCCGATGCTGATTGACGGAATAGGTTCTGGCGTAGGTTACTTCTCTAGGTTGAGAGTTCAGCCTCTCTAGACAAGTCGCAATTCGCTGACCGGCGTTTGATGGAATAGAATGGCGAATGTATGGGATTTGACTTATTTGACATGCGTTAACGACTGTCATATACGTCAAATTCTATTTATTCGTCATTCTATTCCACCAAACGCCAGCTAGCGAATTGCCACTTGTCTAGAGGGGCAGACCCGTCACCAATACCCCTAAATTCTAGAAGCGAGAATTTGAATAACAAACCTTGGGCTCCAAAGTGTGCTTTTAACTCTAAATTTTTACATACATACGTTCACGCCTGTATACCCCGAAAGGTAAGACAGAGGTGTATTAATACCCACATTTCGCACACTAGTAAAGTCCACATAATTGGAGGCGAGACTATTGCCTTCATGCCGACACTAATTCAACGTTTTTTGTTAAACCAAGCCGATAAACCAATAATAAATTATTCTAAACCTAAATCTAGACTGAAAAAGGGGAGTCCAGACTTAGAGGTGAAAGCTTCTTAATGCAACTGGGTTAAAGTTTGGATGATGAAGAAGAGAAACTATTTCGTACCTCAAAAATAATCACTCCAATAATAACTCCTCCAAGGGCCCCGCCGAAGGAGTCGAACCACGTCGACACAATATCATTGCAACCCCCATACGAATCGGCGGCGGTGCACTGCTCGTTCAAGGGGTTTGCGCAGCAACTGGGAGGGATAATACCATCCCCATATGCACCAGCACCGGTGGTTCCGCAACATTGGAACTGAAAAGGTACAAATGTATCTTCAAATCTTGTCGTGTGTAGTTGATATGTATTTGGAGTTTAAAAAAAGATCTGTATTCTCGTAATATTTTTTGTTGGTGGCAGACAAGCACACGGCCTCTTGATGGTAAGTGGTAACCGTGGCCTATGGACGTGTGCAACACCAGGGGAGTCACACTCGTGCTGCCAACCATGTAAACGCAGATAGTTTCTTTGCGGTCAGTGTAGAAGACAAAGCAGGAAAAGTCTTTAATCTTCCCACTGACAGCACAAAGCCCCTCCGGTGAGCTCTGGCTACCCTACTTAACACAACACAAGGTTATTATGGACGCGGTATTATACTGCTCAATTGGACGGGAATACCGTTGTGGCTTACCTATTCCAAGAACATTGACTTACTTATCGTGATACCAGTAGATTGAGGCTTAATGAATTATAAATAATATTTTACTACAAGAATTGTTCGACTTTTTTTTTTTTTTTTTTTTTAAAAGAATATTAGCAACCGAAATTATCGAAATTACTAATATTCCCTCTAACCCCTCCAACTAAGCTAAATTGCTTGTGCTAGGAGTGGGTTCACGTCGGTAGTGTAATGGCCAGGATTCGAACCCGGGACCTCTCGATCGTAAGGCCGACTCCTTAACCACTAAGCTACAACTTGACATCGTATAGGTAGCATACAAGAATTGTCCCACTTGTCATTTGGGACCTGGGAAATTGACAGTAAATGAAGACTGAACATTGAATATCTTTTTATAAGTAGAATTGGTCTTCAGATGACAAGCTATGTTTAGTCTACTTAAATGCTGTTTTATATATCTAGTATATACAATCCTCGTGTCACAATGTTCGTTCCCATACTCCTCCGAAACTACTGGACCTATTTTCATGAAATTTTGTGTGCATATCGGGTAGGTCTGAGAATCGGCAACCATCTATTTTTCATACCTCGATCCGCGATAAAACCGACATTCACGCGGGCGGAGCCACAGGCAACAGCTAGTTTTATTGTAATAAAAGCACCCAGACCGATGCAAATACACAAATTTATGATACAAATATTTGCACTGCGCGGGCATGGAACGCCGCGGGTTTTTATTCCCGCTCAGCTCAGTGCCTGCATAACATTCGGCCACAGAGGCCGTCAAAATATGTAGCATTTTGGTATTTCTTCACGTCTTCTTTCTGATGATCTTACCAGGATCTCCATGGCAGAGAAAGCTGATCGCACTTTGTCATTTTCGAATGCTTCTAGCAGCCATTCCTGCACCGTGGTAGAAGCCTGGTTCACGAATCTGAAGATGATCACGACTATGTATATCTTGACGGCAGCCAGGATAGTCATGGCTATGGCGTACTGAAATTTAAAATAGAAAGTATTTCAAATTAATTCATTTATTCCATGGTTACAATCTAGCCAGGAGGTAGGACACGACGGTATTTCCGTCCAATTGAGCAGTCCGACTGGGGAAGTACCTCCGCCCTGCAGAATATCGCGATCATAATAACCTCGTGTTGTGTTCCTGGCGGTGTGTAGGGTAGCCAGAGCTCACTGGAGAGTTTATGTGCTGTCAGTGGGAAGACTTTATCTTTTACACTGACGGCACAGGAACTCTCTATTCTAACAGGATCGGCCGCGCGAGTGTGACGCTCCTGGTGTTGCACGAGTCCATAGGCTACGGTAACCACTTTCCATCAGGTGGACCGTGTGCTAGTCTGCCACATAAGTGGTATAAAAAAAATCTAATGAACACATTACAAAACAATTTAATGATTGTCTAACACCATGGTTTGATAAATTCTGGTACCTAAATTAAGATTAAGCTTATGTTTAGGGTACCAACTTTAAAAGTATGGTAAAGGACCACTACTTAGCATCGTGTACACCTATATAGCTCACTATTTATAAGCTCACCTATTATTAAACCTTCATACTGGTATGTACCAACTATTTATTTTATACCCATATCTATTTATGTGGTACATATATTTATTTAATTATAATACGTTACGTATAGCGGTATATTTATTTTATTTTCAACTTATTTTTTACTTTTCTCTCTCTTTCTTTCTTTTTGTTTTAGAACACCTTATATCTAGTTTAATATATGATAACTACACCATAATTTTGTTTTATCACATTACTGTCCATCCCAAGGTTGCCTGGAAGAAATCGCTTCAAGCGATAAGGCCGCCCATTGTACATTCAATGTATGCATGCTACCTACTTGTCTCTACTGTAAATTTTATGGTGTACAATAAAGTATTATCTATCTATCTATCTATCTATCTACCAGGGCTCCTGAAACTTATCATCAACAAATAATAATTAATTAGGACACTATAGGTCAGTGTTCATGAGTATTTGTACAAGAAAACAAGTACCTCTTTAAAGTATTTAAATATACACACATTGTATTCACGCCCAAAAGAGGATAAGTTGAGAGTTATAAACCTCCAGATTTCGCCAAGTATGATTTTCAGTTTTACGAGACTGAGATCACCCAAAAGCAAAACCATGTGGTAACAGAGTGTGTTAACACATTACAAAGTTAAGCTATGCAATATAAGGATGTGTGACCATTTTTAGTCCATTGAGAATTAAGACCGCTTCGTGCTTCAGAGAGCCCGTTATGCCGTCGGTCCCGGTTGCCATACGAACATCTGTGGCATTCGTTACGGGTAGTTGGAGCCTTACAAAGTTCAATAACCTGGTTTTAGTACCTTCGATCGAAGAGCTTCGTTAATTACGGTAATTTCACGGAAAATATCGGTGATTTCTTAGTTTGAAGCCAACTAGTTTAGAAAAAGCTCAGCAGTGCATTGTTGTTTGGTCAAATGCTGCTGCCATTTACAATTAGTTTTGCGTTGGCATCCCCGGCACGCAGCGTCGAGCGCAGCGATGCGAGAACCTTAACAGAGATTGTCATTAGTCTAGCTCCTCTGACGTCACCCAGATCGACCAATAACAGTCTCTGTCAAGTCCATCGCCGTTTGTGCTCGACGCTGTGTTTAAAGAATCGCACAGTAGACGATGATGTATAATAAATCTTGATGCTGATACATATAACTGCTAACACCTATTTCCTAACGAGTTAAGCAGAAACAACAACTCAACATCTGCTTCTATTTCAACTGTTGGTTATTAATCGTTTTTATACAAGCCCGTCAGTTTCGAATGCCTCTGACCAGCCCCTGTAGACAAGTGACAATTCTTTTGGCGTTTGATGGAATAGAATGACGAATATATGGGATTTACCGTTTATAACATGAGCATGTACTTTCACACATTCGTCATCCTATTCTATCAAACGCCGGTCAACGAATTGCCATTTTTTTTAATGGGCATATACAGGTGTTTTTATTATCGTTTGAGCAGCACATTTAACAATAAAAACATAAAAACATTAAAACAATAAAACCGCGGTAGCCTAGTGGTATGGGTAATGGACTGCTGAGACGAGGTCTCGGGTTCGATCCCAGGTTTTCCATGGCACACACCGATGACTTTTCGATGCTTTTCGAAGTTATGTGTGTATTTATCGCAGGTTTATAAGTGCCCAGTTAATGGCAATAGGCTCGCCACCTATTACATTGGGACCAAAACATAAACCGGCGAAATGTGGAACCTCTGCCTACCCCTTCGGGGATAAAGGCGTGAGTTTATGTTATGTTATGTTAAACATTAAAGTACTCCGTTACCACTAAGACTTGTCTAGAAGAGTTGGCCTTTTTTTTTTCAATATATTAGATATTAAAGATACTGTTTGAAGTTTACGCATACATAACAAATTGAAATACAATCACTCTTTAAAGGATTCTATCGCGATTTATTTGGTATTATTTACATTAAGCCCGACGTTTGACTCACGCTGGCTCGGAGATGGAGTCGGCTGACGACGACATAGGCAGCGAGACCGAGGATGCCCTCGGTCTCGGTGTCATTGCCGAACTAGGTAAAAAGAGACCTAGGTCGATCGGACCAGGCAAAGGCCCTCCTAGAAAGGTAGTGGCTACCCCCGCGGGCAGAGGTCGGAAAGCCGACCTCTACAGAGCGAAAAGGAAGGTAGCAGAGCCACCGGCGATTGTGCCCCTGCTGCCAAGCGGGAAGGCCACGGAGGTGCCGGCGGCGCAAAATATCCTGGCGGCACTTTCCCGCATCTCTGGCGCTGTAAAAGGCCAAAAAAAATATTGCGGGGAAGAAGAAGGTCGTGGCGGACGCGGTCACAGGCGCCGCCAAAGCGCTGGAGGAGCTCCTGGAAAGGTGCGTCTCCAGCGAGGAGGGGAAACTCCGGGCTCGGGTTGCGAGCCTGGAGACGGAGCTTGCCGACTCCCGCAAGCAGCAACAGCTGATGCGGGAGGAGATCGGCAAGTTGACGCAGCTGGTCCAGGGGGCCGGAGAGGCTCGGGGTGTGAAAGCCCCTGCTCCCCGTGCACCACCTCAGGTGACACCCACAATGGTCCAGCTGCTGGAGGCCATCGAGCGACGCCTCGGCGTCCTCGAGGACCGGGCATACCGCCCGCCGCTGGCGGCACCCGTCGTCGCGCCATGCACGGCGACGGCTGCAACCAGTGGGGCTACTGGTCCCAAGCCGAGGACCTCCGCCCCCAAGAAGACGGCACGTGGGGGAAGTGGCAAATCCGCCTCCCCAAGCACAACTTATGCTCCCGCTGCATCCCACAATCCCCCCAGAGAGGGGGTCTGGGAGGTGGTGGGAGCAAAAAAGAAGGCGAAGAAGGCCGCCAAAAAGGAAGTGAAGGCCGCCAAGAAGGCGGCAAAAGCAGCCGCAAAAGCGGCAAAGGCTTCCGCGGCGAAGGCGCCAAAGAGGCTCCGCGCTCCCCGTTCCACTGCCGTCGTCATCACGGTGACGACAGAGGGCAAGGCGAGGGGCGTGGGGTACGCCGAGGTCCTGAGGCAGGCGAAAGCCTCAGTGGACCTTAAGGCCCTCGAAATAGAGGGAGGTCTCCGGTACAAGGTGACGCGCACCGGAGCACGCCTCCTCGAGGTCTCTGGCGCCACCAGCGGCCCCAAAGCAGATGCTCTAGCGGCAAAGCTGCGGGGGTCGCTGGACACTGGTGACGTCCGCGTCACCAGACCCAACAAATGCGCGGGTCTGCGCATTTCGGGTTTGGATGACGCGGCCACGACGGAGGAGATAATCTCCGCCGTCGTGGAGGCGAGCGGCTGCCCTCGTGATCAGGTGAGGTCAAGTGAAATTCGCTTTGGCCCCGCCGGTCACGGGTCGGCAGTCGTGAGCTGCCCCGTCGCAGCGGCCCAAAAAGTGGCGGATGGACGGAGCCTCCTTGTCGGGGGCTTCCTGAGGGCGCAGGCGCATCTCCTGCAGCCCCGCGAAGCCAGGTGCTTTAGGTGCCTGGTCGTGGGCCATGTAGGAGTGCAGTGTACAGCGGAAGTCACCGTGGGAGACCGGTGCTTCCGCTGTAGTCAACCCGGTCACATGGCCTTTGCCTGTGACGCTCCGCCACGCTGTTTTAAATGCGTGGCGGAGGGCAAGGAGGCCAACCACCGGGCGGGCAGTAAGGCCTGCGCTGCCTCAAGGCCAAAGCCCCGTCCGTCCACACGGGGGGGTGAGGGTGAGGGTGCACGTTCGCGGCAGGGTGCGGAAATGGACGTCCATTAATGGACACCCATATCCGCATCCTGCAGGTGAACCTGAACCACTGCGCTGGTGCTCAGGACCTTCTGTACCAGAGCATCAGGCAGTGGTCCATCAACGTGGTGGTTGTCGCCGAGCCGTACTGGGTTCACCCGGGAAGCCCGGTGGATCTGGACGGCCTGGCGACTGTCTTTGGGGGGACCGGCGCGGACGACTCGCGCCTAGCGCTTATTGCTAGGGGCCCGGGTTGCGTCGCGGCGGAATATGACGGTGTGGCTGTCGTGGCCGTTTACGTCTCGCCGAGCCTCGACCAGCATCAGTTTGAGCTATGGCTCCCTGAGCTGGACGTCGTTCTCGCTGCATGCCGGCCTCGCCCCGTCATGGTCCTGGGAGACTTCAATGCCTGGTCACAGGCTTGGGGCTCACGGGAGACCAGAGACAGGGGGAGGATACTTCAGCACTGGGTCACTACACGTGGCCTAGTCATCCTGAACCGGGGGAATGTCGCAACCTGGACGCGGCGGGGGCTCAGCTCGGTCATAGACGTCTCGTTTGCGACCCCTGAGCTCGCCCGCCGAGTCCAGGGATGGCGTGTTGTGGAGGAGGAGGAGACGTCGTCAGATCACCGATATATTCGGTTCGACGTTTCCCCCCCACCTAATCTGCCGCCAGCTATCGCGAATCCCCCGGAACCGCGTTGGGCACTCCATCGCCTGGATCCGGAGGCTCTCTTAGAGGCGGCCATTGTGCAGGCCTGGATCCCGATAGCGGACAGACCTGCCGATGTTGATGCCGAGGTGGAGTGGTTCGGGAGGGCCATGTCGCATATCTGCGATGCGGCGATGCCCAGGGCTAGGCCCAGACCGGCGAGGAGACAGGTGTACTGGTGGACGCCGGAAATCGCGCAGTTGCGCGTGGAGTGCGTTACCGCGCGCCGTCGGTACACCAGGTTCCGCCGGAGGCGTCGCCGCCCAGACGATGCGGCAGCCCGAGAGACGGAGCTCTATGATGGGTACAGAGAGGCCAAGAGGGCCCTTCAGGCGGCCATCAAGCGGTCCAAAAAGCTAGGCCGCGAGGAGCTGATGGAGGCCCTGGAGCGGAACCCGTGGGGGCGCCCGTACCTTATGGTACGTGGTAAATTACGCCCTAAGGCGCCCCCACTGACCCAGAGCCTCCAGCCGGAGCGGCTGGAGGGGGTCCTGGACTCCTTGTTCCCATCACGAGCGGAGGAACACATTCCGCCGCGCATGGCTCCGTCTCAGGTGCCCAACGCGGAAGGCAGCGAGAACGACGTGCCCGTAGTCACGGAGGGTGAGTTAGGGGCGGCTGTACTGCGGCTTAAATCCCGCAGAAACACCGCCCCTGGACCCGACGGCATTCCAGGCCGAGCGTGGGTCCTGGCTCTCGAGGAGCTTGGACCTCGACTTACAGGGCTCTTTAGCGCATGCCTCGAAAAAGGCCAGTTTCCCAAGGTCTGGAAGACAGGGAAACTGGTCTTGATCCGAAAGGCGGGGCGGCCGGCAAATTCTCCATCAGGATACCGGCCGATCGTGTTGCTTGACGAGGTGTGCAAGCTCTTCGAGCGTATTATTGCACAACGCCTCGGCAAGCACCTCACACGCGTGGGGCCTGATCTGGCGGATAGCCAGTTTGGCTTCCTGCAAGGGCGCTCCACCGTGGACGCGATCATGCGTATTAGAGACCTGACGGAGGAAGCAATCTCACAGGGTGAGGTGGTGGTGGCGGTGTCTCTTGACATCGCTAACGCCTTCAACACCTTGCCCTGGAGCTGCGTTAGGGAGGCGCTAATCTACCATGGAGTGCCTCCCTACCTCCGTCGAATTGTCGGGGCCTATCTCTCCGAGAGGGCCATTACTTACCCGAGCTGGCTAGGGCCAGGTCGGCGAGATGTGTCGTGCGGTGTTCCACAGGGATCGGTATTAGGACCGCTCCTGTGGAACATCGGTTACGATTGGGTGCTGCGCGCTCCGTTGCTCAGAGGGGTCCGCGTAACGTGCTACGCCGACGACACCCTCGTTACGGCGCGGGGAGCAACGCACCGAGACGCAGCACTAAAGGCCACGGCAGGGGCTGCTCAAGTCGTGGGTCGGATACGGCGGCTGGGTCTCGAGGTCGCTCTTCACAAATCCGAGGCTCTGTGCTTCCACGGACCTCGGATGGGGCCACCTGCGGGATCCAGGCTAGAGGTAGGGGGCGTCAGCATCGGCATCGAGCCCTCGATGAAGTATCTGGGACTCGTACTCGATGGCCGGTGGAACTTCGGACATCACTTCCGAAGTTTGGTCCCAAAACTGAGGGGAGCATCAGCCGCACTCGCGCGACTGATGCCCAACATCAAGGGACCCAACGCTCCCTACAGGAGACTGTACCTGGGGATCGTGCGAAGTATGGCCCTATACGGGGCCCCCGTATGGGCGGAAACCCTGACGGCCACCAATCTGGCTAGATTGCTGAGCCCGCAGAGGGCGATGGCCGTCAGGGTGATAAGGGGATACCGCACGATCTCAGGTGAAGCGGCATGTCTCCTAGCCGGGACCCCTCCATGGGACCTGGAAGCGAGAGCCCTTGCGTCTCTATTTAAATGGCGCAAGGAGGCGCTGGAGAGGGGCCAAAGGCCTGCGTCTCGAGAAATCGAGGCCCAGCGGTCCCAGCTTCACCAGGAAACCGTGGAGACATGGAAGGTGCGACTTGAGCAACCAAAGGGGGGGCCTCCATGACCGGGGTCCTGAGGACGGTGAGTGGGCTGCTCACCGTCCTTACAGAAGCAGGCCCATGACGGCAGCGTGACGTGAGAGATCACGCACGCCCCCCCCCCCCCCCAGAAACGGGGTTACACCCGATCCCCCCCCCCATAGACGCGGGATAACACCCGAACCACCCAGGTGAGGCCGCAGCCTTAGGTCTGTTGGTAGTCCTGGGACATCCTTCCGAGGGCTTACCCGGGGCTACCAACCGCAGGCCATAAGGCGGTACGTGAGGGTTTTTAGTCGGTAGGAGTCCGGCATAGCATCCATGAAGGATTTTCCCTCACGTTAAAAAAAAAAAAAAAAAAAAAGCCCGACGTTTCGGCTACTTTTCAGCAGCCATTATCGCGTATTGACTAAAAAAAGCTCTAAAGTAAAAAAAAAAAACAGCCAAAACGTCAGGTTAAATGTATATCATACCAAATAAATTGCGAAAGAAAGTGTTTTTATTTCGATATTTTTAGAGGATCAACAAAATACTTACAAATATCAGCATGCAAATAGATCTGACGAGGGCCCCACAGCATGCTAGGAAAGCAATGAAGAACACCACGCAGCCCAAGACTATGATTCCCACTGATAAGGCATTTAGATTGACAGGAATCAGATCCCTTAGTTCCTTTAGCTGTATATGTGCCACTACACCTAGCGCCAATATCGCTATGCCTAGCATCTGAAAATATAAAAAGTGGGTCAGAAATTTGCATTAGTTTAATGATGTTGACTTCAAATAAGGAGGTCTGGTATTCGACCTGCAATGCAACTTCAAGGCATACAGCATCGAGCACCGATGCGACAGGTTGTCTAGATATAGATTGTTATTGGTCGAACCCCAGTGACGTCCTAAGTCGGACCAATGACAATCTTTATCAAGGCCGGTCGCTGGATTCCGATTCTGCTAATTGTCAAGTACTGTCATGCCTCTGACACTGACAAAAATGCCATTAAATTTTAGGCTTTACCGATATAGACAAAAGTACAAAATGAAATGAAAATGAGTTCAATACTTTTTTCATTCAATTCACAAGATGCTATTTAATTTTAAACTTTAATGTTGTTGTACCAGGTTGCACTAATGTGCAATGGGGATGCCGACTGCGCTTTTATCCCTACAGAGGGCGCATCGTAAAGGCCAATGTTATCTGTCATCTACGTAAATTTCATTGTTTTTATCTTCAAATCTGACAGCTATCAGTTTGTTATTGTTGTTTGGTCATATGCTGCTGCCATCTACAATTAGTTTTGCGTCGGCATCCCCATTGATATCCAAAAAATAAAATGTTACCTCCGGTGGTGTTTTTAATTTTATACAAAATTAGAATCGGGTTCTAGGAACCCATCGCCACTGCTCTCTCATGACTGTGTGTATGTGCAGAACTATCCGTATCCCTTTAGTGCTTTTAGTCGCATACATAACTCTCACGAGAAGAGATTGTAATAGAGATAGGACATGACGATATTCCCATACTAATTGAGCAGTCCGACTGTGTTAGGAACCTCCACCCAACAGAATACCGCGGCCATAATAACCTCGTGTTGTGTTCCGGTGGTGAGTACGGTAGCCAAAGCTCACTGGAGAGTTTCTGCGCTGTCAATGGGAAGACCAAAGACTTGCCCCGTTTTGTGTTCTGCAATGACGACAATGGCACTCTGTTCGTACAGGACCAGCAGCTCGATTGTGACACTGGTGTTGCACACATCCATAAACCGCGGTAACTACTTTCCATCATGTGGGTCTTGTGCTTGACTGCCACATAAGTGGTAAAAAAAGAGAGATAGGCTCGCCGAATTGGTATCACGTGCCATTAAAATTCATTCTATACAATATTATTTATCCTACCAGTGTCGTCAAACTACAGTCTTATCAATATCAGATACGGGTCGCTGTATTAGCACTTACTATTTATTTCGTATTGTAAATATTATCTGAACCGATATCGCGCATCGCGGTTATATCACTGGTTGAAGGCTTTTCTTGGATAATCGCCTCCCACACCCACCATTGTGAATTCTGTTTACTAAGTTCGTCATCTAACTACAAGTAGGAAAGAGGGTCACCACTACATACACGTACCACGTTAACAAAGGTGGCACTCTGCTTTACGGCCTCATCAAAAGAGGATTGTCGTCAATGATCTTATCCATTGGTAACCCCCCGCCCAAAGCCCCCCCCCCCCCTCCTGTTGATGGATTTTTCTGATATTTGGTAGACACTTTTATTTCGTTCAATGAATACAATTTAAATCAATAAATACCAATGATACGATTTAAATCAATTAATACCATGGTTTTACAATGAGTTTGGGACCATTTTCATCTCAAAATGTTCAAAAATCATCATCCCAGTGCACGTTAGTTCTGGTTGCACCCAAAGTTTGTATTTCGGAACAATGATAGCATTATTATTTGGCTGGAAGAGAAAATGGGCCTCGCCTTTTAATGTGTACCTGTATAATTGTCTAAGCCTACATCGTCGAGCACATCGCATCAACGGCCTTGATACAGATTGTTATTGGTCGATCTCCAGGGATGTATTGGCTCGCAGTTGAAGTGGCTTGAGGTATCTTAGCAAGGCCCGTAGACCCCCAAGAGGGGCGGGCCTGAGGGTGACGGGTGGAGCCGCTCGTCACCCTAGCAGAAGCAGGCCACGGCGGCCACGGGCCTAGCACATCGACCCACAGACGGCGTGCAGTTTAGTCGGTTCGAGTTCGACATAACCTCCCCCTCCGGCTCCGATCCGTGGGGATTTCCCGCACGTAGAAAAAAGCCCCCAAAAGGGGCCAAGAGTAATCGACTCGTTATTATTTCTAACCATTGGGCCAATAAATACGGTGTTTGTTCATTCGTAATTGATTTGTTATTGGAATTACCATTCCTATTGTAAATACAAAAAATGTTGTGAGATGAATTGGAGATATCATTTGTATACAAATGTGAACTTGGTGATATTACACAGCTAAATATCAAAATATTGCGCACTAGTATCGCGCCCTGGCTTCACTCCGTTCCTGTGCAATTATAGCTTGTTTATAGGACTTTCCAAAAAAAAGAAGATACAATTGGGTGTAGTCTTTTAGAAGTTCAACGCGTATTTAGAACAGTAAAAATTCTAAATATTAAAGTTGAAAATAGAGATGCACTTTCTTATGAAATAAATCATTTAGAATATATACTTACAGCGAATACAACGTTCACAGTAATTAATGTATATTTTATTAGACAATCTGCTACACCACACATTGTGATTTTTTGTATTTAATATTCCTTTTTGAGCGATATATAATGTACCGTGCACTGTGTGTACCAACAAAATATCGACTGCCTGTATTGGATCTGATAGCAAAATAGATTAGATTGGGCATTATTAATTAGGGTTCGGGTATGTAGTCAGCGGTAGCGAGGAGCGGAGCGGATGACGGCGCGTTTTGAATACATACATTTATAATGGAACTAACATCTAAAGCAGGGGAGCAGGCAGCAAGCGGCGTATATACCAATCACAGCACAAAATGTACTCTTTATGCACAGTTTTATTGGTGTCTTTTAAGGATAGTGCTGGGTGCTACGGCGGAGGTGTTCAAATCCACTAATCATAGATTATAGCAAAGCAATCCGCGTACGCCATGGCCTCGTTTCTCGCGATTCAACTCAAAATATATCATTATAACCATCATGGAGACGTATTTTGAAATGAAAAAAGAAATCGAAGCACAGGATCCGCCTTTTGACTCTTCTACTTCTAACTTCGCACGATCATTGGCGTCCATAGTAGTGAAATCATTCGCACGCATTTCACCCTCCACGACTTCAAGCCAGGATTTCGTGCGCTCCTCCTAACGGGATCCGGCGTGGGTGTCATTGCCAGGCGTTTGTGACGCTTGTAGCCTTTCGGTTTCCGCAAACCGTGACCGCACCAACGAAGGCATTTCTTTTGCAAACAGAGTAACTAATTTCTCATTACACAAACTGCTCTAGCTCCAAGCGGTCTACCCGCTCGCATCAAGACCGGGTACAGCGTTTCCGCCCCGCTACCACTGACATCTTGACCGAGGTATTACAGTATAGTGTGCGAAATCACTCGATATTATCACCAAGTGCTCGAGCCAGATAAATAGGTCAACGTAATAGCTTCAGTTGAAAGAACAGCAGCCACTGAAAAGATTAAGATGGTATTACAAGCTCCTATTGTACCGGGGTGTCCTACGTAAGACGTTTTTTTTTTTCACAGTGCGTAGATGTCCTCGTATAACCAGTGTATGGAGGTCAGATAGCATTCGCTTACCGGAAAATTTCGAAGTTTGGCCTCAAATTCGCAGTTAGACTGGTAAAGCGGACCTCAGACTCCAAAATGAAAACTTCGGATGCATATACAAATAGGATTAATGCTAGGATGAAGAAGAAGACCCCGTCGCCCGGCGGGGGCGGTTATGTCAGGCTCCAACTGACAAAAACCGCAAACCATCATGGGCTCCTACTACCCGTAATGACTGTCATAGATATTCGTAGGGCAACCGGGACCGACAACGGCTTAACGTGCTCTCCGAGGCACGACCAGACCAATGCAAATAGCCATATTTATTCATTCAAATATTTCTTGCATGCTGCCGCGTTCACTACCGCCACACCTCAGAGGCTGTCAGGCTAACATACCATTCCAGAAAATCGATTAGGTTAAAGAAGCAGGTCTTTAAAACCTGTCATTTAAGGGCGTTAAAAATAAAAGCCCTAATGATCTTATGCGTACCTTATACGTTTTAAATGCAGTCATTAAATACACATTTATTATAATGATCAAATTGTATAACACATTATCAAATGACAATCATTTGACCTAATTTTATATGGTTTAATGAACATTTACTATAATGCTAAAATGTTGTAAGTTTTCCATGTAATAAATAAATAAACTTCTGGCATATTGGCATATTTTCAACCCCGTACCACCTCTTTGAACTCGTACTTTCAGTCATCAAATAATGTATGGAAATCTGTCGGATTTGTTGACATTTATGATCACTGCTTCGCTCCCTTTATTAGTTTCGTGATCGTCGACAAACGGGCTATTCTACAAAAATATTTTTCCAATCCAATCCTCTAGTTTCAACCAAATAAATAAACATTGAATCAAATTTTGAAGCATTTACTATGCTAACTTTTCAAATCGATTAAGATAGGAAAAAGTGAATGCTCAGGTGGGACTCGAACCCACGATCTTTCCCTTACAGGGGGAATGGTCTGACCACTGACCCACCGAGCTACACCTGAAGCTATCCAAATTCTCCTATACTACCGTCTTAGGGCGACGGTGGGAGCCATCTATCGACATTCATACGAGTCGTTCGAGACACACCTGAGCAGTCTTTCGCGTTTACTCCCTTGAGGGTCGCCTTTTTTAATGGTGCGGATATCTTCTGGGATACCCCTCTCTCCAATCCCAGCGACCGGTGGCCCAGAACTCCCCATTTGGGGGGCTAATGCTCGGCTTTCCTGTGTAATTCACAACTAAAGTTGTAAAATGGGTGGTAAATAAAGTTGCATTTGCAAAATATTCATTCGTCCAATGAACGCATATCGCTTGCAGATCTTTAAAATGATAAGTGATAAGATTAAGTATTAAAAGTTAGAGGAACAAGTTGATATTGTGCAGAATACGAACCATTTAGCGTTCCTCTGACTCATATCGTTATCACCACTTTAGATAGTTAGAATATTGAAATAAACATGTTTTATTGATGTCAAAGATATATTATAGGCAAAACAAAGCAGTCATTACCCCTTTTTTTTTACATGCGGGAAATCCCCACGGATACCCCCTCCTCCGGAGCCGGAGGGGGAGGTTAAGTCGGACTCGAACCGACTAAACTGCACGCCGTCTGTGGGTCGTAGTGCTAGACCGAAGGTGAGGTTGTCGTGCGACATATCCCTCGCACCCTGGCTGACCCACGGCCATCCCTCTCGATCTGGCCCTCCTCGATTACTATACTGATTCTCGATTTATAACTTGATCTAAAGACAGGTTGTATTCAAGATGACAGTTCTAATGTCATTGTGAGAACACAAGTGACGACTGAGATTGTTACTGGTCGGATTAGGTGATATCACTGGAGTAGACATCGACCATCGACAAGCTCTATCAAGGTCGGTCGCAGCTGCTCGAAGCTGTAAGCTTAGATAATTGTACAGCAGTGTTTGTAAGTCCGTCTAACGCCGGGTTTCCACGGTCCGTGGTCCGCGAAATCGCGCATTGTTTATAAAATCACGTATCATGAAAAGCCGCCCCGGAATCTTTTCGCCTCCTTTGTCGATTAGCAGTGCAATTCTCCTAAGCATTGTTGCGACAGCCTTGATAGATATTCTCATTGGTCTATCTCCAGTGATGTCACCTAGCCCGACCAATAACAATCTCTATCAAGGTCGGTCGCAGCGCTGCGCTCTGCTTAGAGAATGGGAATACCGATGCAAAACTAATTGTAGATAGCAGCAGCATATGACCAAACAACAATAACCATCTGGCCCCCGATACCAAAACCACTGTCACACCGCTGACATTGCACAAAATGTTGTTAAATTTTAGACTTTATAGCTGAGTGTTAAAGTTAAACGTATCATAGTCGGGTAATAGATAACCGCGGTAGTCTAGTGGTATGGGTAATGGACTGCTGAGACGAGGTCTCAGGTTCGATCCCAGTTTTTCCATGGCACACACCAATGACTTTTCGATGCTTTTCGAAGTTATGTGTGTATTTATCGCAGGTTTATAAGTGCCCAGTTAATGGCAATAGGCTCGCCACCTATTTCATTGGGACCTAAACATAAACCGGCGAAATGTGGATGCTAGCACCTCTGCCTACCCCTTCGGGGATAAAGGCGTGAGTTTATGTATGTATGTAATGTTAAAGTTAAAAAAAGTAAAAAAGAGTTTATAACATTTTTCATTCACTCTACAAAATTGTCATTTAATTTTAGGCTTTAACAGTATACCAGTAAAGTCTAAAGTTAAATGGCATTGGTTACAGTGTCTGGTACCGCGCGCAGTGGTTTTGCCATGCAAAAATAATAGCAGAATCGGACCCTGTTCTGTGACAATAACAAACTCATAGCTGTCGGATTTGAAAGACTGACAATGAAATGTACGTAGATGACAGCTAACATTGACCATTACGAGGCGCCCTCTGTAGGGATGAAAGCGCAGTCGGCATCCCAATTGCACAGCAGTAGATTTATTGACAAGCAGATGAGGTCCACTGGGGTCTGAAAATCTTCATAGGGATTCGTACACCCCCTGCAATTATCTGCTGTGGTCTACTCTTTTGTTTTTACATGATATTTTCCTTATTAATATGATTCAGCTGTTTGCAAACAGTAATAACACTTATCAATACCGGATTATCGAAAATTTCCGCCCAAAGATATGAAATATTGGCTGTTACCCACGACTCAGCTTGAGTGGTATTCTGATCCCGTTCTAACAAGCCATGGGATTGTTACCGGGATAAAAATAGCAAATAGGCTAAAATCTATCCCTGTACCAATTTTGCAGCTAGGTTATGACAGTTGTAAAGCGTGATTGAGTTTAAGTAAGTCCTGATCCCCAACATCCGCGGCCCGAGGGAGACGGGGAGGGTCACAGGGGATATGACCTTCCCCCCCAATCGTGAAAAGTCTTCTAAAAAGTAATTTTCTGAAGACAGTTCCGCACAAAAAGTGAACCGCCCCCCCTCGAAAACTTCAGGCTACGACCACGCCTGAACCCCTATGATTTGTGAATTAGGCTCTTACGCCGCCATAGCACTTCGCGCTTACCTCAAAAGAATCCAAAATATGCGTACTGTGGGTACAGAGTACATTTAGACACGTGTTTGAAGTTAAGCAATATGCCGATAACTATAACGAGCATTTTCACAAGCATTCATATTTATAATATTAGTAGAATGTTATTTATTAATTGTTACAGCATCGAAGCCGCGCCTGAAGAAGATCCCGCGTCACTACTGGATAAGCCCGATGGAGACTGGTTGGTGGAGGACATTAATATAAAAGTGGAACCCGATGCTTTTGTACGTAAATATTTTTTTATATAATACCTCAATTTCTTTGGTGTCTCGGAGTGCACGTTAAACCGTCGCGCGTCGGTCCCGTTTGTCATACAAACATGTATGACAGTCTTTATAGAACGGAAAATTGGTGAAATGGCGCACTCAGGGCTGATCAGATACCGTTGGCCGGTATCTGATCAGCCCTGAGTGCGCAAATTTCTTTTTTTTTTGGCTTCCTACTAGTAGTAGCAGTAATATCTCCATTGATTGCTATTAAATACATTCTATAGTGGCCGGCAAACATAATGACAAAATTATCAGGCTGCGTAAAGCGCGTTTTTAGGTCTCTGGTAGTAAAGATGGGTCATTTTTTTGTTCATTTTCGTCTCCCATTTTTTATTTTCCACTCAAAGTGAATATAAAATGATGATATCAGGATCTTAAGTGATTTATTCACTATCGGATTGTTCAATTACTCGTAATGTTCCTGAAATGACTGAAAATGATGAATCCTCTAAATAAAATCTCACTAAACTCAATTAGTTCACTGCTGGTCATATGTCTGTCCTAAAGTGAGCCATTTCGTACGATCATCCACCTTCTGCATCCAGTCTGTCCCAGCCATCTCAGGTCATCAGTCCATCTGGCTACTGGCCTACCTTCCGTTTGCCTTCTCGCGGTCTCCACTCTAGGACTCGTCTGCTCCAACGGCCATCGGTCCTTCGACAGACGTGGCCAGCCATGTTGGATGTTGTTTCAAATTCTATCCTTCAGAGAAACTCCAAGCATAGCTCGCTCCATAGCCCGCTGCGCGACTTTTGGTTTATGGACTAGCCCTGCCGTTAGTGTCCACGTTTCGGCACCGTAAGCATAATAACAGTCATAAATACAATCTAAACAATTCAAATATTATTTCAGTACAACTCGGAGTCTGATGAAGATCTGCCATCCGCCGAGCCAACCACATCGAACGAGGGTGAGATTCTTAAAAGTTTTTATCTTGAATAGCGTTATCATGAAGTGGTCTTCAAGGGATGGGTGTAAAAGGATTAGGGCCCCACCAAGATCTTCGAGGCCGAAGCCATACTGCTGATTAACGAACTGGGCTCTGTACTTTCATCTCTGGGTCTGGGAGGACAGACGGTAGTCTCTCACACAAAAGCCTAAAGAGTAAACCGACTGAGTGCTAGTCGGACTCGCGCACGAAAGGTTCCGTACCAGAAAAAAAGGGTAAAAGGCTAAAAGCCATGAAAAAGGGCTAAAATATCACGCTTTTTGTATGGGAGCCCGCCTTAATTATTTTTTTTTTTTTGTTTTTAGTATTTGTTGTTATAGCGGCAACAGAAATACACAATCTGTGTAAATTTCAACTGTCATAGTATTCGACGGACGGAATCGGACAGCGAAGTCTTAGTAATAGGGTACCCTTTGGGTACGGAACCCTAAAAAAACAAATAGTGTATCCCGGGCTCCGAAGTGAAAGTAAAGATGTTGATGATGGCTCTTCAATTAGAATATTAGAAGGGTCTTACAGGGTAGGCAGCGCGGCTAAGATGCCCCGTGGTATACAGTACTTCTTCTACTTCCTTTTTTTGGCTTGCGTGTCTTGCCCGTCAATCAGAAGGTCTCAAATCTTCGAAAGAATGGCTTAGGGCCCGAATTTAGATTTTTTTGCACTCTCTTCATCGTCAATCGATTAACATATCGCAGTGCACTGCTGGACATAGGCCTCTCCCAATGTTGGCAGGCTCTGGCCTACTGCCCCCACGCTGGCCAGACGGGTTGGTACAGGGTTTTATTTCGAGTGTTCCTTCTCTCGCAGTGATATCGTCTGCGTATGTTTCCGTCAGTCGCCTCTTACGACACCCTTCGGATGAGATGGGGTGGTGATACTTGGCTTCTTTCTCCGTCCCCACACGGATAATGTACCTACACTGTCTCTTTATTGTAAATCCACTTAATTGTCAGATACCTTTTTAAAGTAGGTAAATAAAACCGTGGAGAGGCCACACGGTAGCCTCTCGTACCGTCAGATGCAGATTATCACCGGGCACGGTAGCTTCGGGCGGTATCTGCATCTGATGGGTATAGAGCCAACGCCCGAGTGCCATCACTGCGACGCGAGCGTGGACTCGGGGCTGCACACGCTCACCGAGTGCCCGGCGTTTGAGACGCCGAGGCGGGAGCTTGTGGCGGCCCTGGGGGGGAGAGTGCTCACGCTCTCCACCCTGCTCGCGGCGATGGTCCGCTGCGCGGATGCGTGGGCGGCCAGCGCCTTGCGAGCAGGTCATGCTCGCGAAGGAGACAGCAGAGCGGGCGCGCGGCGCGATGAGCGAGAGAGGCTCGCTGACATCGCTGCACGCGCCTGAAGGCGGCTCGGGTGTCGGAGGGCGCAAACCGACCTCCGCCCCCCATGAGCGCGGGCCTGAGGGTGACGGGTGGAGCCGCCCGTCACCCTAGCAGCAGCAGGCCACGGCGGCGGCGCGCATCGTAGGACGATGCGCGCCTCCCCACACCGGGGTTGAGTCGGGGACCGCGTGGGCCCCCCCTTCCCGAGGAGGGCCAGACCGAGAGGGATGGCCCAGGGTCAGCCGGGGTGCGAGGGATATGTCGCATGACAACCTCACCTTCGGCCTAGCACATCGAACCACAGACGGCGTGCGGTTTAGTGGGTTCGAGTCCGACATAACCTACCCCTTCGGCTTCGGAGGGGTGGGTATCCGTGGGGATTTCCCGCACGTTAAAAAAAAAAAGGTAAATAAAACCGTTTATGTTTATAAAACAGTATTTATACCTTTGGTTTTAACTACTTTAGAAAGATATCAAGTTGTAGGCAAACGCTCTATGCGACAGAGACGACAAGACTAAAAGAAACCGATCTTACCCAAACTCTTAAGGCGCGGCTTACACAGGAGAAACGTGGCGAGGACGTATGACGGTTTAAGTAACACAATATTAACCTTATGTAGTGTACAATAACGTCGTTTTTGTCTTAGAGGAGAATTGCACCCGCCACTGAATGACGACGCAATTCTCATCTAAGACAAAAACGACGCTATTGTACACTATATAAGGTATATATTGTGTTACATCAAGCTTTCACCTCGGACCCTGGGGTCCTCTTTACCAGTCTTACTGCGGATTAGGTTGAACTTCGATATTTTCCGTGAAGCGACTGCCATGTGACCTTGACAACCCAAAGGCAAGCATTGCAGTTAGACCAGTTGTTGGTCATTGTTTTCCTCGATTCTGTTGCGGTAAATTATTCGTATGTTTTTAATTCCAGGTTTCGACGCGAACATCTCTTGCCACATTTGTCAAAAACGATTCGCGAACCCCGGCAATGTCCAACGGCACATGCTACTCCACGCCGAAAAGAAACACCACTGCTCCGAATGTCCAAAGCAGTTCGTAACAAAGGAACAACTAGACAAACATACACTCAGACATACATGTTCCCAATCTAAAAGACCATACATCTGCGAACATTGTAACAAGCAATTCAAATCTTCATCCAACTTAATGCAACATAAACGAATACATTTGACTGTAAAACCATTCTTCTGCACGCAATGTCACAGGTCTTTCGCTTTCAAAGCAAACTTAACAAAACATCAAGGCAAAAGCCGTTGTAAAAGACCAATAGACGAACCTATAAAATGCCACGTTTGCAATAAAATCTTCGAAAAGGAATTCCTCTTAAAAAGTCACCTGCGCAGACACGATACGGATCGACCTTTCCCTTGCGAGCAATGCACAATGGCTTTCAAATATAAAAGTACTTTGATTCGCCATATACAGCTCCATGAAGGCATAAGACCTTATTCCTGCCCGGTATGTGACAAGACCTTCACTCACTCCGGTCTACTAAAACCCCATATGAGAGTCCATACCGGTGAAAAGCCTTACGAATGTCCGGTATGCAATAAAGCTTTCGCCCACAAACATAACATGCAGAGACATGCAATAAGACATAACAAAATCAAACATTTAGTTTGCGATGTATGTCATAAGCAATTCCCTAAAGAGAGCAGGCTGAAATATCATATGAGGATACATGTTAACGAGAAGCATTTCTCATGTCAAATATGTCCGAAAAAATTCTCTCATAAGCAGAATGTTCTGAGACATTATACTAGGAAGCATCCTAACGCGAAATATGAATGCAAGGATACCGATGCCTCTGTTGCTTTGAAAGTTTGGGATACTATTAAGAATAAATACAGTGATGATCCTGGGGAGATTTTGGGCTGAATATATGGATATATTCACACCTCTAAATCTCTTAAGATGTAGGCAGTAGAGTGTATTAACCAACGTTTAATTATGATTATTGATCACGCGTTATTACGAGCCAGTTGACGGAATCCCAGTCGCATCCGAAGCTTTTCAACTTGGAGTCTGGGGGGTCTACTTTACTAGTCTAACTGCGGATTTGGCTTAGCTTCGATATTTACCGTGAAAAGCGACTGCCATATGACCTCCACAACCCAAAGGCGATATCGAAGCATTGCAGCTAGACCAGTTGTTGGATTTTTGAGGGCTCCAACTACCCGACTGCCATAGATGTTTGTATGACAACCGGGACCGACGGCTTAACGTGCTTTCCGAGGCACGACCAGACCAATGCAAATACCCATATAAATGCGTGCAAATATTTGCACTGAGCGGGGATCGAACCCGCGACTCCTGTGTAGCGCCCGCGCTCATTACGCCACGGAGGCTGTCAATTATAGGAGGATGAATATATTGTATTATTAATAAAATATAATGATATCTCATGCCAATTTAGCAAGTGGAAATTGTATATTAATATCAGAATGATTCATATAGATTTAATATCTATTACTTACATCTTTTACACAAGTACAAGTACACTATATCTGCTATTGATAGTACAAGATCAGACATAATAAATGTATACCTGTCGCCGTCAACTAGCTTTATCAGCCGTCCAATTAACTGCCTAGGTAGTTAACAAAATGGCGCAATTCAATTAACGACCCGGGCCTCGATTCTACTAAAATAAAACCATTGTCATACCACAGACACTGTAATAATTACCCATTTAATTTTAAACTTTAAGTTCATATCCTTAAAGTCTAATATTAAATGGCTTTTTGTAGAGTGAATGAAAAAGTGAAATGTGACACTCTTCATTTAATTTTGGACTTTAAGATTATAGCAATAAAGTCTAAAATTTAATGCCATTTATCGTTGTGCCTGTGGTGTGACAGTTGATTTTGCTTTAGCAGAATCGAGGGCCCGAATGTTATTCAGCCGTCTCGTTGATTACATCATTTAATAACCTGGCTGGCTAATGCTTAGGCCAATCGTAGGATGGGACACTACCTCGAAATAAGATAGAAAATTACATACATACACCTGTTAATCCCCGAGGGGGTAGACAGAGACGTATCCACAAAATATTAGTGATAGGTGTATTGTTATAGCTTGGTTAGGTTAGGTTAACGTGGTTATTTTTTTATAACCATGCAGAAATAAGTCATTTTTCTAACTGTTTAATTAAATGGCTAGGCAAGTTAAACGTCATCGATCCAAGCTATTTGCCTAACCATTTAATTAAATGGCTGAACACCATTCAGACCGTTAATTGAACGGCGCCGTTCAGTAAAGAGTCTAGGCAGTTAATTGAACGGCTGATTAACCTATTTGGCGGCTACATATCCTTATCTGTTAGGCACAGATTAGAATGTTATTTATTTATTTATTAATGTATTCTTCGCATGTATTATGCCATGATAAGTTGGTAAAATAAAATTAGCTAAAAATATAAAAAATAGATACAGCGTACCTACCTTACCTGTGTCCCGATGCTGTTAAATAGTATACATACACTACATATAATCACGCCTTTTTCCTGGAGGATTTGGTAGAGGTGAATTAACACCTACATTTTATCATTTACTGGAGTTTTTGTGCTAGCAGTGGGAAGATCAAAGGCTTATTACCCTGTAATGTCTTCTACAGCGATGGCACAGAAACTCTTCGTGCTTACAGGGTTGCGAGCATGAGTGTGACTCCTCATGTGTTGCACGTCCATAGGCCATGGTAACTACTTTCCATCAGTTGAGCCGTGTACTTGTCCTAGCCTTAGGTCATCCAACTGACAGCATAAAAACTCTCCAGTGAGCTCTGGCTACCCTACGCACCGCCGGGAACACAACACGAGGTTATTATGGTCGCGGTATTCTGTAGGGCGGAGGAACTTCCCCAGTCGGACTGCTCAATTGGACGGGAATATCGTCAATATATGTCTCGAGCAATATAGTTTGTATCATAATAATGTGTACCAATCATCACAGCATTAGATAATAAATGCTAGTATGTAATTCTTTCCTTATATATAAGATAACATCCTATATTTATTATTAAATTATTAGTACTCGTAAATAGATTTATAATTATTGATAAAAATTATAACATAAGTGTATCGCTATCTGTCAGCATATTCAATGATATAATATTATCTATATGATGATACGTTCACACAGTCCTTCCCAATAGGTGGGCCGTGTGATTATCTGCCACCTAAGTGGAATTTAAAGAAGCAAATGTAGAGATGAGAATGCGGAATCCCCGTCGGCTTTCGTGGGTAGTTAGGTTAGAGAGTCGGGGCGACGAAAACCGCACGCCGTCTCGTGTATTAATTACCGGCACATAAATATATTAGGATAAAACGGCCAATCATTTACACATTCACCTAAATGTCGCGCGTGGCGACTTTTTCACTGTAAATTAAAACTCACGAGAGATAGAAATACCGTTATTTTTCAAATTTAGCTTTCCAATTTATTCTATACTTGGAAATAGCACAATATGGCACATTCACGGTATTTTTACAAGCTTTTATTTAACTTGCAATGTATGTTTGTTCAGGTGGAATCTTACAACTCAATTTTAAGGCACTTGCCCTCAACCGATTGAGCTGAAATTTGGTATGCACGTTCAGTTCGGATGACAATGCAAGAAAAAAAAAAAAGATTGTTTTTAAAAAGGTTTTTCGAATATATCTTATTAATGATGTTATTACAAGCTAATCTTAACAGTACCGAGTAACCGTTCGAAAGTTCACGTCTCATAGGGCAGTAATTGACCAAAAAGTTACTACGCGTTTTCCGCTCACATGGCCATTCTATCGTAATATATTTCTGTAATTACCGGGGTTTAAGGTTACCTTATAAGGGATTTCCCTCGCACCACGGATGACCTTAGGCAATCTTCAATTTTAACATCCCCCCCCCCCCCCCCCCCCTCAGTTTCTGATATATAAGCCGATAGCGGCCAAACACTAAAGCGATTTTGGCCTGCCGGCAATCCCCTGTTGCCAGTTTTGCGATCACATACTAGCAGTTGTGAGTCGTCAGGTTCCCGCCGTACGATCGCCTGCCTGTGTGTGCTTGTTCACTCTGACGGCCTTGGACTGTCCGGAATCGTTCGGCGGCCACACACTATCGGATCGTCCAAAATCGTAAACGAAACTGTGAGTGTATGGGTTATTGCGGACGTCGTCCGGTAAACTGATAGTGAGTCGCCTTTAATTCGATGTATGGATAGGATTTGAAAAGTTCCTTTACAACGTTAAGTTTAAATTATTTATATGTACTTACTATATTTATGTAATGAATTTATAAATGAATTCAATAATGAAATGCATTTTTTTTAAAATAAATACTTAATTATTAGTTTATAAAATAGAATAGAGTAACGTGAACAAATTGACTGGTCATGGGTTCAAGTCCTGGCCCTAGATTCTGCTAAACCTAAACCAGTTTCATACGACGAACACTGCAAAAATATTTCATTTAATTTTAGACTTTAAAGTAATGCTATTAAAGTCTAACATTAAATGGCAGTTTGTAGAGTGTCTTTTTGGCTTTTTGTGAAGTGAATGAAAAAGTAATTAATGTAATTAATCCTCTTCATTTAATTTTGGACGGTAAGCCTATAGCAATAAAGCCTAATATTTATGACTGATTTTACTTTAGCAGAATCGAGTGTCTGTATATGTACACTCTTTTCACTTTATAAATAATACGTAATCCAACCGTTTAAACATTTTTATAAAATAAAACTATATGACTAACAGTAATGCTATTATGTATGTTTTTATCGATATATTAAAGTAACGATACGATAACGATATGTAATTGTTAGTAATCTGCATTGTTGGTGGGTTTTCCCCATGGAAACACGCGGTTTTCTTAAGAGAAATTTGACTGTGGCATCTCCGCTACTTAATCATATTCTGTCCTCCGTGGTTTTCCCTAAGATAAGTTGGCGATATCTCGGGCAATAATGCACTCACAGAGTCACGCAGTCACTTACAGATGTGAGTGTGAAAGCACTCATTCTCAAATGTAGTATTAACGCACTCACTCTCAATTCAGAGTGAAAGTACTCACTTTCAAATGAGAGTGTGAAAACACTCACTCTCAAATAAGTATGAAAGAACTCACTCTCAATATAAGAGTTTTAACGCACTCATTTTCAATTAAGCAATACCCTATCCTGGTAGTTGAAAATAATGCAGTATCGTAGCACCTACTTTCGGTACAGTCAAAGCACTTGCTTTCAATGGTATGTTAACGTTTTCATTCTCAATTGAACCTCAATGCTAAAGACTCAATAATAACCATCATGGCATTAAATGCCAAACGCATTCGAGGCCTTTGTTCCTTTCTTTCAATGAAGAGTGTTGAAGCACTTATTTTCAACGCACTGTTAACGAACTCAATCTCGATTGAGGGTGGTTAAGCACTCATTCTCAATCTCATTACGTGTAAAGCACTCACAATTGTACGGTGTTAACGCACTCATTCTCATTTGAGGGTATGAAAGCACTTACATTAAAATGAGGTCTTAGCGTGCGTCTACGACCCTCATTTGAGAGTTTTAATTGAAAGTGGAGGTTGTAAAGGGTAGAAAATGCTCTTACGAACAGAAACAATAGACGTTAAACAGAATAGTAGTAAAAACAATACTTATGTTAAGAAAAATATGCAACTTTTGTTATTATAACATACAATATTGAATTAGAAGATAATGAATTGATATCTATGCTTGCACTCTAGCTCCTGCCATTACACAGGAGCTAGAGTGATTAGTAGTCGAATGTGTTAAGCTTATTTTACTGCTAACTATACATAAATGTTGTTTACTTTACCTATAAATTGTCTTTGAATATCTTAAATAATGAAATTTGCTGAGATAACCTAGGGCTTAGTAATAGATAGAAACAAATAAGAATTTATTTATTTTGGATCTCATGAAAAATCCTACTTACACAATGTAAAAATAATTGTAATAATGCAATGCTTTAGTTTAAGATTTTTGCTTATTTTTAATTACATTAATGTACGCCAGATGTTATTATATTAAAATATGTATTGTATAAATCAGGGTTTTAATTCTTTTTAAAGTGACAATCTTTGATTTTATTATTACTAAAATCTTGTTTATTAAAGGAAGCCTATACCGGCTGATTTTAAAGTAATTTGGACCACTTACAAAGCCCCGTTATTCATTCATCAAAGAGGACACAAATAAAACCACACAGCTTAATAAACAATATTTATATTTTATGATTATATCACAAAACTTCACTGTACAGTTTATACACAATACAGGCAAACCCTGGTGTCAACATATTGCACAATCCTTCGGCTACGTACCAATACGACCACAAAAGTTTTATTTATACCACTTAGGAGGCAGACAAGCACATGGCCCACCTGGCTTTCGATTCGGCTATAGGAAAGCACTACATAACACAGACACTTCAGAAAATTTCATTAACTTTTAGACTTTATTGCTTTAAACCTAAAGTCCAAAATTATATTTTTTTTTAAATTATTCATCTACAAAAAGCTATTTCATTTTAGACATGAACTGCTTTGCTTTTAGGTCTGAAATAAAATGGAATTTTTGCAGTGTCCGAAGTATGACAGTGGTTTTACTTGCACAGAATCGAGTACCTTATAGGAAGCGTTCCGAGGCCGATGCACGTGTGCAACACCAGGGGCGGCACACTCGCATTGTCGACCCTGAAGGAACCTTGTAATGCCCTTCTTGAAGAACCCTATATTGAGTTGGATGAAATCACATCAGGGAGTTCAATTTTGGACTTCTATAAATATGGTCTTAAATTAGGGTCGTATCGTATAGGCGTTTTGGGTCTAAACTATGAGGTCGTAAGGGTATGTAGCCAAGCATTCAACTGGAAGGCAATTCACAATTCCCGTTTCCATAAAATCAGTAGGTACTATTAGATTCAATGTAACACATAATATACATTGGTCTTCTAATCACAGCTACTTTCCACAGAACATATATATTTAACGTAAATAAAGCCGGTACCAGACAGCAATAATATATTGTAGGTACGACCTCAGATAAGATAATATAATTCTTATACAGATGCACAATCAGGAACAAAAAGGTTACACTCGTAACTTGCAAAAGGCATGCAACTTTTTGTCCGTGAGCGTTACTACGAGATGGCGATGAAATGAAAATGAAATTTATAATTTTAACTCTTAAAATTAACATATAAAAAATTAAACGACTGAATAAAACTATAAACATTCTAATCATATTCATTCTGCCAGATTCAGAAGTAACAGACATAAATGCACTACGACGCTTGATGGCACAATAATAAATAAATAATTATTTATTATTAATTATTATTTATCTTTGTTTAAGTTCTGAAATTCTGAAGTTCTGTTTGCTGACTTAGAATCACGTAAATTATTACGTGATTCTAAGTCAGCGAATAAGCGTGGTTTTAACTTTTTTATTTCTTAAAATGAGTCTACTAGTGCCATCTATCCATTTTTTTATATTACTGATGTGATCTGATCTGATGACTGATCTACTATGTCTGATACCCGCTTTACATTGAACTTTGTCATATTACAACAATCTCTATGTACATTTAGAATTTCAAATCGAACTACTAACGTCAATTAAAATGTACTTATTTGGAAAAATCATTACTATCTGTAGCCCACGGGAATTTTGTCCTCGTTCCTGCAGCCCATGGGATCTCATTCCCGGGATAATCCTATGTGTTATTCCAGAATATAATCTATCCCTGTACCAAATTTCAGCCCGATCCGTTCAGCCGTTATAGCGTGATTAAATAACAAACATCTTAATTATTATTGAAAATTTTATTAACTATTATTTGAATTCCGCCATCAATGGAATTCAAAGGAATGTCCTGCAGCTATCAGTTGTATGTTATGATCATCATAATCAACTTAGAGTTTTATACCACTATGGCAGACAAGCACACGGCTCACCTTATGGTGCGTAGTTACCGTGGCCATTGGACGTGTGCAACACCAGTGTCGTCACACTCGTGCTGCCGACCCTGTAGAATCTTCTGATAGCTTCTAAACTCATTTATGTTTCGGGTTGCATATTAAGCATTGAACTATAAGCCTGGGGTCTATCCAATCATCAAAAATGCCACAGTGGAGTTTGTTCCGCTGTTTCTTCTCCACCAGCGCCTTGGAAGCGGTGGTAAACTTAGGTTAAGTAGAATTTATTATTGACGTCAAATAAGAAACAACCATATTGTTCTAGATTGAATATAAATCTTTGGTTTTAGACTTTGAACATCTTTTTAGCGATCCTACACTCCATTTGATTAATACTTATCTAAAGGTAAACAATCTTGTAGCGAGTTTTTATAAAAACATATTTTAAACAAATAAACTAGACTGATTAACTGACTAAGCCGCGTAATTCCCGGCAGAGTAGAATTTGGGCCACTCCTTCTCTTCCCATGTGGTGTCGTACAAGGCGACTAAGGGATAGGGCTGATTAACTTTAACATCAGACAGATGTGTACAGCCCAGACTCAGCCTCAGATGCATGGCTCGAGTCAACAATAGTGCCCGGAATACGGCATTAGAAATCATAGAGTCACATTGAAAAAACGAAGACGTGGCAGTAGTTCAGTGGCTACAGCATTCCTTATGTAAGAGACCGGTCGCGGGTTCAAATCCCGTCTTGAGCATTTAACTTTTTCAAATCTTAATCGATTTGAATAGTTACCATACTAAATGGTTTAAAATTCCACTTAAAAATATTATCAGATGATAGATTTTTAAGGTTTAGCTTCTTTTTACAAGAAAAATATCACACTAGACATATAACACTGAGTAATTTAAATATTTAAGTTCATGTTGCCATCACATGGGGAAAATTGAGATATTTATTCAAAGGTTGCCGGGTTGGTTCCCTGGTACAATTGACAAACTACAACTAGCTCGTCTATTGGATGTTAAACCCCTGCCTACTACTTTGGGAATTTACAGGCGTGATTATATGAATTCTCAATTTTTCCCAGGTGAGGGCAAAGTCTGTGTAGGATAGCGGGATCAATCCAGATTTTCAAACGCACGTATATATTTTAAGAATTTTTCTTCAGGAAGCCTCCCCCACACAGGTAAGTTACTATTCGTCAAAAATACCGCACGCGTTATTACGATATTTGTTTTTAGTACATTATGTATTAAGACCGCAGCTACACGACATACCTTGATGATAAAGGTACGAATTCGTGGCAAAGCAGCATTTACAGCGTGCCGTGATATAGACTTGAATGACATTGCTACTTAACCTTCGATACGGGTAAACGGCACCATTGAAAGGCCGCAGTGAATTAAAACAATAAACAATATTATTATATTCACGTCTATTTCACGGTACGCTGTAAGGGTCAATCCACATTGACAGCATAGCGGCCCCCAGCGGCTTTTCGAGGCAAAACATTACAAAACATTTTGAGTCTTAACTACGGGAGAAAAAGATCATAGTCATATGAAGGCTAAGGCGCCTGCTCGAAGTCATTTTTAGTACAAAGTTCTGGCCAATGTCGGCTGCTGCTCTCCACCAATCATAGATTATATCAAACCAATACGTGCGCGGGCCTGGTTTTTCTTGCGACTTTTGGCCAAGATATATTTTTTAGTAACTATACCTGTGTAGGGGAGGCTTAAGTATTTTTAAACTTTTTAACAGTTACCACATTTCTAAATCCTGTCGCTACCAGAAATCGTACCCACATTACGTCCATTACGGCAGTATATCCAACTGCCGCGGTCGCTTCAGTCAAGAGCAGTCTTCATCGAAGAAATTCCTCTTCAGCAGGGGTGGGTCCTGCCTTGGGACCAACACGCCCCCGTGGGGGTACGAGGGATGCCACCAGTCGCAGACTATGGCTGCTACCACAGCGTCTAGGACCACGGAACACTCTGGCAATACTCCTGGGGAATAATAATTTTTTTGAATTACTATATTGTAGTCTTTTTTTACATGCGGGAATTCCCCAGGAATACGGACTCAGACTAACTCTGGAGCCGGAGGGGTAGGGGAGAGGGGGTGGGGATGGTAATGTCGAACTCGAACTGACTAAACCGCACGCCGTCTCTGTGGGTCGTTGTGCTAGGCCAAAGATGAGGTTGTCCTCGGAAGGGGGGACCCCGGTGTGGCGAGGCGCCGCCGTGGCCTGCTGTCACTCTCCGGTCCGCGCTTATGAGAGGCGGAGGTTGGTCTGCGCCCTCTGACGCCCGAGCCGCCGAGTCTGTCTCGGTCTTATACCAGGATATTTACCATGTATGGTTTGGAGCTTCCGATATTTCGGCACTGTTGCAAGCACCATGATCACGGAGGAACTGGAGTATTGATGGCGGTAAGCAGTGAATTTCACTGCTGCAGTGATCATGGTTGTCTTATAGTAAAATATATAAACAGACTATAATAATTACCTTTAGTAGTGTATGGGGTGCTGTTGAAGCCAAGCGTGAGCCGGTGGTGCCGGAACCCCTGCGCCAGAGACATGGTGACTGACGACAGAGTCATCCCCATTAGAGGCGGGACTTCTTGGAAACTCTTACAAGTTACCTGGAATCAATGACTTAGGGATTATTAATACATACGTAATGCATGAACATGATAGCCGCCGTGGCGTAGCGGTAGTGAACGCGGCCGCAACGCAGGAGGCAGGTTCTATCCCCGCCACATGCAAATATATGTATTCATGAATATATTCACTTGGTCTGGTCGTGTCGTGAGTACTTTAAGCCGTCGTCGGTCTCGGTTGCCATGCGAGCATCTATGGCAGTCGTTACGGGTAGGTGGAGCCCTCAAAAATCCAACAACTGGTCTGACTGCAATGCTTCGATATCGCCTTTGGGTTGTGGAGGTCAGTTTGGCAGTCGCTTCACGGAAAATGTCGAAGTTAAGCTTAATCCGCAGTTAGACTGGTAAAGTAGACCCCAGACTCCAAGTTGATAGCTTCGGATGCGACTGGGATTAACGTTAGGATAAAGAAGTAGAAGACGACATGCAAGAACATGGCCGCTTGCAATAAACAAAATATAGCTACTTACTAATAATACGTCAATATTATTAATTTATTTTTATACTTAGATAATATTATTACTAGTTTATTATTCGGGAACCGCGTGGTCCCCCTCCCGAGGAGGGCCAGACCGAGAGGAATGGCCCTGGGTCAGCCAGGGTGCGAGGGATAAGTCGCAAGACAACCTCACCTTCGGCCTAGCACAACAACCCACAAACAGCGTGCGGTTTAGTCGGTTCGAGTCTGACATAATCTCCCCCTCCGCCTCCGGAGGGGGAGGTATCCGTGGGGATTTCCCGCACGTAAAAAAAAGCAAACTCGTTTATTACTAAACGGCGCACTGACGCGTCTCGGATTAGTGCATAAAATGATGAAATTCATAATTTTTTTGTCGCCATTTTAGAGCAGTTGCCATACGAACATCTATAGCAGTCGCTACGGGTAGTTGGAGCCCTCAAAAGTTCAACTGATCAAGCTGCAATGCTTCGATATCGCCATTGGGTTGTGGAGGTCCCTTCACGGAAAATATCGAAGCTCAATGGTATCACAGTTAGACTAGAAAGCTGACCCAGCTGAATTGGGAAACGAGGTTCAGAGAATGAGCGGAACTATTCCAATTAGTCCCACCCTCTCCTTTTCTATACAGGACGACACGTGCAGGACTTAGATGTCACCTGCATACGGTGCAGAGCATTCCTTCAAGAACCAAGCGGTTCGGTGACTCTTTCCTATTTCGCACCATAAGACCTGGAATTCCTTGCCAGCTCACGTGTTCCCCTCTTCCTACAGTCCCGGTAGCTTTAAGCGGGGCGTGAAAAGGCATCTGATGAGGCCGTCAAGCTGAGTGCCACCATTGTTTTTTTTTTAACGTGAGGGAAAATCCTTCATGGATGCTATGCCGGACTCCTACCGACTAAAAAACCCTCACGTACCGCCTAATAGCCTGCGGTTGGTAGTTAACATGGCACGTGTATATAATGGTGGCTCTTTCCTGAGACTTTGCCTTCAGCTTACCATCAGGCGAGGTAAAGTCAAATTGACGTGTCCTATATTATTACTGCGACCGCCACGACCGCCACGCCTTAGATACACGCGCGAGAAACAGATACCACCGTGAGCGCTGGCGACGAACTGACTATATCTGACGGTCGATTGCTCGTACTCCCCCCGTCTCGCCGCGCGCATACCCAAGGCGCGGTACAGCGTTCACGGTCGGTAGTACCCACAGATAATATAATATAATTCTTATACAGATGCACAATCAGGAACTAACAATGGTTACACTCGCAACTTCAAAGCAGGCAGGCAGCTTTTTAGTTCAGGAGTTATAACTAGATGGCGACATTGTTATAATTTTTATGATTTTTAGTATTAAAATTCAGTTAACTATCAAAACTAAAACATACCGTAAACACGTTACTGAGTATGACTGAATAAAACTATAAATAATCTAATATATATTGATTCTGCTGATTGATTCTGCTGACATAATGCAGCATGCCACTAAATGACACAAAAACAAATAAATGAGACGATATTCTTAGCAATCCATGGATTCTCCGTGCGGGTGCCGGGTCCATCGCGTTGCTGAGTTGGGAACTCGGGACAGTGCCTGGGACTTGCGACCCAAGTGTAGGTTTAGAAGGGGCCCCTTTTGTTGATGTACATCAACACTCACCTTCACTACCCAAGTTCCCCTCCCTGCCTAACCAAATTTGATACGAACCTACTAGTGCCGCTTTAGACATTCGTCCTAGTAATGAGCTTATTGTAGCTCTCGATAGGCCTAGATCTTTAAGTAGGTTATAGAGAGATTTAGCTGGTATACCTCTCGCTCCCACTTCTACTACATACAAATTAACCACGTAACCGTTTTTGATTAATTCGTTTGTGAGATCATAGTATTTATTTTTCTTAAGTGTGTGGTCCTTCGGTATATTTGTTTCCCACAGTACAGTAAGTTCCACAAGGACCACATATTTAGTCGTTTTCGAGTAGAGAAATATGTCCGGTCTAGATGACGAAACCCCAACATCCTCCGGAATTTTATAGTGCTTTTCATACGTGTCGATTAGGAGAGTCCAATCTGGGGCAGTATCTAAGATTGAATAAGGTTTGTTTCTGGATTTTATGGATGAACCTTCAGACCTTTTATATGCTTATATGCTTACTTTATCATGTGTTTAAGTTCTGAAATAATTTACGTAAGTATAAGTCAGCAAATAAGCATTTTAACTTTTTTATTTCTTTAAATGAGTCTACTAGTGCCATCTATTAATTTTTGAGTATAACTAAAGGTATTTTGTTAGTATCGGTACCCCATGATAGTACAAAAAATTGGGGGATATAGTTTGGTGTTGCAGTTACCAGTCATTAACATCCTTGCTCTAGTACCGGCCTCATCCAAGGCCTTCGCCGCTGAACTTCCATATTTGCCGTGAAGCGACTGCCATCTGACCTCCAAAATCCATTGGCGATATCAAAGTATTTGCAAATAGACCAGTTGTTGGACTTTTTAGGGCTCCAACTACCAGTATATGGCAAGTGGGAACAACAGCTTAACCCGCTCTCCTGGACACTGAGTATATAAGAGGTATTTTTCACTAACCTGTAAAACTTGCGTATCTTCTTCAGGATTGGCGTCTATTCTCCCCAACTCCTCAAGATAATCTAACGAACTCTCAGGCCTTTGTAGCTGTGGTTTCTTTAACTTAAAATACACGGACCAATATGTTAGTCCCTTACAAAACCATACATTCACACACTTACGGTTAACCAATAAGTGCGGTCTACTATCTTGCGTTGCCATTCTTGCAATACGTTTTATGAACACATCATAAGTATGAAATAAAGCTCGTATGACTGTCTGTCTCAGTCCATAAGCTTTAAAGCTGTCGCTTCGAAGTTTATCCGGCAACCTCGGATGGTATTCGCAATGTCTTTTATATATTAACAGCCAAAATGCTTTAGTTTTTGTCGTACTATATGCCGCTTTATTAATTCTAGCAAAAGAGGCAATGTCCTCCGGCTTGATGTATTTTGATATTAAATACCAAATTATTTCTGGGTACTCCATGCCCGGACAGTCTTCCATCGATTGTACAGGAGGTTTCTTTTGCTTGTAGATGAATTTTTTGGTTCCGTCTGTATCGGTTTCCTCAATAATGTCAACGTCCTCTTGTATATCATCCCAAGTTTCTGCTATTATAGTAGTGTTTGTCGCTGATTTTCTGACGGTTTTTACTGGTTTCAATGCATTTGCACTGTCATTTATTGTGACATCTAGAAAAAATTGTATGTCATTTATAAATGTATTGGAACTAATGCAAGGATGACAATAAATTTTTTATTTAAACACAGTTTTTTCTTTAAAATTATAAATTTAAGTTTACAAGCTTTAAGCTTCTTATACTAAATCGATCGTCACCATAAGTTTGGTCACCTGATTTTGCGCATGTCCATAGGCCACGGTAACCACTTTCCATACGGTGGGCCATGTGCTTTGTGGAATAAAACAGAAAAAATAATGAAAACAATAATTTTATGCACAGGATGTGTTGATTTCAAAAGCCTGAATCACACAAGTTCTTTCTTTGAGTGCTGTTAGCACTACAAGTCTTATTCTTCATTTCATTCCAACAATTTTTTGTTGTTTACCTACCAACACAAAGATTGATAATAATACTATTTATAGAAAACATAGTTATAAGTAAAAACTTATAACAAATTGCAATAAATAAGTCTAGAACATTCTACCCTGTTCGATCTAGATCCAATAGCGAAAATATCTTAACAAGCTTGTAAAATGAGTGCTAGAAAACAGTTTAATTTACTTTGATACTTTTTAAGAGTTGAAGATATGCATATTGAATTAATATGTATATGACAAATAAAGTTAGACAAGGATATATTTGTCTTATATTGGTAGTAGACAAAACATTTTATAAGCAATACATGAATATAATCGTAATCATAATCAATGTAAATATGAAAAAATTAACATAAGATTTAGACATTCTTATTTGAATTTTTTCTAATTTGTATTGATAATGTATGAATAAAACTTAGAAATAGGAAGGTCCATAAATTTTTTTGTACCTTTTATTTCATTATATAATTTTTTTTATTTTTTACTTTTCATTTTTTAAGTTGCCTTGGTATGGACCAAGGCGTCAACTAAAAAACCGTTTTTCATCTATCATAGATACCTACTCATATAAGAATATTATCCGGATGCAATAATGAATAAATAAATTAATTATTTTACCTTGCAGTACGATCTTTTTATTACCCTTTTTCTTCGGCATATTGCAGATAGAAAACAACAAACAGCGACACACTATTCCTCATATTTTTTGTTGGTTATGCGCTATCTGTACCTTTATTTATCCATTCTGATTATCATTTTGGAATTGCTTTTCATGAAATTACTTAGGTACTATGAATTATTGTAAAAATAAATGAGAATTGCTTAACTTTTTGAAATTCGGCTGAAATCAAGAACTGTCAGTTATCTTCAAATGTCAAAATCTTGACATTTTTTAGAAGTTTTTTGGAGTTGTTACAAGGCCTTTAAGCCATGTCTTTATTTAGTTTTGTTTATTCAATTCACATTTCATGACGATGACGATGAGTGATGATTGCCATGACGATGACGATGAGTAATGATTGCCATGACGATGACGATGAGTGATGATTTCTGCTTCAGTAAAGTTGTGGGAACTTTACTGAAAGCTCCCCCAGGAGATTTGGAACGAACACGAAATGTCACAATTCACTGTAATATCCCACTTTCCTACACTTGTGTGAATTGTCTAAGACGTTATGTCTAAAAATCCACTATTTTTACACATAAAACTCGAATTGACACCAATTTCGAAAATAAAATAATACCGTTGCGTTGTGCGCTTTCCCGCGCTCGCGCCAAAACTCCAATATTGACCTTGCGTCATATTCTGTGTTGCTAGACCAAGAATGGGGTTTAATTCTATTAATAGTTAATTACCGGTAAATTACCGAACCGTAGAGCATGAGTCATGTAAGTCATGCTTTGAATGCATTATGCTGAATGCGTATTCTTAATACTTCAGATTTAAATACGAAAAATCAACATTCACCACAGTACTTTAATCTGCAAACAGTACATTACAGGGAAAATGCTCTTACCACTGAGCTGACTGAACTACTTGCACACCTCTCGTCTTCGTCTTGAGGTAGGAATGTAGGAAAATTTATGATTTTGCCACAGGCGCACCCATCGTAATCCATATATCATGGAATGCGAAAGTTTAAAAATATATTGATACTAGTCTATACTTAGGTATTTACTGTTTATTTTATAATTACTTTCTTGTTTTGTTCCAATTTTTCATTTCTGCTCATCTCTCATTTTCATTTCATTCATTTCATACTTTTGGGGAACTTATTGATCGGACAGGGGTTTTGTAACGTACCTAGTATTACTCGGGATACCTACTGTTCCTGCTCTTGCGACCCTCAGACAACAAATCGCAAAATAAAAAGCCGTATTTTGCAATTTCAAAATGTGTTTATCATCAAGATTTATTTATAACGTTCATGTGCGAACAAACATACGCTTACTATTTGAAATTCCATTATGAAAATCAGACGCAATACTAAATCATCATCATGGAGACGGTTTTTTTCTGGTTGCATTCAATTTGCATGGTCTTGGGCGTCTATTGGCACGTAATCAACTTCTACATATCAAGTCAGTACTTCTTGGGCCTTCTTGAGCCTTTGTTCCCCACGTAGCCTTGCGGATTTCGCAAAGATTTGTGGCGCGAACGCAGGATAGCGCGAGTTAAGGAACGTCAAGCAACAAGTTACGATATTACTATAATTATAATATTACAACAAGCAAACCCGAAGCATAACACAATATCATGCGACCCAGTTATAAATCCGCATCATCGACATGTCAGCAGTTTCGCCGTCAGCTAAATGCAACGCAAGTACAGCGGACGCAGCGACCTCAATACCCCACCTTTGGCAGTGCATCAACCTCAATCGCGACACGAGGCCTGAGCTAGCAAGTTAGCAAGCACGAGGCGCAGCATCAGCATTAACAAACAGCCACCGTTCGACCCAGATAATGAAGCATATAAAGAGATCTTGAGGAAGAAACAATCAATTAATCATTCAGAGTTCAGACAGCCGGACGTAGTGTAGATATAATGTAGTTAATAGCTAGTTGTTAGACTAGTTAGTTAGTTGGCAGTTGCCAGTTAGCAGCTGTCAGTAGTCAGTAGTTAGGATGTAGTTCTAAAATCGAACTCATCCGCGTAGTTAGTACGGTGCAATGTAGCTCTCACATCGACTACATTCACCCTTTGGCTATTTAGATTTAAATAAACAAGTGAGTTCATTACTGTGTTTATATTACCATCAAGCTGTTATACATATATATATAGGATTGTATATTTTTTAAATAACAACACTTCGCGCATCGCGCAATTCTTTTATTTTCCGAAATTAGTGTGAATTATAGTTTTTTTGTATAAAAGTGGTATATTTTTAGACATAACGTCTTGGACAACTCACACAAGTGTAGGAAAGTGGCATATAACAGTGAATTGTGACTTTTCATTTTCGTTCCAAATCTCCTTAGAGAGCTTTTAGTAAAGCCCCACAATTTTACTAAGGCAGCAATCATCATTCACCGTTGTCGCCGTCATCAACATCATTAACTCTTTCTCATCATCATCATTAAATGGAGACATTGTTACCAAGCCAAAAATATTCATAAAAAGCAGTTTTTGCAACGACTTTCTTGCATTTTATCTACTTCTTCTTATTTTATTCAAATGGCTCCTTGCATCAGCTATTTGGTTGCCGATGATTCTGCCAACCTCAAGGTAGAGATTAGGTTTAAACGTTTAAAGCGGTCTCTAGGTATTTATGAGGTAGTAACAAAATTATGTTTTGCATTCATATGATGTGAATCTAAATAAAACAAAATAAAAATGACACAATTTTATTTTAAAATACACAGTACAAGGGATAATAAGTACGTAGCATAGATTCACAATTACATTTAAAATATTTTAATTCATATAATCTGTATAGAAAAATGCGCAGAAAAGCACCAAAACTATTTTACATCAAAAATTATAAATAATATACGCAGCAGTAGCCCTTTACACAAAAATGGTAAATATCTCTCTCTTCTGGTTGTAAATTCATTGGACAGCTAAATATTATAATCCTATAATGTATTTTTATTTAAATAGACATCGTTTTGCTGACAGCACACACGTACACATCTTAAAATAAGGAACATATTTATTGTTAACCCCTCGAAAATTCAGATAGAAAGTATAATTGTCGTTCATAACTTGAGTCTAAAACAGCCTTTGTGCACTCCAGAATGTGTGTTACACTAACTTAAACTAAGATTAAAATTAATGAAATAAAGTTTAAGTAATTATATTACACAAAATAATAATTTATCACTAAAATTACAAATGGACGGAAAATTACGTTTTGCCTTGTGGCTTCAGAATTGTTTTATAAAATAATTTTGTCGCGAATGTCCAGAGTTATTATACCGATAATTATTATCCTACAAGGTTCAAAAGTACAATAGTACTTACACATGATTAAATAAAACTTATAAAAACTAGTGTTGCAAATCTAAATCGTATAACACTGTGACAGTTTCTTAAATTGATTTCAGCGCCATCTATTACTCCGTTTCAAAGGTTTTTAGTACCTATTATCAAAACTAGATGGCAGTGGCTGCTTGCCAGCATAAGTCCATAGTTAAAAAAAACTTACAAAAGTAAATATATCTCATTGGATTGGTAATAATACACATTATAGTTGATATGGAATACTTGATTAATATTAAAGCATGTACATAGAAAAGCTTAAGTAAACAACTAGTACTATATTTTGTACGTAACTAAAACTGCAAAAAAGCAGTACGCGTCACTTAATTTTACAAATAAGCGATAGCTTTTAAATTAAATAGCACATTTCACTTACATTTACATAAATATCTTAATATAATTCAAATAACTAAATTTGTAAATTCTGCACGTTGAACCCGTGCTATCGTTAATAAAGTACTTATACTCTTTTAATATTGTGAATAAAATAATTTAAACTTGGTAATTATAATTAACAATATCAGGCTCACAGTAGAGATAAGGAGTTGTTGTATTTGATTTAGTTTCTTTTATAGAAGATATAACACACGCAAGATCACAAAAACAACAGAAGCCTTTCTTTCCAAAAGCTTGGTACTGCTAACTATTATTTGTAACAAGAAACTTTGAATAAACCTTCGTTTTGGGATCAAATAAGACAGAACGGAGGCAGAGAGACACGGATTGTATATTTAGATAGCAGCCGACTACTAGACTCGCAGTAAAGCAGGTTTGTTGTATGAAAGCTATACCCGGGTCCTACATTACACCCCTGTGGTAACCCTGATACTGCCATAACGGTTTTTGGACTTATTATATTTTAATGCTACATAGGAATACTTGTTGGTAAGACAGAGCCTATCTATACTATTAAAATTCCTTTATTCGTTACCATTGTGCACATTTAGGACCAGTAATGAATGGTTTGCTGCATCAAGAGGCTTAGCAATAGTGATATCTTTAATTTTAATCCGATAAATGAAGGTATTTACGACAATTACTCATTACTCAACTATCTAAAGCAAATATTCCAGAACAATACTGAGTCCTAGGTCTCGATTTATAACTAGCACTGATGACGGATTGTTATTGGCAATCTGTCAATCAAAATCGAATTTAAGAGTGAGTTTCGTTCTGGAATACGAGCCTAAGTCATTTGACCATATTATGTCAATAGAGCCTTAAAATACGAAATAATATCATTCAAAATTAATAAAATTAAATAGTTTGAGATTTCTTACACCTTTTCAAAATCATTATAGTATTAAAGATCATATATTTCCAGATATAATTGATATACAATACAATTGATTGATATAAAATAGGTCCAGAGATAGAATACAAGATACAAATATACGAACTCAAATACTATGAATCAATTCGGTTTAGATCTTAAAAATGAAATTAAAACTAATTCTCTAAAGTAAATAATTTCTTATCATTAAATATATAAAAGAAATGAATAATTAATAGAAATTAAAAATATAAATGTAGTTTAAAGATCAAAAATATTGTTTTGACTAAAAATTTAGATGGTGGTCCATGGTCTTATTCAACCCTATCAACTAATGATACAGGGCGTTTCTACACTAATCAATCGAAAAGCGATCGGTCCCGTGAAGAAAAAAGCTCACGGACTATAAACGACCTTGTTGAGATCCATCGACGATCGATAGATTAGTGTATTTTCGTTTTAATTACAAATGAATATATTTTTAATTTCATTTAAATTTACAATAGTTAATATCAATTTCGGTGGAATTCCAATATTAGTAAGCATATAATGTGATGTTATCAAAATTATGAGCGGTGCTGCAACTAAACAAAATATAAATAAGGGAATACCCGCAGCCATTGCATGTATACCACAAGGTGAACAATATGATAAAAGACTTAGCCTATACTAATCAATACATTATGGATTTCAAATTTGATTTTTATATTCAATTTGTAATGTAATAAGGTAGTTAAATATTAGTATATTGATTCATATTGATTAAAAAATACAGTACGGGACTGCCTCAAGTAAAAAGTAAGATATATTTAGATTACATTCCTGTAGTGTTTGGTTACAATAAAATTACGAACACAGTTGCTACGGTAAGGTATTTAATGCTATAAAGATGTAGTACTTGGTTACATCAACCAAATTAATATTTGTAGTGTGTGGTTAATGCAACCAAGATCTACTCTTTGTTTTCCTTCGGCTGGTCATTGTAGACAATCTCTGCGTATTCGGTTGAAGGTGGTTGAGGTTTCTCAGTGCTTGTTTGGTCACCAAGAGCTAGTTCAGCGTAGACAACTCCTTTTTTGTCATCGAGGGGCTGCAAAGCAAATACTATTTATTAGTGCATAATTATTGTTGGGTGTATTGCGCTTTTATACCTGCCGAATGAAAGATGCAGCCCTAGTGCAGGCTTTGCTATCGAAGTTCGGTCATCAGATTTGGTGGAGTTCACACATTTGCTATTTGTTCTAGATTATGATCTATCTCTGTCCCAAATTATATACAAATGTGTTCAGTCATTCTGAATTCTGGCATGATCCCTTCCTAACTTTCGCATTTATGATATAATAGTAACAAGATTAATAGGTAAAAGAAATACCTTATCCTCTGTATCCATCTGCGTCTCAGTAGCTTGCACCTTATCTTTGGCTTTTGGCAGAACAGATCTCATTCTTGCGCTCAGCTGTGCGATGCGTGACCTTTCCCGCCCACCAACCGCGCTCTCAGTGTCGCTGCTAATGAAAGGTTAGAAGTAAGTGGTTGCTCGCAACCAGTGACTACAAAATGTAATGACATTATTACTAAAATAGTTAATGGTTCTCTAGTGTAGGTCGTGTTGTTATTTTCTACTTGGTAACTAATGATAACAAAATGGTAGTGATTGTGTTTTTGACCCGTATACTAGATTGACACTCAGTCCTGAATATTGATTTATCTGAGGACAAATTTGCCAGACTGACTATACAATCTGTCTTCACATAATACAGTATTCAGAACTGAGTAGCATTTTCAGATATTTGTATTCATGTATTTTTGAAGCGTTCTTAATCTGTGAGAGAAAGACGGATAGAGCTATACACCATATATAGCTCTCCCTCTCTCTCGCTCAGAATTGTAACACTTTTAATACGTTATGGTAAGTCCGGTTTTAGAACCCTGCGATGCAATGGCTGAATGCAGTTCCTAAGTGAAAATTATTAATTACTTTGAATATTAGTGTTACAGGTGTTTGCATTGGATGAGAAGTGTTTTGAATGGATACCATTAATTAATAATTCGAAATGGGTATGTTTCAACCGCATGCAGTTGCTTCTGCCTATCAAAAGTTAGTACGAGTGTATTGAGATTGTTTAGGCGCTATCCCAGTAATATTACCTTACTTAAAAGATAATATTATAAGTTTGTTTTGGTTGGAAAGGGGGTAAATCATATCATATATTTAGCTACAGGACTTTATGAACATTTTTTTTCATACGATATCATAATTATCAGTCTCGGAAATAACGAACAAAAAAAAGAATTATCCAAATTGATGCAGTCTTTTGGAACTTGTTTGCGTGTGCATTTTTATTTAAATAGATACTCGTATATTCTGGACCGAAGTAGCGAGGCTAACGAGGTCCTCGCGCGGATGGTTTTGTAATAATCTTGGATTGGTGAATTTGAGACGTGTACTGCGCGTATAGAGCAAATTTTATGTTCAAGATATATGTTCGGAGGTGTACATAGACATGAGGACATATTTTTTAGGAGCTTTGGCGGGAAAACGCAGTGACAAATCGTTGTGCTATTTTATTTTCCGAAATTGTTGTGAATTCGAGTTTTTATGTGTAAAAAAGGTGGATTTTTAGTCATAACGACAACGCACACAAGTGTTGGAAAATGGCATATTACCTGTGCATATTACAGTGAATTGTGACTTTTTGTGTTCGAGCCAAATCTCCCTAGGGAGCTTCTAATACAGGCCCACAACTTTACTGAGGCAGTAATCATCTCATTGATCGTCATCATCATCATCACCATCATCATCAGCATCGTCATTATCATTATCATCAAAAAATGAAGACATATTATATAAATGAAGATGTGACTTAAAGGTCCAGTGACCACGTCATAAAAACCCAAAAAAAGAAGACATTTTTTATACCGACTGGACTGGAATAGCGCCATTTTATTCAAACATAACAATGATTTAAAGCGGTGAAATAAGCCATGCTATAGACAAGTTAAACGTACGTTCTAGGAAGCGGGTTGCCAGGCTCTAAAAGCACAACCCCTGCCGGCGTCCTTGCAAAACAAATATTTATATACAGAAATAAAAAAGATGCAACCAAAATTCCCGCCCTAAAGTATAGTTTGCACATAGAGAGCCCACATTGCATTGAAAACTAGTAATTTCGTGCAGCGCCATCTATGAATATGTTTCGTAAACAAATTACCATTCGAATTTTTATAAGTGGTAAAAAAATCTATACTTTTAATAATCTGTAGCAGGTCTAATTCTAAAGATTAAAATTATTAGGAAGAAAAATCTATTTAAGGGCAATCTATAAAAATATATATTTAATGTGTTCGGCTTTAGATCGTTTTTATTCCGAAATTCGCTTCGTTCGCATTAGTTCCATTGCTCAGTTCCATGATGGTACTGCAAAATTTGTTTTCGCTGTAGTTCCATCAATAATTCGCAGTATCATGGAACTGAGCATTGGAACTAATGCGAACGAATCCGAAATTCAGCGAGGTTTGAGAGATAGGAAATAAGTGTGTAAATTTATACACATACCTGTTACAAAATAGTACTATTAAACACTGTATAACAATACGGATGAAAAATTTCCATATTTCATAGCTGCCCCTAATTTTAAGTTCTAAACTTTCAGATGGATTTAATAACGCCATCTATCAGAAACAAAAGATAACTAATGTAAACAGATGCATGTAGAGATTTAAAGATGGCGCTGTCTACTTTTCAGATATTTACAGATTTTTATACTCATAATTACTAATATTCCCCCTAGCCGTTACAGCTAAGCAATTATTGCTTGTGTCAGGAGTGGGTTCACGTCGGTAGTGTAACAGCCAGGTTTCAAACCTTGGAGCTCACGATCGCAAGGCCAATGTCTCAGCCACTATGCTACCGCCGTTTATTAATATTTATTAATTATAAAGTTGTGAAAAAATACTCACGATTCACCAGAACTCCTAGGGTTGTCGCGTCTCCTCCCTAGAATATTATTAAAAGAAAAAAGTTACTTCTTCGGTCTAAAATCTTCATTCCAGCGCCAATCCGGAAGATCGATCCTCATGATACAAATATATTACTGAATACCGCGGCTATAATAACCTCGTGTTGTGTTCCCAGCGGTGAGTAGGGCAGCCAGAGCTCACAGGAGAGTTTTTGTGCAGTCAGTGGGAAGACCAAAGGCTATTCCTGCTTTATCTTGTACACTGACGGCACAGAAACTCTCTGTTCTAACAGGGTCGGCAGCGCGAGTGTGACGCTCCTGGTGATGCACACGTCCATAGGCCACGTTAATCATTTTCTATCAGGTGGACCGTGAGCTGGTTTGCCATCACAGTGGTATAAAAATAAAATGAAAACAAAACAAATTTCAGTGTCGTCGGCCAAATTAAATCATAAGAACTTCATTTGGCTCCGGAAACCAACCTTCTAATAAACTAAATTGCCTTTTTTAATGCTTCCCTTCTCTACATCATCTTAGAAGCTGGGATTCGCCTTCTAGATTTTACTCGTTTGCACGTTTTTTTGCATCGTGACCGTATGGTCACGATGCAAAAATATAAATACCATTTGATTATCCCAAAGTATCAAATCGAGCACAGGAAATATTTTAATACTTGTCCCACAGATTTACAAATCACCTAAATTACTATTTCGGTTTCTGATTGCTCGATTCATCATTTAACATTAATCACATCACTATATACATTGTATAATTATATAGCTTCTAGCTAAAGCTATAAGAACCGCCTTAGAGCCGCCTTAGAGCAGTCGACTTTGCTAATTTAGGTTCGATAACTCGGTTTTTCTACACCATCTCATAGGTTTATAAAGGGAGATGATTTAGGTTAGTTAAATTGTATTTATTTTTTGATAATGAAATTAAATGCTGAATAATATAGTAATACTAAACAATGCTATTAAAGTAAAAGCACCAATGATGGACACTGACCCAATAGTAGACACTCAGAAAAACTCTTTAGACCATTACCGTATTTTTATCAGGGCCGGATCTACCATATGGCTTAATGGGCTTAAGCCCAGGGCCCCGTGGATTCAAGGGGCCCCCCAGCTACGCCAAGTCAAAGTTAAAAATATACGATAATGCGAAAAATTCATAATTAGGGTCTAAAAGTGGCTCTACACAAAACCGAGCTCAGGTTATCGGTGGGGCTTAGGGAATAATCTTTGAAGTCCGGCTCCCAAACTGAAGGGCCAGCTAACGCTCTAGCGCAGCTGCTGCCCTACGACTTAGGCAAACACGCTCAGGGCACGCCGTAGAAGTGGCGGTCTTGCTCATGGCGATGCTACGCCACGCGAGTGTATGGCTGCCGCCGCCTCCTGCGAACATGTAATGCTCGAGAACGGAGGAATCCGAGGAAAATCGCAGACCGCACAGCCCGCGACTAGTAGAGGCGACTCGGGCGACAGAGGTCGTAGAACGACCTCGCTCCCCCATGAGCACGGGCCTGGGGTTTACGGGTGGAGCCGCCTGTCTCCCTAATAGATGCCTCCCCGTACCTTGGGGCTAGATGGGGACTCCGTCCTCACACCAGAAGAGAGCCAATTCGGAAGAGATGGTCCTGGTTCGATAGGGGTGCGATAGATACGTCAATCTAACCTCAGACAATCTCACCTCCAACAAGGTACGACCCACGTCAATACAACTACGACATCCAATCCGACATAACCACCCCCGGGCCCGCAAGGGATTAGGTGCTCTCATTAAGTGGGCCCCTAACTAGTATTAGCCCTGAGCCCCCTAAACTCACGGTCCGGCTCTGATTTTTATGGTTAGATTTTCTAGCAGTTTTAAGTGATTGTCGTCTATTGGTTCTTATGTAGAAATATGTTACGTAGAAATATGTTAGTTTTTAAAGATTTTTTTTTCTAAAGTTGTTGTCTAATATGTTGCTGTAACAGGTAAAAAAAAGACGTAATGACCATTTTTCAAAAAAATTATATAACTAGCTTTTGCCCGCGGCTCCGCCCGCGTGGATGTCGGTTATCGCGACCAAATATAGATTTAATCTACCCCTATATCAAATTTCATCACAATTGGTTCAGTGGTTCAGGCGTGAAAGCGAACATACAGACAGACAGACAAACAGAGTTACTTTCGCATTTATAATATTAGTATGGATTTGGTGAAGTGAAGTTTGATTTGTCCTTAAAGTGTCGGCCATTGTTGTTATTAGCCAGTATACAGGGTGTAATCGTTAAGTGTGTCCAGGCGATTATTCCGTAACTATTACAGATATCAAAAAACTTTAAACTGATATCGAAAGTACGTTACCTACTGAGTAAAATGACTTGTATAAAATGATTTTTTTTTAAATCAAACGAGAGGTATCTAATATTTTGACATTAAACACCCCCATACATTTAGTATGAGACTAGTAGAAAGGTTTTAGGTACGCACACCAGAAGGGACTTCTCTATCTGGGTACTCTCTTCTGTAGGCGATAATGGCCGCTCTTTTGTTACAATCATATTTGTAGTAAATTTTTAGCATATCCCTTTTTTCTCTTTTGGAATATGCCATTTTGCAATCAATAAATGAAACAATCACGATTATTAACGCAAATTAAAAAAACAACGATAAATTGGGTACTTTCCTGTAGTTAAAATAAATTATTTAGCTGGACTTATTAAATTAATAATGGTAAAAGAGTGAAAACAGTTGCGTCGGTTCTTATTTTTTCGTTCTTATTTATTTTTAATCATCCATCCAACGTTTAATAGTATATGATTTGACTATTAAATATTATGACGTCACAAATATAGTTTTCATACAATTTTCCTTATAAATTACCGTTTTGACGTTTAGAAAAAAGTAACTAATTTGACTGGTCAGTCAAATACCCAATTGGCGGGAACAACAACCCGAGATAAAAGTTTTGAATTTAGAACGAACACCAAAGGGTATCTTTTTTTTTGTAGTGTGCTGCTTTTTAGTTAGCTCTAATTATTTAACGCGATATTAAAACACAGTTTATTACTAATTTCAAGTGGTAAGATAACCACACATGTATCTATTTGAAAATCATCATTGTCATATTATACGTAATCATAAAATATGATTAAGGTAAAATGGGTACTACATCACTTAAAATAAGGAAACTAAAACCTTGCTACTAATCTCATACTAAATGTATGGGAGTGTTTAATGTCAAAATTTAAGATACCTCTCGCTAGATTTAAAAAAGTTATTGATGTCATTTTACTCAGTAGGTAACGTACTTTCGATATCAGTTTAAAGTTTTTTGATATCTGTAATAGTTACGGAATAATCGCCTGGACACACTTAACGATTACATCCTGTATTTAGCACCCAATGAGTCCCTTAGCGATTTGATTTTTGGATTACGTACCTATTTCGATTTTCTACGTAAACTGCATTCAAATAGATACGCTGATAATAATAATTTATAATACGCATTTGGCTGTTGCAATAATGTAAAATAAAACATCAAATATCTTATTTCATAAATACTTTTTATTCAATATTTTGTCGTAACCGTTATTATAGACATTGATAGTAGATTAAGCTATTTAATTTTATAAAAATTCTTAACATAATAACATGGCGTAAAAATAATTGTCAAACATTTTAAAATGTTATTATACATGTCACATGACATTATTAAATAATATATTGTTATGATAAGATAACATTATTAAATAAAAATATACATTGAACAATATTTTTCGTTAGGTAGTTAGTTGTGTTGAAATTAGAATTTATGAACAAATAGTAAATTTATTTAATAATAAAATTATTATTAAGTCATGTTATATGTTAATTAATATTAAAACATTTCGGTAGACGTATAATATTTGTTAAGCTAAAACAATGATTGGAGCCTATTCGATTGGATTTTTTAAATGTTTTAGTGTTACTATACTTATCAAAAATAAGGTTAGAAAAAGTTTACAGGATAGAAAATTTAATTGTGCGTCATATACGAGAATTGTCGTTCCATATTTGAATTCAATCGAGTTTTCAGTTCTGTACAGATTATAAAAAATATTGAAAAAAAAAACCCGGAAATTGTTCATTTTCTTTATAATTATTTCACTCAGCTCAAGACATGGTTGGAAGAGTGAAAGCGGAAATCCAAGCTCTGCTTTTTTATAATATATAAAGTTGGGGTAAATTGCAAAATGGCAGTGTCATTATTTATCTTAATTGACCTTATATCTGAATAGAGGAGGGGGTAGTTAAAAATATGCTAAAAACTAAATCGGTATAAAAATAATTCTTAATTATAATATTTAATTACAAAATACTTCAAAATCACAATCTTGGTGACTTATAAAACTAATATTTCAAAAAGGAGTAAAACGTATTAACAATTTTTGCAGACTTCAATTTCAATTTAATCGAAGTCGGCAAACAGACTGCGACTGCGAAAGTCTGTAAACATTGTGAATATTCATCAACATTTTTAAAATTGTGGATTTGCATCTTTATTTTATTATACCAATTAAATATAAGTCAAAAGTAAAAGGAAACTAATAGACTTATTTTATGAAGAAATTGATTTGATTCACTTTATATTATATACAACAGTAGGTACCAATACAGTGGTGAGAACACATTAAACACTTAAATACAGATAAGAACTAATCGTCAGCCGTTGTGAATCCATAAAATAAACTATTTTCCTAAATTATATGATTACGAATTAAAATTCAATGGCAATTCAATTCTTGTTAGTTTTACTCATATTCAGAAATTTCTCTTCATTCAAGGTTTAATTTTTAAATTTTCAATGATTGTTTGAACCTTGTTTTATTATCAAAAAATATATTAACAAAGCTCATTTAATCAATGACGTCTATTTATACAGTACTAGACGGCGGTGATAGGCGCCAAAATTGATTACCTCATAATATATAGCCTCTGCATCCCGTACTCCTCTCGCAATCCTGCCTCACGCTTGGACTATGCTACGACATTAAATTTTGTTGCCTTTCTAGTAGTATAGGCATAAGACTTGATATTTATTTTACTTTTTCTATGAGATGATTAATACGGCTGACAAAAAGTTCATACACCTCTTAAAATCTATGAAATCATTCGGAGTGAATATTTTTTTAAATAAAAAATAATTGCGAAACTAATAATTACATATTAAGCTAAGTTTAAGTTACAATAAGTCTCAAAAGATGTTTGTGCTCAAAACTTACTATTTTTTATAGTCTTACAATTTACGCGTTGGGATTTCGTTGTTACATGCTATACAAGTCCATATACCATGAGATTCAGCAGCTTACGTTTATAAAATGGATACTTTTAGCAATTGCTGTCCAGGAAAAAATATCACTTTAAAAAATGAGAAAACATTATGAAAAGTTTCTTGTCAGACCAGACGGTAGTATATTGATTATTCTAGTTTAAAGAATGTCAATGTCAATGCTTTTGGCAAATATTCTAGAAGCTTTTTAAAGTGTGCGCATATAGCATCAAGAGATAATTCTCAAAAGTGTGTCATCTCTTTTTTCAAACACTAGTTGGATATCTCATAAGCTATACCGAATTTTAAAAAATAATATGAGAACATCATCGTATACCTACTTGATTTTGGCAATTCAAGTAAATTTAAAAAATACTTATTTGTGCGATACATAGATGCTATTGATACTTGCAATACCATTTATATATCGCACAAATAAGACAATTAAAACATGTTTTATAGCAAAGCTGACAGTATTGGCGAGTAAAAGTGGTATTAATTCCTCGACGGCAATTTCTACACATATAATTGGACATGATGAAGGCAATAACGTACATGTAACTATGAAACATCTTCAAACTTTACACAATATATCTACTAGATTCATTGTTTTAAACGCATTCAATAAAATTTTAGAGAATGATCTACACAAGTAAATTAGTTAAATTAAATCTTAAATACGCTGCGGCCACAATTGCAGCGTCCCAACAGTAAAAAGATTATCAAACTGCATTTACTTGAGTAAGATTTGAAGCATAATTTGATAGTATGAATGCGTTTACATATCTAATAATCTCTTCCAAAAAATCCTTAATATTTTAGAATTCATTTTCAAAATCGCGTAAATATTTCAATTTGATACAATATTTTAGTATTTATTAATAATAAGTAACAATGTCAAAATGTCTGGCACTAATCGACACTATACAGTGAAGAGTCCAAAACTGTGGACAAGCTGTCGCTTAATAGTAATCGAAGTCGGAAAAAAATATGTCGGTCGTTCAGAAAATGTATATTACTAAGCTCTCAGCGTTTAACAAATTGTACATTCTCATAAAGTACATTAAATATTAAGTTTAAGTAGAAATTGTAAGTAGATAAATCTGAAATTATCTAGTAGATTTGCTTAGTATAGAATGCAACAATACACACACAATATTTGACATCACAAAAAAGTCGAAAGGAAAGTGATTACCGACTTCGAAATGATCATCGACTTCGAAACAGCTTTAGACTTCGGTGTCGGGCTTTTTTTCTGGGTGTTTGGTGTCTCCATTTCTGATGTAATCCCCGTGGTCGTGGGTAGGGTTTTCAGAACCTTTGATGTCGTCATGGGGTGGTAACGGAGCTTCCGAGTCTGCCCCATCAGGTATATCCGTCCGGTGAGATCGCCCTGTCATACAATACATTGAGCGATCAAGAACTATTTCCTTGCATGTTTGGTGTCTGTGCTTTGGTGATTTAGTGAGTAAGTTGTGATTTAGGGCCTCAGGTTGATATGATAATGTTAATTTTGTCATTAAACCCGTGAAAACTGCCTGAGTTACGTGATAATATGCAATATGTTATGTGTGTGTGTGTTAATAAAAAAGAAGGTCCAAAACCTTGAGTATTTTTTTAGATTAGACAAAAGTTTCACACGTCCCAAAAGACCTTAATAAAATGATATGAAACAAAAAATAATAATTAGAAAAACAGATCAAGATCTTCATGTAATAATTACGGTGTTTCACTATATTTTATATTTATTATGAATTCAAAAGACGAAATTTCGGTCCATGTATAACAATGAACTGCTATACTGCAAAACTGATTGATTTATAGATTGACAAAAGAATATTGTTTCAATTATTCCTCTTTGTAATGTTTAAGGAACAATCAAATTTCAAAATCCTATCAATAATCAACAATTTAGGCTAATAATAATATAAAACCATTCCTAATACCCAAGGCCCATACTAACTACAAATCGTGAATTCAAAAATACATAAATTATTGTGTTTGTTGAATACCATCACCACCTGCAGTTACAAGTGACACTAATAATAAAAAATAATATAATCAAGTCATCAGTACGGGGCCGTTCATACGTTCAAAAAGTGAGGAGGGGATGTTAGTTTTGCAGCAAGAAAGAACAAGGGGGTACAGAAGAGGGCATTATGGATATTTCATTTATGTTCATTATTATAGATATTTATATATTTTTTATTTTAATGATAATCATTAGATTAGAATATAGTAAAATTGGGGTTGGGTATAGTAAAATGCAAAAAATAAATAAAAAGCCCTTTACATTTTTTTGCGTATCATGTGTGTACAATTATTACTAAGAAGGGAGGGGATTACAGAAAGAAATATTCTGCATGACATATATTTTGAACGGTCCCTAATAAAAATAAAATAATGATTCATAAAGTTTAAAGGTACATGCGTAATACAAATTTGTATTCATTGCATTCATGCATACAAAAAAAAGAACAATAACATCCACATGCGTTGTTTAAAAAACAAATCATGCATTTATATTAAAAAAAATAACTCTTTGTTCTTGATCACTCAAAATATTGCTGTACTTAATTTATAATTTATTATAATTACATTTTAACAAAAAAGCTAAAACACTGTCAAAAATACAAAGAAAAAAATCTTTTTTTTTACTATTACTACGACAGCCAAAACGTTTTTGCGAAAAATTAGGCATATTTTTTCAAAAATTGGTTTGGTGCAAGCCCCAAACGGTTAGTGTGATATGTGATTTTTTCTACATTTTCTAATTTTTTTTTCACTTTACCTATCGACCAACTGCCCGTGAGCCTGCCAGAGATATTATTACGCATTATTAACTATAATAATAATATATTTATTACTAATTATTGTCTGCGGGAATAGGAACGCATGCCTACTGAATTTTAAAAGCATTTTTAAAAGCATGTTGATTACTTTGTTTGTAAAATAACAATTTGTAATAGGGAATATGCATATTCTTTTACACTACAGAATGAGGGGAAATAATTATTTTTCATTACAACATTACATCATCATTTTCTTTTTATTAAAATGTCGAAAATTCGGGCAGTAATTTTTAAATATAGAATGTGCCATCACACGTCATACGTGACGTCAAAAAAGAGCGCCAAAATGGGCTGACCACTGGCAAACAATTAAAATTTCGGAACTATTATTTTTGTTAGATTTAACTTTTGAAGAATTACACATCTTTTGCTGTTCATTTATAACGTCAGTTCTCAAAAAATACATGCATATTACCTATTACAGTCACCCGTAATTATAAGCCAGGGATTCGAACCCGTAGCGCGTGAAAGTACAGAGTGTAGGATCCAAGCGTGCTTACTACCTTAACTATTATTAATATTTCACTTGGAATAACTTGTTAATTAAATAAAAACAATTTTTTATGAACTGTTTTAAATATTCAAAAATTTGTCAACATTTCTAGAGTAGCTAACATAATAATAAAAGACTTTTTTTTTCAAACATGCTTGAAGGGAAATAAGATGATACATCATGCGAAAAGACTGACAGCATTCGGATTCGTACACAATGGAAAAAAAGTTATGCTGGTATATTCACAGAGTATGTTTTGTGCAAATTCATATGCGGTAGAGATGTGATTCTGTACCCGAGTTCTATCAAGTGTTAGAGTATTGATTGATATCGAATTGTATCGATTATTATCAACTAGTATCACTTGTATCAATTGGTATTGCATTTATGTATGCTATGATTACAATAGATTTTTTTTTAATTGGTATTTTTTATTATTTAGTTCAATGCTAAGAAAATATTTGCACAAATATATACCAATGCTTTATCATGCTATCACTGAACGCAACTCCGAAAATTCAATACTTAACCAATTCATATATAATTATAAATTATATTTAAATCGGAAAAGTCAACATTCAGGACGGGTCTTGAATCCCTTTCTAAGAAGAATACTATATTAACTAAGCTATTTACTAAGGTGAAATTCATCTACATACATGAAAAGCGGATTCAAGTGTCTGTATGTTGATATTTCACGATTTTATGAGTACCATATAAAATTCAAAATGATGGACTTACCGGCGAAGCACCATCTGTCAGTCGCATACGCAAGCACGACCAAGAATATGGCTATCAGCACTACGAGTACTGCGATTACGATGCCCACGATTGCGCCCGTGGACAAATCTACGCCTGGAGAAAACAATAAAATATTTTTACATGCTGGCAATCCTAATATTTTAAATTCAACTGACAGGTATACAGATAAAACATGCTGTTCTACGAAAAAAAGATCACTTCAGGAATATTTTGTTATAAATTATTAAGTTCCTATTATACAGTACATGTTGGTAATGGAATAAACGAGCTGGCAATACTGATATATCAAACTCAACTGACAGGTATATAGATTAAACATGCTTTCCAAAAAAAAAAAGGAATTTTCTAGAAAAAGACGCAAAACGCAAATACATGTCTTTCGTAGCACCAATAGTTAGCACTAGACTAGAAATTACAAACACTTTTTAGTACACAGGTATCACTACAAGCTATGCAGTTCCCATCGGCTTTGCTACCTGTATATATTAATGAAAGAATAGACTAAGCAGTATTTAAATGAATATAAAAAAAATGAAAGACATTTTATTATTTATGACCCATTAGAAGTCAAAAAAATATGTTGAGATAATCATGCGTTCTAAGTTTTAAAATAAATTTAGTAATTAATTAATTAATTGGAAAAACAGGTAGGCTAAAAGGTCATGCGCTCTTCTTAAAAAAAATAACAATAGAATTGAGAACCTCCTCCTTTTTGGAAGTCGGTTAAAAAGTAAAACGTGTGATAAAATAAGTACATGAAGAAATATTTCAGTCCTATTTTTAAGCTATTGCATAGCTTCTATCGAGGGCCTTGAGCGCGGGGACCGAATCCAGAAATTCCGTAACGAAAAAACCTCACGCTCGTTTCTTTTCGGCAGTCTTCGACACGGTGTTCGTGTGCGTACAACTAGCAGTATTGTACGACTCTACGAAGCTCGCACGAATCGAGACAAGCTGCTCCGAAATCGGACGAATACATAAGCAGCTGTTTATGAGAAAGTATATAGGTGTATAGGTATTTATGTACAACAGTGAATAGCTGTACTTGTAAAATTTGTCGATAATCACTTCTTAATATCGTTATTTTTTTTTAAATAAATACTTTTGTTTTGGTTTGTCATTACACTATTTATACCTAATTATTTATACCTATTATTTATACCTAGATATTTTCGTTTTATAGAGAAGAAAAGCGTAAAGAGCTAAAAAGAAAAAAAAAAAACGAATGCACGTCAAATTATCATAATTGCATAAGTTGATACAAAATGCTATGCAATAGCTTTACCGCGGCAGTCCTCGAGTGCCACACGTCCTTTTTTTATGTTACGTCTGGTATTTCTTTCATAGTCACAGCAAAACTACACACATCTTGGAATCATCAAAAGCTATCAAGACTAACTTTCTAACGAATTTTATTCTGAATAGTATAATTTGTGTTTGTTTCGCACAATCTTTTTGACCAACATTAATATAATAGATCCATCTTTCATGCTTAATATGACTTAAATCACGTAAGACAGCAATAAAAGCTTTCTACAATCGGAAGAAAATACAAAAGAAAAAGATAAATCGTACCCATAAAGGGGTAACTTCGTGATAGATATGTTTGTTTGTTATAATATCACATTGTATCGGCGCAATTTCGATATGGAAATAGTCATATTTCAAAGAAATCTATATATTATACTAGCAATATTTCCTGCACAAGCTTTATTAATCAAATTATTTCGATTTAAGCCCATTATTTTTGACAACCGCCATTTTTTGGTAGCTGTCAAAAAGGTGCGCTTTTTCTTGAAAAATAGATGTCAGAATTGGATATTTGAGTGTCTAGTCAAATTTGTTACTTTTTACTAAATGTCTAAACTTGTATGAAATGAAAAAGTATGACTACATACTTTAATATTGTAAAAGAATTTACTATTATGTATATGTTGGGTGGAAGATTAAAAATGAATAACAACGATAAAATAAGAACAAACGCAAATGTTACCATTCTTAATTTGATATGTACAGTTAAAAAAAAAACTACAGGGAAATATCCAATTGACCTCGAATATAGTTTTTCACATCTTAATTATTTTTGATATTACTTACGAAGTACGTACAACACTACTGCATTCTAAAAACATACATTCTACTACATTCGAGAATAGGTACATTTAAAAAAATCTCCTTTATTTACCTCAAGTACCTACAAAATGCTATAAAAATCCCCAAATTATACCGCAGTAAAAAGCACGAAATCTTTAAAAATAATCATAACAATATGAAATGTAAAACTTCTCGTCATAACATTATTAATAAATCAAAAAAATCATTACATCATTCCATTCTTAATAACAAAATAAGACCAAGTGTTATACGAAGTTTTCGCTGAAAAAGTTAAATTAGGTGGAATATACATTTATGTTTCTCCAACTTATGTTTAGTCCTATGTTAGAATAACATAACAACTTCCCGAAGACAACACAATAAATTAGCCTAAGGAGGCTTAACGTACACCACATATTTTTGCTACATTTTCACTAAAACACGCAACAAAACATGTAGAAATTTACATCGCTATGGTTTTTCACAACATTTTTATGATATAGAATATACTGTTTCCGGGCTGTTTGGCCGTGGTTTATGTGAAACTTGCGTTCCAGACGTTTCGTCGATCACTGCGGTCGACATCTTCAGTGGCGCAGGTCCGGGCGACGACGACTTCGGAGACCTTGCCTCGTCGGCGGCTGAGGTCTCCGAAGTCGTCTAGCCTGAAGACTTACATTTTTATGATGTTTGACACTTTAGAGAAGTAATACTTTCTATAATGTGCTTGTTGTTAAATTTTTGGCACCTTTGAGAAAGTAGAGAAAAGATTGTAGTCAAAACCATAGAGATAATCTCTAAATGTTTTTTTGGCAAAAAATATGATTTGTTGCCATACCTTCACGGAAGACTCATCATCACTCATACGTTTAACACTTCGTCTTTTTATCAGAATTCACAAAAAATAGACATAAAACAAACATTTCAATCCCAATGCGATTCAGTCACTCAAACCATTCCTGAATGGTTTATTAACTCTTACCATATATATTGATAAGAGAAGATGTAATCGCTCTCCACGCTGCTGGGGGTAGAAATGAAATAAATATTCTGATAACTATAGATTTGAATATACAAATAACGTCCATAATTTCAAAAGCTCGAAAGACGCAAATATTTAAGTACGATGAAATTAAATTACTACCAAGAACTATTTGGATTTATAATAACCGCCAGGTAAGCAACGATCAAGACTGAATACAGTTTTGTCGTCATAAAATACGTTTTATTAATAAAATACATTTTTCTAAAAATACATTTGGTCAAAAATGACTTTTCATCAAAAAATTACAAAATAATGAAATAATAAAAGTTAATAGCTTAACTTTTATTAATATTTACTAATTTCTCAATATCACTATCCTTACAGGCTAACTTAATCCCACTACGAACAATGTTTGATTTGATCACGAAAATGTGTTTTGAGACATGATTCTAAGTGCATCATCACAACAATTGATTTGATTAACAAAATTATAAGTCATTACACTAATCCAGGTTGCATCTAAAGCTTACGGACAGCCGCCAGATCCCCCAACCTTGACAGGAAAACCTGCACCAGAACCTAGTCCATCAATCAGTCCCAGGAATTGTCCCAGTTCTTGGCAGTGAACTACCCTACTGAGAACGACAAAAGCTGTTTAACTTACCAGCTGGCTCCGGCATGGTGCTGATCTTCAGATTATACATCTCCTCCCCAAGGTCATTGCTGACCAGAAGCTGGTAGTTCCTCTCCACATCTTCCTTCTCTATCGTGTTTATTACTAGGGTTATGTTGTAGTAGCCATTGCCCTGGGGGGAAAAGTGGGGGTTAAAATCTATGTAAGTATGTGTAGTCTATAGGCTCGCCCTATTACGGGGGAATCATATTTGGCAAAACGAAAGTAGCCCACATATCTCCAACTCACAACCAATGTCCTCTACCTATTCCTTCGGGGATTTACAGTCGTGATTATACGTAACTAGCTGACTCGGCGAACTTCGTACCGCCAATATTTTTCCCACCCGCGTGTAGTCTGATTCCGTTCCCGCTGCACCCTCTACTATATTAAACATGTATTATACATATAAACCTTCCTCTTGAATCACTCTATCTATTAAAAAAACAGCATCGAAATCCGTTGCGTAGTTTTAAAGATTTAAGCATACAAAGGGATATAGGGACAGAGAAAGCGACTTTGTTTTATACTATGTAGTGATGACCACTGTCATAATGACGTCATTCCCCTAGTTACTTTCTTCTTTACCAGATCCCCTTTCAAGCAATCCATCCGTGTTTTCTTGGGTCTACCCCTGCTCCTAAACCCCTCACATTCATACTTTGAAATTTTTTACAGTAGGTATTACATTTATCTCTTATAGTATATTCATATCACGATAGTTGCTTCGCAATTTGTTATTCATTTCACCTCCTCCAATAGTTTGCTCCCTTCCCATCCCCCCTTACTCCCCCATCGTCCATTATCCCAGCATCCCTTATTTTGCTCGTTCTCGTCACACCACATTATTATTATAACATTTGTATCTAAACCAAATACAGTTCTATACAATACGGCAGGTCTGATCTTTGGACTTATAAATTTTCCACTTAAACTTGAGGGGAAATCGGGAAGCCATTAATCTGTCAGCATTTCTCATCCTAATCAACTGCTTCCTATATATCTGCTGTAAAACACTTACCAATAAGAAAGGTGCAAGTGCACTGAACGTCGGATGGTCGTGGTTAGGAGCCACAACCCTGACTCCCCCTACGGTCCACTCGGCCCGGGGCACGGGGTTGGACCGCACGGTCACGTTGAGACGCCCCTCCGCGCCCAGCTTCAGACCGAAGATGGTTATCAGGTTGGAGCCGGTTGGGTCTTCGCGGGTTGGTGGGACTGGGGAAAAAATACACTTGAATGAAATTTTAAAGCATTTAGCATGCCAACTATTCAAATCGATTAAGATAGGAAAAAATTAAATTGGTTCAGGCGGGGTTCGAACCCGCGATTCTTATCTTACATTAACTTATGTCCATCTTAGAGGCGATAGTGGAGCCATCTACTGACTCTTACGAACTGTCGACACCAGTGAATCATTTTTAAACATTGATTACAAATATTACCTTGTCAGAGAAGGATCGCAAGTTCGAAACCCCACCTGAACCAATTCAAACTTTTTCTTATCTTAATTGCAAAAAAATACACGTCAATATGAAAGTACTAAGCCTACTGCCAGGGACATTGTTGATCGAAGCCCTTCTTTGTGGTCCCTATATCTTCTTCTTCATCCTAACTGGGTTTTGCTGACCTTCGATATTTTCCGTGAAGCGACTGCCATCTAACTTTCACAACCGAACCGCGATACCGAAATGTTGCAGTTAGACCAGTTTTTGGAATTTTTAGGGCTCCAACTACCAGCAAAGACTACTGTAGATTTGCATAGACATTGCGTATGGCAACCGGGACTCACAGCTTACCTTGCTCACTAAGCACGGGAACAATCAGATCATTTCAAATAGAATATTTTCAAGCATACAAATTTAATTGAGTACCTATCAGTGCGTAAAATAGAAGCAGATAGCTGGCTGTCTTTTTTTAATATGTCTGTCAAGATCTCCACGGCTGCCCCCGACCGTAGATATGTCGGACTCGAACCGACTAAAACGCACGCCGTCTGTGGGTCGAAGGTAGTCGGAGGTGAGATTGTCTGAGACATATCTCTTGTACCCGGCCAACCCAAGGCTCCTTCGAGCTGGTTATCGACGGTTGTAGGGACCACGGTGAATCCATCTAGGCCCCGGACCGGCCTGCTTCTGCTAGGGTGACAGGCGGCTCCACCCGCCCCCCTCAATCTGGTAGGTTGTTGTCGCTGCCTAGCCCAAAGGGAAATAGGCGTGAGCATATAACAAAAATACTTACAATGGACAACCAGTTGTCTCTTCGCTTCCATAGGCTTCACCAAGGCCTGGTGCTCAGCTCTGCAGGTCAGCATAGTATTATCATCATCAGCGGTTAGTTTCCGAGAGACGTTTTGCATAATGGTGACCAGATCACTGCCAGGTTCAGAAGTCAAGACTGGTTGGTGCACGCCCGCTAAGAGTTCCTTTTCACCTGTAAAGAGGGTGTAGAAAGTTAGGAGTAAGTATCATCACAGCGTTAGTCAGGGAAGTTTCTTAAATGCTTATGAAGGTAGGACAAGACGGTATTCCTTTCCCGATGGAGCAGGCCGATCGGGGAAGTACGTCCTTCCTACAGAATACCGCGGCCATAATAACCTCGTGTTGTGTTCCCGGCGGTGAGTAGGGTAGCCAGAGCTCACTGGAGAGTTTTTGTGCTGTCAGTGGGAAAGCCAAAGGCTTGTTCTGCTTTGTCTTCTGCACTGACGGCACAGAATCTCTCTATGTTTACAGGCTCGGCAGCACGAGTGTGACTCCCCTGGTGCTGCACACGTCCATAGGCCACGGTAACCACTTTACATCTAGTGGGCCGTGAGCTGGTCAGTGCTTGTAAGTGGTATAAAAAAAATAAGTCTACTCACCCAAGAACCAGGTGATCTTCGCAGCCGGTCGTCCATTCGGCACCACACACTGTGCCATGAAATCTTCGCCCTCCCTGAAGTTGGGCTGCGGGGGGGATATGAGGTGAGGCTCGCCGGGAGCGCCTGAGAACAGAAAGGTTATAATCATCGTTTTTTTATTTATCATTGCGGATAAATATACTGTTTTTTTTTTTGGGGGAGGTTATGTCGGACTCGGACCGACTAAACCGCACGCCGTCTCTGGGTCGTAGTGCTAGGCCGAAGGTGAGGTTGTCATGCGACATATCCCTCGCACCCCGGCTGACCCAGGGCCATCCCTCTCGGTCTGGCCCTCCTCGGGAAGGGGGGGACCACGCGGTCCCCGACTCAACCCGTGTGGGGAGGCGCCGCCGTGGCCTGTTTCTCCTAGGGTGACGGGCGGCTCCACCCGTCACCCTCAGGCCCGCGCTCATGGGGGGCGGAGGTCAGTTTGCGCCCTCCGACGCCCGAGCCGCCTTCGGGCGCGTGCAGCGATGTCAGCGAGCCTTTCTCGCTCATCGCGCCGCGCCCGCTCTGCTGTCTCCTTCGCGAGCATGACCTGCTCAAGTCTCATTGAAATCATTCGTTCTGTCAGTCAAGTATGTGTCTGCCAGTGAAAACCGTATTTCTGTTGGTTCCGTAGAATCGTTGCTTTTACTGTAGCGTGACACGGACGACGGGAACTTGGTGAATGTAAGAAGGGGTTAAGTCAACCCGTCATTCATTCACTTAGCCATTCAGTCATTCAAACATTCAGTTAGACTTTTATTTTATCGATTAATGACAAAATCTTTTTAGTTAGGTACGATACATGTGTTTAGTGTATTTAGACTAAGTAGACTAAGCAAATGTGTGTAAATAGACCAAAAAAAAAATGCCCGCTGAGTTTCTTGCCGGAGTCTTCTCAGGTCGGGGCCGCGTTTCGAACCTGTGGTCCATTTGCTAAACTAGTCTAGATTTTTTTTTAACTTGACGTTTTGTAAGTACCGTTTTAATGGTCTATGCAGAATAAATGATTTTTGACTTTGACTTTGACTTTTGACTTTGACATTATTTTTGTAATTTTATTTTCATTCTCTCTATTTTGACACCCTACTCGATAAGTTTGAGTGAAAATATTTTTTGACAACATACATTTTGCCGCTAATCGCCATTAGCATTTTTTCACATTTATGACTTCCCAAGAACACTTGGGCGATGAATACCTTTGTTTGTTAATTTGAGTCATCAATCAGTGAAGTGGTTCAGAAGATATGAGGTAATAAAGAATATTCCAAACATACATACAAGATACGCGCGGAAAACATAACCTTTCTTGACAGTCGGGTAAATATACTTACGTGCAACTAGTAGCCTCATGGTGCCAGTGAGCTCGATGTTGCCGGAAGGTGGCGGTAAGGTGCAGGTAATGTGGCCGTTCCATTCTTCTCTTATATTCTTCAGCATTGCACCACATTCTCCAAACTGAGGACAGACAGACACTAGTATTATGATACTTTATATATATATATGTACTAATAATGACGCCTTTATCCCCGGAGGGTTAGGCAGAGGTGAATTAACACCCTATCCAATCCATCCGCTAATTATTGTATTCGGTCCCACGGAATAAGGGGTGAGTATATTGCCGCAATCCGGGCAATAGTGCCCGTTGACTCGAGTAATGTATCTGAGGCTGACTCTAGACTTTATGTACTATCTGTCTCATGTTAAACAGCCCTATCCGACTGGGAAGAGATAGCCACGCTTTTTTAAAGTGCGAAAATCTCTAAATACCCCGACAGAGAAGGCAGAGGCGGTTATGTCATACTCGAGCCGACTAAAGCCGCACGCTGTCTTTGGTTATTAGGAGCTGGTGGTGAAATTGCTACTGGTATGTCCCACGCGTCCAAGCTGGCCCAGTGCACAGAATAGATATAGGCCCAGGAACATCTCCGGTTTTGAAATGTAATAAGAGTAATTTAGGTTTAAAAAATATAAAAACTGGCCAAGTGCGAATCGATTTCCGAAACTGTCTAGCTAGACAGACAGCGGAATCTCAGTTCCGTTTTTACTTTTTGGGTACGGAACTCTAAAAGCCAATGAGGGAATACGGTGAGCAGAACAAATAGTAACAAACGCTTTAAATCTATACATACAAAAATGAATCCCTATTTCCCTTGGTCACGCCATCACGCGTGAACGGCTGGACCGATTTCACTAATTGTTTTTTTGAGTATCCCTTGCAGTAAGGGGATGATTCTTACGCAGAGAAAAAATTAAAAAAGGGTTAAGCCGTCACAGGAACGGGAACAGAATTCTACGCGGACGAAGCCGGGGGTATTACGTATGTATTAAGATCCAGAATATCGAATTTATTAATTTCAGCTGATAATAAAATAACAAGACCCTCGTGATTCCAGCCTATTATTAAAATATTGAGTTACCTGAGTCCAAATAATAGGTAAACTGGTAGCCAAATAACGAAATATTAGGTCCTCACATATGGAATTGCCGAAATTTTCTTACAGATTATTATTTTTATATATTTTACTAGCTTTTGCCCGCGGCTCCGCTCGCATGGATGTCGGTTATCGCGACCAAACAAAGACTATGTCCTTTCTCGAGGTCTTATCTTCCTGTATGCCAAATTTCATCAAAATAGGTTAAATGGTTTAGGCATGAAAGCGTAACATACAGACAGACAGACAGACAGAGTTACTTTCGCATTTATAATATTAATATGGATTTATTAATAGCTTTTTCCAGTATTTATACTTTGTTTGAAAGTTGATTTCAAGATTTTACAACTCTATTAAATCATGTATTTATTGGCAGCTTGATAAATTAAATTCGTTCTTCAAAAACAGTATGTACTTCCTAAAGGCCATCCATTTTGATGATAAACGTATTACTTTTTTACAGCTGTCACTTTTCAAAAATGTAATGAAAATTGCTGTTAGGTTAACGTTGTCTCATTCATGCTCAAAAAAAAACATTAAATTTGGATTTCTCATTCCTAAAAAAATGCAAAAATGTTAGTACTGTAAATTGGGTTTCCTCCAATTTCTTCAATAAAACGGCAATTTCATATGTAATGACCTATATATGTTAATCTTCTAGAGCAGTCAGTGGAGGCTACTGCTGGTCTAGGCAAACTCTACAAAAAGACAAAAATGACTGGCTTCAGCATGATGCAGGCACCTCCTAAAATTCTGTAGTTACGGCATAATACTATACTAGAAACGGGACACTTTATTGCCATATTTTAAATTAATAATTTTATTATATAGTTTTTTTATATACTTTGTTATTTCAGACACGAGACAAATGTAGATTCGTCCACATTTAGCCTTAAGGAAATAACTATTGTAAATTGACGTCTTGAAAAATGCTGCACTGGAGTTTGTTGCTCTGTTTCTTCTCCACCAGCGCCTTGGAAGTGATGGTAAACTTAGGTTAAGTAGAATTATTAATAACGTCAATAAGAAACAACAATGTTTTTCTAGATAGTATAAACATCTTTGACTTTGACTCTATTATACAAAAGACAATACGTTTGCAGAATAGAAATTGATGACGTTGACGTCTGTGTCAATTCGCTACATTTATCACTCATCATTCTATCCTATAATACGCCAACGAATTGCCCCTTACGGTAACATGCTTACCACTTATTACTCAGATGAAAATCATAGATGGCGAAATGTGGGTGTAAGCACACTTCTGCCTACCCCTTACAGCTTACAGGATTAGGTACAGAACTTGCAAACATACCTTAAGACCTTGACCATAGTATATCACGTCGCCTTCGTTTGAGTCCGGTATCACACGGTACGAAGTCGAGCCAATAACAAATCTGAAAATAAAAAAGAATTGAATGAAATTGTGAAGCATTTAGTATGTTAATTATTCAAACCGATAGCCATATTCATGCGTACAAATATTTGCACAGAGCGGGTATCGAACTCACGCCTCCTGCGCAGCGGCCGCGTTCACTTCCGTCACGTCACAGAGGCTGTCAAATTTCTATATGCTAACATGTTTTTAGTTTTTAAATATGTCTGGGAATCTACTGAATTTGTTGACATTTATGAATACTGCTCCACTTCCTTGAGTAGTAGCGTGATGTTATATATCTATAACCTTCCTTGCCTATAGTCTATTTTAACACAGCCGAAGGTTATAATAAACTTGAAGTGTTTGTTTGTTTCAACGCGCTAATCTCAGTAACTACTGGTTCAAATTGAAAAACTCATTTTGTGTTGAATAGTCCGTTTATTGAGGAAAGTTTTAGGTTATATATCATCACGCTATTATATAAAGTAGCGAAACAGTTTCTGTAGGAGGTAGGTAGGACACGATGGTATTTCCGTCCAATTGAGCAGTCCGACTGGGAAGTACCTCCGCCCTACAGAATACCGCGGTCATAATAACCTCGTGTTGTGTTCCCGTCGGTGAGTAGGGTAGCCAGAGCTCACTGGAGAGTTTTTGTTCTGTCAGTGGGAAGACCAAAGGTCTTGCTTTGTCTTCTACGCTGACGGCACAGAAGCTTTCTGTTTTAACAGGGTCGGCAGCTCAAGAGTGACGCCTCTGGTGTTGAACACGTCCATAGGCCACGGTAACTACTTTCTTCAGTGGTATGAAAAAAATAGTATAGATGATAATAATATAGATTATTTACCTGCATGAGTCTATCGGGTAGGGCACTTTGCATAGCACTGTCAGCTCATCACCAACTTTTGTGACCGCCTCCTTGGGAGTAATGTCTACGGTTTGGCCTGAAAACAAATAAAGGAAACATTAGATATACAGTATGAGTGGAGAAGAATAGGTCCCTTCCTATATTGTATAAGACGGCTAAGAGATAGGGATATACACGAGCTACCTCACCTTCGGCGTCCACTGCGACACACAGACGGTGTTAAGTCGGTTCGAGTCCGACATAACCTCCACCTCCGGCTCCGACTGGGTAAGTAGGAAATTCTAAATAAAATATTTATTCTAAAAAAAGCAATGTCTTAACTGCAATGCTTCGATATCGCCTTTGGGTCGTGGAGGTCAGATGGCAGTCGCTTCACAGGAAATGACGAAGTTTAATCAAATCCGCAGTTGGACTGGTAAAAGCGGACCCCCAGACTCCAAGTTGATAGCTTCGGATGTGACTGGGATTACCGCTAGGATTAAGAAGAAAGATCAGCATATTATGACAAAATGTCGGCTTGATTGGTATAGGCTGACTTCCTATTACGTGGGCCCGAACTCATAGTTGGTTACATGTGGATGTAAACATCTCTGCCTAATCCTTCAGGGATTTACAGGCGTGAATATATTTACATGGTATCTATGTGTGTGTTGCAGCCAACTAACTTAATCAGACGTTTATTTAACTGCCTAGGCTGTTAGCTAAACGGCGCCTTTCAATTAACGGCCTGAATGATGTTCACCCGTAACGTTTATTACAACACTAGCTGACCCGGCGAACTTCGTACCGCCAATATTTTTCCGCCCGCATGGCGTCAGATCCCGTTCCCGCTGCATCCTCTTCTATATTAAACATGTATTATACATATAAACCTTCCTCTCAAATCACTCTCTCTATTAAAAAAAACCGCATCAAAATCCGTTGCGTAGTTTTAAAGTTTTAAGCATACAAAGGGATATAGGGACAGAGAAAGCGACTTTGTTTTATACTATGTAGTGATAGTGATTTAATAATCTAGCTGGCTAATGCTTAGGCCTGTTTTTGTTATTTGGGAGTTTGAGATTAGATCGAGACTGAATTTTAAATAGATTTTCATTAGGAGAATTTGCCTTCTGACATATGTATCAAAACCAAATTAAAAATATTAGTATTTTGATATGCTTCTACACTATACATTCAACTGAGTGTCGCATCTGTATTCTACTCTTTGTGCCTATCCGGCTAAGTCCGCTCAAAAGCGGATAGAACTGGATTTTGAAGCGCAAAGTGGCTCGCAAATGGAGTTCCGTGTAGCTCCCAAAGTGGTTCTGTACACGTATTCGTGGATTATTGTTGGAGGATACTAGGAGATAAGTCGGGAATATAATTCGAAAGGAAGGCCACTATATAGTTGATGCTTGTGTGTTATCAAGATGTGAAGATGTTTAATAAATACGCAATATGATTGGCTACTATCTGACAATTATATTTAAGTGGTTTAAGAACAGTTTTGAAAAAAAAAAGTGATTGAAAATAAAATTTAAATGCTTACATATTTAGGTGTGTTTCGACTTCAAAAAGGTTCTCAATTCGAAAGCTTTTTTTTTATTTTTTGAAATTTTTTAAATTCTATTCCATATTTCAATTTATTATTCTACTATTATTAATTTGAACATAATACAATTTGATTGATTTAATTACTTACTTCAATTTGGATTTTAATTTTCATTATAATTTAAAATAATGTTTGATAATATAATTAATTAAACTTAACTTACATAGCATAGATTAAGTAATAAGATATTGTGACTAACCATGAGCCTATGTTGGTTTTTAAATAAAAGAAATTAAAAAAAAATGTTTTAGGAAAAACGAGAATCGTGGGCATAGCCGTGGGTAACATCTAGTATATTCTAAACGATCCTCATTAAGTGTAAGGATCTTCATAAATTTCAATAAAGTCGACAATAAAGTTTAATTATTTATATAACAATTGTGGACGGTACATATTTTAATAGGCTTAATGTCCTGTTGAGAACGAATAGAAATGGGTAATGGGTGGACGTAGTAATTGGTAGGTATATTTTAGGGTATGATATAGCTCCATCAAGACTTGAATCATCATCGTCATCGAGTTAGTACCGTCGCATTCGAGGGTTACATCGGAGAACAGGGTCCGGCTCAGCGGCCAGGAGTCAGATAACCTATTCCTGCCAGTTTGTTCGCAAAGGGAACCAGGGCCATTATTCTGCTATTATTTTTTTAATAGCGAAACCACTGCGGTACTACAGACACTGTAACCAATTAAAACCATTAATTTTTATCTGGTTTGAGATTTGCAAATGGGTACTGCCTGCTATAAAGCCTGTTTCGATCTTTTCAGCATCAGTCGGGTTTTTTATTTATAATAATTTATACTTTTTAGTTATGAAATAATATATTTTTGTAATCGTCTTTTAATTTCCTTCATTTTGACACCCCTCCTTCGTCCTTACACCTTCTGGCACAGTCGGGTAAAAGGGAAGTTAAACAGATATTTATTTTCGTTTTATAGTAATAATAAAAAGAATAGAAATCAAATCCAGACACCTATAAACGTCATACGTCAAACAAATGTCACATCTGTCATCAAGATTCAAATTTTGAACTTTAGAATGTACCCGTTCGTAACGGATGAAGCGTTCGGTTACACGCAGAGCAATAAATTCTCGTTGTAACAGTACACGATTTATTGCCGCAAATTAAAAATGAATTATTATTTTGATGAAAGCTAGTGTGACTGTATTAAATTAATTAGTGTATACGTATTATTATTATTAGCTATATAATAATTGCTTTATTCGTCTAACGACGCGAAACAGTCTAGACTAATATTATAAAACTGAAGAATTCGTTTGGTTGTAGGCGCTATTCTCAAGAACTACATCCCCTCTAGACAAGTGGCAATTCGCTAGCTAGCGTTTGGTAGAATAGAATGACGAATATGTGGGATTTGACGTATATGACAGTTGTTAACGCATGTCAAATATGTCAAATCCCATACATTCGTCATTCTATTCCATCAAACGCCGGTTAGCGAATTGTCACTTGTCTAGAGGGGCAGGGTTCGAATTGAATAATTCGCTTTGTGTTAATTGAATAGTCTATTTATCGAGGAAGAATAAAAGCTATATATAATTATCATCACACTACAATTCGGAACGGAGCAGTAATCATAAAATGTTAAGAAACTTGGCAGATTACCATACATTATTTGAAAATTAATCAATTGCTCGGATATATATGTAGAAGGTAACAAACGTTTGTCTTCTACGCTGGCGGCACAGAAACTCTGTGTTTACAGGGTCGGCAGCACGAGTGTGACTCCCCTGGTGTTACACACGTCACACGTCTATAGGCCATGGTAACCACTTTCCATCAGGTGAACCATGTGCTTGTCTGCCACCTGTGGTATAAAAAATACAAATAATAAAAAAAAGAATATATAACATGAAAATTGTTTTAATTATTTTTTCTCTTACTTAGGCTGAAATGTCAATTTTAGTCCCTGTAAAGAGGGATGCAAGTGACACTTTCTGTCAGTGACAAAAATTGAAGTTTTCGGCCTAGGTAGGAGAAAAAATTGTATTTGTGACACGGGACGAAAGTACTACATCCTCACTCGCGTGTTTCACACAAGCGGGTGAGGATGTAGTACTTTTGTCCCTTGTGGCAAAATATACTATATTTATCCGTCTCTCTTTATGTCTGTTGGTTCCTGCGGGTAAGCCCAGAAACGGCTGGCCCAATTTTGACGGCACTTGCATCAGCCAATAGCTGATATTATAAGCAGATAGCTGATATTATACAATAGGATAAAGTCTATTTTCTAGCCTTAATCCAAACATACTGCACAACGAACTCATATTTGCTAGTAACAAAGCTTATCCCATAAAAGGCGAGGGGCATCTTTCTACAAACAGGCTACTAGCCCACAGAGTGCCCCGCAGCGGGCGGGATATTGTATAAAGTCAGTGGTTCTTAAAGTTTGTTAGAATTTCTATGCTATACTTATTTTTCACGTTACAAAATACTAACTAACCTATAATGTCAAAGTTTGTGAAGATTTTTGTTACTCAAGCTCGGTCTAACAGCTGTACGGATCTGGCTAATATTTGGTACAGGGATAGTTTTTTTATACCACTTTGGTGGCAGACAAGCACACGGTCCACCTTATGGAAAGTGGTTACCGTGGCCTGTGGACGCGTGCAACACCAGGGTATACATAAATATATAGAGGTTTATTTTTACACAACTTAGGGACAAGCACACGGCCCACCTGATGGAAAGTGGTTACCGTGGCCTATAGGCGTGTGCAACATCAGGAGAGTAAACTCACACTCGTAGCACTTTAAGTATGAACAAGACCTTTTAAATAAAAAAAAGCCACATCAACATTTGTTCAGTAGTTTTGCGTCTATAGCAAGCAAAGAGACAAGAATTCTCATGCTCTCTACTCTCGTTTCTCATTCTCAAGAGATAAGACGCAAAGTGGATAATTGTTAAATGTACTAGAAAGGATTAACACCAAATATCTGCCTATCCCTCCAACCCCGGGCGTGATAATATCCACCCAATTAGCTATTCAACGATCCCCACATCACTCCCAAGACGAACACCGAAAATTAATACCCTCTGTACTCTATAAATATCACCAAACTTCTCAATAAGGAGAGAAATTGTTTCTCATTTGCTCTAATGAGGTCATAAGAAAGGGTCCGAAGGGGAATAGGGCCTGAATTTATAATCATGAGGATTGGCATTGATATTTCGGAGGGTTTATGGGTATGCTACCCTTAGTGTAGAGGTTATGATGGGAGGGGATTGTTGAATGGTGTTTTGCATATATTTTAGCAAAATTTTATGTTGGGACTTTCAATTTGATTAATTTTTATACCATTTAGGTGCCAGACAAGCACATCGCCCTGGTGTTGCACACGTCTCTATGAAACACTCCATACTGTAGTTAAAAAAAGACGGGTTGCACTCCGGGAGTGCCGTCAGAAGTGAAAATATTTTCTTCCTTTCTTTCTTCGTTATATACAGAGAAAAAGATTAAAAGAACATACCATACCATACCATACCATACCTATAATATAGTTCCAATCATAAAAACAATCACTGATTTTCTGTCAGAAGAAATTAATGAATTACAAAGAGAAAAAATAATCTCAAAAAGTGTCAGAAGCCCAGATTCGAACACGGTACTATCTGAAACCATAAGGACTTACAGTCGAAGCTCGCTTACCGCTAAGCTACGAAGCTTCTTAGCGTACCTAACAAAATAAACAATCTGTAGCTAATGTTGTATGACGTCAGTCGTCGGTTACGGTTCAAAGGTCAAGTGATCCTGACGCGAGTTTAACACTTTTTCCCCATCCAACGCCGCTAAAGAAGTTTTCACTTCAAAAACTACTATTTTCGATCTCAAGTAATAGAGGGCGAGCCTATTGCCATCAGGGCACTTAGTCATGGCCTGTATGTTTACTGTCGAATGGAGAACAGCCCTATCCCTTAGTCCTCTTCTACGACTACCACGGGAAGAGATGGGGTGGCGCTATTCTACTGCACCGGGAACTAACTGAAGGCGGCTCGGACGTCGGAGGGCGCAGACCGACCGCCGCCCCCCATGAGCGCGGGCCTCAGGGTGACAGGTGGAGCCGCCCGTCACCCTAGCAGAAGCAGGCCACGGCGGCGGCGCGCATCGTAGGACATGCGCGCCTCCCCACATCGGGGTTGAGTCGGGGACGGGGACCGCGTGGTCCCCCCCTCCCGAGGAGGGCCAGACCGAGAGGGATGGCCCTGGGCCAGCCGGGGTGCGAGGGATACGTCGCATGACAACCTCACCATCGGCCTAGCACTACGACCCAGAGACGGCGTGCGGTTTAGTCGGCTCGAGTCCGAAATAACCTCCCCCTCCGGCTCCGGAGGGTTGGGTATTCGTGGGGATTTCCCGCACGTAAAAAAAAAATGCACCGGGAACTAACAAGTCCTATCATAAAACTTGATACTGTTGGTTCTCATTGAAATAAAACCACGTTTAAACAGATATCATCGCGATTTATTTGGTACTATTAAAAAAAAAATACCCAACGTTTCGGTAATACTTCGGTAATGCTAAATTACTTAAGAATTGGCAAAGCGGCTGATCGACGCCACGCGTGCCCAGAAGGCTGGTTATTATCTTGCACAAAGGATAAGCATTGCCATCCAACGTGGCAATGCTGCCAGCCTTCTGGGAACGTTACCGGTCGGTGATGAGGCAGAGGAATTCCACGACGCATTATGTATGTAAGTATTTATTTATTTTAGATTATTTTAATAATAGCTTCTAGTTTTAAATGTAATTAAAATTGGTTTTTTATTTCAATGTTATAAAGATTAATCACATTAAAGGAGGCGCGTGGAGTATGTAAGGAAAAGAGTCAAATGGCGAGCTGTTGTCTGTGCCTACCTCGGAGGGGAACAGGCGTGTCAGAATAAAAATTTTCAGAAAAATAAAGTTTGTGAATCGCTGTCCTCTAGAACAGATTGCTTCGCCCGGGGCGCACAAATAAAAACTCATATGAGATATACTTCGTTCGAAATTTATTTGATTTCTATGCACTCGTCATTGTGTAGATGGAAACGAAAAATTTTGGGAAGACATGGTGACCTCTATAACTTAATAGTGAGACTGCTGAAGTCAGAGTTCAGAAGTCCGATTCCCGGTCAGTGCAAATATTTTTGTTGCATCTAAACTCTATTTTTTGAGTCCGAGGTTAATAATTTGTTTCTTTTATACAGGACAGGTCAATATGTTTTCACCTCGCCTGTTGGCAAGCTGAACGCAAATTCTCAGAAAAGAGGGTCATTATTACAGACACCAAGAATGTTAAAATGGCGTCCCTCAGCTTGACGGCCTCATCAGCAGGCAAACGCCCGTATATTTATGGCTCTTGATGACTTTTAATAACGTTTACTTACTGTTTTCGTAATAAATATTCTGTTACCTCTCACCAAATAAAACACCAATCCCTATATTCCTGTTATATCCCTTACCTCACCCTTTTTCGCGCCCGAGATCCCTTGAAATCTCTAAATAGTATTTGGGATTGAACTAAGGATTATTTCTAAAATAAAGGATTGTTATACACTGTTTCTTTTTTGTAAACTACTAGGGTGGTAAATAAGGCGCAACTAAGATTGTTACAATGGTGGAACTCAGCTTGAGGGTCTCATCAGATACTTTTTCACGCTCCGCTTAAAGGACCCGGGACTGTAGGAAGAAGGAAACACGTGAGCTGGCGAAGAGTTCCAAGACTTTGTAGTGCAACAAAGAAAATTTATACATCAGCATCATCATATCAGCCACACACAGTCCACTGCTGAACATAGGCCTCTCCTATAGACTTCCAGAACGAGCGAACTAAAGCAGCCCGCATCCAGCGCTTCCCGGCGACCTTGATGAGGGCGTCCTTCCACCTGGCCGTTGGGCGTCCTACACTACGTTTGCCCTTACGCAGTCGCCATTCCAGAACTTTTTTGCTCCATCGGCCATCTGTTCTGCGCGCTATGTGTCCCGCCCACTGCCACTTCAACGAGCTAATCCGCTGGGCTACGTCGGTCACTTTTGTTCTCCTACGGATATCATCATTTCTGACGCGATCACGTAGGGAAATATAGCATAGCCCTCTCCATATCTCGTTGAGCGACTTTGAGCTTTTTTAGGAGACCCATAGTGAGGGACTGATATTATGAATGCGAAAGAAGTCTGTATGTGTGTTACGCTTTCACATCTAAATCACTCATCACCGACGTTTAGACGTTATCCTGATTGCATCCGAGGCCGAGATGCCCTCGGAGCTCAAGGTCCGCCTTCCGACTCTTCCTCCTCCACTTCGCACGATCTTGGGCGTCCATGGTAGTGAGACCATTTGCAGACATGTCATCCTGCATGACGTCAAGCCAGAACTTTTTGGGCCTACCCCTTCTACCTGGACCCGGCGGGGGCGCCATTACTAGGCATTTGTTACCCACATAGCCTGGCAGTTGCCACAAGACATGGCCACACCAGCCAAGGCGATTCTCTTGCAGAATACAAGGTAGATTAGACCCTAGAAAAAGGCGATAACGGGGTAGAAATAGGGGATGAAAATTTGTATGAAAGTTCATCATTTTCGTAGATAACCTGATGTAATTTGATATACAGATAGATTAGACCTTGAGAAAGGACATAGGCTATGTTTGGTCGCGATAACCGATATCCACGCGGAGCCGCGGGCAACAGCTAGTAGTAAATGAAAATACAATCAGACAATCAGTTTTCTCTTCAACCAATAACCCTATTCCAGTCCCATGCTGGACATAGGCCTCTCCCAATGTTGGGAGGGTCTGGCCTACTGTGTCTACGCTGGCCAGACGGGTTGGTACAGGGTTTTATTTTTAGTTTTTCTTCTTTCGTAGTAATATCCTTATTGTATTTTTTTCATTTTCGTCTAATATATTCGTATTTCGTCCGAAACAATCGTTCCTCTCACTCTAACTCGATAGGTGGAGAGAGATAGACGTATATCATGGAAACCTCATGACGACAATTGGATTGAACACGTCGAGATATGACTTCGCTGTAATCAATTGTGTTTATTGAATTGGAACATAGAAGGCGTGGAGTCGATGTACGATATTTTATTCTAATATGGTACGTGTTTGTAATTGTGATTCTCTTTGCTGAGAGTTTGCCTTCAGCTTACCATCAGGCGAGGTGAAGTTAAACTTACGTGCCCTATATATAAAAAAAAGATACATAGTTATATTTACGCCTGTAAATCCCGGAAAGGGTAAGCGGAGATGTGTTAACGGCCGTATTTTGAGAATTATGATTTTCGGTGAGACGTAATAGAGGTAAGCCTATCGCCGTCAAGCGGGCACTTAGTCATGGGCTGTATGTTTACTGTCGGACGGACAATAGCCCTATCCTTCAGTCGCCTTCGACGATCCCAGTTCCAGTTGCGGCGAAAGTTGCTTACAGTTTTTCCTTGTCCATTTGTCAGCAGATATATCGGCTTGTAGGTACGATTGAGTTAGCTTCAAACCCCGATCCAATCAGCCAAGTGCTAATAAGGCAATAATATTTTAGCTACAGAACTTCAATATTGCCAGTGTCTTCTGCAGGTCAGGTGACAGTCATGTTGGTACTATTATTTCCCTCTAACCCCTCAAACTAAGCTAAATTACTTGTGCTAGGAGTGGGTACACTTCCGTAGTGCAATGGCCAGGATTCGAACCCTGGACCTCTCAATCGTACGGCCGACTCCTTAACCACTAAGCTACTGTGATATCCTCCCTCGGTGGCAGATATTACTAGTAGTTGCCTGGACATCATGTGTCAACGATTTAAAAATAAATCATATGAATAAAAAATTAAGTTTAAATGACGAAGATAGGAAAAAAACGGAGAAGCGGGACAGTTCCTGACAGTTGATGTGAGGGCTTCGGTGGAAGCCAGCAAGACTCCCGAAACGCAAGATTTGAAAAGAAGTGTTCTAGTTTCCGTGGTCCTCTGAAACGTATTAAGTATTGTATAAAAATAAAAAAAACCTCGCGCAAAATCCCCCTTTTAAAAAGCTCGTTTAGGAAACATGTGTTTTCCCAATAAATATCAATATTACGGCAAATAAAAGTCTTTTCATTCGTTAATTCGTGGAGTCCTGGCCCCCCGACTCCACACTACCGACGCTTAAAAATGTCACCATGTCGAGACTTCTCTACGGGGCCTCTGGGCATCGTAAAGACCTTTGACACGTAACCGAGTCAATTTGCGAACTGACCCGGATTCGCTTGAAAGTTGGTAATTAAAACAACTGTCGTGACACATCGAGAAGGAGTAATAAACAACAATGACTTCTTTTATCATCATCATTGAGTTAGAGTTAGTCCTCACGTGGGAAAGACGAAATGTGAGCGTTAACACACCTCTGCATGCTCCTTCGGGGATTTTTCAGGCGTAAATATACATCCCTTCTTATATTTTAAATGGGAAAGTGTATGTGTGTCTGTTTGTACTTCTTTCACGGCTAAAGGTGTAACGTTTCACGGGGTAAAGTACCTGGAAAGCCAAGCTTTGCTCGGTATTTGTTTTTTTTTTTTAGAATATTTTATGACGTAAATATATTTTTTTAGGACATCTTAGTTAACTGGATTTATCGCCCTCGAAACCCCTGTATACAAAATTTCCTGAAAATCGTTGGAGCCGTTTTCGAGATTCCAATTATATATTTATCTATATACCTATACAAGAATTTCTCGTTTATAATATAAGATAAGATAAGACTTTGAGAAAGGACCTAGGCTATGTTTGGTCAAGATAACCGGCATCCATACGGGTGGAGCCGCAGGTACAAGCTAGTATATAAATAGTATGTAACTGGGAAATCGCTATTAATGGAACGTATTAACAACTTAAATTAAAAAGATAAGTTAAAAAAAAGTTAGTAATAAGGAAGTCTCTATTACTTTGTTATTCGTTAACGAATCTACAGATATATGGTCAATATGATTATCTATGTTAATACTGAACCAATTCTGATTAACTTGTGACATGAATTGTGATATTCGACACAATACCACTTAGTACAGTCAGCATCAAATCGATCTTGACGTACAAAGTACTCAAAATGATCTGAACACCTTGGTATTCCCCCTTCCTGTTCACTGACTGTTCTGATATTTGACACAAACCCTAAAGGTTTCAATCGGACGATAATAATTAATATTATTGTGAACTGCACCTTGCTATAGACCGACCGTAGCCGTTTTACTGAGTATCTACGCAAGACGGGAGGAGTATCGACTATCCGACCATCAGATGTGGTGAGTTCACCGCCAACGCTCAAGGCAGTAGGTCGCTCGCTCTCGTCTCATGCTCTTTCTTTCTCTTTCTTGACCTCACCCCCCTATTAAGCCTTTTTTTAAGAATCCCCAAGGATATAATCCCCGCCGGAGCCGGAGGGGGGGGGGGGAGGTGATGTCGGACTCGAACCGAATAAAAGGCAAGCCGTCTGTGGATCGTTTTGCAAGGTCGAAGGTGAGGTTATCAACGCATATCCCTTGCACCGTTGGCATCTGGCCCTCGTCGAGTGTGTGGAGACTTTCGGGCCCTTGGGTTATATAGGACACTTCAGTATGACTTCATTTCGCCTGATGATAAGCTGAAGGCAAAGTCTGGAAAGAGGATGACTGTAGAACGAACTCCCTGCTGTGGTTTTCCCAGGCGCCTCTAATATGGGGTCCTTCAAGAATAGCATTAGAAGGTTTGTACAGGGTCAGCAGCGCGAATGTGACGCCCCTGGTGTTGCACATGTCCACAGGCCACAGTAACCACTTTCCATCAGGTGGGCCGTGTGCTTATCTACCACCATGAAAAATGGGTCTCCATTACAGACACCAAGAATGTTGCAATGTTGTCACTCAGCTTGACGGCCTCATCAGATGCTTTTTCGTACTGCAGGAAGAAGGAAACACTTGAGCTGGTGAAGCATTCCAAGGCTTTATGGTGCAACAAAGAAAAGAATCGCCATATCCCTTTGTTTTTATTGTTAATCAACTAATTAGCCAATCATAGTCCACAGTTGGACATAGGCCTCTCCCAATGTTGAGAAGCTCTGGCCTACTGTCTCCGCGCTGGCCAGACGGGTTGGTACAGGGTTTTATTTCGAGTGTTCCTTCTCTCGCAGTGATATCGTCTGCGTATGTTTCCGTCAGTCGCCTCTTACGACACCCTTCGGATGAGATGACCACACGGGTGCATATTATATTAAAAAATAATCCATCCCATAAAATAATACTTAACGTAATCGAAAGTATAACACCAACCCTAATCCCTAGGGTAAGCACAATACCACTGCATCACTTATAATTCTAACAATCAGTTTTTATTACCTGCCAACCATCTGTACCTCGCCCCAGGGCTGGCACGAACTCTTATGAAATTTTAACTTTCATAATTTCATTGGACTTCCAAATGACATTTTGCTTTGGCCAATTAGTTTTAATTACTACTTTTGCGGGAGCATTTTGTGTAATTAAGTGTTATTGTTATGTTTTATGTGTAAAGTTTTTGGTTATTGTGAATGGATTTTAATAGGGACGTTTTTGACTGGCCCGCCGAGCTCGTTAAAGACGCGCGATACAGCGGAGGTGATTAAGACGTCGGAGGTCACTCAACGACATCCTTCCATGAGCGCGGACCTGGGAGTGACAGGTGGAGCTGCCTGTCACTCTTGCAGAAGCAGGCCGGGATGGCGGGATCCTTTCCATGGGCAAGATGGAGACAACGTGGTACCCACACACAAGCGGGCTGTCTCGAAACCAGAACCAGAGCTCGAAACAGGATTAAGACTTAGGCAATCTTACACCACGAAATCTGGAGACTCAAGATGGTGTGCGGTGTTAGTCAGTGCAAACAGCTGGGCGGTTCCACACGAAAAATGAGAAGTATTCGACTAGGTTGCGTGTCGCGTTCTTTGCGTGGGTCTGATAATGTAGCCATGGATTTACCTAGTAGAAAAAGGCCCAAGACTGCGACGTATGTTATACCACTTAGCTGGCAGACAAGCACACAGCCCACCGGATAGGAAGTGGTTATTGTGGCCTATGGAAGTGTGCTGTGCGACACCAGGGGCGTTCACACACACGCTGCCGACCTTGTAGGAACATTCTAACGTCGTTGTTGAAGAACCACATATTGTAGTCGTTTGGAATAATCATAGCAGGAAGTTCACAGCTTGAGCGTGTGTGGGACCAATAGTAGATTATGGTACAAGTGTGTAAAGTTGAAGATTACTGCTGAGACGCCCGAGCTGTCAAGCGAAGGTCTAAAGAGAGCCGAAGACGGCGATCAACAATATGACGTTTTTCAATACACTTGTGAATAAAATAATACTAAAATAGTTATTCACACATGCCGTTTTCAGGTAGTAAACATTCCATAACGTTAAGGGCTTCAAATCAATCACATCATATGGGACATTGTACAACATAAATCATTTCCTTCTTAACTAGTAATTGTAGACATTTTTATAAATAAATAACTATAATTTCAACAGTTATTTTTTTGTTTAAATACGAATTTGCATGAAATGAATAAGCATAGCACAGCACAGCAATAAGTTAGGTATATTAATTTATTTGTTCTATTGAGCACGGTGTTTTTTGTATCGATTTTTTTTAAAGAATAAAGCAACTCATCCTATCAAATTAAAAAAAAAAACCTATATCCCCTTGTGAAATATAACAATAAAAAATCCACAGTTTGTTTACAGGTACCATTATGTACCTAATTGCGGTGAGATTAGAGCCATTTTATGAGCAAGTTTATTGAAAAGTTATTTTCATACCGTGGAGTGCGCACCGTTTCCGATCGCAATGTATGAGGATGAACTCCCTGCCCGTAGCGAGAGGTGTGATAATAGAATGTAGCTGTGACCATCATGTTGAACAATCCTCTGAACACAAACTATTTTACAGGTGGTAAAGCAAAATAGGAGGTAGGACACCACGGTATTTCCGTCCAATTGAGCTGTCCGACTGAGGAAGTATCTTCGCCCTATAGAATACCGCGGTCATAATAACCTCATGTTGTGTTCCCGGCGGTGAGTACCCGACTCAGAGTTCACTGGAGAGTTTTTGCGCTGTCAGTGAGAAGACCTAAAGCTTGTCCTGCTTTATTTTCTACACTGACAGCACAGAAACTCTATATTCTAACAGGGTCGGCAACACGAGCGTGACGTCCCTGGCGTTGCACACGTCCATAGTCTACGGTAACCACTTTCCATCAGCTGAGCTGTGTGCTTGTCTGACACCTAAGAAGTATTAAAAAAAACTATTACAGATATATTTCTATCATTAAAAAGCTTGTTGCAGAAAAGTATAAATGTATATGACAATATTACGGACAGCCCTACCCCACACTTACTATAATTGACTAAGATATCCACAGAACTATTTATAACAATACGTTGCACTCCCTCTCAGTGGAGTGGCAGCCCTAACGATAACTTCTATTAAATTACGTAATGGATAGCGCCGCAGTTTGCGATGATTGCGCAAAAATATAGACAGACAACTTAAAAAATATGAGACCACATTTTAAAAAGTCAATCCGTCAATTGACTGTACCCCGCTTGATGGTAAGAAGCTACGGTGAAGGCATGTACGGCCTCTGTTCGTTCTCCTGTTTGATTCCCGCTCAGTGCAAATATTTATGAGATATTGTATTTCTATGTATAATAATACTAGCTGTCGCCCGCGGCTCTGCCCGCGTGGATGTCGGTTATCGCGAATCGGACTATAATTTGAGATTTAAACTATCCTATCTCTCAAGTTGGATCGAACTGCACATGGTGTGCGAATTTTATTATAATCGGTTAAGTGGTTTAGGAGTCCATTGAGGACAAACATTGTGACACGAGATTTATATATATTAAGATATGACATATATCTACATGTCGTCGCCATCTAGCTTATTCAGCCGTTTAATTAACTGCCTAGGCTGTTAATTAAACGGCGCCATTCAATGAGCGGCCTGAATAATATTCAGCCGTAAAGTTTATTACAACATTTAATTGCCTGGCTGGCTAATGCTTAGGCCATTCGTAAGATGGGGCACCACCCCGAAATAAGATAGAAAATTACATACATACAAACATATACTCACACCTATACCCCCGAGGGGGTAGACAGAGGTGTATTCACAGATTATTTTATAACCAAAAGTAAGTAATTTCCCTAGCTGTTTAATTAAATGGCTAGGCAAGTAATTTAAACGTCATCGATCCAAGGTACTTGCCTAACCGTTTAATCAAATGGCTGAACACCATTCAGGGCGCTAATTGAACTGCGCCGTTCAGTAAATAGCCTAGGCGGTTGATTGGACGGCTGATTAAGCTTGTTGGCTTCGACGAATATATAAAAAAAAAACACGGGTTGCACTCTGGGAGTGCCGGCAGAAGTGAAAACATTTTCTTTTTTTCTTTCTTCGTTATATACATAGAAAAAGATAAAAAAGAACATACCATACCATACCTATAATATAGCGCTAATCATAGAACCTATCACTTATTTTCTGCTAATTTTCTGTCAGAAGAAATTAATAAATTATGAAAAGAAAAAATAATCACAAAAGGTAATAAATTACAGAAAGAAAAAATAATCATAAAAAGTAATAAATTACAAAAAGTTAATAAGTTTCAGAAGGCCAGGTAGTTTGAACCCGATACTATCTGAAACTATAAGGACTTACAGTCGAAGTGCTTACCGTTTAAGCTACGACGCTATCTATCGTAACTTGCAAAATAGATAGTCTGTACCTAATCTTGTATGACGTCAGTCGTCGGTTACGGTTCAAAGGTCAACTAATCCTGACGCTTCCTTAACATTTTACACCCATCCAACGCCGCTAAAGAAGTTTTCACTTCAAAAATATATATCTATCATCTTTATCCGCATTCTAGATCCCATAACACAAGCTAGTTAAGCTATCCTTACTTTGAATCCAGGTAGTGCTGTGTAGAATGTCGTTGATCCTAAAATAAGGTGGGGCCTTCAAGGTAATGACCACTTACCTTGAAGGCCCCAACAGATGCTTTTCATTTCGTCTTAATGGAGGTCAGATGGCAGTCGTTTTCGAAAAAGTCACGCAAACAAAAGGACCAGAAAATCCTAAGTCTCGAATGGAACTCGAAATTTGTACTACGCGGGAATCAAACTTGTGATCTCTGATATCACAATCAAGCACTCAACCGCTGTACCCTTAGGTCCAATTCTAAGCACGCGCGCATAAAAGGCAATAATATTTTAATAAAAGACAAACTACTCTCCAGGGAAAGCGCACACCACCCTCAAAGGCACTAATTGCTAATCACCCCACCCTGTATATCGGGGCGCACTTAATAAAATCACTTTAGGAACACCCTTTGTGTAATATTGCGGGTTTTTGATTACACTCCCTGTTGCGTAACGAGGGTGAAGCCTATTGTTAGCAACTGGTTTGATTTTGTCCATTATTTGACGATATGATCAGCGGCTGTGGTCGTGAGTTCGAATCCCGTCTAGTGATAATATTTGTATACATACACACATACATATAATCACGCATTTATCCCCGGAAGGTTAAGCAGAGGTGATTTAACACCCACATTTCACCAATCTGTATTCGGTCCCACGTAATAGGGGGTGAGCCTATTGCCGTATTCCGGGCACTATTGTTGACTCGAGCAATGCATCTGAGGCTGAGTCTGGGCTGTACATATCTGTCTGATGTTAAAGTTAATCAGCACTATCCCTTAGTCGCCACGACTCCACATGGGAAGAGAAGGGCTGGCCCAAATTCTACTCTGCCGGGAACCACGCGAATGTATGAAAAAATTATATGTATGTCTTATATATATACATTAACTGTCGTCTGAGCCTAGAGCTTGTTATGTGGGTTCTAGAAAGAGGTTAAACAGAAACACACTTAGATACATTTATTTTTGTCTTTGTTATGTTTGTACTGAGTTATCTCCGAAACGGCTGGATCGATTTTGATGATATTTTTAACTTAACTTAGGCTTCTTTTATTGATCCTGCAGGGCTAACATGCGCGCCATGAGATAGCTATCTCGAGGCATTTTGCCGTTTTATGTCGATATGTCGACTGTTGGTAGCATGAAGGGCTAACATGCGCGCCACGAGATAGCTATCTCGAGGCATTTTGCCGTTTTATGTCGATATCGACTGTTGGTAACCTGGCAAATTTCATGGCGATCTGTCAGATGTCGACATAACTCGACTTCGAGAAATCATCTCTACTTATTTACTCGAATTTTGACATTTAAAATGTTTTGTCTCTCGTCTTTCATTTGGTCGACGAGAAGTTATCTCGTGTAAACTTTTCTTGTGCTCGGTTCATTTTGGATCAAAATCTAGTACCTTTGTGCGACTGCAAGCAATTTTCGACCTTAATGACATTTCCTTTGTTACGTGTCTTTTCGCGTTAATTGATGACGCTGATCACGAATATAAGAAAAAAAATTCGATAGCATGTCATGTCAATAAGGTCGAAAATTGTTTGCACTATTTTTTCTCTTTTTTAAATTAAAATGTTTTGTCTCTCGTCTTTCATTTGGTCGACGAGAAGTTATCTCGTGTAAAATGTTTTTGTGCTACGTTCATTTTGGACTAAAACAGCGACTGCAAGCCATTTTCGACCTTAATGCCATCTCCTTTGTTACGTGTCTTTTCGCATTAATTGATGACGCTGATCACGAATATAAGAAAAAAAATTCGATAGCATGTCATGCCAATAAGGTCGAAAATTGTTTGCACTATTTTTTTCTCTTTTTTTCATACCTAGCATCCCTAACTAGTCTGTGCTTTCGAGCAAATGGCCGTATCGGGCCGATTTTATCGGATAAATGTTTCAAAAATGTGTATGCCATAGACAACAATTGAAAAAGTTTGACGCGACAAAATATGTCGGCGTTACTTCGCTCGAGAAGACTCGAGATGATATCTGATCTCGATTCGAGATATTTGACGACGCGCGCATGTTAGCCCTGCTGGTGCGCGCAAATTGGTTTGATATAGGTAATCTATGTATGGTTGATTTGAGCTCCTACTCTTCTCCTCTTTAGCAAAAAAAAAACAAGTATTGCGCATAATGGAGCATATTTTGTGACGTGACTGGGTCAAGACATGTGCCGCTAACTATACGATAATTATGTACAATATGGGGTTCTTCAAGAAGGGCATTCGAAGGTTTCTACAGGACGAGTGTGATGCCCTTCGTGTTGCATACGTCCACAGGCCACAGTAACCACTTCCCATCAGGTGAGCCGTGTCCTACACCTAGGTGGTATAAAAAAATGACAAATTATTTTGCCTATGATCACACTCACACCGCTGTATGAATGGCGTCCAATACTACCTGACTTGCGAGCCATAAAAAGGTATATTCATGATCCCGGTGGGTGTTAATTACCTGCAACAAGAAAAAGATATGATTTAACAAACATTTCACGGTATTTTATCATTATATTCAAATTTCAAATTCAAAAAATCATTTATTCCATACAAATTATAAATTTGTTTGGAATAGTCATTATTTTTTCCCCTACAGTGCAGTGCGTGACATGGCAACTACTGAGAAACACTGCCAGAAAACTCAGTAGGAATTCTTTTTAAAAAAAAAACATCATCATGTAGGTACAATCATTTTCTTGTGTTGATTTAGAGCGACTTAATCCCTTATTGTATATTATCCTTATTATTATATTATATTTTTCTATATTAGTATATTATCCTTGTGGTGACGGAGAAAGAATACAAGCATCACCACCCCATCTCATCCGAAGGGTGTCGTAAGAGGCGACTGACGGAAACATACGCAGACGATATCACTGCGAGAGAAGGAACACTCGAAATAAAACCCTGTACCAGCCCAACAATGTGGCTAATTGATTATTGGTATAAGAAATGTTGTATTTAATGGGAATAGTTTGATTTATATCGAAAGAAAGATCCAGGAAGAGATTCGAACTGCTACCAATCGTTTACGGTACGTATCAAGCATCAGCCTAATTGCGATCTAATCAAAACATAACATAAAATAAACTCACGCCTTTATCCCCGAAGGGGTAGGCAGAGGTGCTAGCACCCACATTTCGCCAGTTTATTGTTTAGGTCCCAATGGCGGTGGCGAGCCTATTGCCATTAACCGGGCACTTATAAACCTGCAATAAACACACACATAACATCGAAAAGCATCGAAAAGTCATTGGTGTGTGCCATGGTGAGACCTGGGATCGAACCCGAGACCTCGTCTCAGCAGCCCATTACTCATACCACTAATCAAAAGTACCAACAAATAGACAAAACCCGATAACTATCGCTCCCAAAGGAATACCCTTAATTACTATATGAAGGGTTGTCTTTAAAGCATGATATAGGGTGGCAAATATCTCCTGTGGTCAACAGGGGTTGTAACCCTTAAGCTGCCGAGAAGTGTGTTAATCTTGTGGGTTTTAGCCAATAAATAAAGGATTTATACTTTCATTTTGTTATATTAAAAAGTATTTATGAGTGATGGCGGACAAAAGGGTTGTTTGAAATAGTTTTATCAGCTTAACCAGAAAGATGACCCTTACAGCGTTTTCACACTCATCCGATATCCGATATCCGACATTCGATATCGGAGGAAGTCAAATGTATGAGATATGTGTCTGTCTTTCACATTGTCCGGCCCGATATCGGTTATCGGAGCCAACACTACTGTTTAGGTCCGATATCGGATCACAAAGAGACTAAAACAGCGACTGCAAGCAATTTTCGACTTTAAAAAAATAGTTACCTGCCTTTTTCCCTTAATTGATTCACGCTAATCACGAATATAAGAAAAAAAATCATACCATGTCTGGTCAGTAAGATCGAAAATTGCTTGCACCTTTTTTCTTTTTTTTTGATATGTAGGTACCCTAACTAGTCTGTGCTTTCGAGCAAATGGTCGTATCGGGCCAATATTATCGGATAAATGTGAAAACAACACAAGGTATCGGCTATCGGATGTCGGCTATCGGCGTCCGACACCGATATCGGATATCGGACGAATGTGAAAAGGCTCTTATAAGTGACGTTAGCTTAGGGGTTAACCATAAAGCGACGAAGCTTAGATACCAAAGGCCACTGACCAAGATATGGTTTTAGTTTTTTTATACCACTGAGGTGGCAGACAAGCACACGGCCCACCTGCTGGTAAGTAGTTAACGTGGCCTATGGACGTGTGCAACACCAGAGGAGTCACACTCTTGCTGACCCTGTAAACACAGAGTGTTACTGTGCCGTCAGTGTAGAAGACAAAGCAGGAATAGCCTTTGATCTTCCCACTGACAGCACCAAAACCTCTCCAGTGAACTCTGGCTACCCTACTCACCGCCGGGAACACAACACGAGGTTATTATGGCCGCGGTATTCTGTAGTGCAGAGGTACTTCCCCAGTCGGACTGCTCAATTGGACGGGAATACCGTCGTGTCCTACCTCCTACAGTTAGTTTTTCTTAGTTTTTGAAGTGAAAACTTCTTTAGCGGCGTTGGATGGGTGTAAAATGTTAAGGAACCGTCAGAATTAGTTGACCTTTGAACCGTAACCGACGACTGACGTCATACAAGATTGGTACAGACTATCTATTTTGCAATTTACAATAGATAGCGTCGTAGCTTAAACGGTAAGCACTTCGACTGTAAGTCCTTATAGTTTCAGATAGTATCGGGTTCAAACCACCTGGCCTTCAAGGATTTTTTGTGATTGTTTTTTCTTATTATAATTTATTACTTTTTGGTGATTATTTTTTCTTTTTGTAATTTATTAATTTTTATGATTATTTTTTCTTTCTGTAATTTATTATTTTTGTGATTATTTTTTCTTTTCATAATTTATTAATTTCTTCTGACAGAAAATTAGCAGAAAATAAGTGATAGGTTCTATGATTAGCCGACACTATAGGTATGGTATGGTATGTTCTTTTTTATCTTTTTCTACGTATATAACGAAGAAAGAAAAAAAGAAAATGTTTTCACTTCTGCCGGCACTTCCAGAGTGCAACCCGTCTTTTTTTTAAAGATAAAAGTAGTAACGTCTTATATTATCGGTTATCTTGTTTGGTGTATTGTTATCGTCAGTAATATCTCGACTGCAGTCTCAAAACGATCTTAAAACGAATGTTATAAGAACAAATCATACTGTTTTACTTATTTAAATTATGTTTGTACCCAACTGCCAAGAAGGGTTATGTTTTTTGCGCATACCTTGTATGTTTGTAATATTCTTTATTACCTCATATCTTGTGAACCACCGTACGGATTTCAATGATTCATATCTCAAATGGAAGGTATTTAATGCCCAAATGTTCTTGGGTACATAAAAATTAATAAAAGCTATTATGTTGGTTTCTAGGTGTCAAAATTGAAGTGGTAAAAAAAATTTACCTACTCGAATTTATCGAGTGGGGTATCAAAATGAAGGAAATTAAAAGACCATTACAAAAATATATATGTCATAACTAAAAAGTATTAAAAATAAAATAAAAAACCGACTGAGGCTGAAAAAATTAAAACAAGCTTTATAGTAGGCACTACCCATTTGCAAATTTCAAACCCGATGAAAGTTAATGGGTACCGCTTGCTAAAAAGCTTGTTTTAATCTTTTCAGCCTGAGTTGGGTTCTTTATTTTTATCCAAACTAAAGGTGTGTACTAAATATCAGAATAATCAGTTAGCAGGGAGGGGGGAGGGGGGGGGGGAGGAGAGGGGGCGGTGTCAGATCAATTGAGCACTTAATTTTATCAGATTTGATGCTGACTAAACACCAAAACTAATTGAAAAAACAAAGTAACATGGATCAGAATCTTGTAGTCAAATACTTATACAATGGGACTTATATAACAATAAAATAAGAGCTTGAGACAATAAATGCAAATTAGATGTTTCGTATTTGCATTGTCAAAATACGCAAGACTATTTACGTCTTTCTATTTTTCTGTTACAAATTTCTAATCATTACAGCGTTAATGATCATCCTTTAAGCGTCAGTCTTCCTTTCCAATGGAGATATTCGACAAAAAAATATACAGTGTGGAAAAATAAGTCAGGCCCTGAAGGGAAACTACCTTAGGTAAATTCCCGAAAAGATAACATTCTGTATTCTTATGGCGTCAATCGATAGTGTCAATCATAAGCATCAAATCTCTCCAACAAACATGGTAAATTAGAGTAAAAGAAATCCCTGAAATCTAAACTTATAAATTCAATTTGACAAAATATTATTATTCCACAACTTTTCACACAACGCTGGTAAGCATATCTTAACTAGCTTGTGTTATGAAATCTAGAATGCGGATAAATATACTTAGATACTTTTTTTGTTGTAAATACATACATATTATACATAAAAGATCAATGCAAATATACATATCCATGAATACTGTTGCGGATAGCAACACTAAATTTACTTTTTATTTTTGTTTTTAATGGCAACACAAAAACTCCTTTTGTTTTTCTCTCAAAAACTTTGTAGCGAACGGACGTATTTCTAAATCATTAAGTACATAATTGTAAACCAGCTCCTGTGTTTTGTATTTAACACTAACACCCACCAGAACAGAGCAATCGAAGCAACAATACATGTATTTGCGCTGAGCGGGGATCGAACCCGTGCCTCCTGCGTAGCGACCGCGTTCACTACCGTCATGTCACCATGGTTGTCAATGAGATGTACTATGTAGTTTTGCCATGAAACTATGTGACCGTTTCAACTGTGTACTACGCTAATGCGATAAGCGAATAACATTTGCTATGAAAATCGCTAAGAAGACCTGGGACTGTGGGAAGAAGGTATCACGTGAACTATCAAGGAATTCCAAGTCTTAATGGTGCCTCCAAGCAGAGTCACCGAACCGCTTTGGTCTCAAAAAGTTTGGTCAAATTCAGACAAAGTCAAAAATCATTTATTCTTTATAGACCACTAGCTGTTGCCCGCGGCTCCGCCAGCGTGGATGTCGGTTATCGCGACCAAACATAGCCAATGTCCTTTCTCAAGGTCGAATCTACCACTATACCAAATTTCATCAAAATCGGTTCAGTGGTTTAGGCGTGAAAACGTAACATACAGACAGACAGACAGACAGACAGACAGACAGACAGACAGAGTTACTTTCGCATTTCGCACAAACCATGAAAATGAAAAAAAAAACTACCTACTATAATCAAGTACTGCGCGGGCTGCTTTAGATCGGTCGTTCTGGAAGTCTATAGGAGAGCAGTCAGTCAATCAGCAGTGGATTGTGAGCGGCTGATATGATGATGATGATGAATCTAAGTACTAAATTGGCAAATGGACCGCCGGTTCAAAACGCGGCCCCGACCAGGGAAGACTCCGGCAAGAAACTCAGCAGACATTTTTAGTTTTGTGACCTAATACTTCCTTGATTCAACTGATTTTCTCTCATCCCCTGCTCTATTTTTATAATACCCCATATCTCTGCGAGTCCCCTTTGAATGTTCATTGTCGTAATAATAAACCAATAAAGAAACTTCAAAAGCTTTCAAAAACGGACAAAACCGCACAGTGTTTGCATTCCTACCGCTCGGCGTTTTTAGTTGGGGTGACCATACAATCCATACAAATGATTGAACACAAGCGTAGTTTGTGTGACAAATATATCACAGGGGTGATGGAGAGCATGCATATTGATATACAGGATGTTTGATAATATGTTGAACTAGTTGTTACTTGGATGAAACATTGATCTTGTTTCTGAAGCCCACAGGAACTTATTTCCAGGATGCAAAGTAGCCAATGCGTAATTTCTTTTATATTTTTGCAAAATGTATCAACTTTTATTATATTTATGCTAAATTTTATCAGACGTTTTGGAATCACAGAAGTTTTAAATTATATTTTAATTAAAAAATCTTGGTACCACTTTACGTACATTTACGTTTGTACACGTACATACATTTTAGTCATGCTTATTTCCTTCCCGGGTAATTAGAGACATCACCTGGCAACTGGAATGTTATCTTACTGGTTTCTACTATTGTATTTTCAAAACATTTTACAAGTAGTTTTGTTTTAATAAACACCCTGTACTCATTAGAACTCAGTGTCCACTGTCCCCACAGTATTTGAACACCGCAACCAGTAATTGGTCGCACCAGTAATTGTGTGTGTGTACGTCTATGTGATGGCATGTGTGTGTGCACCTATGTGACGGCGTGTGTGTGTGTGTGTGTCAGTCGCGTGTCGAAGCGGATTGTCCTGGATTTATTTGGGATTAGCGTGGAGTGTCTACACGTGGCCGGTGTGATTTAAATTTTATAGGCAAGCCCGATCCTTTTATAATTTGATTTGGTTACTTTCATTTAGTTTGGTGGATTATATTCTGTTTAATTTGACGGTATAGTTTTAATATGATTATAGTATTGACCGTTGGATTGAATATTAAAAACGTGTCCGCAATTTTGTTCTTGTGATTTTAATGTCCGTATTCCAGCATGCGACTCAGCTGAACCTCGATTTAGCTGAGAAAAGATTGTATATATGTGAACATATTTGACAAGTTGTGTGACAGACTGTTTATACACTTTTTCCTGAGATAAATCACGATTCAGCTGAGTTACATTCTAGAATATATGCCTAAATCTCTTTTAAATGAAATTTGTAAAATTTATGGCATCTTCTTATTTCTTTTTCAAAATGGCCTCTGCACCAAATCGCCGCTACTCCGCCAATATCAAGTAATCAATCAATTATCAAGTAAATATATTATACAGTTATTAATGGTGAGACGCCAATGTCAAGTGTACCAGAGCCACGTTACGTTAGCCACGCCAGTAAATTTGTTTCCGTGTGTCCGCCCCCCCACGAGATTCAGATGACCGATCAGGACGTGTGGTTGGATTTTAGGGGGCACATTTATGACTTATAACAGCAGATACTTACCTGTGACAGTACCATCAAAATTGGCATAGTTACTTTGGAAATTAGCTTGAAGTAATAGTCAAACTGTAAAGATCCTCGTTTCAGAGATTATTCACGTTAAAAAGACAGAAAGACAGACATGATCTATTTTACTTATTAATGAATTGGTTCCTGACACTCTATGTCAAAAACAACTGACAGGTCACTGGCATACATTTTGAAATTTATATGCGATCGTCATGTGAGTGAACTAAGATTGTACTGAGATTAGAATAAAGCTAAACTAATAAGACTAGCCTATGAATGTAATGGTGACCCTCTTTCCTAAGACTTTACCTTAAGCTTTTCCGGCAAGGTAAAGTCAAATTGACTTCACCAATTATGTAAAAAAGCCATACCGGGATTGCATTTTTATGAGCATAATTTCTATTTTCAGTCAGTTCATAATTCAATATCAGCTCAATCACTCCTATGATGTATTTTTTTATAACCCTTTTTTTAATTAAATATTTGCAACCGAAAGTATCGAAATTACTAATATTCCCTCTAACCCCTCCAACTAAGCTAAATTGCTTGTGCTATAGGAGTGGGTTCACGTCGGTAGTGTAATGGCCAGGATTCGAACCCAGGACCTCTCGATCGTAAGGCCGACTCCTTAACCACTAAGCTACTGATGGTTTTAAATTATTACCTCCATTTGGTACATATTATTTTATTATTTCAATTTAATCCGACGTTTCGGCTACTTTTCAGCAGGCACGTGGTCAATTTTGAAAATAGTTTTATTTCAACCCCGATCTAACTCCATGGCAACGAAGTTACGTAAAATAATTATTATGCGAGCTTCATAAACTCGGCTCTATTCCGAAAAACGAGTTCGCAATTTCTATTCAAACGTTGCGGTAATCCGCACGATATCACCCCAAAAAGACCCCCTTATTGACACATCAGAAAAAAAAACTAACAAGATAATATCGAAAAAAAATCGCACATCTGTCGGTTAAGTGGTTATTGTGACAAATTTGAACGAGGTACGGGCATAACGGGAACAATAGGAAGAAATAATATAGAGGGGTGAAATGAGGGGAGATTATAGTGGTTTGTATTGTCCATTGTTAATAACCCATGAATATGATAGACCTATATTGTGTAGCGGTTACATTCTCGGTTGCAATTTTTTAATATGTATATTTGTACTAGTCTGAATGTTTTAAAGAATATTATGTATAGTATTTATATAAAGTGTATCTTAGTACGATTATCCGCATTCTAGAATCAATAACATAGTGTAGATAAGCGTACTACAGGTCTAGATAGCACTGCATAGAGACAGCATCTGTAATATCAGCCACTATTCTTTGGACTTCACCTCAGCTTACCATCAGGCTGGGTGCAGCCAATTTAACGATCTGAATATATTTAAAAAAAATTGTACAATGTTTATCTTTAACTACCAGTTAAAAGACATTGTATCTACCGACAGCAGCGCTACCTACCGCATCCAATTGTACACACATACATATAATCACGCCTTTATCCCCGGAGGGTTGGCAGAGGTGAATTAACACCCACATTTCACCAATCTGTATTCGGTCCCACGTAATAGGGGGTGAGCCTATTGCCGTATTCCGGGCACTATTGTTGACTCGAGCCATGCATCTGAGGCTGAGCCTGGGCTGTACATATCTGTCTGATGTTAAGTTAATCAGCACTATCCCTTAGTCGCCCTGTACGACACCACATGGGAAGAGAAGGGGTGGTCCAAATTCTACTCTACCGGGAACCACGCGGGAAAAATGCATGAAGAAATTGAAATATACATACAAAATTTCATCCAAATCGGTCCAGCCTTATAGAAAGAGTTACGTGATAAACACAAGAATAGAAGAATTCCACAATACCAGGTTCACATTTTTTCAGTCCTGTAATCCAGACAATCAATTCCGTCCAGCACTGAACTGGATTATAGTGTTCACAATATTCTAGTGTTTTAAACGCGCTTGGAAAATCCACTGGACTGGTATCATTCACTGGAATGGGCACATACCAGTGATGCCTGCGAGTGATTAGCGAATCCAGTTCTGGAATGCATCTTGAATAATGTCTACCGTGCATAAGACATTTTAAGACAGAATCCATCTGCATAGAACAAACTTTGTTCCGTTTGGAAACTCTCAACAACATTCACACATACAAACTGCACAATACGACAAGTTCAGAAACAGTAAGAATGTTGAAACTCCGTTGTCTGAGCCCAACAATCTTGTTTGGAACAATAGTTTTTAAGTTTGTAGTGAAAATTTTCACGACAAAATGGAATAAATGTATGTACCACTTTTGTCTTTTATGTGTCGTAGAAGGGAGTAGATAGGACTCTTTACTATATAATCATCATCATCAGGCTATATTAGTCCACTGCTGGACATAGCCCTCCCCCAATGAGCGCCATAGCGCCCTGTCTTCAGCTTGCCGCATCCAGCATCTGCCATCCTCCTTTCTATATACGACAGTAAAATTGTAACCCATGAAAAATTATCCGTTGTTGTCAATTGGCTTGTCTCCTTGTCACTGTATCAATTAATAGTTATTTAGTAGAAACTAATGTCAGGAAACTTCCTGTTTATATATAGGCCAGACGGGTTGATACAGAATTTAATTTTCCCTCGCAGTGATATCGTATGTGTATTTTTCCGTTCGTCGCCTCTTACGACTCCCTTCGGATGACATAGGATGAAATGTAAATACGTCGATGAAATGAACCAAGATATTCAAATAGACACTAAATGTATACTGTTGTAACTGCATTTGACCAATTGCAGAATTAAGTTGGTCAAATGCAGTTATTAATGCTAGTAGCTAAAAAGCGGGATGACACCCAACCTCCCCCCCTCATATACGCGGGATAACACCCGAACCACCCCTTAGGCGAGGCCGCGGCCGCAGGTCTGTTGGTAGTCCTGGGACATTCTTCCGAGGGCTTACCCGGAGCTACCAACCCCAGACTATTAGGCGGTACGTGAGGGTTTTTAGTCGGTAGGAGTCCGACATTCCCACATGTTAAAAAAAAAAAGTTTAGCCACGTAACGCTCTGTTAAGTACAGATATTGTAATATTATTTAAGTAGACAATTAGAACATTTAACTTAATGAGAACTGACACAATTTTGTGAAAACATTAGAATTTTACATATAAATACTTAGATAATATGATATAATTTCTGAAAATACAATACATTGCAAATAAAATACAATGCATTTTGCAAATGCTTAGGAATTTGACCAGGTAATCCAATCAAAAAACGTTTGTTAAGTTGGTCAAATCCAGTTACGATACTATACGCTCTATTAAGAACGGAGGTAGAAAGGTTATTTAATGCTTACAATATATTATGATATTGCTAATACACAAAAATGTGACTAGAAACACCTATGAGAAAACGTATGTAAATTTGGTCAAATGCAGTTACGTCACTATGCATGAGGTAACGCGATAATATAATTTTGCTAATACTAAAAATGTGTTTAAGAAATTTAATATATCCATTAATGCGAAAGTAATGCTTTCATGTCTAAACCATTATGCAGATTTTCATGGAACTTATGTAGTACATAGCATTGTTCTGCCATGGCTGGTAATTTTCACACTGCCCCTTCGTGACCCACTGAATACTTTTGAACCCAAGCTGGTTTTATAATACACATTTATTAACCGTAGAAATGTTTTATTAATACTAAGTACATACAGTATTTTGGTATCATCTATGTAGTCATTAAATTTTAGTGCCAAGTATGGAGCTGCTGCTAATTTTTGAAGTGAAAACTTCTTTAGCGGCGTTGGATGGGTAAAAAGTGTTAAACTCGTGTTAGGATACTCGCGTCAGGATCACGTGACCTTTGACCCGTAACCAACGACTTTGTAGGACGACATGACGTCATACAACATTCCTAGCTACAGAGTGTTTATTTTGCTAGGTTCGCTAAGAAGCTTCGTAGCTTAGCGGTAAGCGCTTCGACTGTAGTACCGGGTTCGAACCTGGGCTTCAGACGCTTTTTGTGATTATTATTTCTTTTTGTTATTTATTAATTTCTTCTGACAGAAAATTAGTGATAGGTACTATGATTGGCGCTATATTATAGGTATGGCATGGTGTCTTTTTTTATCATCTTTTTCTATGTATATAACGAAGAAAGAAAGAAAAAGTTTTCACTTCTGCCGGCACTCCCGGAGTGCAACCCGTCTTTTTTTTATTTCAGACTCCAAGTTTGCGCAGACTGTCGAAAGTTTTATCCTGAGGTTTGGTTCCTGGGTCTGGCAAACGGGAAACGGTGGCATTGGCTATGTTTGGTCGTGATATCTGACATCCCCGCGGGCGGAGTTGCAGGCGACAGCTGGTTTGATTTTCAAATAACTGTTAGGGCTACTAGCAAAAAAACTGAAACCCAAATCGAAGTCGTAGGGATATACACACAGTACTGGTCAAACACATAACCCTCTTTATTTCACTTCGTCGCGTAAATAACCCTTCCAGTAGCCCATCCAATTCATGCAAATACATACATACGCATACAAATAACGCATTTAATCATTTCTGCCTTGTCGAGTGTGTAGTGCACCTAATTTTACACTTGTACCTCTGCTCACCCCTGCAACTGAAGCGTGAATATAGGGGGGCGAGTAATGAATGTTTGAAATTGTATGCGTCACTTCGGTGGCTCCTTTTTCGTCAGTGCTGTGGCACTTTTTATAATATCCGTGGCACTTTTGATAGGGTATTTTTTTTATAAAGTGTTTTTTAAAAAAGTAATTTAGATTAATGTGTTCTTTGGTCGGAAAAAGTCAATATTCAGGATAAGACTGGAGAGCTTATTTATGTTTTATTTTTATTTTTACGTGCGGGAAATCCTCACGGATACCGTCCCTTCGGGAGCCGGAGGCGGAGGTTATGTCGGACTCAAACCGACTAAACCGCACGCCGTCTGTGGGTCGATGTGGCCGAAGGTGAGGTTATCTCGCGACATATCCCTCGCACCCCGGCTGACCCAGGGCCATTTCTCTCGGTCTGGCCCTCCTCGGGAAGCTTATATATGTATGACTAGAGTAGCCACAACTCACTGGAGAGTTATATGTGCTGTCAGTGGAAAGACCAATAGCTAAGAAAAACTAAGTGTAGGAGGTAGGACACGACGGTATTTCCGTCCAATTGAGCAGTCCGACTGGGGAAGTACCTCCGCCCTACAGAATACCGCGGCCATAATAACCTCGTGTTGTGTTCCCGGCGGTGAGTAGGGTAGCCAGAGCTCACTGGAGAGTTTTTGTGCTATCAGTGTGAAGACCAAAGGCTATTCCTGCGTTATCTTCTACACTGACGGCACAGAAACTCTCTGTGTTTACAGGGTCGGCAGCACGAGTGTGACTCCCCTGGTGTTGCATACGTCCATAGGCCACGGTAACCACTTTCCATTAGGTAGACGGTGTGTACATGTCTACCACATCAGGAGTATAAAAAAACCGGCCATGTGCGAGTCAGACTCGCGCACGAAGAGTTCCGTACGAGAAAAAAGGCTAAAAGTATATATATAACCTTAATAATTTGTAATTTGTACGTGTAAGTTCTACGTGTAGCCATTATTAATATCGAGCAAAAAACAAAAAAAAATGTATAGAAGCAACCTTAAATATTATTTTTGGTCATTTTTAAAATTTGTTGTTGTAGCCACAGTAAAAATACATGATCCTTGCAAATTAAAACTGTCTAGCTATTACGGTTCTTGAGATCTAGCTCGGCGACTGAAAATTGTCATGAACAAGGGGTAAAATATCTCATTTTTTGTATGGGAGGCCCCCTTAATTACCATTATTATTTTGTTTTTAGTATTTGTTGTTATAGCAGCAACAGGAATACACAATCTGTGAAAATTTCAACTGTCTAGCTATTACGGTTCTTGAGATACAGCCTGGTGACAGACTGACGAAGGGACGGACAGTGAAGTCTTAGTAATAAGGTTCCGTTTTTACTTAGATTTGGGTACGGATCCCTAAAAACTATGTTTATGTGTGTGTGTAAGATGTAAGAACAGAAGCATAGAGTAAGAAAGTCGTAAGTATGTCTATTTTGGGTAATAAATTACACAAATTTAAATATATTTTTATTTAACCTTTAACGTATAAAGTAAGGGTATTAAACATTTCGTCGTGGGCAGATAATACAAGGATTAACTACCCTTTATTATGTATGAAGGTTAGACAGATTAGGGTTGTCAGTTTTTAGAAATTAAATATTTAATTTATTTTCTTTTAATATAGATCTTTGATATCAGTAATGGGTTTTGGAGATTAAGTACATAGCAGTCGTTGCACGGAATATCGATGTTCAGCCGTCGCAGTTAGACTATTGAAGTTTGGATGACGATACAATTTCAATAATGTGAAAGTGTGTGTGTGTCCGTCTTTCACGCTCAAACCACTGAACCGATTTTGATGTAATTTGGTCTAGGGGTAGATTAGATCTTGAGAAAGGACATAGGCTATGTTTGGTCGCGATAACCGATATCCACGCGGCGGAGCCACCGGCAATAGCTAGTTATATATAAATCCTTCATTATATATGAATGAAAGGGCGGATTAGGGGTTGTCAGTTTTTAGAAAAATAAATATTAAATTTTGGCAGTTATATTTTATGTTTTACTGGGGGTAACCTATCTGTAAGTCCGTGCATCTACTGAGTGACAATGAGGTTTTGGCGTAGGCTTTGCATACCCACCAGCACCTTCCTCACGGGTTATCAGGTCAGACGGCGCTCGTTTCCCAAAAAAATCACATAAATATGACAATAGAAGGAAGTTTCGCATCTTATTTCTTCTAATATTATAAATATGCAAGCTTGTGAAGATGTTCAGATGATTTTGATTCCATTACTCTATAATAACAAAGTCAAACATGGTTGTTTCTTATTGTCGTCAATAATTATTCTACTTACCCTAAATTTACCACCACTTCCAAGACGCTGGTGGAGAAGAAACGGCGCAACAAACTCCACTGCGGCATTTTTTCAGACGTCAACTTACAATATTTATATCCTTATGTCTAAATAAGGACGAATCTACATTTGTCTAGTGTCAAATAGGCGAGAACAGGATCAGCGTCCTATGTACGCGGGCAGAGCCGTAGGCAACAGCTAGTTTATAATAATGTCATACAGTATTCCTCCTAGATTGACAACCCTATTTTGACATAATCCTATTTTTATTAAACACAAAACCGACATTAATCTGGGTTACGTCGATGGTCGCATTATGATCATATGTCATGTTTTTTTGCTCACAGATGCATAGGCTCAAAACAGTATTAGATCGTACTCGATAGCGCAGCAGTTGTGACCGAGGCTGCTGAGCGTACGGTCCTAGATTCGACTTCCAGGCCGAATAAAGTTTTTTTTCTGGGACTTGATTTAGTAAAAGTGCGTTTTACCTAATAGGTTTTTAAGGTTTTTAAGGCACTTAGGGCTATCTTCGGATGTTATGTCCCGGGAATCTAAAAACCCTATCTAAAGATCCCCCTTTACCCTTATCTCTGCTCACCCCTCAAGAAATCAACTTTAACATACGAGTACATTAGCACAAACTACCCCACGATACTTTTTACATAACAAAGGTATCGAGCCCCCTATCTTACAGTTAATATCTTCCTGTACGACAACCGGAAGCCATTGTTCTCGGTCCATAAGTTTGATGTTTGTTTATGGCTCTTTGGTTTAGGAGTTGTAATTTCCGGTGAAATCTTTTCGCCAAGGTGCACTTTAGAGCCCTAACAAGATCAGGGTTCAAGCCGACTCGCAACGGACGAGGCTTTCCTCTAGGGTTGGCAGGTCAGATAGCAGTCGCACCGGGAAAAAAGACATTCCAATAAAAAATCGAAACTTGGGCTCTGAATTACAAAATTTGTACCTTTTTTATAGTGGGGAAAGCCCCTTGGATAATCAACTCCCCGCTGAAGCCTTTGGGGGTAGTTATGTCGGACTCGAACCGACTAAAAATGCATGCAGTCTTGGATCACCGGTTACCACCACCGGCTCTCTGAGATGGTAGAACAGGCAAATTTCGAATGCTCAAGAAGCAGTTCAGCGGTCAGAAGTCAGAACACTCCTCCTGTAAGTGACAGGTCGTGAGTTGAAGTCCCGCCTGACCATTTACTTTTTCCAATCTAATCGACTTCAGTACTTCCTTTTGTTCAGTATGCCATGCCCCTGCCACACAGTAGGTGAGATAAAACAATTACACTTTATAGAAGTCACATACATAAAATAATATTACGAGTTTTGTTACGTATTTCTCGGAAGTCGAATCGCGCTGCTGTCTTCATAAATATTGCATGTCGGATTCGTTTCCAATGTCATCTGACACGTCATATTTCACGTATCGTATGTGTGCCAAATGACAAGCTGCTAATATAAAGTTCAACAGAGTTGAAGTAGTGATGGCAGTAGATGCTATCGATTCAAAAAAGTGGAACTTAGCTCCAAATAATACCATCAATTGGCCACGTTTCCCTATTCTTGTTTTCATTCAAATTTAGCTCAAGAGGCTTTTGAAAAATATTATCATCTGGAAAGAAAGGTCTTAATGGACCAGTCTCGTCTTGATGCGATTCTATTAGACTTTCGAATATTCAGGATATGTCCAAGCAGCTCAGAGTGTCAGTCTTCTTCATCCTAGCGTTAATCCCAGCCGCATCAGACGCTATTAACCTGGAGTCTGGGGTCCAATTTTACTAGTCCAACTGCGGATTTGGCTAAACTTCGACATTTTCTGTGTTTTCGTGTCAAAGTAATTCCACTGAAAGGAACTGATCACGAGTTCAAGCCTGGTTCCGAATGGTGATAATAATTGGTCAATGAAAATTAATTAAATACAACACGCACGCTCAAACTGTAAAAATATATCCTTGCTGTATTTTTTCCAAGCGATGAAGTCGCTTGGAAAAAATATTGAATATTGAATTCAAGGTCATTAAAAGGCTACAGGCTTGGTAGCACAAGTGTGACGCCCCTGTTGTTGCACACATCCATAAGCCATGGTAACCACTTTCTATCAGGTGTGCTGAGTACTTATCTGCGACTTAAGTAGTATAAAATAAATCCCGTCACGGCATATCATTACACACGGGATTCTCGTGTTGTATAACAATGGGCACGCACCTAACGGAATGTCTGCCCGACTACAGTCGAACCAAGTATGACGAGTAACTGTATATCACGATTTAGAACACGCCGGTCCTGCGCATACTTAATGTTACACCTTAATGTGATGGGGTAGGCAGAGCTAATGTGCGACGGTTGTTTGAGTGAGCCTTTCTGGGAATTGTCTGTATTGATATAAAATGTGACCTCGATATTGGTAGATACAGAGATAATTTGGTGACAACTGCCAAACTTAAACTCGCTTAATCAGCTTTACTGAGAAACCGACTTGGACAATTTAGGTTGTTTTTTTTTAATATAATCATTTTCCTAGCTGTTTGATTACATAGAAAGGCAAGTAATTAAACGTCATTGACCGTTTAATCAAATGGCTGCATAATATTCAGCCCTTTTATAAAATGTATGGGATTTGAAGTATTGGACAGTCGCATGTCAAAAACGTCAAATCGTATATATTACTCATTTTATTCTATCAAACGCCGGCCAACGAAATGCCACTTGTCTAGTTTACCTCGCCTGATGGTAAGCTGAAGGCAAAGTCTCAGGAAAGAGGGCCACCGTTATATACATGTACCAAGTTAACAATGGTGGCACTCAGCTCGATGGTCTCATCAAATGCTTTTGCACGCCCCGCTTAAAGGACCCGGGACTGTAGGATTTAGGAAACACGTGAGCTGGCAAGGGGTTCCAGGTTTTAATGGCGCGACAAAGGAAAGAGTCACCGAACCGCTTAGTTCTTGAAGGAATCTTCTGCATCGTATGCGGGTGACATCTAAGCCCTGCACGTGTTGTCCTGTATAGGAAAGGAGAGGGTGGGACTAATTGGAATAGCTCATCAGAACATTCACCATGGTAGAGACTAGGCGGACAGGACGTTAATTGAATGGCGCAGTTTCGTCAACAGCCTAGGCTGTTAATTGAACGGCTGATTAAGCTCCCTATCAGTCCTTAAGCCATAAACTAATCACAAAAAAAAATTCAAATGACATTAACATTTATGCTTACTAATCCGCTCCATTGAGGAACAGCGATATGATATAGCCTTAACACAAAAGAGGCTATTCGACACAAAATTATTTTTTAATTCGTACCAGTAGTTTCTGGACGTCGTTCGCTGAGAGTCGTTCAAACAAACCAACTCTTCAGCTTTATAATATTAGTATGGACTTCAACAAATCGGAACCCCACATTTATTGAAATCGGTTAAAACAACCGTCTCCACTCTTCGGCAACACGTTTCCAACTATGTAGCAACTCCGCCATACAACAAGTAAACTACAATTTGCTCTCAAAGTTTTCACTACCAGCAACTGCGAGCAACTTGATTATACAATATTATTTGGAATGTTGTGCAGACGCTAAAACTATACTACACATGTGTATAGTCACGACTGTTTAGTCCCCGAGGGGCAGACAGACTCATGTTAACACTATTCACAACTTGTGTTATCTGGGTTTTACTTCTACCAGCTTTAAGACGGAAAACAGATATTTTCTATAATCAGTCCGAATATTTAACGCATCCCGATGGATAGTAAAAAGTGAGAGGAATACTCGGATCTCAAATTCAGTGCCTGATCAATCTAGAATTCTTGTGTGTTTGTTTGCAATGGAAGCAAAAACTACTGAACAGATTCTGATGCGGTTCCTTTATTAGAAAGGTTGTGATCAGATGGTTAGAACCAGTATGTTTGATCGCAATTGGTCGAGTAGAATCGGAAATATGACCAAAAACGTGATAACCTACATCCACGCGAGCAGAGCCGCGGTATCAGCAAATTTCATTAATAATTCACAACGAAACTGTTTATTAATATTCTGTATACCCACCCTCACGCCGCCGCCGCAATGATATGCATTCAGTACAGCTGAAATGCTATATCTTAATAGTTTAATTTCCTGTTTCAACTCGGCAGTTGACAGTTCGAAATATTTATATTAAGAGAAATGCAATGCAAAACACTTCTATAACACAGTGGTGTACTTGCAAATGTTGTGTTAAAGTCCTAGCTTTGATTCCCAGTATAGTAAATTGATGGTTCGGAAGATTAACCAGAGCTCACTGGAGAGTTATTGTGCTGTCAGTGGGAAGACCAACGGCTATGCCTACTTTGCTTTCTAAACTGACGGCACAGAAACTCTCTGTGTTTACAGGGTCGGCAGTACGAGTGTGACTCCCCTGGTGTTGCACACGTCCATAGACCACGGTAGTGCTGCCGACCCTGCAAAAACCTTCTTGAAAAACCGCATATTGTAGTAATACCGATGGTAAATATTGTGGAATATTTACCATTGGTAATAACCTATCCCTGACGGATTTCAAGTATACCGTCCAAGGTGGAAGGTAAAATTAAAAAGCGAAATATTCACTTAAAATTCTTCACCAGCTCACATGTTTCCATCTTCCTACAGTCCTGGGTCCTTTAAGCGGGCATGAATAAGTAGGTATTTCACTGTCTCTACCATGGTGAATGTTCTGATGAGCCCTTAAAATTCGTCCCGCCCTCTCCTTTCGAACACAGGACAACACGAGCAGGGCTTAGATGTCACCTGTATACGGTGCAGAGCATTCTTTAAGAACCAAGCGGTTTGGTGACTCCTTTCTTTGCCGCACCATTAAGACCTGGAACCCCTTGCCAGCTCACGTGTTTTCTTCTTCCTACAGTCCCGGGTCCTTTAAGCGGAGAACAAGCATCTGATGAGGCCGTCAAGCAGAGGACCACCATTGTAACATTGTTGGTGTCTGTGATAGTGACCCTCTTTCCTGAGACTTTGCCTTCAGCTTCAGGATAGGTAAGACATATTGTCGTATCCTATATATAAAATGATCCGTGTGGTGGCGGAGATAGAATACAATTAGATCCCCACCTCTTCTCATCCGATGGGTGTCTTAAGAGTCGACTGACGGAAACATACGCAGACGATATCACTGCGAGAGAAGGAACACTCGAAATAAAACCCTGTACCAACCCGTCTGGCCAGCGTGGACACAGTAGGGCAGAGCCTCCCAACATTGGGAGAGGCCTATGTCCAGCTGTGGACTGTGATGGGTTAATTAATTGATTGACATATAAAAAAACGACGATTTTGCTTTGATTTCAGGCCTAAATGCGTATTCCTTTAGTTCTCTCCTATACATATATATACATACACACATTCTTTCATCGCTATTTTTTAAGGTCGTAACAATCCTTTTCACGTTCGCAGGGTTGAATTTAATTAGCGAATTCCAGGTTAAATCAGTGTTGGGTTGAACCCTTGTCAAGTTAAAAGGGTTGTTTATTAAATAGTTAACCCTCAACTGATACAACAATATGTTGAATAACCAATGGAGACTTGTTTGTTATAAAGTTTACGATTGTAACAGCGGGTTATTTTTATGTATAAGCTAGCTGATATTCGCGGTTCTGCCCGCGTGGATGTCGGTTATTGCGTTCCTGAGACTTTGCCTTCAGCTTACCATCAGGCGAGGTGAAGTAAAATTTACGTGTCCTATATATTAAAAATACAGTCACAGGTTTTACTCAACCGATTGCGATCAGACATACGTAAAGTTTTAGGTCTCATTAATACTTTTGTAACATTTAAAGACGCATCAAATTTAGTAGCTTTCGCGTTCATTTTTTTTTGTTTGTCTGCCCCTCTAGACATGTGGCAATTTGCTTGCCGGCGTTTGGTGGAATAGAATGACGAATATATGGGATTTGTCGTATATGACAGTCGGTAACGCATGTCAAATAAGTCAAATCCCATAAATTCGTCATTCTATTTCATCAAACGTCGGCTAGCGAATTGCCATTTGTCTAAAAGGGCTGTTTATTCGCGTAGGACACAAAAATTACTAAAAATATTTTGATATTCTTTTGATAGAAGCTACTTAATTAGACTTAAATAAAATCTTACGATTTTTTATCTCAATCGGCTAAGTAGAACTGGAGGTATGAACAAACAAACTGACATCTATAGTCAGAGTCACGGCCATAAGTTAGTATTAGACAGTAATGCCGCATTGGAGTTTGTTGAGCCGTTTCTTCTCCACCAGCGCCTTAGAAGCGGTGGTAAACTTAGGTTAAGTACAATTTATTAAATAAATATAGATTGAATAAAAATCTTTGAATTTGACTTTATAGAATTTTAAAAGCGTTTATACATCAGCATATACATCTTGTACCTTAAGTCACGAGACAAACGAGGACTTACGGACTGAATTTAGACAGTAAAATATTTCGACATGTAGCGAACTTCGAAAACGCATAGATCGACAAGTTATTGCTTCGACAGACAATTATTAGGCAACACACACCTTCGAATTACTACTACTTCGACAGACGATTATTCGACATTCGACAGACAATACTTAGACAAGACACAATGTTCGAATGACCACTAATTCGACAGATTTTTTATCATTCTCCTATTACTGGGTGGTTTAAAAAATTATCGGGGTGCTCTGAGGATGTTAACCATAATGAAATATTTTGAGGCATAAAAACCAAAGAAAAAAAATAAAGTTACAATTCAACGAAAGACTACAAAAAAAATCTGTCGAAGTAGTTGTCATTCGAAGATGTGTCTTGTCTAAGTATTGTCTGTCGAAGTAGTGGTAATTCGAAGGTGTGTACTGTCCAATAATTGTCTGTCGAAGCAATAACTTGTCGATCTATGTGTTTTCGAAGTTCGCTACATGTCGAAGTATTGTACTGTCTAAATTCATTTCGTAAGTGACAAACGAGACCCTGGCCCGCACGGTTTGTTTTGTAAATGATTGGTGATTTTGAGGTCATCCACCGCCGTAGCAGCGAGCTATCTTCATATAGTAGTATAGAGCACATTTTGAGCACATATTTAGGTTCAAAATAACACCTAAGACCCGAGGTATATTTCCATAAGCCAGGATCCGTGACTAAACAATAGGTAAGCTTGTTCCTATCGGGCATCGAACGGGTTCAGTTCAGCTATCGTTCCACGCCGTTTACCCGCGAAGAATACGCTCCGAGATGCGTCCGACTCATAAATATTATCGTTATATTGAAAAGTTAGGGTTGGCAGGAGTGTGGGATCAAGATAAAATACCTACCATCTTCGGGTAGGTATCTTTTTTTCGTGCCAAGCACGCCGACGGCTCTATCCATCGGGGACCGCGTGGTCCCCCCTTCCGAGGAGGGCCAGACCGAGAGGAATGGCCCTGGGTCAGCCGGGGTGTGAGGGATATGTCACAAGACAACCTCACCTTCGGCCTAGCACATCGATCCACAGACGGCGTGCGGTTTAGTCGGTTCGAGTCCGACATAACCTCCCTCTTCGGCTCCGAAGAGGGGGGGTATCCGTGGGATTACCCGCACGTAAAAAAAAAATCTCCATATTCAACAATCAGAATTACATAAGTTGCTAAAAAAATAATTACACATAATTATAAAAAAAGTAGCCGTGTTGGTTCCCGGTGCAGTAAAATAGCGCCACTCTATCCCTTCCCGTGGGTGTCGTAGAAGGCAACCAAGGGATGGGGCAGTTCTCCATTCGACAGTAGACATATAGTCCATGACTTGGAGCCCGTTTGACGCCAATAGGATACGTGTCTAAAATAATGTTAAATGTAACAAAAGTTACATTCTGGCAATCAATCAATCAATTAGCCCACTGCAGTCCACTGCTGGACATAGGCTTCTCCTAATGTGTGCCATTTCGTACGATCCTCCGCCTTTCGCATCCAGTCCGTCCCAGCCTATAATTCTTTTTTTTTATGCCACTTAGGTGGCAGACCCACGGCCCACCTGATGGGAAGTGGTTACCGTGGCCTATGGACGTTTGCAACACCAGGGGCGTCACAATCGTGCTACCGACCCTGTAGATACCTTCTAATACCCTTCTTGAAGAACCCCATATTGTAGTCGCTTGGGAAAACTGTCATAATGCACCTACTAAATTATTTCAACCATAGCAGAATTTGTTTTCTGGTACCAAATCAAAGCTAATTTTAAGTTTTAAGTAGCCAAAAGGATACTTCCTATTCCTTTAAAATTCTGTAGTTTATTAATTTTCTATGTGACAACCCTAGGTTTGGTTCACGCGGCGGATGCGAGCCAAAGACAAGTAGAGCGGATCCATGCTACCATTGAACCATAGATTAAACAAACTGGTTTCTGAACGACATAACCATGTTATCGGAACCCTGACAGTATGTTAATTTGTTGATAAAAATACACCATGAGAAGCGAAAGTGGATTAATTGGACGATTAATTAATTAAACATGACATTAACGATATTACATGAGTTGACTGTTACGTTAGAGGACGTGGGTTCAATTCCCATTTAGTGCAAGATTGCTTTATTTTGTAAATATCCCCATTCTTTAAGTGGGACCAGAAAAAGCATCTGATGAGGCCGTCAAGCTGAGGGCCACTATAGTAACCTTGTTGGTGTTTGTAATGGTGGCCCTCTTTCCTGAGACTTTGCCTCATGTTTACCATCAGGCGAAGTCAAGTCAAATTGACATGTCTTGTCCTGATAGTAGCTGAAGGTATGGTTGCAGGAAAGAGGGTATCACTATTACAAACATGGCCCTCAGCTTGACGGCCTCATCAGATGCCTTTTCACGACTCGCTTAAAGGACCCGGGACTGTAGTAAGAAGATTGGGTCTGGATGTAATTTGTACTGGGTTCCTCACCTCAATTTGAATAGAAAAAATTGAATTGGTTTACCGATACTCTTACGAACTATCGGAATCAATGAATGATTTTTCAAGCATTATTAAACATTGATTTTTGGCTAATCCGCCCATACAATTTGAATTAATTTTAATAGAAAAAGTTGTATGAAAAATTCTTAAAAATTACGACGCCCAACGGCCAGGTGGAAGGACGACCTCATCAAGGTCGCCGGGAAGCGCTGGATGCGGGCTGCCTTAGATCGGTCGTTCTGGAAGTCTATTGGAGAGGCCTATGTTCAGCAGTGGACTACGTGTGGCTGATATGCTGATGATGGTGATGTTCTACGAGGCTAACCCTGGTTTACCTCGCTCTAAATGCTGTCCTATGAACTGTGAAAACCCGATCAATTGAATTAATTTAATTATTTATCAGATCCATTCTGTGGATCGTTTATCATTACGTCTTTCGTCAGATAACATAGTTTTAACAATTACTTCTATTCTATCTATAGTATTAAACTAACTAAATACATATATACACGCTTGTACATTCTCGAACGGGTAGGCAGAGGTGTATCAACACCCACACAAAAAATGTGGTTCTACGCAACGAGGAGCGAGTGCATTATCAAGTGGGCACTTAGTCCCGGGCAGTTTGTTTATTGTCGGGTGGAGAAGTGCCCTATCCCTTAGTAGCTTTCTACGAGACCCATTGGAAAAGATGGGGTGGCCCTATACTACTTCACGTCGGTAGCTTAGTGGTTAAGGAGCCGGCTTTACAATCGAAAGTTTCCGCGTTCGAATAAAATTTAGCTTAGTTGAACATAACATAAACTCACGCCTTTATCCCCGAAGGGGTAGGCAGAGGTGCTAGCACCCACGTTTCGCCGGTTTTTAGGTCCCAATGTAATAGGTGGCGAGCCTATTGCCATTAACTGGGCACTTATAAACCTGCGATAAATACACACATAACTTCGAAAAGCATCGAAAAGTCATTGGTGTGTGCCATGGAAAACCTGGGATCGAACCCGAGACCTCGTCTCAGCAGTCCATTACCCATTCCACTAGGCTAGAAAGGCCTTAGTTGGAGGGGTTCAATTCAATTTCAATTCAGCGGGCCATTTCATTCGTAAGTTAAGTAGTTCCATAAGTTGGAAGGGGTTAGAGGGAATATTAGTAATAAGGCTATTTCTGCTTTGTCTTCTGCACTGACTGCACAGAAACTCTCTGTGTTTTACAGGGTCGGCAGCGCGAGTGTGACTCCCCTGGTGTTGCACACGTCCATAGGCCACGGTAACTACTTATCATCAGGTGAGCCGCGGGCCATTTGCCACCTCAGTTGTATAAAAAATCGATTCTAATAATTTTTTTAAGCAAAAAAAAGTATAAAGGAAAAATCGTGAAAGATAATACAACACGAATGATAATGATGATGAATATTATCTCCTTGTCAAATTTCATCCAAATCTATTCAGCCATTCTAACGTGATCGAGTAACAAACATCAGTCCAAACTTCATTTCTAACTTTTATACAGAAATTCACCCGGGCATAGGGTTATCAGAATCTCCGGATTTGTCCTGAGACTTCGGAATTTTGGACTCATCTCAGGATTGCGGCAGGATTTTGCAAATCTCATGTAATCTCAGGATTTTTTAGAATAATACAACTTATAGGTAAATTTTAAAAATATCTTAATTTTTTTCATTATCTCCAGCTCGTGCGAGGGGAGTGACGTGTTTAGGTAGAGTCTAGGGCAGTATTTATACGACGTGCAAGGCGCCAGCTGTATTTGACAAAAATAACAATAGATAATCACGACTTTTGAAAAAGAATAAGCTATCGCAAGTCTGTCATTGGCGGAATCATGTCGGCACCGGCATTGCTCGCCATAGAGAAAGATTGAATTGAATTCAATTTCTGAACCTGTAATATAACTGAGGCTTTTTCTCCGGACTTTTGATTTTTCCATCTGGTAACCCTACCCGGGCATCGAACGTACATCTACTAAAGATAAGAGTGAAGAATGACGTCACTATCTCCATGCCATACAGAGAATACCAAAGAATACGCGGACGAATTCAAATCGCACCCATTTAGTCTTAATGCAGAATGCATGTAATATTTCAGATAGGAAACATACGAGTATATATTTTGTAAGGCGACGCCATTTACCAAGATATTTGAAGACTGCATCAAGTCTTTTACTCCCCGAAAGGGTAGTCCTAGGTACGTTAATACGCAAAATTCGCCGACTATGAGAAATGATTACCTACCGGTTCCACGTAACAGTGGGCGAGACAATTTTTGAAGTGAAAACTTCTATAGCAGCGTTGGATGGGTAAAAAGTGTTAAACTCGCGTCAGGATCACGTGACCTTTGACCCATAACCGACGATTTTGAAGGACGACATGACGTCATACAACATTCCTAGCTACAGAGTGTTTATTTTGCTAGGTGCGCTAAGAAGCTTCGTAGCTTAGCGGTGAGCGCTTCGACTGTGAGTCCTTGTGGTTTCAGATAGTACTGGGTTCGAACCTGGGCTTTTGACACATTTTGTGATTATTTTTTCTTTTTGTAATTTATTAATTTCTTATGACAGAAAATTAGCAGAAAATTAGTGATAGGTTCTATGATTGGGGCTATATTATAGGTATGGTTGATATGGTATGTTCTTTTTATCTTTTTCTATGTATGTAACGAAGAAAGAAAGAAAGAAAAGTTTTCACTTCTGTCGGCACTCGCGGAGTGCAACCATTCTTTTTTTTTAATACCATTTAGGTGGCAAACAGGCTCATATCCCATAGCCTATGGACGTTTGTAACACCAGGGGCATCACAATCGTGCTGCCTACCCTAAAAACCTATCTATAGCCGTGAAGCGGGCACTTCGTCATGGGCTGTATGTTTACTGTCGAATGGTAAACAGCCCTATCCCTTAGTCCCTTTCTACGACACCCACAGGAAGAGTTGGCTGCCTGCTAATATTACCAAAGGGGATTTTGGTTTCCTTTCGAGTGTGGAGGGTCGATCGCATAAAAGTCTACTCAATAAAAAGTACCTTGGAAAGCGGACCTTGGTTCAAAGTGTAAGATTTGGATGCAATCGTGATTAATCACTACATAGTATAAAACAAAGTCGCTTTCTCTGTCCCTATATTCCTTTGTATGCTTAAATCTTTAAAACTACGCAACGGATTTTAATGCGGTTTTTTTAATAGATAGAGTGATTCAAGAGGAAGGTTCATATGTATAATACATGTTTAATATAGTAGAGGGTGCAGCGGGAACGGGATCTGACGCCACGCGGGCGGAAAAATATTGGCGGTACAAAGTTCGCCGGGTCAGCTAGTACTGTATATGTCACGATTACATACATACATAAATTCACGCCTATATCCCCGAAGGGGTAGGCAGAGGTGTTAGCACCCACATTTCACCAGTTTATATTTAGGTCCCAATGTAATAGGTGGCGAGCCTATTGCCATTAACCGGGCACTTATAAACCTGTGATAAATACACACATAACTTCGAAAAGCATCGAAAAGTCATTGGTGGTGTGCCATGGTAAAACCTGGGATCGAACCCGAGACCTCGTCTCAGCAGTCTATTACCCATACCACTAGGCTAACGCGGCTTTTTACGATTATGACGCTTATATAAGGCTGATGTGTCAATGCAGATCCTAAATTGCTAGAACTAATTTGATAGTTGTAAGCAAAAAGTAAGCATATGGCGGAAACCCTAGCTACTTACCACACAGTGAAGTTTTGACGGACTGAATTTGAAAAATATAAATCATCGAAAGATTTAAAATACACAAAATATGTAACGGTAAATCGTACCTAATATCGGTATTCTTGTGTGAAAACCCGTCCACAATATACTCCCGTATGTTTCCCGAAAAACAGAAAAATCCCCCTTCCATATGCAAAACGTGGCTTCTTCAAGGGGGTGAAATATACCCACCAAGGAATTACGATTCAATGCGTATGGTAATATTCTTATGAATATAGAATTTCAGCAATAAGTATTGCAAAATTGCAGCATATTGCAGAACTGGAATGATCTACCCATGTATATGACGCCTGTAAATCTCCAAAGGGGTAGACAGCGGTGTATTGACGCCTTATTTGGCAATTATGATTTTCACAAATTTAACCCTTTTTTCAAAGATGGCAGCCGTGAGATAAGGGTTGTAACCTCACAAACATAGACAACCCTCTTAATATATAAAAAATTACATCCTCTGAAATTGATTATGAGCTCAAGAACATTACAATGCACTGTAAGATCTAATAAACATTAAAATATGTACATTAAAACTTCAATTGTTTCAATTGTATTACAGCATTTCTGCAAATAAATTAATTAGAATGAAATCAAATCAAAAATTTCATAGAAACTCTGTTCTAACAGGGTCGGCAGAGCAAGTGTGATGCCCCTGGTGTTGCACACGTCCATAGGCCACGGTAACCACTTTCCATCAGGTGCGCTGCGCGCTGCCACCTAATTGCTATAAAGAAAACCTTATACAATTGTATAATAAACCGTTAATGTGAAAAAAACAATTAGTTTAAAAGATGGATATGATATTTCAATTTCTCGAGCCGCCCGAAACGCTTCATACAAAATCGCAGCACACTGTGACGTCACAGCGTGCTGGCGCGTAGTGCAAATGCATGGAGTGCAAGAGAGAATCGCATTTATCACAGTCCACGTTGCGTTTACACATGTATCTACTGCACATTTAATGCATAATAAGATAGATTTGAAATTTATTATGGAATCAATTTTGATTTATTTGGATTGTTTATATTTTGACCTATTTTGGGAATTAGTTTAGTTAGGCAACATTTTAGTTTACTTTGCATATTTATTGAGATAAAACTACGACATAAAGCAGTATTAGTGATGATCCGTTGACTCAGGACACTATGGCAGTCGCTCCACGGAAAATATCGAAGTTAGGCCGTATCACAATTAGACTGGAAAGCCGACCTCAACTGGGTTGGGAGAAGATTCAGAGGATAATAATAATCGCGTCTAGTTGTTGCTATTCTAAATCTTTTTTTTTTATATAGCACACCTCAATTTGACTTCACCTCGCCTGATGGTAAGCTGAAGGCAACGTCTCGGGAAAGAGATTCATCATTACAAACACGTACCATGTTAACAATGTTTGGATGGACCCGGGACTGTAGGAAGAGGGCAACATGTGAACTGGCAAAGAGTTCCAGGTCTTAATGGTGCGGACAAAGAAAGGAGTCACCGAACCGCTTGTTTCTTGAAGGAATATTCTGCACAGTGTGGGGGTTTCATTTAAGTCCTGCACGTGATAGGAAAGGGTGGGACTAATTGGAATAGCCCTGTCTCTCTATACGTCATCTGTCTTTAAAACACTTATTGCGTCACTTTAAAATACCAAAGAGTCATCCCGGACGCAACAAGCTGTGCATAATAATTGACAATGATCTAGAATTTCAAAACGATGAGCTGTTTGAACTCCACATAGTCAAGGAGCCGTCTCATATCAACCCATGACGCTCTAATTAGACCCATTAACGTTTGGGCCCGTAATTGATATCTAAGATTGGCCCCAATTGGAGCTTGGCCTATAGCGAACAGTTCTCACACGATGTTTTTATATTGTCGCCAATTAGACGATGACACAGACAAACATACAGACATTTTAACGATGCCATAGTATTAAAAAGAAAAAGTTGATTTTTTTTATCCAAGGGATGGGCACTATATGGGAGTCCTACAGGATCGGCACCACTGGTGTTGCTACACCCCATCAGGTGGGTCGGTCGATATTTTGCGTGAAGCTTCAACTGTCTGACCTCCATAACACAAGCTAGTCTATCTTTGTGCCAAATTTCATCAAATTCGATTCAGTGGTTTAGGTACGTTAGTACTAATCTCTATTATGTGGTTTAGATAATTATGAAAGCGTAATATAAAGTGTGACTTTTAACATTTTTAATATTAGCATGGAATTATATTGACAAAGTACCTACTCGTTTGATATAAATAGTCTCGCTCTCTAATAAGGGGGACCGAAACTCATCGCTGACGACTTAGGTACAACACCTCTGCCTAACCCTTCGTGGATTTACAGGCGTGAATACATACAAACATATAATCACGCCTTTATCCCCGGAGGGTTAGGCAGAGATGAATTAACACCCACATTTCACCAATCTGTATTCGGTCCCACGTAATAAAGAGTGAGACTATTGCCGTATTCCGGGCACTATTGTTGACTCGAGCCATGCATCTGAGGCTGAGTCTGGACTGTACATATCTGTCTGATGTTAAAGTTAATCAGCCCTATCCACGTCGCCACGACACCACATGGGAAGAGAAGGGTTGGCCCAAATTCTACTCTGCCGGGAACCACGCGGATACTGTAAATACATTGTATGTAAGGATTCAATGAAAATAAATTTTAAAAATATTGCACACAATTTTGTTCAAATATTTTCGCTTTTGAACCCACATAAATCAAGTATAAATAGAAATTTTCTTTGAACTGAAAATTACTTCTGATTCTCCAAGTTTTCTTTAGAATCTGTCGGCACGTTTAGTACCTAGTTCTCTGATATTAAAAGGTTTCTTACTCAGTAATGAATTGACAGCAATTTTAGACGTGCTGTAGGTTATTACCTGAAACAAATTACATTTGAAATATAGTTATATTGCAATGACATATTAATTAAAACGATTTTAAATCGAAAATAGTCACCATATAAGACGGTATTTGGAAACACCTAGCAGTTCCTTTCAAGGTTCAACCAACTGCGCTATATGGGTCCATGAACAGACAATCAGTCAACTTTTTTTTTACGTGCCGGTAATCCCCACGTATAGCCAGCCCCCCCCCCCCTCCGGAGTTTATGTCGGACTCGAACCGACTAAACCGCACGCCGTCCGTGGGTCGATGTGCTAGGCCGAAGGTGAGGTTGTCTCGTGACATATCCCTCGCACCCCGGGTGACCCAGGGCCATTCCTCTCGGTCTGGCCCTCATCGGGAGGGAGACGTATGCAATGTCAGCGGTATGACAGTGGTTTTGGTATGTCATAAAATTAGTAGAATTGGGGGCCTGCTCTCATAAACGAAACGACAAGTCAAATCTAGTAGAGTAGAACAAGAAATACAGACAAAATTTAAAAAAAAGATACTTATGCTGAGTATCATAATATAACTCAGGTATTTTTGAAGTGAAAAGTGTTAAGCTCGCGTCAGGATCACTTAACCTTTGAACCGTAACCGACGACTGACGTCATACAACATTGGCTACAGATTGTTTATTTTGTTAGGTATGTTAAGAAGCTTCGTGGCTTAGCGGTAAGCGCTTCGACTGTAAGTTCTTATGGTTTCAGATAGTACCGGGTTCAAACCTGGGCTTCTGACACTTTTTGTGATTATTTGTTCTTTTTGTAATTTATTACTTTGTATTATTTTTTCTTTTTGTAATTCATTAATTTCTTCTGACAGAAATTTAGTGATAGGTTCTATGATTGGTGCTATATTATAGGTATGGTATGGTATGGTATGTTCTTTTCATCTTTTTCTCAGTATATAACGAAGAAAGAAAGAAAGAAAAAGTTTTCACTTCTGCCGGCACTCCCGGAGTGCAACCTGTCTATTTTTTTTTTGGGCGAGACCGAGAGGAATAGCCCTGGGTCAGCCGGGGTGCGAGGGATATGTCACGAGACAACCTCACCTTCGGCCTAGCACACGACCCACATACGGCGTGCGGTTTAGTCGGTTCGAGTCCGACATAACCTCCCCTCCGCGTATATATGGATATTCATCCCACGGTAGCCTGAAAGAGATTGCATTTAGCGATAAGGCCGCCCCATTGTACATTTAACTATAATTACTGTCATCATCAGCATATCAGCCGCACACAGTCCACTGCTGAACATAGACCTTCTCCTATGGACTTCGACGAACGATCGATCTAAAGCAGCCCGATCTAATTATTGTAATCCATATAATTATCTCTTGTAATCTAATGTTAGCGTACAATAAAGAATTGTCTAATCAATTTATCTGTTCAAAAAATTATTCTGCTGTGCTGCTATTGAATTTTTCATAGCCATATAAATACAAAAATTGTGGAACGTGGAGTGCATATAAAACATTCATACATCAATTACATCAGTCAATATGACGTTTGAATTTTGTGAAATATGCTATCGGAAAATACAATCGAATGATTTTTTTACATATTTTTATATAGGACTAGCATTTGCCCATCGCTCTGCCCGCGAGGATGTTGTTTATCGCGACCAAACATAACCTATGTCCTTACTCAAGGTCTAATCTATCCCTATACTAAATTTCATCACAATCGGTTCCGTGGTTTAGCCGTGAAAGCGACAGACAGACTGAGTTACTATCACATTTATAATATTCATCACCTCGCTGATAAGCTGAAGCTAAGTCACAGGAAAGAGGATCCATTACAGACACCGTAGTTTTTTATGACGGAGAAAGAATACAAGTATCACTACCCCATCTCATCCGAAGGGTGTCGTAAGAGGCGACTGACGGAAACATACGCAGACGATATCACTACGAGAGAAGAAACACTCGAAATAAAACCCTGTACCAACCCGCCTGGCCAGCGTGAACTCAGTAGGGCAGAGCCTCCCAACATTGGGAGAGGCCTATGTCCAGCTGTGGACTGTGATAGACTAAATAATCTTGATTGATTACAGTCACCAACATTGTTACAATGGTGGCACTCATCTTGATGGTCTTATCAGATTTTCATGCCCCGCTTAAAGGACACGTATTTTCCTCTGTCTTAAAAACCCTTAAAAAATTCAAATTTAGGGTAATAGCTAAACAAATACTGTGCACATCTAATTTGTATAATTTCCCCAGGCTGTCCCTAGGCCCCGGGGGCACAAGACCACACGGGCTGTCGAAATTCTAATAACTTATATTACAAAATATGAACTTCATTTCTCTGGAGAAATCTGTGAAATTTAAACAGCACTATTAGCAACTAGCTTTTGCCAGCGGCTTCTGCTGCGTGGATGTCGGTTAGCGCTACAATATCGGTTATCGTTATAAATTGTAGTCTATATGTTATCCTGATATATAAGCTATATTATTGTAAAGTTTCATTAAAATCCATTCAGTAGTTTTCACAAAATTCATCCATCCATTCACATTTACATATACTTAATACTAGCTGACCCGGCGAACCTCGTACCGCTAATATTTTTTCGCCCGCGTGGCGTCAGAACCCGTTCCTGCTGCACCCTCTACTATATTAAACATGTATTATACATATAAACCTTCCTCTCACTCTATCCATTAAAAAAACCGCATTAAAATCCGTTGCGTAGTTTTAAAGATTTAAGCATACAAAGGGATATAGGGACAGAGAAAGCGACTTTGTTTTATACTATGCTAGTGATTAGTAGGATGGTTTTAAAAGTATAGCCATTTTTCATACATACATACATTCCCGCTTAAACATCCCCGAAAGGATAAGCAGAGGTGTTTTAGCAGTATTAGCACCTACATTTTGATTAAAACTACTCTAGGAAGCTCGTGAGCTGTGTAAGGATAGTCAGACTGCTTACTGGCGGATGAAGAATAGCCCTCTCCCTTAGCTAGCCCCCGACACCGACGGGAAGAGACAGAGGGCCTATTCTACCCCAACCGGGAACCAAACTGTCTGTGCCGTTAGATTTTTGGTGTATATTAGAATATTAGTGGTCGCGGCTCCGCCCACGTGGACGTCGGTTATCGCGACTAAACTTAGCCTATGTCCTTTCTCAAGGTCTAATCTACCCCTATACCAAATTTCATCAAAATCGGTTCAGTGGTTTAGGTTTAAAAGACGGACAAACATACACTTTACCATTTAAAATATTAGTGTAGAAGATAGCCTGAAATATTACCTACAAATGCTTTTTATTCTGGGAATTGATTCCTGTGGGACGCCGGAAAGGGAACAGTATATTCAATTAACCCAATTGAAAACCTTCCTTTTTGCAATCGGTTTAAAAGCATTAAAAAAAAGCATTAATTTCTAAAGTGCAAGACTGTGTATTTTTTAAACTAGTTTTAATACGTCCAACTTTGTGTGAAACCTACAATTTTGTATTAAAAGTACAGTAGCGTCCACTCTCCTTAATTATGCATATATTTAATTAAATAGCTAGCTAGTTCTACGCTGCAGTTTTGCTCATATTTAACAATTTTCACTGACTGTTCTAATAAAGGATTACAAGACTTATGCATTATTAACACGGTAACCTGCCGGACTGCGCTCGGAGTTTTTTTATATCTTGTTTTAAACTAAACTAGCCGTATCCGCGACATAGTCCGAGTGGATCTAGGTTTTTACGGCAAATTTCTCTAAAATAACGACTTAACTACGAATAATAACATCAACTATGAGTAGTTTTTTTTTATATTTATAACACGTAAATTTGACTTCACTTCGTCTGATGGTAAGCTTAAGGCAAAGTCTCAGGAAGCAGATTCACCATTACAAACGCGTACCGTGTTAACAATGGTGGCACTCAACTACGGCCTCATCAGATGCTTTTTCACGCCTCGCTTAAAGCAACAGGGACTGTAGGAAGAAGGAAACACGTGAGCTGGCAATTTCATCATCATTCAATTTAAAAATCCAAGGAAATTCTAAATCAAAATAGGTCCAGTCAATTCCAAGGTTACTCGGAGTCGGTTCATTGTTTATGAGCGCCGAATGCCCTAGGTTTTTTCACACCCATGTTGGTATGACATCAGAAAATTCATACAGGGTCGTCAGCACGAGTGTGCAGCCCCTGGTGTTGCACACGTCCATAGGCCACGGTGACGCACTATCAGGTGGAACGTGACTGCCACCCAAAATGTTATAAAACAGAAGCAAAGATTATTTTATCATCCTCTGAGCCTTTGCCCAACTCAGTTTTGTTCGGCTTTCCAGTCTAACTGTGATACGGCTGAACTTCAAAATTTTCCGTTAAGCGACTGCCATCTGACTACCAACCAATTGGCGACATCCAAGTTCTATAGTTAAATTAGTCGGACTTTTGAAGACTCCAAGTGTCCGGTAATGACAAAAAAGATGTAGATGAAGAGAAAAAAAAGAATTGCACGCTATCCTTTTTTTCTTTGCTCCGGAGCCGGAGGGGGAGGTTATGTTGGACTCGAACCGACTAAACCGCACTTCGTCTCTGGGTCGTAGTGCTAGGCCGAAGGTGAGGTTGTCATGCGACATATCCCTCGCACCCCGGCTGACCCAGGGCCATCCCTCTCGGTCTGGCCCTCCTCGGGAAAGGGGGGACCAAGCGGTCTCCGACTCAACCCCGGTGTGGGGAGGCGCGCATCGTCCTACGATGCGCGCCGCCGCCGTGGCCTGCTTCTGCTAGGGTGTCGGGCGGCTCCACCCGTCACCCTCAGGCCCGCGCTCATGGGGGGCGGAGGTCAGTCTGCGACACGCTACCCTATCATCTCTTTTGCTTCTATTCATCAAAAAGTTGCCTGGAAGAAATCGCTGTTAGCGATAAGGCCGCCCATTGTGCAATACTTTTTTATCAGGTTATATTTCTATGGTGTAGAATTTCCGTGGATCCCGGCAGAGTAGAATTTGGGCCACCCCTTCTCTTCCCATGTGGTGTCGTACAAGGCAACTAAGGGATAGGGCTGAATAACTTTAACATCAGACAGATATGTACAGCCCAGACTCAGCCTCAGATGCATGGCTCGAGTCAACAATAGTGCCCGGAATACGTCAATAGGATCACCCCCTATTACGTGGAACCGAATACAGACTGGTGAAATGTGGGTGTTAATTCACCTCTGCCTAACCCTCCGGGGATAAAGGCGTGATTATATATGTAGAATCAAAGAATCAAAGAATCAATTTCGTTTATTCAGTTTAGGCACATAAAGAGCACATATGAACGTCAAAATTTTACAATAATGTCAAGAAATTACTAATATAATATTAAATTAAGTAAATAAATCATTTGAAAATGATTCTTTCGCTGGTTCGGTAAGTTGGTTCTACTGAGAAGAGACCAGCAAGAAACTCAGTGAACAATATTATAGTTTCTTTTTTTTTTAACAATTTTTTTTTTTTCATTGATTTATATTGTGCGAGCAAGCAAAGAGATTAGGATGACCATGCATTTTTATCATTAAGGTATTCGTTTACTTTGTAATATCCTTTTTTCATTAAAGTCTTTTTTACTTCGATTTTAAACTTATTTAGTGGCATGTCAACCAACTCTTGAGGAATTTTATTAAACATTTTAATATGTATGTATGTGTGTATATATAATAAAGAATATCTTATTTTATCTTTTGTATGTATTGACGTACAAAACAAAAACATAATGTCTCCGCTTACACCCCAGTGAGTACATCACATGGGTATAAATACATCTTTACGTACTCAACTACGTCACTAAACCTCCAGTACTGTCGCGTATAAAAGCGTTTTCGTGTAATACACTCGTTATAGAATTTAACGAGTGAAACTTGCGCAGAAACACTTTGTCGCAGCTCGCAGCGCTGACACTTGCGAGTGCGATTGTACTCGCGCTTCATAAACACTGCTTAAAACTAGACAGTTGCAGACGGGCGTTTCTTTTACCCGATTACAGCAAAGGTAAAGGAAGGTTTTGATTTTGACAGGCTACATACATATGTATGTACTCATTTAAAATTTCAACATCTAATATTGACAGTAATTCTATTAAATGTGAAAATTAGTGAAGTTGTCTGGTTATAATTCAATTACGCTCTACGCATTGGCTAAAATTTAGTTCAGAGATAGATTATAGTTTGCAATAACACGTAGACTACTATTTATCCTGGGGATAGTTGGTTGGCAGGCAGCTGGAGCAGGATCAAAATTTCACGCAGGCAGAAGCCCGGGCATCAGTGCCCCGAACACGAATACAATTCGAATTCATAACGTAAACGTATCCAGAGAACGAAGCAATGCGATTGGCCGGCTGCCTACTGTGAACCCATCGCAATGCTCTATTCTTTCGATACGTTTAAGTTACGAATTTGTATATTACACGCGCTCGGGGCACAGACAGTGTGATTCTATCAAAATGTGACTGAAAATTGTGACCGAATTTAGCTGTGAGCATAATGTAAAACAATTAATCTGAGCAAACACTATTGGAATCGCGCTAATACAAAGCGAGGCCAAGTCAAAAGAAACGCAGCGTCAAAACGCCGGTCTGCAACAACAGTTGCCAAATAAATCTATACAACTGTTTTTATCAGTTCTGTTTGCGATAATACTTCTCAATAGGATGTGAGTGTTATACCGCCATCTTGGGGAAGACAATCGTTTTGTACTTAATCTGTTAGTGGCAGAAAGATCCTCGATAGCAGTACAAGTGTATTATTATATATTTTTTATTTAGGACACGTCAATTTGACTTCACCTCGCCTGATGGTAAGCTGAAGGCAAAGTCTCAGGAAAGATGGCCACCATTACATACACGTACCATGTTAACAATGATAGCACTCAGCTTGGCGGCATCATCAGATGCTTTTTCACGCCCTGCTTAAAGGACCCGAGACTGTAGGAAGAGGGAAACACGTGAGCTGGCAAGGAGTTCCAGGTGTTAACGACAAAAACAGGAGTCATCATACCGCTTGATTCTTGAAGGAATATCCTGCAACGTGTACGGGTGACATCTAAGCCCTGCTCGTGTTGTCCTGTGTAGTAAAGGAGAGGGTGGGACCAATTGGAAGAGCTCATCAGAACATGGAGTAAAAGGTTTAATGAATAAAAATTTGTAGAGACCACTCCCTTACAGGGGGGGGGGGGGGGGTGGTCTGACCAACTGTGCTACCTGGGCACATGTTGAATATTGGAAATTCTTCTGTACTGGCTGACCCGCCTTGGCTTCGTACGTGGCATACTTAAACCCCGTAGCACGGAGCACCCCTAAGCAATTATGCGTCACCCAGTTATTTTGCCTTCCCGGAACCTTTTCACTAACACTTGAACTGTATGATTTGATATTAAAGTTCAAATTGACTTTTAAGTATTAGGTATTACGAATCGTTTGTATGGGATTATGGAAGAGTGTGTTGTTTTTAAAATTTGTCAAGCATTTTTTTAATTTTTTATCTGCTTAAGAACCATTCTCGTATTGCAAGGAATATTCTAAAAAAAAGAATTAGCGATATCGGTCCAGCCGTTCTCGAGATTCGCGCTGAGCAATACATTCAGCGATTCATTTTTATATTACAGACAATAGTCTTCCAAATATTATTATTTCACTCTCAATTCACAACCGCCCTGTCCCTCTGATTTGACGTATATGACAGTCATTAACGCATGTCAGATATGTCAAATGCCATACATTCGTCATTCTATTCCATCACACGCCGGCCAACGAATTGTCTAGAGGCAGATTGCGGGCGCTTGGACCCCATGGCCCTAACGTTTCGACTCCAAACGGCACAAATTCATAATCTCCAATGAGATTGGAGTATTTGCGCCGCTTGAGAGCTTCTGCAGAAGCTGCAACAGCACCGGCACAGCCAGCCGTGCCAGGTATATGGGTAGGAGCAATGGTGTAGACGCATGTTGCGTCCCACACTAGAGTCCTACTCATAAAATTCATTCATACTAATATTATACATACGAAAGTAGCTCCGTCTGTCTGTATGTTACGTCTTCACGCCTAATCCACTGAACCGATTTTGATTAAATTTGGTATAGGGGTATATTAATCATTGAGAAAAGACATAGGCTATGATTGGTCGCGATAACCGACATCCACGCGGGCGGAGTGGCGGGCAACAACTAGTGTTGTATAAAAAGTGTAAATCCTTTATCAATTGTACACATGTGAACATTAGCACTGAACGGGAATAGAATCCCAAAGATTCTGTATCTTACGGAGTCAATAAATACCTAATAAACATCTCTTTACAAGAAGGTTAAAAGCCTCTTCTGTACGAAAATCTATTTTTAGCCATCAATTGTCTCTGAATTAACTTTCTAAGATAAAAAGGCAAGTAGTTATCAACATGGAATTGAATTCGCGATCCGTTCCGCAGTTAATTAGCTTTCACTGCGCTTAATTAATTAAAAGCTAAAAAACCATTACGACGCACATCTAACAGGCAGGGCTGCTCTTAAACCACAAAATAGATAATGGTACTCTTAATTGGCTGGTTTAACAAGAACTACATGTTTACTTACTTTCAAATATTTCAAATTAAAATGGAAAACATATTTTGTCAGCAAATGTTTGTATATACTTAGTTTGTATCGATTAAGTCTCAACATATCGATATGTAATATCTACTCCAGGCATACGTTCAACATAAATACTCTTTTATTTTACCTATTGCATCTGTGGTCATTATCTATTGTTTATTTTTACTGCCAGAAAAAGAATACAAACAGCCACCGGCGTTTGTTTTTTTCACGTTGAGTAAATATAATATTATAAATATCATATTTAAGAGGATTAAATATAGTTATGTAATAATGAAGGATTGAATATACTATAAAATAATCCACTGTCATGGGCCTGTAAGTATCGATTGTTATTCGTAATATTATGTAATAGATGGACTAGGAAAAGGGAAGAAATATAAGCATTAATTTGTTATGTGATAAAAGAAGAAGAAAACATGACAGAAAAAATTAAAGAAACCATTTTTTTTCGCATATAATGCATTTCAATCAGTTACCGTGTTCCCTTATCATAAGTATGTCTGAAACATCCTCCTTGAAAATCATTCAATCATTCGCTCTAAGGAATCTGTCGCTTTGTGCGGAGACAACGTGTGACAGGTTCACAAAGACCCAATTTTAGGCGCATTTTGATATAAATAGACTATAATAAGAGTTGATTAAGAAAGAAAAAATATTGACTCGGTCTAGGCGGGGTTTGAACCCGCGATCTTTGCCTTACAGGGGCAATGCTTTGACCACTACAGTCCGTCAAATCTAAGAAGTACCGTTTGACAGTTCTGACAATTGAATTATAGGGATGGGATGAAAAAATCGATTACTATAATATCCGAACTTTAAGAGATCGATTACTATAATATCCGAATTTTAAGAAATCAATTGTTATAATTAAATAAAAGAAATGTTTAGGATATTTTTTTATTCACTACTAGTACTAGTATCGTCGTCTTCGTCATCATCGTCATTTAAATTAATGACCAGTTGATTGTCCATTACATTATCAAAGTGTACGTCTCTTTCGAAGTCGTCCATTATTATTTTCTTTGTTTTTTGTACTACTTTACTCCAATCTTCCTGTGTAACTTGGGCACATGCTTCCTTTAATAAACCTTCCATTTTCTTGACACTGAAGGGTGGTTTTGTGTTGTGTCTTGCTGCATAACCTGTAAAACAATAATGTAACTATTTGATAGCAGACGAAAACCATTGTTTAAATTATAAATGTTAGAAGTACTCGTGTTATTATTATAATATTATAAAATATTACCTTTAACTTGGGCCCAAATCAGTTCAATGGCATTATATTGGCAATGGTACGGAGGAAGTCGTATGACTTTGTGCCCGTGCTCTTCGGCCAATTGGTCAATTACATATGTCGGTTTTGGTGGTTTATGCAATTTCACTAACTGTAATAATTCAGCTTTTAATAGTGACATGTCGGCATCCACTCCTTTTCTTTGCAGCCATGCCACCAAATCTGCTTTCTTATTGGCTGACGTAGGTGCTTTATCAATTTGCACAGAGTGGTATGGGGCATTATCCATTATAATTGTGCTGTTAGGAGGGATATTCTGTAATAAATTTAAGAACCACTCTCGGAACCTTACTGCGTCCATTTCTTCATGATACTCTTTAGTGCTTTTGGATTGGAAAGCTAATAAAGAGTTTTCCACGAAGCCTGTAGACGCTGACCCAGCATGGCATATTATGAGGCGTCCACCTTTTCCTATCGGCACCTTCGAGCACGAAGCTTCAGAATCATCAGTCCATGTTTTCGGCACAGAATGGTTGGAATTTAGCCAAGTTTCGTCCAAAAATATTACATTATCCCAGTTTATAATTTATTTAACTTCGCGCAGGAATGTTAGTCGCTGCATAATTATGTCATGTCGCTCCATAACAATTTTTCGTTTGTCAACTTTTTTGTATCTGAAGCCAATTCCTGTTATTACCGTTCTCAACGACTCTATGCTTCCCTTATACAGCCCGGCATCTTTTAAAGTTGCACATAACTTTGCCAATGTTGGAAATTCGCCTCTTGTAAAATACCCGTATATATGGTTTCTAATAGCATGACTATCGAATTCATCGATGCCTGTCACAGGTTTATTTCTTTTTCGTTTTTTCGGTGTGTGAAGTACGTTACTGTCACTCCCCGAAGGCCCATATTTTTCACTTAATATTTTGCCAACGATGCGGCTACCAATACCGAGAGCTTCACCGACGCGATCCCGAACTTGTGTAACTGGCAGTAGAAGTCCACCATTTTGAGATTCACGCTCAAAATACTCGTGTAATTTCACCACCAATTCACGAGCCTGGCTGTTCAAAGTACGTCCTCTTTTCGACATTATTAATAAACACTTGCTTAGTTCGGAGTCCAGTATAAATATTGCCAAGGTAAACGGATAAAGAATGATCAGTCCAGAAAAGTAATAGCCAAGTCACAAATTGTAAAACACAAACGAGAAAGCAAGTACGCGCACAGTCAGCTTCCAAGATGGCGAGAGACTGCTGACGCCGAACCGACCGAGCGGACCGCGTGCGCTTGTTGTTGGCAGTGTTGCCAGAAAAAAAAAATTGTAGAGACTTGGACACCTGCGATTTTGCCTATTGACCTAAAAATAATTAAATTAATTTATTTTAGGGTATCTGTGTATTCAGTGCATTATGCGGTCGCGCAGTAACGTCGTTAATTTATAACATCAGGCAACAACATTTTTGTGAATGGGTTCTACATACCTTATTTTTATTAGTTTTAGACGTAGAAATAAGACTTAGAAGAAAAAATTGTAATTGTAAAATCAATGGATGTGCTTGTTAAAAATTTGTTTATTTCTCTGTAATATGCAAACCCATACTATCATACACAAAAATAAATGTAAAAAACACTATCCCTGACTCCATTTACTATTTCGACAGCGTTAGCGCGAGAAACCCCGACTTATTTGGGCGCGAAAATCAAAAATCGACAAATCGCTTTCGACAACTTTTTAAAGAAGCAAATATATTTGATTTATAAATACGTATTTTTGGTGAATGGGTTTTATCTCATATTTTACGATTACATAACTATTTAGTTATGTAATCGTAATATGTGAGATAAATCCCATTCACATGAAAAAATATTTGTTTGGTTGTCAAGTGTAATTTGTAAATAATACATTCGATTTTTCGTATATGTAAACGATTTTTTTGCATACAAGTGTATCCGAAGAGTCGCAACACTACTTGCAGTGACCTAACTACGTAACTTTGTAATGCGGTCAAGAATATAACTATTAGAAATTATTTACTGTGTAAATATGTGTTATTTTGCTTTGTTTGAAAGTTTTCAATTACATTTAGATATTAAGAATTGTACATTTTTAGATACAATAATGAAATCTTTCTAAATTCATGGTTTTATGAAAAAGGTTATCGAAACTGAATAATGTACGTATGAACAAAGTTGTTTCGGTTTGAAAAATATGAAACGTCAAACGGTACCTCTTAGATTTGATGGACTGTAAGCTACCAGACCACGCCCTAACCAATCCAAATTTCTCCTTATATATCTGTCTTTGAGGCGACAGTGGAGCATCTACGGATATTCTTACAAACTATCGGAACCAATGAATTATTTTTCAATCATTTTTAAACATTGATTTTTGCTTACTCCGCCCATACAAGAGCGAGGTCTGGGGCCCGTTCCATAAAACTACAATTTACAAATTACAAGTACAATTCAATGTACATTGCGTAGGTAATTGGTCATTTAAATAGGTTTTATAATATATGGCCAATTAACTACGCAGTGTACATCGAATTGTACTTGTAATTTGTAAATTGTAGTTTTATGGAACGGGCCCCTGGTAGTTTAGTGATCAAAGCATTGCCTCTGTAAGGCAAAAATCGCGGGTTCAAACCCCGCCTAGACCGATTCAATATTTTTTCTATCTTAAACGATTTGATTATTTAGCATAAAAATGCATGATAATTTCATGCAAAATATAATAAGGGTTGATAAGTCATTTGACAGTTGCTCCTATGAAAATTTATATCGCTAATTAGCTATTAAATACCTATAAAAATAAGAGGAAAACGGGAAAGCCTCGGTAGATGATGATGAAAGTGGCAAAAGAAGAAATTTATGAACTACTAGCCTGTTTCAGCATCTCCCGGGTCTCGAGTATAGATTTTATTTCTCTGTGTAAGCAATCAATTAGTCCACTGCTGGTCTAAGGCCTCTACCAATGTGCACCACGATTGCACCAATTCAGCCTTCCGCATCCAGTCAGTCCCAGCTAGGGTTACCATCCGTCCGGATTAATCCGAAAATGTCCGGACTTTTAGACATTTGTCCGGTCTTTGTCCGGCTATTTAATTTGTCCGGATTTCTTTTTATTTCATGGAATATGAGGTATATGAGTAATAAAACTACATAAATACTATGTAATATCATAAATGAAGTCGCGCACGGATTGTTTTGTAATAATATTTGTTTGGTGAATTACAGCTCTTCCACCACAGTAGCACCCCTTGCTATCCCCAATATACACCTAAGAGACGTGTAATGCGCCTTTAGAGCACATTAGGCCCAAGATATACAACGTGTCCCAAAATTCAACGATAAGCGGGCCCCAAAAGGTAGACCTGCTCGTGTGCACTCGAGGAAAAAAAAAATCTAATTTTTATTTTGGTTACAACATAAATTTAGAAATTCTTTGAAAATTTACACCTTTTATGATATTTTGAGTTACCACGACCACAATTTCTCAAATATGCTTAAGGTTTTTTTGTATCGGATACCTAAGTAGTACTACTATTCACCACAACTCTTAAAAATACTAAAATGCCCGCAGTTTTTACACAAAAATTCATCAAAATAATATTTTTCCCTTAAATTTAAACAAGAAATTAGACTCACTGTACTTTGACTAATGGTCTTGTAAATAAAAGTATGGGCACCACTACGGCAAGTTATTTTTAAAATTGATGCAACTAATTAAGATTCCAAAATGGTACACAACTCTATTATGTCCCGAGCAATACCATGCCATTGCATCTAAGTGTCCGGACTTTTATCAAAATGTCAGGCTTTTTGTCAGGACTTTTCGGAATCCTAAATGGTAAACCTAGTCCCAGACAACTTTTTCAGGTCGTCAATCCATCTGGGCACGTCCTACCTTCCGTTCACCTTCTCGCGGTCTCCACTCTAGGACTCGTCTGCTCCAACGGCCATCGGTCCTTCGACAGACGTGGCCAGTCCACTGCCACTACAGCTTACTTAATCTATGAAGTCCTCTAATAGCTAAGATTATAGTAGTATATGATACTGTTGCATAATAAGGGTCCTTATAACAGGAGTATAGTATCACACGAGTGTTATAAGACCAAGTTATGTACAGTGTCATACACTACTTTATCTACTCTCATACTATAATACAAACTAATATATAAACTAATTTGTTTTAAAAACAAAATCAAACTTTGTTTAATTTATATGTAAAATGTTGGCGCCAAGGCGCAAACGTCGATTGCGCATGCGTGTTTCTATTTTTATTATTTCGAATCGGCGGGTTTTTTTTTAAAGTAGAGGTTCAGTCCAGATGTAGGTACTATAGGTGTATCGTTATGATTAAAAAGTTTTTTAATGATATAGGTGTCCCTACAAGACCTGTATCGTAATAGAACTTTATTTTAAACACTGATCTCCCAAGGAACCTTTTCTCACAGCGTCAGTGAGACGAGCCGCTCTGCAGTAAGACAAAATTTATTAAATACTTGCACTAATGCTGCTGAGCGTGCCCGTTTACTGGCAGTTGGAGTGTGGGAATCGGGTCTTTGGTGACAAGCTCTTCCGTCATCTAACGTAGGGACTATGTTAGATGACATTACTTTCCGCATCGCGACGTGCCTCCGCTTAGGAGCGCCGTGTGTTTCTCCGCATCAATGCCGTTGTGGAGAAGCAGTTGACCGACTCGGACACCATGGCCTGTCGTGCTGCAGGAGCGCTGGGCGAATTCCACGGCACGCCAGCCTCAACGACATAATCCGCCGTGCTCTTGTCACCGCTGGTGTGCCAGCTGTGCTTGAACCAAACGGTTTGGCGCGCGACGATGGCAAGAGACCGGATGGTATGTCATTAATGCCTTGGAAATTAGGTAGGACTCTGGTGTGGGACGCAACATGCGTCGACACCATTGCCCCTACTCATATACCTGGCACGGCTGGCTGTGCCGGTGCTGCTGCAGCTTCTGCAGAGGCTCTTAAGCGGCGCAAATACTTTAATCTCATTGGAGATTATGAATTTGTGCCGTTTGGAGTCGAAACGTTTGGGCCTTGGGGTCCAAGCGCCCGCAATCTCTTCAGGGAGATTGCGAAGCGTATGGTCGACGCTTCTCGTGACCAGAAGGCTGGCCTCTTTTTAGGTCAGAGATTAATTTAAATAAATTTATAAAGAAACATTAAAAAAAAAAACTTTATTTTTGGCATGTGCGTAATGTTGGTCATAAGAGTTTTGATTTCAATTTTATAATCTTTATATTATAGTACCTATCAGAGTAGATAAAATATAAAATAGGTATACATTTGCTGCCTTAGTAGTGTAAAATGATACATCAAACAGACCTGTCAGTTATCTCACGATATAATTCTTCAATTCCGAAGCAAATGTTGATGAACTTGTTATGATAACATCTTCAGAAAGTCAAGTCGGCCATTTTGAACAAATTGTTTTTAACTTTGCAATTTATACCCTCCTGTAGCCTCCCCGATTTGCCCCCCAATGAATACGTAACGAACCCTACTGAAAAAATAATCAAAATAATACGCAAAGTTAGGACTCTGCTAATGTATTCGTCGCTTGAATGAGTATTGTATGGACTGAAAGTATGTAAACCGGATCTAAATTAGAATAATCCTACTAATATTAGAAACGCGAAAGTTTGTAAGTATAAATGGATGGATGGATCTTTGTTACACTCTCACGTAAAAACTACTGAATGGATTTTAATGAAACTTTACAATAATATAGCTTATACATCAGAATAACACATAGGCTACAATTTATAACCGACATCTACACGGGCGGATTATAAAGCTGAAGAGTTTATTGGAACGCGCTTATCTCAGAAACTACGGGTTCCAATCCATACTAATATTATAAATGCGAAAGTAACTCTGTCTGTCTGTCTGTATGTTACGCTTTCACGCCTAAACCACTGAACCGATTTTGATGAAATTTGGTATAGGGGTAGATTAGACTTTGAGAAAGGACATAGGCTATGTTTGGTCGCGATAACCGACATCCACGCGGACGGAGCCCCGGGTAAAAGCTAGTTAGAAATATGTTTGTGTTGAATAGCCCGTTTATCGAGGAAGGTTAGGATGGAAAGTGGTTACCGTGGCCTATGGACGTGTGCAACACCAGGGGAGTCACACTCGTGCAGCCGACCCTGTGAACACAGAGAGTTTCTGTGCCGTCAGTGTGGAAGACAAAGCAGGAATAGCCTTTGGTCTTCCCACTGACAGAACAAAAACTCTCCAGTGAGCTATGGCTACCCTACTCACCGCCGGGAACCAACACGAGGTTATTATGGCTGCGCTATTCCGTAGGGCGCAGGTACTTCCTCAGTCGGAGTACTCAATTGGACGGGAATACCGTCGTGTCCTACCTCCTTTAAGCTAGAGCTTCTAGCTTCAGGTTTTAAGCTAGATACAATCACGCTACTCTCCAAAGGAACAGTAATCACAAGTGTCAAGAAATCCGATATATATTCCCATACATAATTTTAAAATTAATAAATTACTTGAATTGTTTGAAGGGGCAGGTCGGCTAGTATGTATATATATAGCCTTGTCCATTAGCGGTCTGTCTATGACACTGCGGGTGTTATAGAGGTTTTAGCGAATCATTCTCAACAAAGAGGGGTCCGGGGGCTACTAAGTGGGCATTAGTGTAATAAAATTACCGGCAAGGGGTCATTTATAGGTTTCCTGTTTATTTTGCACTAGCTGTGCCCGCGATTTCGTTCATAAGGCTGAGATATGGTTTAGTTTTTTTTAGCGGGGAGCGAAGTGAATCAAATTCTTCGTCTCGAAACGGTGGTTGATTTAGCTTTTGTCTGTATTAATCTATGTGTGTGTGTTTGTTAGTTCCGTTCAAAAGGACGCATTTCTTAACTGATTTTCACCAAACTTGGTACACATGTATTTTTGATTCAAAACAACATTTGTCGAGAGGGAGAATGAGGGAGATAAAAAGGGGGCAGTTTGCTATCGCGTTATATACGAACGGATATGATTCCTATACGCCTTATAACATCAGCTATCTAGAGTAAAAATCTCTTCAAATTCCGTCCAGCCATTTCGGATATAATCCGGAATTTTTAGCTGAAATTTTGTACAGGTAATAACCTAACACACAGACTGATTTTTATTCCTGCAATAGCTTACAGAAATAGAAGCTGCCTATCAGAATTCTACACGAGCGTATCCGCGGGCTAAAACCAGCTATCAATAAACAACAAATTAAGTAACAGTTGTTTGTGCGTCCACGCTAATGAATGAAACAACAAACAATAAGGTGTCGGTACTAATTCCGTCACATTTGGGTCGAGGCGCGGCCGGAGACAGGGTGCGCCCACCCCACCTAACTGTAAAGGTGTAATTTCGAAGCTGACTGCAAACGACAACTGCAGATGCATGCAGCAGATACAGCGTACCGCGATATGTGTCGCTGCCAACTAGCTTAATCCACTGAACGCCGCCATTCAATTAACGGCCTGAATGGTAGAGAAGGCTGAATTGTGCAGCTATCACAATAAACCTATCACAAATTTTCTGTAAATACACCTCTGTCTACCCCCTCGGGGATTTACAGGTGTAAGTATATGTATGTATGTATGTATGTAATTTTCTATCTTATTTCGTGGTAGTGCCCCATCTTGCCAGCCAGGTTGTTTGATGATGTAATAAACGAGACGGCTGAATATCATTCAGGCCGTTAATTGAATGGCGCCGTTTAGTTAACTGCCTAGGCTGTTAATTGGACGGCTGATTAAGCTAGTTGGCGGTGACATATACATCATTTGTTAAAAAAAGGGATCATTCAACCATCGACGGGTTACATCGCAGTCTTCTGCTGGACATAGGCCTCTCCCAACGTTGGCAGACTCTGGCCTACTGTCTCCACGCTGGCCAGACGGGTTGGTACAGGGTTTTATTTCGAGTGTTCCTTCTCTCGCAGTGATATCGTCTGCGTATGTTTCCATTAGTTGCCTCTTACGACACCCTTGGGATTAGATGAGGTGGAGATGCTAATTGTCTTTTCCCGTCACCACACGGATGGAAAGGGAGCATTGAGAAGCCGCAATGAATAACTCTTCAGTGCTTCTGCAGTTGTCGTATGCGGTCACTTTCGGAATCGTACCTTACGGGTTTATGTAGGGTAGCTGTAGGTGTTTACTGCCTAAAAGGTTACAATGTACCCTTTTCTTGGTGAAGAATACCTCTTTAATTTAAGCAGGTTAAGGAATTGAAATGCCAAATACCTTTATAATTTAAGAAGGCTTGTTTAACCTACTTAAAAAAGGTTGGAGATTTGCGAGACCACCGTGATTTACATTTTAGGACCTGCGAGGTGTAATGATGGAACAGTCTAGTGCTATGACAGTTTCGATGCCAGCTCAGTGCAAATATTTATATGCATAAATATACTACGTGATACACCTATTACTGGTGGGACTGAAAGACACAGTTGGCGAAATGTGGGTGTTAATACACCTTTGCTTATCCCTTTGGGGATTTGATGTAAGTTTACTTAAGGCCCACTTTTCATTAAAATGGTGATTGTTTTTGACATTTGGAAGTTTGAGATTAGATTTATGTCCGTGTGGTGACGGAGAAAGAGTTAAGGTTTCACCACCCCATCTCATTTGAAGGGTGTCGTAAGAGGCGACTGACGGAAACATACGCAGACGATATCACTGCGAGAGAAGGAACACTCGAAATAAAACCCTGTACCAACCCGTCTGGCCAGCGTGGACACAGTAGGGCAGAGCCTGCCAACATTGGGAGAGGCCTATGTCCAGCAGTTGAAACGATGGGCTGAGTGATTGATCTCTTTTTATGGACAAGTCAATTTGACTTAGTCTGATGGTAATCTGAAGGCAGTCACCATTACAGACACGTAACATGTTGTCAATTTGATGAATTCAGATATTATTTCAGTTTTATAATTTTATTTTATATTATAACTGAGGTATCCGGAATCCGACATTATTAATTCTTTAGAATTATTTGACTTATATTTTTGAGCATTTTTCATTCTCAATATTCAGATAAAGTGAGGAACAGTGTGATAAGGGAACGTTGTGGTGTGGTAGAAGATGTAGTGACAAAGATAGAGAAAGGGATGCTTAGATGGTTCAGACGCGTAGAAAGGATGAGTGAAAGTAGATTGACGAAACAGATTTATGAGGCGAGAGTGAATGGGCGAGCCGGTAAGGGGCGACTTAGCCGAACGTTCTTCGATCAAATCGAAGTCGTCTTAACTAAAGGCCAGGTTAAAAGCACCCAGAACTGACGCGCTTGAATGAAAACGCTTATGAAAGTAGAAGAAGCGAAAAAGGTGTGTCAGGATCGTAGCAAGTGGAAAGAAGTGGTCTCTGCCTACCCCGATGGGAAAAAGGTGTGACCTTATGTATGTATGTAGTATTCAAATCGATTTAAAAAGAAAAAGACAAGACAAAGACAGATTTAAAAGGAGAAATTTGAATTGGTTAGAGCGAGGTCTGATAGCTTAGTGGTCTAGACCAATTCAATTTTTTCTATTGAAATCAATCTTTAGACTTCATTTATAACTTCAATAGTCAGAAAACGTGTTAATTTTTTACCCAAAAATCTGTAGGCACTCTGGCAGCCATGATACCGCATCTCAATTACTGTCAGTGCCTGACAGGCGACGGACCGACGCTCATTATTACAACGTGTATGTATAGGTCACGGGTAATGACGGAAGCCGGGATAATCTCAAATGTACCCTAATATACCTAATATAGGGTTCTTCAAGAAGGCATTAGAAGTTTTTTTACAGAGTGGACTGAAAACCCCGCTTTTGTTCTTGTCCATAGGTCTCGGTAACAACTCGCCATCAGTTGGGCCGCATGCTTATCGGGTTCCTGGAGGAACTTGTGACTTATTGATAACCGAGAGAAATCCCCGCTGTTGTTCACGTCCATAGGCCTCGGTAACAACTGGCCATCAGTTGGGCCGTATGCTTATCGGGTTCCTAGAGGAACTCGTGACTTAGTGATAACCGAATGATTAGTTTGAGCGCTACAAGTCAGAACAGTTTTAGAATAAGGTGACTGATGATTCGTATCATAATGAGATTCATGTGGGTCTCGGAGAGCACGTTAAATCGATTCGGTGTGACAGGCATAATATTTGAATGAAATTTTGATAGTGATATGGGTAATGGACTGCTGAGACGAAGTCTCGGGTTCGATCCCAGGTTTTCCATGGCACACACCAATGACGTTTCGATGCTTTTCGAAGTTATGTGTGTATTTATCGCAGGTTTATAAGTGCCCAGTTGATGGCAATAGGCTCGCCACCTATTACATTGGGACCTAAACATAAACCGGCGAAATGTGGGTGCTAGCACCTCTGCCTACCCCTTCGGGGATAAAGGCGTGAGTTTATGTTATGTTATGTTATGTTACTACGCTTACTTTTCAAATTGATTAAGATTGGAAACTACTACCTACTAACACTACTATACTATACTAAAGCCCTAAGACGGTAGTATAGGAGAATTTGAATAGCTTCAGGTGTGGCTCGGGGGCTCAGTGGTCAGAGCATTCCCCCTGTAAGGGAAAGATCGTGGGTTCGAGTCCCACCTGAGCATTCACTTTTTCCTATCTTAATCGAGGCATAATATTAATACCAGACATAAAAACAATCTTGTAGTTTGTGATAGTAGACTCCATAAAATTTGAAATTCTTTCTGGGGCAACTGTATAGGTACGCTTTTTAACAAGCTGCCTAATGAAGTTAGGGATTTACCTGTGGATAAATTAAAAAATGTATTAGGACTAAACTGCGCCAAAAAGGCTATTATAAAATCCAAGCCTATTTGGATGATAACAAGCTTGGAAATGAGCTGTACTCAACTATACTACTCAAGCAAACTATTGTATTTATATTAAATGAACTAAGCTAATATTTGTAAATAGACCAAAAAAAAGACGGGTAGCACTCTGGGAGTGCCGGCAGAAGTGAAAACTTTTCTTTCTTTCTTTTTACGTTATATACATAGAAAGATAAAAAGAACATACCATACCTATAATATAGCGCCAATCATAGAACCTATCACTAATTTTCCTTTAAATTTCTGTCAGAAGAAATGAATAAATTACAAAAAGAAAAAATAATCACAAAAAGTGTGAGAAGGCCAGGTTTAAACCCGGTACTATTTGAAACCATAAGGACTTACAGTCGAAGCGTTTACCGATAAGCTACGAAGCTATTTATCGTATTTTGCAAAATAGACAGTCTGTAGCTAATGTTGTATGACGTCAGTCGTCGGTTACAGTTGAAAAGTCAAGCGATCCTGACGCGAGTTTAACACTTGTTACCCATCCAACGCCGCTAAAGAAGTATTCACTTCAAAAAATGTTTACTGAGTTTCTTGCCAGTCTTCTCAGGTCGGGGCCGCGTTTCGAACCGGTGTGGTGTTTCATTTGCTAACTAAATTATTTTTTATTTCCTTATGGTTGCCATAAAAACATCTTCAGTATTCGTTATAGGTAGTTAGAGCTTAACCTTCAGGTGGTATACTATGTAGTTCAGCATATCTTAAAAGTTATGAATAGCTGATTAAGAATGTACAAAGTGACATGTCAGCTACAAGACGATTATAGGAACTATTTGCGGGTTCTAGTCCAGAGCGTTTGCTTTTTTCGTGTTTTTTTCGATATTAAATCATCATCATCTGAGCATTGTTCTCTGTTCCATTCAAGGCTTTCTTCATTGAAGGGTCTCCGCACTCTTCTCCATTAGAGAGGTGTCTTGGTGGAGCTCTAAACACCCTCTAATTATACCCAGGTAAACCTAGGATCACCCAATTTTCTACCATTACTAGTAACATTATAAATTATCTAGCGAACTAGGAGTATTGTGGCCTTTAGGGTACATAATACAATAAATAATTGTGGCTTTTCCATTGAAATAGGACTCAAATTTCTGAACGGAACATGAAATTGAATTTGGAACAAAAGTAAAATTGAGTTGGTAACACTGTCAGGTAGATGGGGGTAGAGGGGTCAAGTGGGGGGATGTAATTTATATTATCTTGTCCATTGTATCATAAACTTGTAAATTATTTGTCTGTACATTATAAATGAATTATGTTTGTACATATTTCAGACATGGAAATAAGATATTAGATTCTGTAATTTCATAAATTAATAGTAGATTTTACAACAAGTGCACAAAACGAACCATTTTTATCCGAGACTTTTAGCAGCCCGAGCCGGAGGCGAGGGCTGATAGTAATGTCGAGGATAAAAATGGTTTTGTGGACGAGTTATAAACTCTGCTTTTCACTTCGATTGCGAGGAAATAAAACAGTAGTATAACATTTCTTTAATTAAAATTCAAAGTAAAATTAGAACAGTTTTGGATACTGAAGGAAATTGTTTCAAGTCTTAAAAAACACATAAGGCAAAATAAATTAAAGTGAATGTTATAAAATAACAAATTCTATCTATGAACTTCTTATTGTGTTAGGCTGTATGGCTCATTTTCTTTGCCTTAATATAGATACATTTATGAGTAGATACGTTAATGCCCTTGTGCACAAAATTCGATTTTGTGCAGCCTATATCCTGCACAAATAAGCACTTTCAGAGCATGAGAAGTGAAAAATTTATTTTTATCAGATAATTCTTGTCTTTCGATGGACGCAAAAACTACTAATTTTGATAACATAACATAACATAACATAAACTCACGCCTTTATCCCCGAAGGGGTAGGCAGAGGTGCTAGCACCCACATTTCGCCGGTTTATGTTTAGGTCCCAATGTAATAGATGGCGAGCTAATGCCATTAACTGGGCACTTATAAACCTCCGATAAATACACACATAACTTCGAAAAGTATCGAAAAATCATTGGTGTGTGCCATGGAAAACCTGGGATCGAACCCGAGACCTCGTCTCAGCAGTCCATTACCCATACCTCTAGGCTACCGCGGTTATTTTGATACAGTTTTTTATTAGAAGAAAGGACTTGCTCAGACTTAAAATCGGTTGAGTAGAATCGGCGATATTACTAAGTCACAATTAACGAAATCCACGCGGGCGGAGCCGCGGGCTAGTAATTAATACATTTTCATAAGTATGATCCCCATCGGCCAGCTATCCTTTACCGATTTACAATATCACCTGATTTAAATCGCACATTAAATTCGTCGTGATTAGGTCATCCAAATAACTCCACATTTAATTTAAACAATTTAAAAACTCATACGGCCTATGACAGGTGCTTTTAACCTAATTTTTTCATATAGCAACATTACCACGCGTAGACAATTATTCTTTTTTTAATTACACCGTTTATATGCGTGTGGAGTATAGACAATTTGTGGTTTTTTCGGACCTATATAATATTTGTTTAAATATGCCTCCGTGTTGTCACGACTATTATAATAATACATGTTACATAATATTTATGTAAACTGGAGTGTTTTTGTGCTGTCAGTGGGAAAACCAAAGGCTTGTCCTGCTTTGTTTTCCACACTGACGGCACAGAAACTCTCTGTGCTTACAGGGTCGGCAGCACGAGGTGTGACTCCCCTGGTGTTGCACACGTCCATAGGCCACGGTAACCACTTTCTATCAGGTGGGCCCTATCTGCAGCAAAATGTTGCAGTGGGATAAAAAATACCTACTATTATAAAATTGAAAATTAGTTTTGTCTGTACATTGCAGAGATTTAAAAAAGAACTTGGGGTTTTTAACACCCCTCAAGTGGCTGAAAAGCCCGCGACCAACGTAATAAGGGTGGTTACCGTGTCCTATGAACCTTCTAATGGGGCTTCTTGAAGAACCCCATATTGTAGTCGCTTGGGAAAACCACAGCAGGGAGTTCATTCCACAGTTTGAGCGTGCGTGTGATGGCGTTCCTTTCATACCTGACTGTGCGAACCGTTTCGGATTGCTACGGGTGAGAAAAATTAATGATTCTGAACATTTACTCGTGATGGACGCAAAAACTTCAGGGCGGATATTGATGTGGTTTTAGAAAGGCCTTTCAATCAATCAATTAGCTTTGATCTACTGTGTCCATGCTGGCCAGACGGGTTAGTACAGGGTTTTATTTCGAGTGTTCCTTCTCTCGCTGTGATTCGTCTGCGTATGTTTCCGTCAGTCGCCTCTTACGACACCCTTCGGATGAGATGGGGTGATTGTAATTGTATTCTTGCTCCGTCACCTCACGGATTAGAAGGGTCCTACTTGACACTAAAATCTTTGATTGTTTGATCGAAATCGGTTGAGTAGAATCGAAGATATGACCCAAAGTTGAGATAACATCCACGCGGACGAAACCGCAATTTTAAGCTAGTTTTTAATGAAATTATTTTTGTTAGTAGGTACGTTAATTGGGTTAGGGCGGGTTGGGCGTGCCCTAGTTAGGCAAAGGATGGGCATTTCATGAATTTTTGGACATGACTTGAAATATTAATGCATAAGTAAACGAGGACAGTTTGTTTGAACATACATCACGAATGAAAATCGCTAAAAGGGTAGATAGAGATATATTAATATGTAAGTTTCTGTTTCACCAATTATGATTTTCGTTACCAGGCAAAAAGTGTGAGCTTAAACTAATAATACTGATGAAGTGTCCTTTAGTAGCTATATCATTGCGATTTAAAGAGTCGTTACGGGTAGTTGGGAGCTCTCAAAAATCCAACAACTGCCCCTCTAGACAAATGGCAATTCGCTAACCGGCGTTTGGTGGAATAGAATGACGAATATATGGGATTTGACGTATATGACAGTCGTTAACGCTTGTCGAATACGTCAAATCCCATACATTCGTCATTCTATTCCACCAAACGCCGGTTAGCGAATTGCCACTTGTCTAGAGGGGCTGGTCTAACTGCAATGCTTCGATATCGCCTTTGGGTTGTGTGGCCGCCTGCTTACTGTGAACCAATCGCACTGCACCATTATTTCGATCCACGTTTTCGTTACGAATTTGAATGTTAATCGTGCTCGGGGCACAGATAGCAGTCGCTTCACGAAAAACATCGAAGTACAGCCAAATCCGCAGTTAGACTGGTGAAAAGCGGACCCCAGACTCCAAGTTGAAAAGCTTAGGATGCGACTGGGATTAACGCTGGGATGAAGAAGACTCGCCTAATCTTGGTTATTACGCTAACAACGTAATACCACTCCTAATACATGTTTAGTTTTATTATAGAGATTATGAAAAAAGAAGAAACGACGAACGTGGTTTGCCAACCCCATTTACTCTGGGTAAAAGGCGTGATTGGAAAAGGTTATGATTTATCTCAAAAAAGGTAGGATACGGCGGTATTCCCGTCCAATTGAGCAGCCCGACTGGGGAAGTACCTCCGCCCTGCCAACTGAGGTGGCAGACAAGCACGCAGCCCATCTGATGGAAAGTGGTTATCGTGGCCTGCCTATGGAAGTGTGCAACACCAGGGAAGTCACATTCGTGCTACCGACCCTGTAAACACAGAGAGTTTCTGTGCCGTCAGTGTAGAAGCCAAAGCAGGAATAGCCTTTGGTGTTCTAAAAACTCTCCAGTGAGCTCCGGCTATCCTCACCGCCGGGAACACAACATGAGGTTATTATGACCGCGGTATTCTGTAGAGCGGAGGTACTTCGTCAGTCCGACTGCTCAATTGGAACGGGAATACCGTCGTGTCCTACGTCCTTGGTCATTACACAACGTGGAGCTGACCTGATGTGGGCGCCTGGCGCGGTGGTTCAACTATAAGTCAATAAATGAATATCGGACAGGCCCAGGGCACCCAAGGCATGCAAGATTACGTACTTTTTTATTACTGCAGACAAGGTGTGTGAAAATTTTAAATAAACTCACCAAACTTTAGAATATAGGGAGCCGATGTCTAAGACTAACATAAATAAATTACCTGGAAAAGAAGAAAAACAGAATTATTAATCATTTTATAATGTACACATTACAAGGTGAAGCAACACTAGCCAAGCCGGGACCGGCGGCTTAACGTGCACTCGGATATATGCAAGTATTTGCACTGAACGGGAATCGAATCCGCAATCGAAGCCATCGAATGCACTACAGCCTTACAGAGGCTATCATGAACTTAGAACCTAATATTAAAACTTCATAACAGTAGATCAAAATTGAATCGCGCAGAAGCATGACACACCAATGTAGAACCGTTCAAAAATATATAGCACAGCCATTGAAATTTCACGGCTTCTAAGAATGCCATGGTAATTTTTATAGTAGGGGCGCCGTAGAAGAAAATTTGGTAGTTATTCGAGCGTGTTAGATTAATATAGGAGATACCTTACATACAACAAGAACCTCAAGTCAATAAGAGCTTAGAATTTACACGTACGCGTCAGATTAAGAGAAGGTAGGTTAGTTACTAATTAACAAGTGTCAATTTTGCTAATAAGCGTAACCTAAGGGCGTGGGAAGGTTGCAAAGTTGCAAAAAAACAATGTTTGGATTTACTTGAGCGTGGTCGTTTTTTAAATTATTATTTAAGAGTTAAAGAGACTTAAATATCTGAAAAATATTGAATTAGACCAAAGTAATCCAAAACCTTAATTATGATGCATGATGTATGTATTTATTTTTATGATGTTACTAGCTTTTGCCCGAGTCTCCGCCCGCGTGGATGTCGGTAATCGCTATAATATCGGTTATCGTTATAAATTGTAGCCTATGTGTTATGATGTATGAGCTATATTATGGTCAAGTTTCATTAAAATCCATTCAGTAGTTTTTACGTGAAAGAGTAACAAACATCCATCCATATTTACGAACTTTTGCGTTTATAATATTAGTAGGATGTAGGCGCTTTCCCCACCACAAAATGTAAACATTATATACCATTGTTCTTGCTATCATCTAATCTACCAATTCTAACAGGTTTCCACGACGATCGAGTAACTACACATTTAGCATCGTCACCTCCCCTACTATTAACTCTAAAACCATGACACGTAATAATACTCTTTGCACAGAAGTCTCCATAAACAATATTCTACGCCCATAGACACCGTTATACGTTCCAATTCGCGATTAGAGACAGTAATTACTTTTGTCATCGCGTGTGTCATGCAATATGGCCGCCACGCGAAACGAAATTTAAAATACATCCGCGTTTATATGTTCAATCATGAGTCTAGACTTGGTATAATTAGGGTTTTATTGTAAATTCTAAGCACATGGGCTTGGTATTGGACATATTTTTGGAATTTTCCGATGAGCTCTTCTAATAAGTCCCACCCTCTCCTTTCCTACACAGGACCTAGATGTATGCATACGGTGCAGAATATTCCATCAAGAACCAAGCAGTTCGGTGACTCTTTCCTTTGCCGCTCCATTACGACCTCGAATTCATTGCCAGCTAACATTTTTCCTTCCTCATACAATTCTAGGTTGTTTAATCGGGGCGGGAAAAGGCATCTAATAAGGCTGAGGTATTAAAAATAAAGCAGTTCCGTATTTCCTTTTTTGTCAAACGATAAAGGATCCCGTGTCCTAATATGCCGTGTTGGTTCCCGGTGCAGTAGAATAGGGCTAGTCCATCTCTTCTCGTGGGTGTATTAGAAGGCGACTAAGGGATAGGGCTGTTCTACGGCTGACAGTAAGCATATAGCATGACAATGTAGCCGCTGATAGTAATACACTCACCGCCTATTACGACGGAAACCGAAAATCATAATTGGCAAAATGTAGTTACTGATACACCTCTACCTATCCCTTTGAAGAATTACAGGCGTGAGTGTATATTTTTATTGTCCTCCAAGCCTCAGACAAAAAAAATCTCGCCATATTTAATTAAGTAAATAACATGAAGCGACATAAACTTTGAGCTATACATAAAATTGTTCAAAAAATAAAACAAATGTACGACTTTTCGTGTCAACTTGTTTACGAGGTGGGGACAGAAGAACGGGCGCGGCAGTAGGGTGGCCAACCTGCCCGTATTTCACCGGACATCCCTTATTTTTAAGTGAATTTATTTGTCTCATAGGGACTTGTCCCATATTTTGTTAAACACACTCATTAACGAAAGTGTATGCTGACCACCAAAGTTTGAAGGTTGTGCATAGAGTTTTAAGTTTGTTTCCGGGTTTAAATGGTTTTCTGCTGTTTTAAATATAACCGAACCTAACCTATTATATATTGAAGTATTGCAATTAGACCAGTTGTGTGACTTTTTAGGGTTTCAACTATCCGTAACGACTGCCATAGATGTTTAATATGACAACTAGGATCGACGGCTTAGCGTGCTCTCTGAGACACACCCAGACCAATGCAAATAGAAATAGTCATGCATACAAATGCATATTAGCAATGAGCAGGAAACGAACATGCGTTCTCTACGTAGCAGTTGCGTTCACTACCACCACGGCAAAGAGGCTGTCATGAGTATTGGCAGGAGCTAAAATGACTAGTCCATTTAGGTTAAAAGCTCTTAAAATATCGATAAAAGCTTTAGGATTGTGCTTTGAAATGGAAAAAAATAGTTGGTCACCCTACCGTGGTAAACCACCCCTTAGGAATGCTTGATGTACTGGTTTTTCCAGTACAGTAATAAATTTGGTACACAGGATCTTTAAAGGAATTGAGCGGATGTAATTGAAATATCCATAGCGTAAATAATTCTAGTAGAAATTTGCCATTTCTCGAAAGTGGTAGCAAACTGGGGGGTGAAATTTGATAGCACAAATTGCGGCCGGGTGGTACCACCGTGCACGATTGCGAAAGACCCTCTATAGTAATCCAATCTCGGTTGGATTGCGTTCAGGGGTCAGCAAGTGCATAGCCGGGCAGGGGGGGTGTGGTCGCAGCACTAGTGGGACCTGTGGGTGTCACGCTGTGCGCAAACGACAATCCTCCTTTGATGTGGCCGTCAAGCTGAGTGCCACCATTGTTAACATGGTACGTGTATGTAATGGTGACTATCTTTCCTGAGACTGCCTTCAGCTTATCATAAGGCGAGGTCAAGTCTAATTGATGTGTCCTATATATATAAAAAAGGCTGACTTCTGGTTGGCAGGTCAAACTGAAGCCGCCTTTAATACAGCCCAAACAACCAAGCCACATTGTATTTACGCAGACTCGTTTCTCAGCACACGTGTTTCCTTCTTCCTACAGCCCCGGGTCCTTTAAGCGGGGCGTGAAAAAGCATCTGATGAGGCCGTCAAGCTGAATGCCAGCATTGTTAACATGGTACGTGTATATAATGGTGCCCTCTTTCCTGAGACTTTGCCTTCAGCTTACTATCAGGCGAGGTGAAGTGATTTTGACATGCCCTATTTAAAAATAAGTATTTTAACTGCAATATTAATCTGTATGGTGACGTAGAAAGAATACAAGTATCACCACCCCATCTCATCCGAAGGGTGTCGTAAGAGGCGACTGACGGAAACATACGCAGACGATATCACTGCGAGAGAAGGAACACTCGCAATAAAACCCTGTACCAACCCGTCTGGCCAGCGTGGACACAGTAGGGCAGAGCCTCCCAACATTGGGAGAGGCCTATGTCCAGCAATGGACTGCGATTATAATATTGATACAACCTACATATTATATCTAACTTATAATGTCTATCATATAAGATAATGATGCTTTTATTTCTATTATAAACCTTTCACATAAAATCATTCATTGGCCGCCATAGATTTTAGACATAAAGGAAATTCATATGAGCAACCGTTAAGCGAAGTGAATGGGCTGTAATTATTGAATAAGATAGAGAAAGTCGGATTCGTGGCCAATTTAGTTGAGTGGTAATTCAATAAGATATGATATCGCAAATATATTCGTGAATTGAGGGTACTTAGAGATTTTTAAGAGGGTAATGTGCAAAGAAAAAAAGCCCTTAAACTAATGAAGGCTTTATAACGTTGGGTTGATTTTCCTTTCAGCGGTTAATGTCGCTTAAAACGTTCTTTTATTTATTATATAGGTGGCCCTCTTTCCTGAGACTTTACCTTCAGCTTACCACCAGGTGAGGCGAAGTCATATTGACGTGTCCTATTTAAAAAAAAACCCATTTGAATTTACAAGTGGGAATATTTGTATAGGTATGTATTAAAAATATAATCTTGTCTACATTAACTCCTAAAGAAACAAGAGGGTGCAGTGTTGCCAACAAATAGAATTAACTTAATATTTAAATGGCAACATTAGTCACCCAATAAAACCGTGACAGTCAAAATCCTTGCTTATCTATTATTATTAAATGACATTTACAAAAATAATTGCTTCTAACACGTTTTAACACCTTTTTATACCCCCTGTGGTGATTAATAGTAACTCATTATGGTCTATTGAGGGGTGAAAATGAACCATTAGTTATGAATAAAGGTAAATGAAGCGTTCGCTTTATTTGATGTGTTTGTAAATGTATTTTTTTTTTGTGAAAGAGCCAGGTAAAACCCGGGTGTCATATGAACATCTATGGCAGTCGTTACGGGTAGTTGGTGCCATAAAAAGTAAATCCACTAACAGCACTGATGGCACAGAAACTATATATATTCTAACAGGTTCGGCAGCGCAAGTGTGACGACCCTGGTATTGTACACGTCCATAGACCACGGTAACCGCTTTCATCAGGTCGGCTGTGTGCTTGTTTGCCACCTACGTGGTATAAAAAAATACTTAGAACATATCTAAGTGTTGCTGTTAGACCAGTTGATGGACTTTCACATATCACATGGCAGTCGCTTAAAACAAAATTCAACCGCGTCACTGTTGGACTGTAAGAGGGAATAAAGTCTCGAATGTGCCCGAGACTAGCACAAAGATGATGATGAAAACATGACTTTTTTAACGAGTCAAATCCCACCAATTTTTTTTAGTTTTTTTAGTATTGCCTCTAACCATTCCTGCAAAATTTAATTGACGTGACCACAGTGTTAATGAACTCGAAAGTTTGAACCCTGAACCTCTTGATCACCCAACTATATAACCACTAAACTATCGACGCATATCCAAACTAATATTATAAATGTGAAAGCGTGTCTATTTGTCCGTCTTTCACGCCAAAACCACTGAACCGATTTTGATGAAATTTGGTATAGAGGTAGATTAAACCTTGAGAAAGGACATAGGCCATGTTTGGTCGTGATAACCGACATCCACGCGGGTGGAGCCGCGAGCAAAAGCTAGTTCATAATAAACTTACATACACACACAAACAATCATGACGAAAGGGTCAAGATAGGTCGCCATTTACTTTCTCTCATCTTCAAACGTCCGCGTCCATTTTGAATTTTTAATTTTACATAGATAGAAAGTTGTTCCTATGAAAGGCATTATCAACACGCGTCAATACAATTCATTATCTATAAATATGTATAAAATTGTATATAATTACTGGTGTATGTACAGTCAACATCACGAACCAACGACCATCAACTTTCAAGCTTATACTTTTGATCTAATACAAATTTAACTGCTTTTTCAACTATCTCATCAACTGCTCTTCGACTATAAAATTTGCTTTCCAAGTGAACCACTGCCTCAGATACTATTGATTTTAAAGCTTTCTCCAGATGGTTCTGAACATCGTTTAACATAGTATTTTGCAATTTTTGTAAGTCGGTTATTAGTTTAGTTCTCAATGCATCTACATATGCTTTGTTTACTGCATCATCTGCATCTTGAGGAGGTTTGACCCCTGTTAGCTTCGATGTCTTCAAATCGTAATCACCATTTTCAGATTTTAGCAATGCATTATCATAAAATCCAAGCAATTCTGATATACGTAATCGCTTATGAATATAATGACCAAATTTGTCTACATTCATATTTAAGATGTATTGTGTAGAACGGTGTACAATAAAATGATGCACATTTCTTATTAGTAAATCTATTTAATGATTTTGCTTTCACGTAGTTCTTCAACGATAGATATTATTTCATTATCTAGTCCTGTGTTGCCAGCATCTCGAGAAGCAATTAATAACTTTAATCTATCAACCAATTCATTTGGATCATCCCAATATACAAAATCTGTGTTTTTTTTCCACATTTTCGTTAAAGGTAATCCTTTTCCTACTTTTGGTTCACAGCTTGGACTTTTACTTTGTTGATCGAAAAGAGGTTTAATAACTTGCATATATTTTTGTCCTTTATTACTTTTAATTGGTTTTCTTGAATCAAAATCGCGACGATGTGCATTTGTTACAAGTAACATCGACTTATAATTTTGCATGTCATAGTCTGTAACAAAGCTCAGATCAACGTCTTTTTTTAAGAGCAACTGTCGCAAGCCAGGTGTACATTTGTATTTGTGTCCGGCTACAGTAATAACGTCGTCACCAATCGTTATACTAGAGGAACCTAACATTAACTTTCCACATTCATTTCTTACACCAAATGGCACATCCGCTAATATTTCTGAAGATAATGACCAAGATGATACATCATGATTTGGATTAGTATCGACTAATGACTGAAATGAAGAGTCAATATCGGTTTCCGATTCGTCACTGGTATCATTTGTTTCTTTTATATCTTTATCTTTATAATCTTTCTGTAAGTCGTGGTTGAAAGGTTGATCATGAAATTCTCCTTTTTCTTCTTTTTTTGTTAGAGCTAGTTGGTGATTGGTGTTGGCTATTAAATTAAGAGATTCTGTAACAGGCTTAAAAACTGTATCAAGCACTTGTCTGTTATTATCTTCAAAATCCTTCATGTTACGTATTTTTTTTTTTACAGCTTGTGTCGCATCTACAATTTGTCTTTTCAATGATTTTTCCATCATGTATAATAGATGGTAATCGGATAAGAGTTGATTAAAGAATAACAAGAAAGTGAAAGCAGTCTATTTAAATATTCAAATTTTATCTAATTCTACAAAAGTGTCAAAAATTTTTCTATAGCAGCCGTTGTTTTTAGGACAGTCTTTATTAATCACAACATAGTCATAAGGCTCTTTCCATATTTGAGAACACATGGTACGAAATTCCAACCACGTCATGTCATTTCTGTCATGTCAGTGTTAACATGTTCTTCATAAACATGTTTCAAATTAATTTCGTCTTGCTTAAAAAGCACAATTAAGTTAGCGTTATCTCTTATTAGTTGTTTAGGTATTTTGCTATATGTTTGATTTAAATAAAAACTGTCAATCAATTTATGTCTCCCCATGGCAAAATAATCACGCATATTACTTTGATTTTCACATGCTACATCGTCAAAAATAATCACTGAATTAGGTTTTGCATCTGACACTTTCATAACGTCATCATTTGCTTGATATTTCTGAAAAGTGATTCCTGGTACTCCTCGTAAAACCTTTTCTAAAAAAATGTACTTTGGTTGATATAGAGTTTTAGAATATACATAAACATTTTGAAATGTCAATCCATTTTCGTGCAAAAGGAGACCAATTAACAAATTGGTTTTTCCACAATTTGATGGTCCGCAAATGATGCAACGTACTGTATTCGGCAATAATTCTCCGTGGCGTAACTTGATTTTTGGTAAATCATTACAGATTATACTAATCTGTAACGATTTTGCTTGTTTAATGAATTTCATGTTTGATGCAATGCTGATGGACTGGTTATGAACAGATGTAATTATGACATTATGTATTTATAACCGTAAATAGTTAAACCAATCTGCTTACAGACAACGCAATAGGTAAACGTAAGACTGTACTGTTTATGAAATGACTCTATCGCTAACTAACAGAGCATCTTTCAACGCAATTACGACGCAGGGGATCGCAGAGAGCCGACGGAACGGTAATGTATTGAACGACATTAAAATGTGGAACGTTGGTTTATTACAGTATGTTATTGGGCATTACTAGACCGCTCGCAGGAGCCGAGGCGACTGAGAGTGGTCTAGAATGCCCAATAATATACTACTGGTTTATTTTGATTTTTATGACATTGTAAATTTTGTACCGAACGGGAATATAACCTGCGACCATGCGACAGAAAACACGAGTTAGAGAAATCCTATATACCTATGTGTATGTGTACAATTCTAATTACACAAACGTCCGCCAGTTAATTGTCTATGCTGATTGCAGAATGCATACGATTATCTGTGGATTACATCTATGCAACACAATTTACAGTTATATACACTATGTCGTAAAATAATATGACTTATATATACATCCATACTAATAATATTATAAACTAGCTGTTGCCTGCGGCTCCGCCCGCGTGGATGTCGGTTATCGCCTATAATAGTGTAGTATTATAGTGTTGAGTCAACGCTATTTTTCTGAAAATAAAAGTAGCCTAAGTTACTCTTTATTAAATCAGCTACCTGCCAATAAAAGTCCCGTCAAAATCGGTCCAGCCATTTCAGAGATTAGCCGGAACAAACAGACAGACAGACAGACAAACAAAAACTGTAAAAAATTGTTGTTTTGGTGTACCAAATTATATTCATAGACATATTGTAAAAAAGTATAAAATACATATAGGAAAATGTATGTGTGTGTCTGTTTGTTAGTCCGTCTTTAACGTCTAAACCACTGAATCGATTTTGATGAAATTTGGTACAAGAGAAGATTAGACCTTGAGAATTTTGGATGTCTTCAAAACCAGAGTAAAAAGCTTAGTTCTTAGCAAGCGTGCCGCTTCCCCATCGATCACATCGTCACTTAATTACCATCAGGTGAGAAGTGGTCAAACGCGAGCATATCATCCACAAAAAATACTACTTGAAAAATGTCAACCAAGTACGATTTAGACTCGCATACGAAGGGTTTTTTCAAACTATATAATAGGTATGAAATTGCCGTTTTATTGAAGAAATTGGAGGAAACCCAATTTGCAGTACTAACATTTACACAACATCTCACAACAACAATCATTTCTATAACAATCAATCAACATCATACATTTTTACACAACAAATCCAAATTTTATGACTATTTTCAGAGTGAATGATGTAATAAAGGTAATAAAATGTTATAAAAGATGCTGTTCTTGCTTAGGTTCAACTTTAAAAAAAAGTATAAATAATGGAAATAGCTATTAAATTACAGGGATAACGAACTCATGAATCTGTTGGAAAATTTAGGCAATTTCATATGTAACGACCTAATAATTGACCTCATACATCATCTGTGAAAACTTCAAGTGTCTAGCTATCACGGTTCATGAGATACAGCCTGGTGACAGACAGACAGACAGATAATCATAATCATTTATTTGCGAAAATGGGTAGGTACATAAGGTGTTTACATGAAATATTTAATTTTTGAACAGCCAAATTCCGACATGCAAATATAGGTACTATTTAAATAATACAATGAACTACAACACAATCATTTCAACTTGCATAATTAGTGATTAATAACAATGTCAATAAAAAACAAACCATAATCAATGTCATAATGAATAAGATTGAAACATAATACAATTGAGGTGAGTATACCGAATAGAAAAAAATCCACAAGAAATCCAATTTTCATAAAATTAATAACAATAATGTCAATAAATATGTAATGTCATAATGAATAAAATTTCGATTTATATAATGGTAATTATGTCAATATTTCAAGCAGTAAATAATATCCGACAGAGGAGTCTTAGTAAAAGGGTTTCATTTTTACGAACATAGTATAAAACAAAGTCGCTTTCTCTGTCCCTATATCCCTTTGTATGCTTAAATCTTTAAAACTACGCAACGGATTTTGGTGCGCTTTTTATAATAGATAGAGTGATTCAAGAGGAAGGTTTATATGTATAATACTTGTTTAATATAGTAGAGGGTGCAGCGGGAACATGATTTGACGCCACGCGGGCGGAAATATATTGGCGGTACGAAGTTCGCCGGGTAAGCTAGTTTATAATATTCTAGCTTTGATGTCGGTTCCACGGCTCCGCTAGCTACCAACCGCAGGCTATTAGGCGGTACGTGAGGGTTTTTAGTCGGTAGGAGTCCGGCATAGCATCCAGGAAGGATTTTCCCTCACGTTAAAAAAAAAAAAAAAAAAAGCCTGGATGTCGGTTATCGCTATAATATCGGCTATCGTTATAAATTGTAGCCTATGTGTTATTCTGATGAATAAGCTATATTATTGTAAAGTTCCATTAAAATCCATTCAGTAGTTAGTACTTGAAAGAGTAACAAACATCCATCCATGCATACTTACAAACTTATGCGTTTATAATATCGGTTCGGGCTGAAATTTGGCATGTTATGACGTAGGCATCCGCCAAGAAAGGATTTTGATTAATTCTACCCCCAAGGGGATAAAATAGGGGATGAAAGTTTGTGTAAAACTTTGTCAATTGTAAACCAATCGGGCTGAGACTTTGCATGCATAAAGCTACTATGTTGACTCAACACTAAGCGATAAACGATATACAAGCGGGCGGAGCCGCGGGCAATTTCGTATAAAGTTGTATGTAAAGGTGCAACCGTATCTCTTTCATATAAACTACCATCCCCTGTTTTAACCCCAAAAAGGGGGATGATTTCTAAGTGTCATCCACATCATCTATAGAGCATACATCATACATTTTAAATTTCAAGTCTCTTACTTCAAAAACATAGAACTTTCTTACAAACTCCCAATCTCAGTTTTACCCCCTTAAGGGTGGAGTGTCGTAAAATCCGTTCTTTTTTTTTTTTTTTTTTTTTATATAGGACTCGTCAATTTGACTTCACCTCGCCTGATGGTAAGCTGAAGGCAAAGTCTCAGAAAAGAGGGTCACCATTACAAACACGTACCATGTTAACAATGGTGGCACTCAGCTTGACGGCCTCATCAGATGCTTTTTCACGCCCCGCTTAAAGGACCCGGGACTGTAGGAAGAAGGAAACACGTGAGCTGGCAAGGAGTTCCAGGTCTTAATGGTGCGACAAAGAAAGGAGTCACCAAACCGCTTGGTTCTTGAGGGAATATTCTGCACCGTATACGGGTGACATCTAAGCCCTGCTCGTGTTGTCCTATGTAGGAAAGGAGAGGGCGGGACCAGTTGGAAGAGCTCATCAGAACATTCACCATGGTAGAGACGGTAAAATACTGCCAAGGATGCAACATCTCTACGCATCTGCAAAGGCTCAAGGGTGCTTGTGACCTCGGGATTCCCAATAATGCGGACCGCACGTCGCTGCAACCTGTCGAGAGCATCTAATAAGTACTTTGCGGAGCCATCCCAGAGATGCGAGCAGTATTCCACGCAGGACCGAATTTGGGTCTTGTATAGAAGACACCGCTGCTCCGGCGTGAAAAACCGTCTCACTCTGTTCAAGACTTCGAGTTTACGCGAGGCTGTTTTGATGATACTCTCGATGTAGTTTTTGTTATTAAGTTTGCAGCGAACATCCATACCGAGGATAGTCAGGTTGTCCTGCAGTGGCAGTGGAGTGCTCTGAAGAGTGGGAAGGGGAAGGAAAGAAGATACCTTTGCTGTGAACGCACATGCCTGTGTCTTCTTGGCATTGAACTCGACCAGGTTCTCAGAGCCCCATTGGGAAATGTTGTTCAGGATCCGGTCAAGCTCAGTGACAAGAAGCTGCCTTTTATCTGCGATATCCGACTGCTTATCCGCAGGACGTTCATGATAACTCCCGTGCAAAGTGCTATCATCTGCATAGCAATGAATGCTGCCGGTAGACAGCATGTCATTGATATGCAGAAGAAAGAGAGTAGGGGACAGGACGGACCCCTGCGGCACACCAGCATTTACCTGCAAGAACTCCGAGGCGCGTCCATCACAAAGGACGCGAATACGGCGATCCTGCAAGAAGCTAGCAACCCAGTTGCATAGTCTAGGGGGCAGACCGAAGGCTGGTAGCTTGGAAAGAAGCGATTTGTGCCAGACTCTATCGAAAGCTTTGGCGATGTCAAGACCAATTGCCAGTGACTCGCCGTGCTTGTCCATAGCCTCACCCCAAAGATGGGTAACATACGCCAGAAGATCACCCGTTGACCGTTTCGGCCTGAAGCCATATTGCCGGTCATTAATTAGGGAGTGATCTTCAAGGTGACGCATGAGCTGTTTGTTAATTATGTGCTCGAACACCTTGCACAGCACTGAGGTGATGGCTATGGGTCGATAGTTAGTCGGGTCTGAGCGATCCCCTTTCTTGGGGATCGGCTGTACATTCGCCTCCTTCCAAGCCGAAGGCACTGTACCCGAGCTGTAGGACAGCTGGTACAGCCGCGCAAGCATTGGAGACAACTCCGCTGCACATTTTTGTAGAACCACTGCCGGAATACCGTCCGGACCACTGGCTTTCCGTACATCGAGTGACTGCAGCACTGCACGGACATCGCGTTGCCTGATACGAATATCAGGCATTGCATGGTCACTGATCGGTAGTGTCGGTGGCTGCATGCCACAATCATCGATTCGGGAGTTGGCCGCAAAGAGATTAGCCAGCAAATTTGCTTTCTCTTGCGACTCATGGGCCAGGGATCCTTAGCAAATGTCTATAAAGAATATACCTGCCATATTTAAAATTTGTAGGTCTTACAAAAAAATATAAATAATTATCTTTTACTTCAAAAATTAGTATAGAAGCCGCCATTTAAATAAACATAAAGGTCTGCTCCAGTCATAGACCAACCCACATTCATAATTAAACAAATTATTTTCTCACAATCCTTGTATAATATTTCTTTAAACCATTTAAGCGAAATAAAATAAAGATCGTATCATTTAAACGTCAACGAGCTCAAATCTGAAATGGCGGGAACAGTGACAGCTGTCAACGATGCAAGATGGCCGCCACGGCGTCATTAGCGAGGCAAAGGATTAATTCTATTATGTCTATGGGGACCTTTTTTGTAGAACGCTGACTGACCGCGTTAAAACCGTGTTGTATTCGTCGGTATTCTATTTGAAACCCTTTTATGCGAATCCGTGAATGTTTTGTAGCGAAATTTTGGTAATTAGTGGTCGTACTAGCGGGAATTAAAGAGATTTACAATTATCATTATCTTTTTTTTTTTAATTTGTTAGGAATTACTTATGTTGTGTTGTGTTCAACTAACACGCCAATATGACTTTAGCTCGCTTGTAAAGTTGCAGGCAGTCTCAGGAAAGAGGGCACCATAACAGACACCAACAATGTTACAATGGTGGCCCTTAGCTTGGCGGCCTCATCAGTTGATTTTTCATACCCGGGAAGAAGAGAAGATGCGTGGTGGTAAATAATTCCATATCTTCTTCATCCTAGCGTTAATCCCAGTCGCATCCGATGCTTTCAACTCGGAGTCTGGAGTCCGCTCTATCTAATCGATTAAGATAGGAAAAAGTGAATCACTCAGGCGGGACTCGAATCCGCGATTTTTCCCTTACAGGGGGAACGCTCTGACCACTGAGCCACCGAGCTAGGCCCGAAGCAATCCAAATTCTCCTGTACATCCGTCGCCCAAAGACAGAGCCATCTACCGACACTCGTATGAACTATCAGAAACAATGAATGATGTCACAATCAATCAGGAATCAGGCGTAGCTATGCGCGTCAGAGCATTCCCTCTGTAAGGGAAACATCGCGGGTTCGAGTCCCGCCTGAGCGATTCACTTTTTCCTATCATAATCGATTTGAAAAGTTAGCATACTCTCTTCAAAATTCAATCCGCTTTATCTAGTCTAACTGCGGGTTTGGCTGATCTTTGGTATTTTCCGTGAAGCGACTGCTACCTGACCTCTACAATCCATTAATGATATCGAAGCTCTACAGTTTAACTAAAGTAAAGAATTTCATATCTCTAGAAAATAATATATCTCCTAAAATACTCAGTACCTAACAGCAATCGTTTGTATGCCATAAAAGAAAGTATGTCTGATATCTCCCATGATATAAGCTGTCTCGCCTTGTCCCCGTAAGCGAGCTGTAGTGAACATAACGACGCAAACAATATGTGGGAATACGTTACGTCACAATACAGTATTCATCACAGACTCGAGTGAGCTAGATGTAGTATGAGAATCGGGTGTGTCATTTTTATGACACATTGATAATTTCTCAGCCCGCTAGACAAGTGGTAATTTTTTGGCCGGCGTATTGTAGAGAAAAATGTATGGGATTGACACGTATTTTTAAGTTAATAACCACAGAAATATATTAGGATATAACGGCCATAAGCAGTGTTCACCTGCATGTCGCGTGTGGCGACTTTTTCACTGTAAATTAATACTCACGAGAGTTAATAAATCACTACATAGTATAAAACATTGTCGCTTTCCCTGTCCCTATATCCCTTTGTATGCTTAAATCTTTAAAACTACGCAACGGATTTTGCTGCGGTTTTATTAATAGATAGAGTGATTCAAGAGGAAGTTATATATGTATAATACATGTTTAATATAGTAGAGGGTGCAGAGGGAACGGGATCAGATGCCACGCGAGCGGAAAAATATTGGCGGTACGAAGTTCGCCGGGTCAGCTAGTACTTTTATATTTCAAATTGACTTCTCCATTTTTATTCTACAGTTGGAAAAAGCACAATATGGCATATTCACGGTATTTTGTAAAGAGTAAGCGTTCGAAAGTTGCTGTCTCATAGGACAAGAATTGACTAAAAAGTTGCCACACGTTTCCCACGCACATAGCCATGCCATCATTTCTGTGTCTATGACAGTTGTCAATGTCTGTCAATTCCATACATTATAATGTTCACTATTCTATTCTACAAATGTATTGCAGCACCCCGATGCTAATTATCACGGGTAGAGAGATATACATTCACGCTTGCATGTTCCCGTAGGGGTAGCTAGAGGTGTGTTCACCATTCATACAATCCTTAGTTCTCTAAACAGGGTGTTCTAAAACATCCGTTTTCATCAAGGTGGGGACCGATATTCTTGGGTCAGCATCTGAAATAAAGGCCGAAATATTATTTGAACCGTTCAGGATGGGACAGAAGTTTAAAGCACAGTCTCAGGAAAGAGGGTCACCATTACATACATCCACAGTGATACAATGGTGACCCTCAGCTTGACGGCCTCATTAGATGATTTTCCACGCCCCGTTTAAAGAATCCGGGACTGTAGGAAGAAAGGAAACATCTGTCTAATAAGCTTCTTGTAATATCTAGCTTACAATACATCTGTGGTAATAGTACATTATCTGACGACATTCCATTCAATTGTACAATATACTTTAAAATGTTTATCTTGCAGCATCTGACCTTCTAAGTGAAGTAAGTTGATGTCTGTTTAGCTAAGATATTTCTAGAAAATATTTGGTATCCGTGTTGGGACAGAGAAAAAATTCAAGTATCAGATGTGGTATCTTATTCGAAGGGTGTCTAGAGTACTGTCACCTGTCACCCCCAGGCCTACGCTCATGAAGGAAATGCTTTCGAAGCCGAAGACACCTGGCAGTACAAGGGTATTTTTTCGATTTGGTGAAAAAATATTGTTTTTCATGTTTATATACCGTCTAATTAGCATATTCATTCTCCATCGTGTTATATTAAATCTTAATGAAGCAATTATTTAATAAAAACAACTACAAAAACGCACGCGCTTGGCGCATTTTGTTTTTTTTTTTTGTAGTGATGTTTTTTTTTTATGAATATGTCTTTTCATTTAGCTTTCCTGATACGATTGAGAGAGAACAACGCTTATCGACGATATTTATTTAAAAATTTTTTTTTTTACCCAAATCGAATGCCAAAATTATGTGTACCCGGAGTACTAACAGGTGCCTTCAGCTTCGGGAGCGTTCCTCTCACACCGGATATAATGTCATAACCAAATCTAAAATGCCTGCAAGCGTTTTTACAGTAATTCATTAGCTAATTGCAGGCCATTGCTGGACATAGGCCTCTCCCAATGTTGGGCGGCTCTGCCCTACTGTGTCCACGCTGGCCAGACGGGTTGGTACAGGGTTTTATTTCGAGTGTTCCTTCTTCCGCAGTGATATCGTCTGCGTATGTTTCCGTCAGTCGACTCTTACGACACCCTTCGGATGAGATGGGGTGGTGATACTTGTATTCTTTTGTCGTCAACACGGATAACAAAACAGTAGAGGAAACTCTTAAAAATAGTTACATATTCAAACGCATGTTTAAAAACACGTCTGCTACGCCCCCTACAGGCAGACCGTGATGCTTTTCCCACAGTCTATGGCACGCCGACTGTAACCGGAACTGTCGTCCGTTATAACAAGTCCAACTTCCGGTTCTGCGTACGCGCCACATATCCATAGATAATGACGTTATAATCGCTTTTGCTTTTTTTTTGTTTATGTGTAGACAGTTAGGTTTATTACCTTTTTTTGTATAGGACTAGTTTTGGCCGCATCTCTGCCCGCGTGGATGTGGAGGAGGGACCAAACATAGACTATGTTCTTTTTCAAGGTCTAATCTACCCCTATACCAACTTTCATCAAATTCGGTTAAAAAGTTCAAAGACACAGAAATATTTATATTAAAATTAGCTGTTGCCCGCGGCTCCGCTCGCGTGGATGTCGGTTATCACTTAGTGTTGAGTCAACGCTATTGAGCATAAAAACATTCTATAATAAAAGGTGCCTACGTTACTCCTTATTACATCAGCTACCTGCCAATAAAAGTCCCGTCTAAATCGGTCCAGCGATTTCAGAGAATAGCCGGAACAAACAAACAGACAGACAGACAGACCAAAATTGAAAAAATGTTATTTTGGTGTATGTACCGTATTATATTCATATGTATATAGTAAAAAACAGTTATTTCAATATTACAAACAGACACTCCAATTTTATTTATATTTAATAATTAATAATAATAATACTTCTTAACGCGAGCAAAGCCGTCGGCAAAACCTAGTCGACAATTATAATCCGCTAGATAATTATATTATCTATGCACTATGCACTAAAAGGTTAAGTAATTCAAAGTCCTCTCCAAAATAACTCAATGTAGATGGGCGCTAGCATACAGACATTTGTATATTTTAAACTGAAAAGTTACTAATCATATGGTGGTGTCGTTACGACTCTAACGACACCACTCAAGTTAAATTCTATCGAGCCGTTCAGGCTGCAGAGCGTGCCAAACAATTATACATACATACATACATACTCTCGAAAAACATAACCCTCCTATCCGCAGTCGGGTAAAAAAAATATCATCACTTCCACTCACAATATAACTCAACCCCACACAATTTACTCAGTTGATCGAATCTCATATATTTAGTCTGTCCGAGGCTTTTACCGTAAAAACAGTAGAGAACCGTTATCTGTCCATCTGCATTTCCCGCCCTATCTTACGGTTCGATGGTGGCCACTCACGCTTGACCGTTTGTAACCCTTCGCAGGTGCTTTTGAATGTAGTTTTATGGTAAGTATTATAAAATATAATTTGGTTTCGCTCTCAGTAGTACAGAGTTAAAAATTGCTGCTCATGATATTGTAGTTTTTCTTTTTATAGCACTGAGGTGGCAGAAAGTGGTTACCGTGGCCTATGGACCTGTGTAACACCAGGGGAGTCACACTCGTGCTGCCGACCCTGTAAACACAGAGTTCTGTGCCGTCAGTGTAGAAGACAAAGCAGGAGTAACCTTAGCTCCTCCCACTGACAGCACAAGGTTAGTATGGCCGCGGTATTCTGTATAATAAGCGTCTGTAGTTTAGTGCTCAATGGATTCGAATCCTGGGCATTGCATTATCATCGTGAAGCCACTCACACAAGCAATTGAACATACCTAACTTTTTGTGGTTAGCGAGAACACGAACTGATACTGATAGTAGGTATTTTATGTTTTTTCACTAGGTATATATAGGACACATCAATTTGACTTCACCTCGCCTGATGGTATGTTGAAAGCAACGTCTCAAAAAGAGGGTCACCATTACATACACGTACCATATTAACAATAGTGGCACTCAGGTTGAAGGCCTCATCAAAAAAGGATTGTCTCGTCTGCGCACCGCGTGATACCCACCGGCCCCACTAGTGCTGCGACCACAACCCCCCTGCCCGGCTGCACTTGCTGACCCCTGAACGTAATCCAACCGAGATTGGATTACTATAGAGCGTCTACTTTATTTAGGCTACTACGGACCATTAAGGACCGGAACCCGCTTTTTGGTTGTTTTTTTTGGCTTTTCACATAGCGACGGCTCACTAACCTCCCAAGTCTCAAAGGAATGCGTGCACAAATCCTCGTCACTCAATTAGCGACATGCGGGTGAAGCTGCAGGCAGTAGCTAGTATTCTATATAATTTACGAAACGATTACAAATCTCCCTTCATACAACGTCCCATTCGTCATTCCGACCCAACAAGCTCGTATCTAAACTCATAAAATAAAAAAGTAAAAAACAAAAAAAAATATCTTAACAAAGGAAGGGTCGAATTGACCACCTGTCGTTGCATGCGGGTTACAATGACTTTCAATCTGATATTGAGCTCTATGACCTTAGAAATAAGGTTCAGTTTTAAATGAGATGGATCTTCAATATTCTACCTGAAGGGGTTTGAGTGAAAAAAAACTGAGTTAAATGTAACTTTAGACAGGTTTTTGAAAGTTAAATAATGTTTACTAGCTGCTGCCCGCGGTTGCACTCGCTAGAATAATTCCGTTGGCGGTAGTGAACGCGGCTGCCACGCAGGAGGCGCGGGTTCGATCCTGGCTCAGTGCAAATATTTATAAGCATGAACATGTATATTTGCATTGGTCTGGGTGTTTCTAAGTGTAATATGTATGTGGTTACAAAAAAAAAGTATCTAAGTATGTTTATCCGCATCCTAGATTCCACAACACAAGCTGGCAGCAGCTAAGCCAGAGCGTAAGCACCCTTCGATTTGGGTGTGTGACTTTGGTATCTCTGAAGTCTGGCAGAATCCTCCCCAAATTCGCACCGGCCGTCAAGCACGAGCCCCAGATATTAAGAAAGCCCTAGCAATTAATAGTAACCGGCTGGTGAGTTCACCGGGCGCCCGCCCCCTGTCTTCCACACTTTCGGAAACTAGCCCCGTAACCCCCTCTGTCGGGGCTCAAGTGTGTCTTCCTCTAGAGCTAGGACACACGCTCGGCATGGAATGTTGTCAGGTCCCGGGGTTGGCTTAAAGCCTTCCCACCGCCAGCTCTCTAGTTCCACCCTTCAGCTTCGGGTACGTCATCTTCATCCATGCTGTCCGTGTTCTACTGTCCGGGGCATAAGCTCAGAACTCCGGGGGTTTTCACGCTTCTTGTCCGTGTTTACGAATTTTAGAGATGGTAACCCTAATCATGTCTATAAACATTACCTATTACATTATAATTTCATTAAACGTGCTTATTATATGAAATAGTACCTTACCAAATTGTTTACGAGTAGTTAATTTATATTAGAACTTGGAAGAGAAATTACCTGTAACAAACAACATAACATATTATATAATACATAATTAAATTCATTAATAGATATAGACATTTTGATGTAAGAGATTATATTTGACTATTTACATAAATGGCCGCAGCTCGGCCATCTTGGAAGTCGGTATTTCACAACATAGTATAAAACAAAGTCGCTTTCTCTGTCCCTATTTCCCTTTGTATGCTTAAATCTTTAAAACTACGCAACGGATTATGATGCATTTTTTTTAATAGGTAGAGTGATTGAAGAGGATGTTTTGTATGTATAATACATGCTTAATATAGTAGAGGGTGCAGCGGGAACGGGATCTGACACCACGCGGGTGGACAAATTGGCGGTACGAAGTTCGCCGGATCAGCTAGTTTTAAATATATATAGGACCCGTCAATTTGATTTAACTTCGCTTTACAAGAATGGTGAAACCATATCTGGGTTCAGAATCATTAGTTTCATATATTCTTTAATTTACAGGCACAATTTTTTCCATTGGAGTAGAATAATTAAGGTCACCTATCCCGTGGATGTCGTGGAAAGCGAGTAAGGGATAGGGCTGTTCTTCATTCGACAGCCCATGACAAAATGCTCGCTTAACGGCGATGGGTACGAAAATCGGAGTTAGCGATATGTGAGTGTTAACACACCTCTACCTACCACTTCAGGTATTTATAGCGTGAATATTTTGAGTATCCAATATATCTGTACCCTGATGTCTTTAGTGTTTTGTTATTTGATTTGTAAAAAAATTATTTTGGCTATGTTTGCGGTCAGATTGTTCTTACTTAGCCAATTTTTAATAGCCATTACGCCATTTATTGTGGTATTTACATTAGTAATGTGCTGTGGTTCACCCTTTCATTGGCCACTACGACTGATATATCGTCTGCGTATAAGGTACAATGATTTTTTATAACTTTAGGTATATCCTTAATATAGATAAGAGTAAGGAGCCCAGAACACTTCTTTGAGGTACGCTCGATGTATTTGGTGCAAACTGTGATCTAAAAAAATTTAAGCATCGTTCATTGTCAACCAGGTCTATCTCTACACATTGTGTACGATTTTGGAGGGACTTATCCATTCGAGAGCTTTGCCCCGGAGCCCATGTCGTTCATCAATATTTTATGATCTACAAAATCAAATGTGCGACTCATATCAACGAATAAAGCAGATACTTGTCTTTTTCTGTCGATATTTTCAGTCAGGTGTCTATAAGTAAAACATTAAAACATTCGTCACTTTCAAAAAGCAACAACACACATTATAGTACACATCTAGGTACTCTTAAAGCATCTGCGCTAAAAGCACCCAGTGTACGTCACTCAGGCTAAGTGGTGTACAATATGAGCTTACACTCCACTTGGCAGCTAGCGGACGCTTAAACGACCGTTGAACCCAGTTCTGGTGATCTAAAATTAGTTTACAATCATTGGGATTAATTTTAGTATTGACTAGCGATCCGCCCCGGCTTCGCACGGGTAGTAAAAACGTTCCCGTGAAAATCCAATATAGCCTATGTTACTCAGGGTGAATGTAGCTTTCCAATGGCGAAAGATTTTTTTAAATCGGCACAGCAGTTTTTGAGATTATTCATTACAAACATTCAAATCTTTACTCTTTACGAACGTGTTAGAACGTGTTTAAAGATGGTCGACTTATGAGATAGCAAGATGGGATTTCGAATTACTGTTTATTTGGCAAGGCAGCGTCATCTGAAAGCTTGTACATACTCAAGCCATTTTCATTACGGGGTAGACAGCAGCAACACCTTTTGCTTCAGTCCTCACTCACTACACGTTCTCATTCATTGTTTCCCATAATTCGTAAGATTTTTTTAAATATATATCTCGCCGCCATAAACAACCGTCCAATTACCTGCCTAGGCAGTTAACTAAACGGCGCCATTGACCTAATGGCCTGAATGATATTCAGCCGTCTCGTTTATTACATCGTTTATTAACCTGGCTGGCTAATGCTTAGGCCAATCGTAAGATGGGGCACTACCTCGAAATAAGATAGAAAATTACGTACACCATAACATACACCTGTAGATACCCGAGGGGGTAGACAGAGGCGTATTCACAAATAAATGGTGATAGATTTATTGTGATAGCTGCGCAATCCAACTTGGTTAGGTTAGGTTAGAAGAGGTTTGTTCTTTTTATAACCATGCAGAAATAAGTCATTCTAACTGTTTAATTAAATGGCTAGGCAAGTAGTTTAACGTCGTCGATCGAAGCTATTTGCATAGCTGATTAATTAAATGGCTGGACACCATTGAGGCCGTTAATTGAATGGTGCTTTAGTTAACTGCCTAGCCAGTTAATTGAACGGCTGATTAGGGTAGTTGGCGGCGACATCAATTTGACTTCACCTCGCCTGATGGTAAACTGCAGCCATAGTCTCAGGCAAGAGAGTCACAATTACAGACACCAACAATGTTACAATAGTGGCCCTCAGCTTGACGGCCTCATCAAATGCTTGTTCCCCGCTTAAAGAACCCGGTACTGTAGGAAGAAGGAAACACGTGAGCTGGCAAGAAGTTCTAATGATGCGACAAATCGGAAGACAGTTCCACTGTCACCCCTAGACGGTTGTATAGAAATATTTAAAATGTTCAAGAGGTATCCTGACACAGTTGGTCAGAGCATTCCCCCATTAAGAGACTGGTCACGGGTTCAAATCCGTGGACGTTCACATTTTCCAGTCTAAATCGATAGAAATATTTAGCACTAGCTTTTACCCGCCGCTCCGCCCGCGTGGATGTCATTTATCACGACCAAAAGATAGCCTAGGTCCTTTCTCAAGGTCTAATCTACCCCTATGCGAAATTTTATTAAAATCGGTTCAGTGGTTTAGGCGCGAAAGCGTAACATACAAACAGTCAGACAGTCACTTTTAATGGATGGCTACTAATTGTTTTCAAATTTTATTGTATAAGTGTTTGGATTTTAATTAAACCTCACCTAAAAGCCTCTATATATTAAAATCATCATTATCATCATATCAGCCACATACAGTCCACTGCTGAACATAGACATCTCCCATAGACTTCCAGAACGTCCGATCTAAAGCAGCCCGCATCCAGCGCTTCCCGGCGACCTTGATGAGGTCGTCCTTCCACCTGGCCGTTGGGCGTCCTAAACTAAGTTTGAATTTGAAATATGCTCCCGTATTTCATGGCCCCACACACAGAACAATGCAAACGATGACTGGGTGATAAGTTATGTGTCGTTTGCAGAATATTAATGGCACGCACGTAAAGAGTATGCGTTTTGAAGAAATTCAAGAACCTTCCATTGTAAGTTCAATGCTTACGACCGTTAAATATCGGTAGCTTAGTGGTTAAGGCGGCGGTTCTACGATTGAGAGGTCCCGGGTTCGAGTCTTGGCGATTACACTACCGTCATTCATAGTGAACTCACTTCTTACAGTGGAGGGATAAGCAGGAATGATAATTATTCCCATTAATTACACTCTATAATAAAACTTTAAGAATAGGGACCAACTGTGGGGGTTTTTTTATGTGCGGGAAATCCCCACGGATCCCCCCCCCCCCTCCGGAGCCGCAGGGGGAGGTAATTGAGGACTCTACTCTAACCGACCAAACCGCACGCCGTCTGTGGGTCGTTGTGCTACGCCGAAGGTACGGTTGTCTCGCGACATATCCCTCGCACCCCGGCTGACCCAGAGCCATTCTTCTCGGTCTGGCCCTCTTTGGGGTATACCCTTGTCAATAAAAAAAGGATTATGTAGATGAGACTGATCTGTAAAAAGTTATGCGTGATAATATCTTGCAATCTGAGTTAATAATCAATCATCCCCTGCTTTCCTAATCTTAGGGTTGGATTTTTATTTTCAAATTTATATGGGACCAACTTCGGGGTACACTCTTTCCAATAAAAAAAGAATTATCAAAATCGGATTACTCTGTAAAAAGTTATGCGTGATAATACCTACATAAAAAAAACTATACGCGTCGACTTGAGAACCTCCTCCGTGTTTTGTTCTATCGTCGGTTGAAAAAGAAAAAGGGCATTACAAGAAGGTTCCTACGGGTTCGGCAGCACTAGTGTGACTCCCCTGATGTTGCATACGTTCTACCAGGCACCATGGAGGTGGCCATGAGCCAGTCTACCACTTAAGTGGTTTAAAAATAAAAATAAACGGTTCGGCAACTCCTCACCGCACAATAAGTTTTGGAACTCTTCACCAAGCACACGTTTTTCCTTCTTCCACAGTTAATGCAGCTAAATTAAATATTAGAGCTTGCATGAATACGCATAAAGCTTAAAATTGGTAGAGGTCTTAAATACACCATAATAAAAGAAATACCATCAATTGGACTTCTGCTTTTTATTCAAGGTCAAAAGTCAAAGATAATGGATTCTTGCATTTTTCACGTATAACAGTGAGTGTTAGTGCAGAAGTACCTAGGCTGAACAAAGTTGTAGACCATGTAATTACCTAAAAATTCTTCTTTTTTAGTACGGATATCAATTTCGGAGTTATCACGATTTAATAAACATTGGAAAAGTCATTTCTTTTTATACCACGTAGGTGGCCCACCTGATGGAAAGTAGTTACCGTGGCCTATGGACGTGTGTAACACTAGGGGAGTCGCGCTGCCGACACTGAAGAAACCATTTGATGCCCTTCTTGAAGAACCCCATATTGCAGTCGCTTGGGAAAACCACAGCTTGAGCGTGCATGGGATGAAGTTCCTTTCATACCGCAAGGTTCGCATCATTTCTGGTCGCAATGTGTGGGGATGAATAGGTGAGGCTGGGTTGAACCCCGTAGGACTAGCTAATATGTATTATCTAACAAGCTATAATCTTAAAAAGCCCTCCGACTCCATGGCCCAACTTAGATAGTGGTTTGCATAAGAATCATATGCTAAGCCAGTAGCTATTGTGTTAGTTCTTAAAGCTTTGTCTTACATATTTTATATATTTGTGATTATACCCTTTATTTGGTACACAAAGGCCGTGAAGATATTTATAACTAACGCCCTGGGACCCTGCTTCGCATAAAATTTCTGTACATATTTTAGTTTCGCCTAAAAAAAACTTCAAAAATCACGTTTGTTGTATGGAAGCCCCCCTTAAATATGTTTGTATATTATTCTGTTTTTAGTGACAGACTCCGTGGCTTAGTAGTAAACGCGGCCGCTGCGCAGGAATCGCGGGTTAAATCCCCGCTCACTGCAAATATTTGTATGCATGAATGGGTATTTGCATTGGTCTGGTTGTACCTCGGAGAGCAGTTTAAGCCGTCGGTCCCGGTTGTCATACAAACATCTATGGCTGTCGTTACGGATAGTTGGAGACCTCAAAAGTCCAACAACTGGTCTAATTGCAACGCTTCGACATCGCCTTCGGGTTGTGGAGGTCAGATGTCAGTCGCTTCATAGAAAATGTCGAAGTTTAGCCAAATCCGCAGTTGGACTGGTAAAAGCGGACCCCAGACTCCAAGTAGATAGCGGATCAGATGCGACTGGGATTAACGCTGGGATGAAGAAGATTATTCTGTTTTTAGTATTTTTTGTTATAACAGCAACAGAAGTACATCATTTGTGAAAATTTCAACTGTCTAGCTATCACAGTTCATGATATACAGCCTGGTGTCAGACAGACAGAACAGTCTTAGTAATAGGGTACCGTTTATACCCTTTGACTACGGAACTGTAATAAAACATACAGACATATTACTCACGCCTGTTAATCCCTGAAGGGATAGGCAGAAGTGTATTAAAACCCACATTTCGCCAGTTATGATTTTCGGTCCCACGCAATAGGGGGCGAGCCTATGCCATAGCGGGCACTTAGTCACGTACAATTTTTTTTTAAATATAGGACTCGTCAATTTGACTGCACCTCGTCTGATGGTAAGCTGAAGGCAAAGCCTCAGGAAAGAGTATCACAATTACATACACGTCCCATGTTAACAATGGTGGCACTTAGCTTGACGGCCTCATCAATAGAGGATTGTCGTCTGCGCATCTCATGACACCCACCGGTCCCACTAGTGCTGCTGCATGTTTCGTGTCGGTTGGAGATCAGCTCTATCCCTTAGTCACCTTCCACGACATCCACGTGTGTAATAAAGTTCCTCAGGATCTGGTTGACATGCCGCTAAATAAGTTTAAAATAGAAGTAAAAAAATTTTTAATGAAAAAAGGATACTACAAAGTAAACGAATACCTCAATGACGAAAATGCATGGTCATCCTAATCTTTTTGCTTGCTCGCACAATGTAAAAAAAGAAAAAAAAAAACATTTCATTTTTTAAAAGTAACGATAATATTGTTCACTGAGTTTCTTGCTTCTATCTTCTCAGTAGAACCAACTTACCGAACCAGCGAAAGAATCATTTTCAAATTATTTGTTAACTTTATTTTTTTTATATTAATAATTTCTTGACATGAGTGTTAAATTTTGACGTTCATACTCGTATGTGCTCTTTATGTGCCTAAACTGAATAAACGGAATTGATTCTTTGATTTGATTCCAAAGGGAAGAAATGGGGAGGCGCTATTCTACTGCAACAACACGGCTACTTTTACAATACGTTTCTTATTTACACAAACAAACAAACGAAACCACATTTTTGTTAGTTTGTAAAATAACTTCAGTCGGGTGCATCGCACTTCGAACGTTCACCTTTGGGAGCAGACATGTACTTATATAAATTTGTATATACATAATGTATATGCTGTCTGTCTGCAATACACAGTACAGTGGATTAACTGAGAACAGGGAGATTGAATGTTATTAGAAGATATTGGTTCCTTGGATTAGAAAGTGCTTTCACATTAAGCGTCGGTAGTGGTTAAAAAGACGGCGTTACGATCGAGACGTCCCAGGTTTGAATCCTGGCTAACACTACCGACGTGAACCCACTCCTAGCACAAGCAATTTAGCTTAGTTGTAGGGGTAGGGTAGCCAGAGCTCACTGGAGAGTTTTTGTGCTGTCAGTGAGAAGACCTAAGGCTATTCCTGCCTTGTTTTGTGCACTGACAGGGTCGGCAGCACGAGTGTGACTCCCCTGGTGTTGCACATGTCCATAGGCCACGGTAACCATTTTCCATCAGGTGGGCCGTGTGCTTATCTGCCATCTCAGATGTATATGAAAAAGGGGGTTAGAGGGATATTAGTAATTTCGGTTGCTTATATTCTTTTACAACATAAAAATCTTTGAAAGCTTGTATGGGTGTTTGTAAATACTCTTTAACGTAAAAACGCCTAGACCAATCTGGAAGGAATTTGGCATATCTATTCATAAAATAGAGGTGACTTAGACGTCGGAGGTCGCTTAACGACCTCCGACCACCATGAGCGCGATCTTGGGGTGACTGATGGAACTGTTTTTTACCCTAGCAAAAGAAGCGCGGGATGGTGACGAGATACCCCCTTGCTACCTTTCCAGGGCAAGATGAGGGCACCCACACCCGAGGAGGCCATTTCGAAAGCGGAAACGACGTGCGGTTTTAGTCAGTTACAATCTGACATGAATGCCCCCATCGGCGTCGAGGGGTTATTTTAGCACGATAAAAAGGGGTGAAATAAAAAACAATGCGAATTCTAGAAATGCTTCTAGTACAGGAGACAGACGATCAGTCAGTAAGGTTAATCAAGTCACTGAACTCATATCGACAAGAGTTATCACAGTATTCTGTTCAATTACACATCTGACAAAGAGCCTGTTGAGCTCTCAAACGACATTCTAGATCGGTGAGATCAGCACACGTTCCTTGCATTCCACAAACGACTCAGATTATATCGTTTCCGGTTCCGGTTGTTGGGTTGTGGAATGCGAAATTGAGGAAGATTTTTCACAAGTATAGTTTAACACCTATGCAGAAGAGAAGGCATAAGCAGAGATAGATAAAAATCCTTAATATTGTTACAAAGACTGGCATCCCTGCTCGCGTTCCTGCAACTCATGGGAACCTATTTATGATAAAAAGTAGCCTATATATATTATTTCAGACTATAATCTATCTCTATACAAATTTTATAATATTCAGAAGAGAGGTGGCGGGGACGTATTCCGGTGGCGGAAAATTTAAGTAACACATTATAAACCTTATGCAGTGGACAATAACGTCAATGATGTGACGCGCGCCATCGATACGATGGCGCGTCACTTTAGTGGTGGGACGTAGCGTGGAGGCGCGGGCGCAATCGTCCTCTAAAAACGACGTTATTTCACACTGCATAAGGTTTATAATGTGTTACTTAAATAGTCCGCCACCGCCATACGTCCGCGCCACGTCTCTTCTATAAAAACCGCGCCTAAGACGAACTTACTAGTGGTTTGATTTCGGTGTTTAGTCTTTAAAATTAGTTTCTAAACTGAAAAAAAATTAATGAACTGAGTTTTTAAATCGTATTAAAAAGATAGATGTAGTAGGGTTTGCCAGGGCTCACTGGAGAGTTTTTGTGCTGTCAGTGGGAAGACTAAAGGCTATTCCTGCTTTGTCTTCTACACTGACGGAACAGAAACTCTCTGTGTTTACAGGGTCGGCAGCACGAGTGTGACTCCCCTGGTGTTGCACACTTCCATAGACATAGTAACCACTTTCCATTGGATGGGCCGTTTGCCTGTCTGCCACTTCAGTGGTGTAAAAAAATACATCAATATTGTTTACGTTTCGTTAATTATCTAACTGAATGGAATAAAGACACGTATTCAAGAGAAGTACGTACGGGTCACAGGTTCATATCAATTTCAATCGATAAACAGATGTCGTGACAACTCACAATAAACAGTATGTCTGCGAAATTCCACTCTTTATAACCGTATACAGGGTGAGTCATTGGGAATACCGGCCCACACGAATTCCTTGTTTCATCGAAGGTATTATTAAGAGTTACTTGTAAGACAACATATTGTATAATTAATTTTTAATTAGCGGCTGGCGGCGACTTCGTAGGCGTGGACCCGTTTTACCCCCCTTAAGGGAGAAGTTTCGTATAATCCGTTTTTAGCGGATGCCTACGCCATATAAGGATTATCAAATCAAAAAAAATTTCAAGTTTGTAGGGTAGAGAACAGGCCTATCCCTTGGTCTATTTATTTATTTATTTATTGCAAACAAAACAAGCTAACAGTGAAAATACACCAAAACGCTTATAATGTTATACTACTTACTAACTAACTAATAGCTAACTTAATCTTCTAGGTGCATGCAAATATAACAATTTTATTAATACAATAATTACCCTATTAATTACTACATTAAATACTTTAATTAGGCCATTTACGTTTACATCTCATTATGAGGGTGCATCCAGATACGTTAAGACGTTTCTCGCCATTTTATGTATGTTGTCGGAGAACACATCAACATCCGGGTTCGATTGCAATAAGCCATTAATCAACTCGACCGCCCTTGCGGTGGGGCAAGTGGCAGCCTGAGGCACGCGCCACGTCGGTGGCGTTACGAAAAGGCGATGCTGTCGACGCCCGGTGGCCCGCACATAGCCATTTGGGACAAATAAATTAATGCAAGCCAGGACGGATGGATTATCTACCTTATTATTCAGTAACAGGTAATAGTGTATCATATGCAAAAAATTTCGTCTCAGCTCTAGGGTTTCTAGACCTACCATCCCTGTGACGAACAAAGAGGGATATAGAAAAGGATAGTATCCGTATGAGCGCCTGTAGAGATACCGGGCGAACTTGCGTTGAATTCTCTCGACGGTTAAGGAGTAAGTTATTTCATAGGGGTTCCATACAACAACGTTATATTCTAACTTGCTTCTAACATAAGCGTTGTAAAGAAGTTTTACGGCAAGGACGTTATTTAATTGGGATGCTGTTCTGATTATGAACCCCAGAGATCTATTTGCTGCCTTACATGTATTTTTAATGTGATCATGGAAGTCTAATTTTACGTCAAGGGTCAAGCCAAGATCGCGTATTGTCGTAACCCGCTCGAGCAGCTTTCCACCCAATGTATATGACACTTCTATTGGAGAACGCGATCGGGAGAAGGTAATCAATTTGCACTTCGAGATGTTTAATGATAGTTTATTAATTACGCTCCACTCCGCAACCGCATCAATATCACGTTGCAGGACCTCGCAATCACTAATGTCCCTGACTGATGCAAACAGCTTCAGATCATCAGCAAACATAAGACACTCCGATCGGGAAATCGCAGTAGGTAGATCATTTATCATGATGAGGAACAAAGTCGGCCCTAGGGTACTGCCCTGACTCACCCCAGACCTCGTATAATAGTCCTGCGATCTATGATTTCCCAGCTTGACATACTGTCTTCTATCTCTGAGATAATCAGCAATAAAACTCATAAGCTGCCTATCGAAACCTATAGAAGAAAGCTTAGTCAAGAGGATATCATTATCTACGCGATCAAACGCCTTCTCGAAATCAAAATATGCCGCATCTACTTGACAGCCTGAGGTTACATTTGTTTTTAGGTAATCCACAAACTTAATTTGATTAGTTAAGGTGGAGCGAGCCGGGCGGAAATCATGCTGCGAGTCATTCAGGAGAGTACGGGTCTGAAACGTGATATGCCTATTGAGGATAGCCTCAAATATTTTCCCAAATACAGACAATATTGCAATGGGTCTATAATTAGTGACATCTGTTGATGACCCATTTTTGGGCACCGGCGTAACACGAGAAACTTTCCAGCTACTAGGATATGAACACCTCTGCAGGGCGAGATTAAATATATACAGTAGCGGTTCTTCGAGAGCCGACAGACAATCCTTTACCAGGAAGGGAGGTACATTATCCGGCCCATATGCCGATGTCGATTTAAGACGCCGCGCTGCAATTCTCAGGTCTGTTTCATTGATATGTGGGATGCCAATCTGATGTCCATGCACATGCGCATCGCGTTCCGCCAACTGAGGGTCTAACTTCGGAATGTTTTTATGAAAAACAGAACTAAAATAGCGAGCAAAGGAGTCAGTAGCTTCTTGTCCCTGAACTGTACTATTTTCATAGGAGTACTCCTTGGTCTGTAGCCTGCTTTTTTTCTTATCCCTAACATATTCCCAAAATTTAGAAGGATCACTGGTTATTTTGTTGCCAACTGTCCTTAAATAATTCCGGGATGCATTATCTATAAGCACCTTCACTTTGGACCTATAATATTTAAAAAGCTCTTTATTAAACTCTAATCCCTTTTCTTTAAACATTTTTAGATTATAGTGCTTAGTTTTAATATAGTATATTATCTCTCCCGTAAACCATGTTGGATATATATATTGCGAACTGCGTGGTATACTTTTTTGAGGGACGTGGTTACTAATGGCGCTGTTTAACTTTTTATATAGGGTATCTACAGCTACATTAATATCAGACTGCAGAACTAGGTCACTCCAGTCTATGCCCGCGATTTCAGCATACAGCCCATAGAAATCCGCCCTACGAAAGTTCCACTCGTGTTTAGGGTAATTCGAGTTGTTGCTCACTAGTGGGGATGATGTGTAGATGGTTGAATTTGTTTTAAACAAGGTTAGATATATCTCCAGAGCAGGGTGATTTGCCGCGGTGTCCAAACGTACAAGAGGCTCAATATCGGATACTATGCTGAAGTTTTTAGGCTCGTCAGTAGTTAGAACCAAGTCTAAGTTGTACCCATTCGTAGTATTATCGTAGATATTATTACAAGGCCGCAGCTTACAAAATTCTAGAAACATCTCAAATTGAGTTACTGTAGCGTTAGTACAGGAATTAAGATTAAAATCTCCGACAACAACAAACCTATGATCGCTGTATGCGCTGACGGCATTCTCAATACAGGATAATACATCTAGATACTGACCCGCTTTATAACTAGGTGGCAGGTACACTATACACATAAACAAGCTGATGTTTTTCTTTGATATTATCGCAAATATAAGTTCTTTATCGTCAGTTAATCCGTCTATATCTGTTACCCTTTTTACTGCGTAGCAATCTTTAACAGCCAATATTAATCCACCAAATCCAGCATCGCCATGTCTATCCTTCCGAAGTACAATATAGTTTGGTGGGAATAATTCGGCATCATTTACCGAGCTATTCAGGAATGTTTCCGTGAGAGTCACAATATCATAGGAATTACTGAGCATATTATTATAAAAGATGGTGGTTTTTGTACGTAGACCTCTCACATTTTGGTAATACATTATACTTTTAATAGCATGTATTTTATTTCGGAGCTTTTTCTTCTTTACAATATTAATTTTTTTAACAGTTTTTTGCTTACCGCCGCTGCTACTCAAGAAAAAACTGGGCGGGAGTTTGCTTACTACTAGATGCGGTATAACTGGGGGAATATTTGCATATGTCACTATTTATGTTATCCATGATTACCTTTAATGCCGTACTTATTCCATTTCTATTTATAAGACCTGTACTATACGAGAACATGTCCACGGTGAGGTAGCTATTGGTATCAAAGTAATACGCATAAGTGGAGTTACAGAGCTCCAGATACAACAGACTATTAAATAATTCTATTTTATAATTATATATAGGGGCCCCGCATATATATGTTGGGGTACATATTACAATATTAGTGAAGTTTATATGCATTAAGGATTCCCTTATAGTGTTTATCAAGTCCAAGCAGTCTACATTTTTAATTTCGTTACCACTCAGCATTATAATGCAGTAATCATTCATACCAAAACCCTGCAACTTACTATCAATATTATTCAGTAAATGTTTTACAGTACAATTAGTAAGTATATATCGACAATATTCAAAGTGATGACCGAAAGTATTATCAATTATTTTTTGTGTACCATATGAGCCAACATTAGTCAGAATACAAAGTTTATTTTTAACACTGTTCGGCTTATGAGTAGGAAAGTTAATGGTTTCTATACTCTGAGCCAACATAATGTTTTTACTACGAGCCTCTTGGGTTGACAGTTCGAGTGTAGATATTTTTTCAACAAGAATATCTATTTCTTTTCTGGCTTCATATAATTGTTGCTCCAAGTCCGTGATTGCATCCTGCATCAATGCGACTGTTCCTCTGGTGTCTGTCTCAATCGGTTGCAAAGTGCAGCGTCTGGATGGTGTGCGTGTGGCACTTACATCTATCTGCTGTAGGGAATATCTCCTTTTCTTCGATGGTGTTCTTTTCGATGTTTCGGTTAACAGCTTTTTTAATATATCGTTGTCCTTTCTCAATTTTGTATTTTGTTCCCGTAGGTCATTGTTTTCGATTATAACTATTTCAAGCTCATTATGTGAGCTGCCCAGTTCTAATTGAAGTGCTTTTATAGATTCTTGCATATCCTGCAATTCCCGTACTGATAATAAATCCATCGTATTGCAGTCCATACTTCTGGATAAAGGGTGTTCAATAATGCCAATAGTATCATTCAATGAACTATTATTTGAAGCTAAAAGGTCCTGTTGATTATCTATGGCATTAGCAAGACAACCTCTTATCTCTGTCGGGGAGCTAGTTGAGGGCACCGGGGAGTGTTCTTTATGACATATTGTAGTATGCTTTTTTCTCATAGTTACAAATGACTTCTCACTAATAGGTTTACAACTGGCACAGGTCCAGATACTCGCTTTCAAATCTTTCTTAACTTTTGTCCCCTCGCCGATGCAATCATATTCATAATGGTTTTTGCACACTGTACATGACTTAGTGTTCTTACGGTCAACTTGTTTTTTACATTGATTGCAGATTACAAGTGGCGACATCTTACTGTTTTTGTTTAGTAATATTTTTGTTTTTAAAGGCATCTTTCACTTTGATTTATTCGTTGTATCAATGCTGATGATAATTCTCACAAGGTGTCACTATAGTTTGTGCTAAATATATTTATTTTTATTAAATCAAATAAAACATCCCAAAAAGACAAATATGAACCAGGACTCGAACTTGCGTCTTTTCAAGTTATTGAACTCAGAAGGCGGCACAGTGTAGCACCCCGCCACGAGGTATCTTAATACATTAGACGAATTTAGTGATCACTTTAGTGGTAAACAATTATTTAGGTGCAGAGTTAGTTAGAAGTGATTCATGGTATTGGATTTTTTTTCTCGCATTCCTATCTTGATGAACACTATAAAATCACCTTACTTGATATTTATTTGCACTTTTTGTTGGTATTTACACTTCAATTGAGCTACTTATTTTAATTATGTTCATTTATTGCTATCAAGGCTGTTTTATTAATTGTTCCGAGGCGTTTTAGTTCACTTTACGAGCACTTGTTAGTTCACTGTGTACTTTATTAATTCCGTAGTGTTCGGTTGAATAATGGTTCCACTATAGTATTGGATTATAATACACAACTTAACATTAAATAAACTCAGTATGTTTATCCCAAATTATTTAAATCAAATTAATTTTACGGAGCACTTTTTATATCTGTTGACTAGACAACGCCATCTAGATGGTGTGTCGCTATTTTACTGCACCGGGAACCACCAAGTATAATATTTGTTTTTATAAAGTACATCTTTTATGTATTAAAGTCAAAATATTAAATCTCGCGATTAAAACAATATGTTAATGATATTCAGAAGACATACTCAAATCCGCGCTCAGGTATTTAAGTCACGTAGTAGGGAGATTAGCCGTCTTGAAGTGCTGATCATAATCCAGGCGTGCACACCCTGTACGTAAAGTTTTATTATATTTTAATATAGGACACGTCAATTTTACTTCACATCACTTGATGGTAAGTCTCAGGAAAGCGGGGTCACCGTTACACACACCATTAATGTTACAATGGTGGCCCTCGGTTTGACGGCCTCATCAGATGCTTTTTCACGCCATAAAAGGACCCGGGACTGTAAGAACATGACTTTACCTCTTCTGATGGCAAGCTGAAAGCAAAGTCTCAGGAAGAAGGGTTTTTATCCACACATCTATACAATATTCCTAAATGAATGGGCAAATTTGCCCCCTTATTTTACCCCTTTATAAGTGGAACTAGAAAAATTATACAAACTATCAAGCCCCATTCTATCCACTTAAGGACTTTTCCAAGCGACTACAATAAGAGGTTCTTCAAGAAATGCATAAGGAAGTGCCTACAGGGTGGGCAGCGCGAGTGTGACTCCCCTGGTGTTGAAAAAGTCCATTCCTATCAAGCAGGCCGCGAAGTCTAATATAAAAAATTTGTGTAAGTCTAATAAAAAGGGTGAAAAAAAAAAACAATAAAATTCACATTAATATTACATATTTTTGTTTATCGATTTTTTGTCGTTCTTTTTTTATACAACAGGTAGCAGACAAGCACACGGCCCACCTGGTGGCATGTGGTTACCGTGGCCTATGGACGTGTGCAATACCAGGGGAGTCGCACCCGTGCCGTCCACACAAAGAGTTTCTGTGCCGTCAGTGTAGAAGACAAAGCAGGAATAGCCTTTGGTCTTCACTGACAGCACAAAAACTCTCCAGTGAGCTCTGGCTACCCTATTCACCGTCGGGAACACAACACGAGGTTATTATGGCCACGGTATTGTGTAGGGCAGAGATACTTCCCCAGTCGGACTGCTCAATTAGACGGAAATACCGTCGTGTCCCTATCATATCAAGTAGGCCGCAGTCTTTAAAAAAATGTGAAAAAAGATGCATAAAATACACATTGATATTAACATATTTTAGTGTCTCGATTTTTCATTCTTCTTTATTAATTCCAGTCGCATCTGAAGCTTTCTACTCGGAGTCTGGAGTCCGCTTTTTCGAGTCTAACTGCGAATTTGTCTAAACTTCGATATTTTCCGTGAAGCGACTGCCATCTGACCTCCACAGCCCAATGGCAATATCGAAGCATTACCTGTTTAGACCAGTTGTTAAACTTTTTAGGGCTCCAACAACCCTTTACGACTGCCATAGATGTTCGTATGGCATCGATTTTTCATTGTTCTCACGTAAATAAAGGAAGTTGATTGTTCGTCGTGAAAACTTGTAAGCAACCTTCGCCTTTAGCCATATACGACCAGAAACTGTAAATTTTCCAAATAAAATAAAGGATTTTCTCCCCGTTTTTATACCCCTAAAACCTTAGATATATGCACTGTATAGATGTCGCCGCCAACTAGCTTAATCAGCCGTCCAATTAACTGCCTAGACAGTTAACTAAACGGCGCCATCCAATTAACGGCATGAATGATATTCAGCCGTCTCGTTTATTACATCACTAGCTGACCCGGCGAACTTCGTACCGCCAATATTTTTCCGCAAGCGTGGCGTCAGATTCCGTTCCCGCTGCACCCTCTACTATATTGAACATGTATTATACATTTAAACCTTCCTCTTGAATCACTCTATCTATTAAAAAACCGCATCAAAATCCGTTGCGTAGTTAAAGATTTAGGCATACAAAGGGATATAGGGACAGAGAAAGCGACTTTGTTTTATACTATGTAGTGATTTAATAACCTGGCTTGCTAATGCTTAGGACAATCGTAAGATGGGGCACTACCTCGAAATAAGAAAATTACATTCATACATACATATACTACTACCACTACTTAATGTACAGTGGGCGGCCTTATCGCTGGAAGCGATTTCTTCCAGTAAACCTTGGGACGGACAGTAATGTGATAAAAACAAAAGAAATGGTGTAGTTTTCGGGTAAACTCGATACAAGGTGTATTAAAAACAAAAAGAATGAGATAGAAGTACAAGTAAAAATAAAATAAATAAAATATTCGGAGTTTGTATACAGTCTATGGATAAGAATGTTTCTTTTCTCAGTACGACATACCATTTTCATAAAATTTCTGCGACATTCTGGTCGCTGTAGCTACTGAAAAAGGTTTTTTTTAAATGTCTCCCCGTCTTAAAAATGTCTTAACGAGAGAATATCAAAAATGTGTACCAATTTATGGGTAGAATAATGTTGGGAGAGATGCGTACTGCGCCGGTATTTAGAGCATGAAATGAGATGCCAGTGGTAGCACTCAGGGTTGCCATATTTGAGTTAAATAATAAATAAAAAAATCTTCTATTTTGAGATAACTTTCACTTCAAATTATGTGACAATTACCGTCTTTAGACACCCCGCGACTATAGCTAAGGAAAGGAAGCTGAAACGTCGGGCTATTTGTAAAAATACCAAATCGCCGCGTGGTTCCCGGCAGAGTAGAATTTGGGCCACCCCTTCTCTTTCCCTGTGGTGTCGTACAAGGCGACTAAGGGATATGGCTGATTAACTATAAAATCGGACAGATATGTACAGCCCAGACTCAGCCTCAGATGCATGGCTCGAGTCAACAATAGTGCCCGGAATACGGCAATAGGCTCACCCTCTATTACGTGAGACCGAATACAGATTGGTGAAATGTGGATGTTAATTCACCTCTGCCTAACCCTCCGGGGGTTCTACTTAACCAATGGCAATCTAAATAAAACCTTTATGACTAAAACACTCATCAAAATGTGTTCACTGGTTTCTGCGTCCATTGCAACTATTAACAGCAAACAGGCAAGAATTCCTGAATGGAAAAATATATTCAGTGATACGAAGCTTGCGAAGTGTGTAAGGATTGAAACAAGTCAATATTATTTTCAATGTTAAAAAAAACCAAATTAGTCGCAATAGAATTTTTTTTTTTGAAAAGAATATTAGCTACCGATATTATCGAAATTACTAATATTCCCTCTAACCCCTCCAACTAAGCTAAATTGCTTGTGCTAGGAGTGTGTTCACGTCGGTACTGTAATGTCCAGGATTCGAATCCGAGACCTCTCGATCGTAAGGCCGAACTGTTGTCTCACCCCGGAGGGAAATAGATGTGAGTATTATGTATGTATGTACAAATTCTGTGCTGTGACAACCCTATCTGATTACGTTTACTATGTAAATGTGATTCGGTCTGCGTGTTGTGATGTGTCAACCAATTCACATAACCGGCGGTACTGTCCAGTTTAATACAATATTATACATACACAGTCTCCATGATCATGATACAGTATATAATATACATTTATACATTCCCGTCAGTAAGTCCTCGAAGAGTAGGCAGAAGAGTTAACATCCACATTTCACCCAAATATCATTTTCTTTCTAACGAGGCGAGCCTAGTCTCGTAAGCAAGCACTTTGTGCTGGGCTGTTTCAGTATTTTAAACATCAGATTTAGAACTGCTCTATCCTGTCCGCCTTACAGAATAAGGCGGCCATTATAACCTCGTGTTGTGTTCCCGGCGGTGAGTAGGGTAGCCAGAGCTCACTGAAGAGTTTTTGTACTGTCAGTGGGAGGACCAAAGGCTTGTCCTGTTTTGTCTTCTACTCGTATACTGACGGCACAGAAACTCTCTGTGTTTACAGGATCGGCAGCACGAGTGTGACTTCCCTGGTGTTGCACACGTCCATAGGCCACGGTTACCCCTTCGCATCAGGTGGGCCGTGTTTTTTTTATGGCATATGAGGCAAACGAGCAGACGGATCGCCTGATTATAAGCGATCACCGCCGCCCATGGACATCTGCAACACCAGAAGGGTTCTAGGTGCGTTGCCGGGCTTTAAAGTGGGAGTACGCTCTCTTCTTGAAGGTTTGAAGGTCCGGAAATATCGCAGGCGACAGTTCATTCCACAGTTTAGCTGTGCGAGGCAGGAAGTTTCTGGAAAAACGCACAGTTGTGGACTGCCAACCATCCAAGTGGTGAGGATGAAAATGTTGTCACGTAGGGCGATGGCGTGTGCTTGTTCGTCACTCCACTCCTCCAAAACCCACGAGAAGAAATGGGGTGGCTCCACTGATAACCAACACCTCAGGCTTATTTACACGAGTACGCATCTCAACTAAGTTCATTCAACAGGTTTGAACCTTGGACAATGACACTGGTGGTTGACATAGAAACAATACTTTTATTGTTTGTAACTGTGACAGATCGTAAATGGGCGACCGATTAGGTATGCGAGTTCGGTTCCCGTGTCGGTCGATATTCAATAATTGGATAACTGTTATAGTGCGTTCCACGTCATCTATGTTACCGGTACTCACTGAATTGTGTCGAAATATTTAAATTTTTTTTTAATTTTTTTTTTTTATATAGGTCATGTCAATTTGGCTTCACCTCGCCTGATAGTAAGCTGAAGGCAAAGTCTCAGTAAAGAGGGTCACCATTACATACACGTGCCATGTTACCAATGTTGGCACTAAGCTTGACGGCCTCATCAAATTATAGTTAGCGAAATGTAGGTAATTAATACACCTCTGCCTACCCACCCTATTGGGGATTTACACACGTGAGTATATGTATGTATGTAAGTATAACATCACATCTCTCATCAATTTTACTGTCAATTACACCCACATATTTTGTTTCGCCAGGTATTATAACTTTTTTAGAGACATCTCAAATTCAATATCTTTTAAATCCAACTAATATTATAAATAATGCGAAAGTTTGTAAGTATACATAGATGGATGTTTGTTACTCTTTCACGTAAAAATAACTGAATGGATTTTAATGCAACTTTACAATAATATAGCTTATACATCAGAATAATACATAGGCTACAATTTATAAAGATATTGCGTGAAAATTTCGCGATAACCAACATCCATTCGGGCGGACCCGCAGGCAAAAGCTAATAACTTATAATTGCGCCATCCTTAAAGTTACTGGATAAAATTAACTAACTATATGACGACGTTTAAAAATGTGCAGTCATGGATAAAAGTAGCTATTTTAGATAAACAAACACACGGTTCACCTGATGGAAAGTGGTTACTGTGGCCTATCGACGTGGGCAATACCAGGGGAGTCACACTCGTGCTGCCGACCATGTAAACACAGAGAGTTTTTGTGCCGTCAGTGTAGAAGACAAAGCAGGAATAGCCTTTGGTCTTCCCACTGACAGCATAAAAACTCTCCAGTGAGCTCTCGCTACCCTACTCACCGCTGGGAACACAACACGAGGTTATTATGGCCGCGGTAGCTTAACTATTTTCTAATAAAACAGGTCTGAAATATCTATATTATTGTAAAATCTCAAATTTTTCGTGTCTGTACATTGTACATGTTGAAAAAGCTTAATGTCAGAATAGTGAATCTAAACGCAATCACAAAATCATTATGAAATTCTTGTCTGTTTGTTCTCGATGGATGTAAAAACTCCAAAAGGATAGGATAGGAAGGAAGGTCTTGTTCAGGCTTCAAATCTGCTGTATTTTTGATCGCAATCGGTTGAGTAGTACCGGAGATGAGACCGAAAGCATTAACTGACGTCCGTGGTTAACAGCGAGTTAAATATTTAAATGAACTTGGTTTTCTAGGGCTTATAAAACTACATAAACATCTATTTATTTATTGATACATGTATTGAAATGTTATCTGTGTGGTGTCGGAGAAAGAATACAAGTATCACCACCCCATCTCATCCGAAGGGTGTCGTAAGAGGCGACTGACGGAAACATACGCAGACGATATCACTGCGAGAGAAGGAACACTCGAAATAAAACCCTGTACCAACCCGTCTGGCCAGCGTGGGGACAGTAGGGCAGAGCCTGCCAACATTGGGAGAGGCCTATGTCCAGCTGTGGACTGTGACAGGCTAATGATGTGTCAATATTTTAGTGTTAATTAACTTTTTACCCCGACTATACCTTACTATTGAAAGTTTCACAAGAACGAGTAGAGTTGATCATTTCGCATAAAGTTTATTACTCCGGAATAATTCGATAGTGTTGAGGGTTTATCGATAACGAGTTGGAATTATTGATATTAGGTTACATGGCAACGGTAGAGCGGGAAACTAAGTATCGATATCATTTTTATTCGATATTTTTATACTTTTTAGTCGAATAAAATAAAAAGTCAGTCCAATGCAAATACACATATCCTTGCATACAAATATTTACATGAAGGGTGTAGGCCCATCTTAGGCAAGCCAACCTCTCGTGTAAGCCGGCACAGGCTTACCACTGAGAAGATTAGACAGCAATCGCTCATAAGCTAAATTAATCGAGAAGTAAAGTACGTCCTGGGCTCTGAAGTGTAAGCCTCGGTCACAAACAACCAGTCCCCCGATTCTGCTAATTTTATGACATAACAAAACCACTTTCATACTGCTGACATTGCATAAAATGTCATTAAATTTTCCACTCCAAAATGTAAAGAGAAAGGGTTTATAACATTTTTCATTCACTCTACAAGATAGTCTTTTAATTTTAGACTTTGACAGTATCACATTAACGTCTTAAATTAAACGGCATTGGTACTTTTACACGCACTAGAGGCACGCGCTCTTTCAGAGCTCACTGGAGAGTTTTTGTGTTGTCATTGGGAAGACCAGGACTGATTTTTCTTCTACGCTGACGACACAAACTCTCTGTGCGTCGTCGTCGTCGTCGTCGTCTCTGGGGTCGGCAGGAAGACTCCCTAATTCACACGTCTAAAGACCACTGTAACAGCAGATGGGCCTTGAGTGATTGTGCCACCTGAGCGGTATAAACAAAAAAATACGTTGTGTGACTTTTTTGACAGTTTTATCACTGCTTATTGTACCGTTTCCGTGTACAAGCACACATTCACACGTATACTAACGACAAAAAACTAAACGCGTGCATTCGTTATCTGCAACAACTATAACCAAGCAGTTTCATCGATAAAAATTATCGATACAATCCCATCACTATCAACCAACAATAGTTCTGATGGAAACTGTAGAATTTATCGCATCGCGCGCAAATTGAGCCAATTCGCCTCGTTTGTCGCGGCACAAGGCGAAATATTGGCGCAAAATGTTACATTACTATCTGATTGAGTGGAAACTGAAATATTCTTCGGTCGAGAAATCATTATTTTTATGAAACATCATTACAGAATAGTTATTTTTATCTTTTTTTATCTGATTGTGGTGGCGATAGAGGGGTTTTGTGTTTCATTATTAATTATATTATGGTTATTGTTTACGGTTGCATTCAAGCGAAGTTTGCTTTCTGCGTTTCTAGTTTAGCTTATAAATCTTTTATAGAAGCGATTGTACGCATGAATATTTGCATTAGTCTGGTCGTGTCTCGGAGAGCACGTTAAAACTATTGTAAATCCTGAGCCAGAGCTACGCCCATATATCAGTAGGGTATGTACCACTTTGCAGGTAAGTTTGGCTAAGAGCGTTTTCACACTCATCCGATATCCGATATCGGTGTCGGACGCCGATAGCCGACATGCGATAGCCGACACCTTGTGCTGTTTTCACACTTATCCGATAAAATAGGCCCGATACGGTCATTTGCTCGATAGCACAGACTAGTTAGGAATGCTAGAAGTAAATAAAAAAGAAAAAAGTGCAAGCTATTTTCGACCTAATTGACATGACATGGTGTCGAATTTTTTTTCTTATATTCGTGATCAGCGTCATCAATTAAAATGTCATTAAGGTCGAAAATCGCTGTTTTAATTTCTTTGTGTTCCGATATCGGGCCAAAACAGTGGTGTTGGCTCCGATAACCGATATAGGGCCGGACAATGTGAAAGAGAGATACATATCTCATACATTTGACTTCCTCCGATATCGGATATCGGATGAGTGTGAAAACGCTCTAAGGCTCCAAAGATCTTGGACAACAACAACATCCAGCATAATTCTTTAGTATTTATTTTACCGAAACAGTGTGGCAGTAAGTTTTTATTGCTGGATACTTTTCTCACTAGCTTGTGTAGAAATGCCCCTACTAAATGTTTCGTACTTCGTCTATCCTGGTACTGTTTTATGCTCGATTTAAGTATTTATTATAAAAGGTTTAATGCAATATGGCTAAAAGAACAGTATACCCAACGCAGCAGTTTGAACGAACGTAGAATGTCATGGGGAATGACAAATTCATTGGATTATTACTGCTTGGACCAAACAAGTTGGTGGTCACACAAAAAGATTTAGAATTTTGATGAAGACAAGATATCTTAGATGGCGAGGCTTCCACCAGCTGCTAGCATCGGCTTGCCATATGTACGGTGTCCTATGGGGCCTGCATGATTCGAGACCGGAGGCGCTGCGCTTGTGGATGGCGGCCATATTTCTCGCCACACATCGCATTCTGGAGCGTGTTTCTATGGAGGCTTCGGGCTCTGCCCGTAGGATGGTCCAGGAGGCGACGGTGCATGAGTGGATGCGATACCGAGAAATCGGCGCACTGTCCGCCTGATCATTTTTGATGACCTCAGTTCATGTAACTACGTATTTTCATGTGGGTTTTTTTTAATCTGACTAGTCCACCCAAACAGTATGTTTATACAAAACAGTAGAACGATCACCATCAGCAAAATAATTTCATTTTGAAGTTTTTTGAAGTGAAAACTTCTTTAGCGGCGTTGGATGGGTAAAAAGTGTTAAACTCGCGTCAGGATCTCTTGACCTTTGAACCGTAACCGACGATTGACGTCATACAACATTAGCAACAGATTGTTTATTTTGTTGGGTACGCTATGAAGCTTCGTAGCTTAGTGGTAAGCGCTTCGACTGTAAGTCCTTGTGGTTTCAGATAGTATCGGATTCGAACCTGGGCTTCTAAAACTTTTTGTGATTATTTTTTCTTTTTGTAATCCATTAATTTCTTCTGAAAGAAAATTAGTGATAGGTTCTATGATTGGCGCTATATTATAGGTATGTTATGGTATGGTATGATATGTTATTTTTATCTTTTTCTCTGTATATAACGCAGAAATAAAGAAAGAAAAAGATTTCACTTCTGCCGGCACTCCCGGAGTGCAACCCGTCTTTTTTTTAATACAGGACACGTCAATTTGACTTCACCTCGCCTGACGGTAAGCTGAAGGTAAAATCTCATGAAAGAGGGTCACTATTACAGACACGTACCATAATACAATGATGGCCCGAAATTATGGTGGGACTGTAGGAACAAGGAAACACAAAAGTTACCTTAGCTTAGTATTTCAGCCCAACTCTCACAAAACCACTCCCGATTTAACGTGAGTGAAACCACGGGGCGATACTAGTAAACGAATGAATATAGTTGTATTTGAAATATCTTAGGTAACTCTGACTTAGACACCCGTGGAGCGAGTTTCTCGCACGTCGCAAACTAACAGAGTTCGTGAGCGCGAAAGGACCAAGTTCTGGTGCGCTAAGCACGAATGTTGGGAATGCATTTAGTAAGTAGAAATTATAGCAATATAATTACCCGACTACCAAGAAGGGTTATGTTTTTCGCGCGTATCTTGTATGTATGTTTGTAATATTCTTTATTACCTCGATATCTTCTGTGACACTACAGGAATTTCATTGATTGATATCTCAAATGAAAGGTTTTCATCTCCCAATTTATCGAGTGGGATAGCAAAAACCCACGCCTATATCCCCGAAGGGGTGAGCAGAGGCGCTAGCACCCACTTTTCGACAGTAGTACCCACTTTTCGACAGTTTATGTTTAGGTCCCAATATAATAGGTGGCGAGCCTATTACCATTAACCGGGCACTTATAAACCTGCGATAAATACACACATAACTTCGAAAAGCATCAAAAAGTCATTGGTGTGTGCCATGGTAAAACCTGGGATCGAATCCGAGACCTCGTGTTTCCTTGCCGTTTACATACCTTTTTTGTAGGTATCATTTGTGTGTTCATATGTAGATATTAATTAAAAAGCTCTTATAAAATCGTTATGAGCACTCCCATCTTATTTGAGTCGAATTAAATGCCCACTCTCTATTCTCCCTTTTGGTTTGGTTTATATGATACTAGCATTTGCCCGCAGCTCCGCCCGCGTAGATATCGGTTATCACGACCAAACATACTTACGTCCTTTGTCAAGGTCTAATTTACCCCTAAATTTCATCAAAATTTGTTCAGTAGTTTAGGCGTGAATGACGGACAAACAGACATACAGATATATACTTTCTCATTAATAATATTAGTATGGATTTATGGGAGCAACTGTCGTCCTGCCTCTTAACCCCAAGACTACGCCACAGTCTCATCAGTCATCTGCAGGTGTACCCGGCTTGTAGATGAGCTTGACTTAAACATTAGGGTAGCCCCTTTAGCTGACCTAAATTCCTTGGATAAAAGTGGGTACACGTCAGTGGTAGGCATAGTCCAAGATTCGAACCCGAATTTCTATCGTAATGCCGACTCATCAACCATTAAGCTACTGAAATGTTTTTTTATATATCTATAAAAAAGCATTTTATTATAGCGCCAGGCTAACTAAAGAGAATTTTACTACATAAATTTAAATTTAGTGTCACTTTAGATTTTTGAACGTAGTATCGAAATAAAAGCACAAGTTCTAAGTGTAGAAACAGGGAGAGACAGGAGTTACGGGTAAAGGAATACAGTTTAAGTGTAATGTATTCTGTAGAGCGTTTCCATTGGGTCACGGGTCGTCAAAATATACAACGTCAGGACACACCTAACTGAAAAAAAAAAATAATAATTGAGATGTCGATTATTGTCATTTGACTATTTGATTTTAATTCTGGAGCACTTTAAAACAATGGATTAATTAAAGTTTTGCACGGTTATGAAGTAAAGACGAAAGTACAATAGTTGTCAAAAAACTAATGTTAATAAGCATTAAAAACTAAACCAAAAACACGCCTTACGAGAAGTATAAAGTAATCTATATACAGATACTGTTAGCCGCGTGGTTCCCGGCAGAGTAGAATTTGGGCCACCCCTTCTCTTCCCATGTGGTGTCGTACAAGGCGACTAAGGGACAGGGCTGATTAACTTTAACATCAGACAAATATGTACAGCCCAGACTCAGCCTCAGACGCAGGGCTCGAGTCAACAATAGTGCCCGGAATACGGCAATATGCTCACCCCCTATTACGTGGTACCGAATACAGATTAGTGAAATGTGGGTGTTAATTCACCTCTGCCTAACCCTCTGGGGATAAAGGCGTGATTATATGTAAATACTGTCAATACTGGCTTTAAAAAATGCATTTAGTCGAACAATCATTTCAATACCTAAAAAATCGTAGAAGCTCTTCAATCAGTATACGTTTTTTAACTACCAGTTTGATTAACGTATGTCCTACAAAATCTACGATACCAAACAAATAAAAACACCACGAAAACCTCCCCCATTTTCAACATCCTTCATCACAAAAGCAGTTTCGTTCCACTAAAAAGTCACCCATTTTAAACGTTCATCATCACAAAAACCGTACTATTCCACCAAAAACTTCTCTATTTTGCCGTTCGTTCAAAAAATCGCCAATTTTCAACGTCCGTCATTCCAAAATCCGTACCGTTGAACAATGGAAAGCCACCAGTACGTGTTCGCGCGCAGCCTCATTACACGCCAGGCCACTTCTTCATGCCCACCTCACTGAACACAAGCTAATTGATGAAGAACCATTTGTACAGAGTCTTTTTTAAATTAAAAACAAAAAAAGGAACACTGGAAATGGGACGACGGACATAGAACGAAGCGTCGCTCATGATAAGGCAATGCCGGACGTTTTTTATTGAATGACCGCTATTTGACTAGCTTTTTACCCGAGGCTCCGCCAGCATGTAAAATTTTTTTTTGAATATCTTATCTGTCTGTATAAACAAATAAAAAATTAAAAAAAAACTTCTATTTGGTGTTACATAATAAGTCATAGGCCACGGTAACCACTTTCCATCAGGTGGGAAGTGTACTTTTCTGCCACTATTGTGGTATAAGAACAAGAAATTTGGAGTCCAAAACAAATTTATCTTTTTTTATATATACACATAGGACACGACAATTTGACTTCATCTCGCCTGATGGTAAGCTGAAGGCTTCTCAAAAAAGAGGGTCGGGTCACCATTGCAAACACGTACCATGTTAACAATGATGGCACTCGGCTTGACGGCCTCATCAAAAGAGTATTGTCGTCTGCGCACCGCGTGACACCCACCGGTCCCACTAGTGCTGCGACCACAACCCCCCCTGCCCGGCTATGCTCTTGCTGACCCCTGAACGCAATTCAACCGAGATTTGATTATTATGGAGGGTTTTTCGCTATCGTGCACGGTGGTACCCACCCGGCCGAAATTTGTGCCATCAAATGTCGACCACCATTGAATCTGCAAGCTCGTACACCTAATTATCAACGGACGAGGGTTGAGACGTCAGACATCTCTCATTCACATAGAACAGTCCAAAAAAGTTTTGCTTGTCTCTGATATAAGTCCTGTATAGATATATGCAACACCAAGAACATCGTACTCTTACTGCTGACCTTGAAGAAACCTTCTAATACCCTAATAGCTTAGTTGTTAAGGAGTCGGCCTTATGATCGAGAGGCCCCGAGTTCTAATCCTAGCAATTATACGCTACAGATGTGAACCCACTCCTTAGCAGGAGGGGTAAGAGGGAATATTAGTAATTTCCGTTACTAATATTATTTAAAAAAGCTCACTGGAGAGTTTTTGGTGCTGTCAGTGGGAAGTCCTAAGGCTTGTCCTGATTTATCTTTTACACTGATGGCACAGAAACTCTCTGTTCTAACAGGGTCGGCAGCGCGAGTGTGACGCTCCCGGTGTTGCACACGTCCACGACCATAGGCCACGGTAAACACTTCCCATCAGGTGGGGCGTGTGCTTGTCTGCCACCTAAGTGGTATAAAAAAAAGATGGGTTGCACTCTGGGAGAAGTGAAAACTTATTCTTTCTTCGTTATATACATAGAAAAAGTTAAAAAGAACATACCATACCTATAATATAGCGCCAATCATAGAACCTATCACTAATTTTCTGCAAATTTTTTGTCAGAAGAAATTAATAAATTAATAAATAGACAGTCTGTAGCTAATTTTGTATGACGTCAGTCGTCGATTCCGGTTCAAAGGTCAAACGATCCTGACGCGAGTTTAACACTTTTTATCAATCCAACGCCGCTAAATTAGTTTTCACTTCAAAAACATACTTGAAGTACCCCATATTGAAGTCTCTTGGGAAGACCACAGTAGGGAGTGAGAGAACCGCTAAATACCATGCGGGCAAAGCCGTTAATACAAGTTAGTATTATTGGCAAACTAAAAGCATTTCTCGCTTCCAATATATTATAATATGACGTTTTATTTCAATCGTGACGTAGGAAATGACGTCATTTCAGGAAGTGACGTATTACAAAGATACGTTCTGAAATATCTGATGGGAGAAATGGCGTATATCGAATTCATAATAAAAGGTCGCTTTTACCTTTTTACAAAGTTCGACATTTACGATATTATTATGATGGATGGGTGTGTATATGTCTCATGTATGTTACCGGCGGTGAGTAGGGTAGCCAGAGCTCACTGGAGAGTTTTTGTGCTGTCAGTGGGAAGAACAAAGGCTTGTCCTGCTTTATCTTCTACACTGAAACTCTCTGTTCTAGCAGGGTCGGCAGCGCGAGTGTGACGCCCCTGGTGTTGCACACGACCATAGGCCACGGTGACCACTTTCCATCAGGTGGGCCGTGGGCTTGTCGGCCGCCTAAGTAGTATAAAAAAAGCAGCCCATGATGAAGTGTCCTCACGGCAATAGACTCGTGGGACCCAATATCACAGTTGGCGAAATGTGGGTGATAATACTCCTCTGACAGCCTCTAAAACGTGGCGGTAGTTAACGCGAATGTTACGCAGGAGGCGCGGGTTTGATTCCCGCTCAGTGCAAATATTTGTTTTCATGAATATGGTTATATGCATTCGTCTAGGTGTTCCTGTGAATAATATGTATGTATTTACAATAAAAAAAGTATCTAAGTATATTTATCGGTATATCGGCATTTTAGAGCCCATAACACAAACTAGTTAAGCTATGCTTACTTTGGGTCTAAATAACGGTGTTTAGAATGCCCTAAAATATTGATTTATTATCTGCTTACCCATCCAGGAAATTATAGGCAGTTTGTGTGTTTGACTTATTCATACTAGCGTTAATCCCAGTCGCATCCAAACCTTTGACCTCGGAGTCTGAGGTCCTATTGTTCCAGTTTAACTGCCATCTGCCCTTAAAAACTAAATACTGCAGTCAGCCCCTCTAGACAAGTGGCAATTCGCTAACTGGCGTTTGGTGGAATAGAATGACGAATATATGGGATTTGACATATCTGACAGTCGTTAACGCATGTCAAATACGTCAAATCCCATACATCCGTCATTCTATTCCATCAAACGCCGGTTAGCGAATTGCCACTTGTCTAGAGGGGCTGATTAGTTGTTAAACTTTTTAGGACTCCCAAGTCCTACTGTTCGTATGACATGACAAAAATATGTGTATGCATATTATAATAATATTTATAAATAACATTTCCTTTGTCTCAATTCCCGTTTGTTACAAACGACCTTGCTTCATGTGTGACCACAGAACTGCACAGTGAATCACAGCGAAGGTACCACGACGGTGACTCATGAATGCAACCTCTGATATAAAAGGCTGACTCAGACGGTTATAACGATTGGTTTTGTAATCAAAAATACTGCTGCCGACCACAGCTTTACTGGCGTGGAATTCTGGTCCCGTTAATGCAACTCATGGAGAACAAAGGCTAAAAATTTTCAGACCAAACTATCATCTATCCCTGTACCAAATTTCATCTAAAGACGTCTTCACAAATTTTTGAGAAATCTAAATAGGATTCTAGTATTTAAAACGTCTTGCGAGTGCCGCCTGACTACCTGGATAACAAATGACAACACGTGCAGTGTTTAGATGTCATGGCACCAGCACACAGTGTAGAATATTTCATCAAGAACCCAACAGTTCGTTTTCATTGACGCACTATTAAGTCTTAGAACTCTTCACCAGCTCACGTGTTTCCTTCTTCCTACAGTCCTTTAAGCGGAGAACAAGCATCTGATGAGGCCGTCAAGCTGAGGGCCACCATTGTAACATTATTGGTCTGTTATGGTGATCCTCTTTCCTGGGACTTTGCTTTCAGCTGACCATCAGGCAAGGCGTGAGGGTGACGGGTGGAGCCGCTCGTCACCCTATCAGAAGCAGGCCACAGTGGCGGCGCGCATCGCTGAACGATGCCCCCCCCCCCCCCCATACCGGGGGCGAGTCGGGGACCACGTGGCCCTCCCGAGGAGGGCCAGACCGAGAGGAATGGCCCTGGGTCGCGAGACAACTTCACCTTCGGCCTCCAGACGGCGTGCGGTTTAGTCGGTTCGAGTCCGACATAACCTCCCCCTCCGGCTTCGGGGGAGAGGGGGGGGGGGGTCGGGGGGTATCCGTGGGGATTTCCCGCACGTGAAAAAAAAACCATGAGGCAAGGCGAAGTGTCTTATTTAAAGAAACAAATCAAACCCAAACCTTTCAGTTCGTCATTGTATCGTTAATTCCGATCGTAAACTCACAAATCGGTCAATCGGCTAATTGAGAGTGAGTCATTCTGCGTCACAGCATCCGTGGATCTCAGATCACGTTGTGAACGTGACTGGACTGTTGACTCACTGTCTTATCGAGTTAAGAAGAAAGTATGATTATTGCAGTTAGGTACATATAGGCTACAGTTATCGCATCTATAGGTAAAAATATATAAGTGCTTTGTCAGCAAAGTTATTTGTATGAAACCAGCAGGGCTAACATGCGCGCCACGAGATAGCTATCTCGAGGCATTTTGCCGTTTTATGTCGATATGTCGACTGTTGGTAACATGCAGGGCTAACATGCGCGCCACGAGATAGCAATCTCGAGGCATTTTGCCGTTTTATGTCGATATGTCGACTGTTAGTAACATGGCAAATTTCATGGCGATCTGTCAGATGTCGCAATAACTTAACTTCGAGAAATCATCTCCTTAGTGTCTGCAAATTGTAACATACGTGCCCTTATTTACTCGAATTTTGACATTTAAAATGTTTTGTCTCCAGTCTTTCATTTGGTCGACGAGAAGTTATTTCGTGTAAACTTTTCATGTGCTCGGTTCATTTTGGATCAAAATTTAGTACCTTTATGCTGAAAATGGCGGTGCCATATTATCGAAACCAACATCACTGTGTTGCCCCGATACCGGATCACAAAAAGACTAAAACAGCGACTGCAAGCAATTTTCGACCTTAATGACATTTCCTTTGTTACGTGTCTTTTCGCGTTAATTGATGACGCTGATGATCACGAATATAAGAAAAACAAATCGATAGAATGTCATGTCAATAAGGTCGAAAAATTTTTGCACTATTTTTTCTCTTTTTTTCACCCCTAGCATCCCCAACTAGTCTGTGCTTTCGAGCAAATGGCCGTATCGGGCCGATTTTATCGGATAAATGTGAAAACAGCACAAGATGTCGGCTATCGGACGTCGGCTATTGGCGTTTGACACCGATAGTTTCATCACGCGACAAAATATGTCGACATTACTTCGCTCGAGAAGACTCGAGATGATATCTCATCTCGATTCGAGATACCTAGTTGACGACGCGCGCATGTTAGCCCAAAGGCTATTATAAAATCCAAGAATATTTAGATGACAAACAAGCTTGGGAATGAGCTGTTCGCTCAACTATACTACTCGAGCAAACTATTGTATTAATTTTTCCGTTAATTGAATGGCGCCGTTTAGTTCACAGCCTAGGCAGTTAATTGAACGCTGATTAAGGTAGTTTTTTTTTTAAAAGGAGCTTGTGTTATGATAACGATTTTAGACACAAAAATATATTCGTGTATTGGAATGTAGGAGGCAGCACACGACGGTATTTCCGTCCAATTGAGCAGTACGACTGGGGAAGTACCTCTGCACTACAGAATACCGCGGCTATAATAACCTTGTGTTGTGTTCCCGGCGGTGAGTAGGGTAACCAGAGCCCACTGGAGAGCTTTTGTGCTGTCAGCGGGAAGACCAAAGGCTATTCCTTCTTTGCCTTCTGCACTGAAGGCACAGAAACTTTCTGTGTTTACAGGGTAGGCAGCACGAGTGTGACTCCCCTGGTCTTGCTCATGTCCATAAGCCACGGTAACCATTTTCCTTCAGGTGGACAGTGTGGTTGTCTGCCACTTCAGTAATATAAAAAAAAATGTAATTCTCTGTTTGTTCGTCATGACTCATGAGTGCAAAAACCACTGAACAGATTTTGGTGCAGTTTTTTATTACATAAATCTTAGTCAGACTTAAAGTCAGAGATGTGACCAAAAGTCGCGAAAACCGACATAACATGACACACACGAGCAGAGACGCGGGTTTTAACTACTTGGTTAGTAAAAAAATCGACATTCAATTTTTAGTAGCAAGGTAATTTCCGCTGTACAGAAGAAAACCCGGCGTTGTCTGCTATTCGTCAAGGTAGAGAGGTATGTTTATGTTAAGACCTGCCCCACTGTCAGGGTCAATAAGACGCGGTACAGATGCCTTGCACATAAATGTATACAGGGTGTTGTCAATTTCGTAAGATTACGAATAATTTTTCACGTGCCTTTGAAGCACCTATGACCCGGCGTATAAGTACTTGAGTTTTGTTTTGTTAAGGGTCTAATTTCTCCTAAACACAGTGCGATAAGGCGAGTCTGATATGAAATGTGTTTAATATCGAGAGCGAATCCCGAAAGTAATTGATGATCAAACGAACTTACCTGTACGTGAAGTTCAATCATAATTACTGGAAGGGATTATATGTTATATTAGCATCACTCCCACCCTAAGACTAGTCTAACCCAAATTGTGAAATGCCAATAGTTCTCCAATATCTAAACTTAATGACATGAAGCACCCATGGCCCGGCCGGCGTACAAGAACTTGAATTTTGTTTTGTTAAGGGTCTAATTTCTCCTAAATACAGTGCGACAAGGCGAGTCTGTTGTGAAATGTGCGAGAGCGAATCCCGAAAGTAATTGATGATCAAACGAACTTACCTGTACGTGAAGTTCATAATTACTGGAAGGGATTCGCTCGAAGATATTAGCAACCCTCCCGCCCTAAGACTAGTCAAACCCAAATTGTGAAATGCCAATGGTTCTGCAATCTCTAAACTTAATGACATGAAGCACCGATGGCCCCGTCCGGCGTACAAGTACTTGAGTTTTGTTTTGTTAAGGGTCTAATTTCTCCTAAACACAGTGCGATAAGGCGAGTCTGATGTGAAATGTGTTTAATATCGAGAGCGAATCCCGAAAGTAATTGATGATCAAACGAACTTACCTGTACGTGAAGTTCGATCATAAAGTAATTACTGGAAGGGATTCGCTTGAAGATATTAGCAACCCTCCCGCCCTAAGACTAGACTAACCCAAATTGTGAAATGCCAATAGTTCTGCAATATCTAAACTTGCACCCATGGCCCGGCCGGCGTACAAGAACTTGAGTTTTGTTTTGTTAAGGGTCTAATTTCTCCTAAATACAGTGCGATAAGGCGAGTCTATTGAATTCGGAGGCAGTATTAGCACCTGTATTTCGCCAAATATGATTTTCGGACCACGTAATAAGGTGGTGATGGCCTGAGCGGCCATTTATTATCATGGGCTTAAATATGTTCACTGTCAGATGGAGAACTGTCTTATCCATTAGTCCCCTTCTACGACTCCCACTGGAAGAGATGGGGTGGCCCTATTGTACTGTACCGGGAACCATCACGGTTCTTCCATAGTGGGAGACAGTCCAGAAGAGTGGATAACATATTTACTTTCATTCAAATTCGAAGATTTTTTTTGTAGAACTAGTGACAAACATTCATAAAAACCGGCCAAGTGCGAGTCGCACTCGCGCACGAAAGGTTCCGTACCAGGAAAGAGGATAAAAATAAATATATAACCTTAATAATTTGTAATTATTTCTAGCGTCTACGTGTAGCCATTATTAATATCGAGCAAATGACGGTAAAAAAGAATACTTTTGTTGTATGAAAGCCCCCGTAAATATTATTTTTAGTATTTGTCGTTGTAGCCAGAGTAAAAATACATAATCTGTGCAAATTTCAACTTTCTAGCTATTACGGTTCTTGAGATCTAGCTCGGCGACTGAAAATGGACATGAAAAAGGGCTAAAATATCATATTTTTTGTATGTGAGCATCCCTTAATTATCAGTATTATTTTGTTTTTAGTATTTGTTGTTATAGCGGCAACATAAAAACACAATCTGTGAAAATTTCAACTGTCTAGCTGTTACGGTTCTTGAGATACAGCCTGGTGACAGACGGACGGAGGGACAGCGAAGTCTTAGTAATAGGGTTCCGTTTTTACCCTTTGGGTACGGAACCCTAAAAATGATAAAGAGATATTTTCAGTCTTATTAAATAATCAGTACCTAACCTTAAAAATTAAACAGACATACTCGTATCACTTTACATCTAATGTAATTAACAATAACAAATGTCAATTACCCGTTCACTTTTTCCCATTCGAAAGTAAAATAAACAATATCTCTCACACCATAGACAGCTGAACTTAACTAATATGAAATAATAAACATCAACCTGTAGCTAGCCGTATGTTTACTTTATAAGTTAAAACTAACTTTGTAAACACACCGAGTGAGCTGTCTGTGCCCGTGTTTGAGAAAAAAAATAGGGCTGTCAAAAATATTTAAAAAATTTAAATGTAGTGAATGAATAAAATTCCGGTTTTTATGTTAATCGTAAATTATAAATTAATAAATTATTCGTGGACTCGGTATATTACTTTTTAACTGTATATTTTGAACCAGTTCAAAGGCCTAGGTATAAGCATAATAAACTATAACGTGGGACCAGAAATCATAGTAAATGGTTGAAAGAGCATGTTTTTGTTTTGTTGCCAAATACCTTCTTTCATTCCACAACTTTTTTTGACAAATTCTTCACGAACAAATCAATTCATTTGTGGAATGCACTACCAGTGTCAAGCAATTGCTCTCAGACTACTGGACGAATTTCAAAAATCTTTTGCCATTAGAAAATACCACTGAAAAATATAAGCTATTTTATATCATCACACTACTATCCAAGGGAGCGGATCAGTAATCAAGCTTTGGACGTAAAGTTAACGGAACAGTCCCCGTAGACAACTGGCAATTCGTTGACCTGTTTTATATTTTTATACAACTGAGGTGGCAGACAACCGCACGGCCCACCTGATGGTATGTTTGGAATTGGCACATATTTCGACTTTCATGACGTCTACGTCAATCGTAAACGTATGTCAATCTCATATGTTTAGTGATGGATAATGGAAAATTTTCGGAATGAAAAGAAAAGAAAAAATGAATAATTTCCAAAATTTTTTCAATTTTTCAAATATTTTTCAAATATTGGAAAAAATGGGGAGTCGACCAAGATCAGAAAATAAAACAAGATAACAAATTTTTATTTGTTACTTTTTATCAAAATACTAAAATTTCTCATATTTAGGATTCCGTACCCTATTACTAAGACTGTTATTTATTATTTTTCTTAAAGACTTTTATGATTTCTTGCATAAGATTATACCGTTCATCACCGGTATACCGGTGAAGTTCATGCGAGATAAATTTACAAATCATTAAGTTTGAAATTCTAATGTTCTCATTTTCTTCCGCTTTGTACTCTGGTTCTGTCATCACTGCCGCATCACAAAACTGATTTTCTGAATTTGGGATTTGTTTTTGGGATTCTTTAACTGTATAATCTGGACTAGACCAACGTTGAGCGTACTGACTGTACTCATCTGGTTCTGATATGTACGTATCACTTCTAGGTAAGCTGCAATTTGGAGTACCGTAAAATGGGGCGACTTTGATCAATTTTTAAATAGAACAGCGTCTATTTCATTCAATTTAGGCATTAAAAATAAAAAATAAAAATCGTATTGACGACTCATTATAAACAATAATATTTTTTTAAATAAAATAAAATTGACGTCATATTTTTGGAGAAAAAAAATAAAACGAGACCTATCAACTTCAGACTGAATATGGGGTTACTTTGAGACCTGACGTTTTTATGATTGCTTTTGAAAGTAACCCCAATTTGGTATATGACACATTTTTTTTTTTTTTTTTTGATAGAATATTTTAGGAAACAGGGGGTTTTGAAGTCTATTGGGGTGTCTTTGACACAAGGGGTGAAGTTGATATTGGCATTTTGTTATAGTAAATAGCACGATTTTAAATAAAACTATGCATATCTGATTGTAAATATAATGTATTAATACTTTTTTCTTATGTTGGAACATAATAGGAACCTAATGTGAAAACTCTCTTCTAATCTAAATAATTACTAATTGTTTAATTGACAAATCAGTCTTCGCGTTAATAAAGCTCAATTTATAAATCACTTTCTCTTATAACTAGGTATCATTAATGTAAATTTTAACATGGTTATAAAAGATAACAAGAACAGCCTTCTAAAATTTATAGCTCTTTAATGTTTACGTCAGAAGGAAACACATAACATTCATCAGTTAGTTTTGGCGTAGGAAGGTAAGATATGACATCGCTTTCTTCGATAATTGAAATATCTCCATTGACCACACGAAAGTCTCTTTTTGACTTTTTGATAGACTTAAAACCTTGCACGACAAGCTTCTCGTCATTGATTTCTTCGATCATGCAAACATATTGGTAAGTTTTTTTACCCTTTACAGAACCAAATTTAGCCAATATAAACTGCCCAATTTTCAGTCCACGTGAATTGTTATCCTCAGAAATACCGTCTAGGCTCTGAACAGACTCACAATCTGTAATATCATCATCTGTAAAAACATGATAAGGCTTTTCTTTTTCTAATCTCGTCAATGGTGGACAAAGTTGATTATTGACATCTGAAGAAGTTTGAATTGAATTGAAATTTGAATTTTCTGTAAAACCTTTTCCCTATTAAATGGAAAGATACCCGTAGCTTCGAATCCAGCTATTAAATTTCTTCGGACAGCGGATATTACAGTCTCAGCTCTATTTTTTGGTGGTGTTTTATCCATTTCTAAAAGAGCTTCCTTCAAAAGATTTGGAAATACTTCTTTCGGGACTGTCGTAGAACGCATATTATGTTTTTTCCAGTTCTCGAGGGTTTTCCTCCATGCACCCTTCATGGGCCGGAAGAATGCAACGTCCAGCGGTTGAGTAAGATGGGTGGAATTCGGCACCAAGCATACAAAACTCACATTATGGGTTTTACAGGCATCCAAAACATCAGTATCAATATGCGATGACAAATTGTCACCAATCAATACAGTTCTCCCTTCTAATCTCTTGGCATGGGGCAGAAAAACTGAAAAAAACCAGTCACGGAAAGTAACGCTATCAATCCATCCACTCATTGTTCGATTGTATCTACTTCCACGACTACAACATGGTTCTGAACAGCATGGACTACCCACGATACCTCTCTCTTTCCATGTATCGTACAGGTGGGTACTTTTATAAATAACATACGGCGGGAGTAGAGTGCCATCTGCTGAACCACAAATCATAATAGTCGTGCAGCTTTTGGTAAAATTCATGATTTTTTCAGGATACTTCACTCCTCTCCTATATATACACTTTTTCTTCCCGGGATCATCGCTGACGTTTGATTCGTCGTAATTAAATATATGACTAGGGGTATCCACTTCTTTTTTGAGATTATCAAAAAAAATATTAAGGGATTCACGTCCCACAGAAGCTCTTGATCTTTTTATGTTCGTTGAGACTCTTTGACCATAGGCATTCTTATGACGTTTTAGTAAACTAAGCGCCCAGTCTATCCCCGGTAAATTGTTTGTAAAGCGGTCTATGAGTTTACCTTGTCGGTCCAAATACGCCTTTGCGAACATTCGTAAGTCTAATGTAGATAATGGGAACCCATAGTCGGCACAAGTAGCGGCCGCTCGTAATATTGATATTTCTTCATCATGTGTGAACACAGATTGCCCGCCAACAGTTCTACCATGACATCCCTTGTATTTATTGTATAATGTACCGTATGGGATCTTATACGTCGAAGAAGCCGCAAAGATGGAGAGATCACCATCGGTAATTTTTACAAGGGCTTCTTCAAGCGCCTCGTCTGTATAATTTTTATAGTTGCGACTTCCCGCAACTCTTTTATACGTGCGCACCATTACGTAGGTAGGTACCTAAAACAAAAAAAAAAAATTGTACAGATAGCCACACATTAGACTACACACTTTGGACTTTGTTGCCACCTCTATATCGGGGGCACAAGAGCTATTATCGAACTGCAAGTGTGTTGTACCTAATTATGGGGTTGCTTTGAAGCTATATTCAATTTCAAGTATATCTCTGGAAATAAACACACTGGGGCGGGATTGATAACTATCAATGTCGCCCCATAGACTTAGTCAAAGTAGCCCCTTGTTAGAAATTCCGTTGTACAATACAAAATGGCCGACTTACATAAAAAACAAAATTCCTCTCGATTAAGCAAAACATCTCAATATTACATGACCTTATTATCATAACTACGAAAAGTATACTTACGCCTATACTCATGAAGTTTTTTACACCACTTTTTCAACAAAAATTATTTAATAATTTCAGGAATTATTTTCACTTCGAAATTATCACACTGCACGGCCGATACTTTGGCATGTAATGGCTGATATATCAAGGCTACCAACAAAACAAAAACGAAAGGGGTGCGTTCCAATCTTACTGACTTAGAACTTGAAAACTAAAAAATAAAAGCTATCGTCAATGTCACCCCGTTATTCAAAGTCTCCCCATTCTACGGTATTGTCTTTTCCGGCGACTTCTGAAAGCTTTTTTTTTTTCTTGGAATGTAATCAGCATTTTCAGTGAATAAATTTTCTGATTCATTACGCATATTGTCAAAATTACAGTTCATTTCAGTATCTGATTCACTATCTGAAGCTAGTATAATCTTTTCTGAAAAACAAATAAACATACCTACATAAACTCACACGAAGGCAAAGCCACTGAGTCTAAAATATATTATAATGCTACGTGTACGAGTAGTTATATGAACGTGCAATATTAAGTAGATAGATACCTACTAGTTTGTTGGTATTTCTGTTTAATAGTAAAATATTAGTTTTAGGTGCTTACCTTTGGACATCGCTGTCTACTAACAATGGCAGTTTTGTGGGTCAGATCAGTCAAAAACACTCATAAAAGGAGGGAGGTTATGTCGGACTCGAACCGACTAAACCGCACGCCGTCTCTGGGTCGTAGTGCTAGGCCGAAGGTGAGGTTGTCATGCGACATATCCCTCGCACCCCGGCTGACCCAGGGCCATCCCTCTCGGTCTGGCCTTCCTCGGGAAGGGGGGGACCACGCGGTCCCCGACTCAAACCCGGTGTGGGGAGGCGCGCATCGTCCTACGATGCGCGCCGCCGCCGTGGCCTGCTTCTGCTAGGGTGACGGGCGGCTCCACCCGTCACCCTCAGGCCCGCGCTCATGGGGGGCGGAGGTCAGTTTGCGCCCTCCGACGCCCGAGCTGCCTTCGAGCGCGTGCAGCGATGTCAGCGAGCCTTTCTCGCTCATCGCGCTGCGCTCGCTCTGCTGTCTCCTTCGCGAGCATGACCTGCTCGCAGAAGGAGGCGCTGGCCGCCCACGCATCCGCGCAGCGGCCCATCGCCGCGAGCAGGGTGGAGAGCGTGAGCACTCTCACCCCCAGGGCCGCCACAAGCTCCCGCCTCGGCGTCTCAAACGCCGGGCACTCGGTGAGCGTGTGCAGCCCCGAGTCCACGCTCGCGTCGCAGTGATGGCACTCGGGCGTTGGCTCTATACCCATCAGATGCAGATACCGCCCGAAGCTACCGTGCCCGGTGATAATCTGCGTCTGACGGTACGAGAGGCTACCGTGTGGCCTCTCTAGCCACTCCCCCATGATGGGCCTTACCGCCGCAATCACGGCGTGCCCTGCGCGTGGTTGCCCAAGTCGTCGCTCCCACTCGGCCACCATGACCTGGTGGAGCCGGGATTTCTCGGCCCGAATATCCTCGGGCTCGGGATAGAATCCCCGCTCCCGCGCCTCCTTTCGGAACTGATATAGTGCCGAAAGGGCCCTCGCTTCCAGGATCCACGGTGGCGATCCGGCCAGGAGACTCGCCGCTTCGAAGGATATCGTGCAGTATCCCCTGATGGCCCTGGAGGCCATCGTGCTCTGCGCCGTACGGAGCAGAGGCAGGAATCTGGCCTCCAGGGTGTCCGCCCACACGGGGCACCCGTATAGGGCCATGGACCGCACGACACCCGCGTAGATTCTCCTGCAGGAGGCCTCTGGGCCCTTCAAGTAAGGCAACAACCGGCCCAAGGCATTCGCCGTGAGCACCAACTTGGGGCGCAGACTTCGGAAATGCTGTCCGAAGTCCCATCGACCGTCAAGCACGAGCCCCAGGTATTTCAACCGGGGCTTGATGTCGATGGGAGTGCCTCCCACTGTAAGGCTGGCTCCCGGGCCTGGCCTGCGCCGAGGGCCATGAAAGAACATGGCCTCGGACTTGTGCACCTCGAGTGTGTACCTCGAGACCCAGCCGCCGGATCCTGTCGACGACCTGAGCAACCGCGGTCGTGGCCCTCAGGGTCGCTTCGCGGTGCGTAGCCCCGCTCACCGTCACCAGCGTGTCGTCCGCATAACACGGGACGGTGGCACCGTACGCGAAGCACCCAGTCGTAACCGATGTTCCACAGGAGCGGCCCCAGGACCGAACCCTGTGGAACACCGCACGACAATGTGTAAAATAAACCATTGACCATGAATCTGTATTAAAATATAACTTTGATCATTTGTTTTTTTTTTTAAACAACATGTAAAGCCATTAAATCATTTGAATTTCAACTTATTATGAACTATATTTTATAAACTATTTCATTTAAACTAATAATTTCGATAAAAAGATATATTTCCATTATTTTTCCAATTTTTCAATTTTTCAGAAAAATAAATTGAAAAATTTCCGGTATTTGAAATTTTTCGGACAATTACCCATCACTACATATGTTGATCAATCTATTCTATTGTAAAAACGTTTTGCAACTTCTCTAGAGATGCTGAAGATGCAGCATGAACGGCATCAGAATTAAACGCGGGCGGGGCCGCAAACAACAGCTAGTTTTTTGTAACGTCAGGGCTGTACTTCGATTTAATTCAAATTCAAATTCAAATTATTTTTATTTGCATAAAACAGGTATACAAAGAGTTGGACAAATACATAATAGAGTGCAAGTGCTCTGCTTATTACCTTTGACAGGTGTGCAAATTTATAAATACATTACACGCAAAATTAGAATGTCTAAAAAAAAAGAGAGAAGGTTATCACAAAAAATCAATAATAATAGGTATCACATAATTCTGAATGTCATAGTTATAATTCATAATATCGTAGTAATAATTAATAATGTCATAGTAATATTTAATAATGTCAAATATGAGGTCAACAATGTCAAAATTATTATGTTTCGCAAGATTTATCCTCTAAGTATTCGTGCAATGAGTAATAGCATTTATTGACCAGGAATTTTTGCAGTCTTTTTTTAAAGAGGTTTATATTCGGAAGATCTTTTAGCTCCTTAGGCAATTTATTATAAATATGAGGAGCGATACAAAAAAAACTTCTATGCATTAAGGCCGTTTTACAAGGTACGACACATAGCTTTTCAACGTGGCGTATCCTTGTTCTTCTCTCAAACAGTTCCAAATGTTTTTTTGTGAATATGGCACATTCTAATATATAAATACAGGGCACAGTTAATAATTTATAATCTTGAAAGTATGGCCTACATGAATCTGTACGTTCGAGGCTGAATATGGCTCTGATACAACGTTTCTGGGCTATGAAGACACGTAGCCAGTCAGTGGCATTCCCCCAGAATATAATTCCGTATCGTAGTGTTGAGGAGACCATTCCATGATATGCTGTTATTATTGTCGGCGTAGTCGCTATATTTCTTAATCTATAGAGCCCAAAAGCATGCTGATGTACCTTGTTACAAACATAGTCTATGTGGGCGCTCCAATTCAATTGATTATCAATTTTTATTCCTAAGAAATTAGTTACATTGTCTTCTGTAATTTTTTGATTTTTACAATTAATATCTATATGAGATTCAATCTTTCTCTGTCTGAAATTTAATATTTTAGTTTTCTTAACATTAATGTTTAAATTATTCACCTGTAGCCATTGCATAATTGAGTTAATTGAATTATTGATGTCAGTTTGGAGTGATGTCATATTTTTATTTGAATAAAGAATAGTGGTATCGTCAGCAAATAAGGTCATATTGTATGTCGTAGTTGTAGGTAGGTCATTAATATAGGTAATAAAAAGCAAAGGCCCAAGCACACTACCCTGTGGAATGCCAAATTTAACAATTCTTGGATCTGACTGATGTATATTTTCAGTTTTTGTGTTAAGACATATATTAGAGATATGCACCACTTGTTGTCTATTGGATAAATATGATTTCAGTAGGTTGTAAACATTACCCCTTACACCATATCGATATAGTTTATCCAATAGTAGATCGTGCCTGACATAGTCAAAGGCTTTGGACATGTCCATAAACATACCTATCGTTGGCAGCCTATTATCCAGACCAAACATCACAGGTTTGAGAAAATTATAAATTGCCATATTAATATTTTTGTTTTTCCTGAATCCATACTGTTCGGCTACCAGAATACTTTCCTTCTCCAGAAAACCATACAAACACTCAAAAATCACCTTTTCAAAAATTTTTGCAAGTGTAGGGATAAGCGCTATTGGTCTATAGTTTCCCATATCCTGTCTATCTCCTTTTTTAAATAGGGGTTTTACGACAGTCATTTTTAATTTTTCCGGAAAGATTCCCTGCTCGATACACATATTGATGATGTGACATATAACAGGTGTAATGGTATGGTTCACATCTTTTATTATTGCTGTTCTAATACCGTCATATCCTGTACTGTTGGTATTTTTTAAAGAATTAATAATATTTAAAATGTCGTTCGGTGTAACTGGCGCCATATAAATAGAATTACAAATATAATTTAATATGTCATTGGATTTTACTTGATTCTTTTCGTCTACCATGTCAATGTAATAGTTGTTAAACGCATCACAGATTTGTTTTGTATCATTGATTAATGTACCATCTAAATTTATATTAGCTATATTAGTCTTAGGCAGGTTTTGTTTTGTTGAATTTATAATATCCCATGTCGCTTTAGTTTTATTCTTTGATAATTTAATATAGTGAGCATTTTTGGCTTTTTGCGTTAATCTTATTATCACTTTTAGTCGTTTAGCATAACATTTATATTTGTTTTTGTTTTCTGACGTTGGTGCTTTCCTGCACTGCCACATCATGTTACGTTTTCTCGCGCTGCATAATTTCAAGCCTTTTGTCATCCAATTAGGTTTACTTTTAGTTAATCTCTTAATTCTTTTTAATGGGAAACACTGATCATAGAGAAGTTTAAATATCTCAAAGAAATTATTAAAGGCTTCGTTTGCATCATTTTGTTGGTAAACGTCAGAGAAACTCAGTTGCTCCATGTAAAGCTTAAATTTTTTTCTATTTTCTGTCGAAAAATCTCTTTTTGTTGTGTACCAGAACTTGAGAAGACATTGCTTTTGCACTGGGCAAGTTAGTATTTGAGCAGTGTGATCTGAAATACATAAATCAACTATTTTACCCTTGCACCCTCGAATATTGTGAACAATATTATCAATGCATGTCTTGCTTATAAATCTGGTTACTTCCCTAAATTGGGGTTTTAAATGATACGCACTTAGTATGTCCTCAAACTCTAAAGAAAGCTTACTACGTGGCAGCAAATCAATATTAAAATCACCGCAAAGTATGACTTTTTTATTTTTATTTCTGTGAATCATAGATAAAAGTGTATTTAGTTTATCAAAGAAAGTTTTTATAGAATACAGATCATGTTTTGGTGACCTGTATATACAGACAATACAAATACCATGCAAATTTAGTTCTACTCCTGAGCATTCAAATATATTTGGGACCGAAATTTTGCTTACTTCGTCCATTACTCTGAATGTATAACCATTTTTGATTAAAATGCACGAACCTCCATATCTATTTTCTCTCATGTAAAAAGAGGCTAGATTATAGTTTGGTATATTTAAATATTGCTGATCCCCTTCTATCATTCTGTGTTCAGTAATACATATTACGTCGATATTATATTTAAACTCATTTAAATGTATGCTTAGTAAATTTGATTTGCCTATAAGTCCATTAATATTTTGATGAAATATACACAGTTTAGTATGCACGAAATAACCGGTCAGTCTCTTCAATTACATTATTTGAATTTGTGTCAGATACAGTATGGTTGTTTTCTTTACGTACAATATTTTTCAGGTGTTTGAATATATTTTTCATACCATTATTATTGAGTAAACCATTTCGTTTGAACATGCTATAGTCACAAGACAGATCAAGATTTGAATCTAGTAATAGTGCGTATTTATATGTGTAAATGTCAAGATAGAGCAGATTGTTGAAGATTTCTACTCTTCCATTATACATAGAAAAATATTTACTATGCCTGTAAGTTGGCAAACAAATAATTACGTTAGTATGTTGTACTTTTTGCAATATATCTCTTATGTCTATTACCAAATCAAAATAATTATTGCTACTACGAAAATCTTCATCTCCTATAAAAACAAGACAATAGTCCCTCATTGAGTAGTCAGCAAGTTTCACATTTAAATCTCTCAACAGGTTCTTAATGCCGCAGTTTGGTGTTAGGTAGTGACATATTTGAAATGTTGGGAAGGTTTCCTCTGCTAGAGATAATACTTTATTTGTTTTATTGCTGCTTATGATACACAACTTGTTCCTTTTTCTTCCACATTGCATATTATTAGTGCTTTTTACAATCCACTCTAAGTACTAAAACGCGATTACAACGGTAGTAACCCATTGTCATTAATTTTCCAACAATTCGGGGACATCGTTGTTTTAATGCAACTCACTGTGGGACAAAGCGCGGTTGTTTTGGGTTGTCACTGTCGGGATTACAATGTCCCCTGGAACACGCAGATTAAGATAGATAGGGAGAAGTAATAACTAATATAGTTAATTTTGGACTGTGTTTGCAAAATGTACATTAGATAGTAAACTAGGTAATCCTCCCCGGCTTCGCCTATGGTATTCTTCGAAACCCTGTATCACCTTAAACAAATGACACACGTATTTTTTTTAGTTTTAGAAGAACGTTTCCGAAGAATTGTAAGCGTCGGTAGCTTAGTGGTTTAGGAGGCGGCCTTACGATCGAGAGGTCCCGGGTTCCAATCCTGGCCATTACACTACCGACGTGAACCCACTCCTAGCACAAGTAATTTAGCTTAGTTGGAGGGGTTAGAGGGAATATTAGTAATTTCGATAATTTCGGTGGCTAATATTATTTCTAAAACAATGTCCGATTTCATGACATTTGACTGCTGCTCCGCTTCCTTGAGTGCTGATAACCTAAAAAGTTTTCTTAAAACACTGTCCAATGACCTATTAAACAACATTGATTAATTTGTTTGTTCATTTAACTGCCCTCTTAAACCATTCTATTAAATAATTGACACTGTCAGTTGCACCAGTTAGACATCTTGTCTCTGTCACTCAACCAACGGTCATTGACTCGAAATTTAATTAATTGTGCTAAGGAACAACAACATACCCCGGAGGGAAATAGGCTTGAGCATATCGACTTATGTATCCAACTGAAGAGCGTACTAGGACCCAGACCTAAGCCAAGCACACCTGCAAGCCAGGACACCTGCTTACTTACTTACTTCCAGCAGGGGACGCCGCAGACCAGACGGGTGATCTGCCCTTTTGCGGGGGCCATTTCACCCATTTCCCCTATAGGACACCTGCTTATTGACGGCCAAGTATATGACGCAGGCTTTCTTCAGGGTTGGGGCGACAGTTGCTCTCAGAAATTTTGAAATATCAATCAACAAGGATATTCATAGATATCATTTACATAAATAAACAAGTGTTACACCAAATTTTACACAGTTCTACTTATTTACGTTGACCCTTATTGTAAAATGCAGATGCTATACTTCCATAGACATGTTTGTAAACATGAAAACCCTGGCCTACGAAGTTTTTTTTTTTTTTTCTATGGATTTATAAATTAAATTAAATTATTTTTTTATGAACTGAGCGTCGGCAGCGCGAATGTGATGCCCCAGGTGTTGCATACGTTCATCTCAGGTCTGTCACCTAAGTGGTATAAGAGAAATGCTAAGAAATCAATAGAAGGGTGCTAATGATTTTCACTTGCAACTAGTAATGATATCTGCCGTCTCTGTCACATAATCAACAGTCAACTCGAAATCTTATTTGCATCAAACGTCGCTAATTACCTACATTATATGCATCTTAATTGAATTATGATCTGATTAGTATTCATAGATAGTCATGGTAATGACTTGAATCGTGAATACATACATAATTATAATCATGCCTGTGAATCCCTGAAGTAGTAGGCAGAAGTATATTAACACCCACATTTCGTTAATTATGATTTTCGGTCCCACGTAATAGGGGGCGAGTCCACATTTAGTCATTGTGTATGTTTACTGTTGAATGGAGAACAGCCCTATCCCTTAATCGCCTTCTACGACACCCACGGGGAGAGATGTGGGAGGGGGGGGGGGGGGGGGGGCTATTCTACTGCACTGGGAACCAACACGGCACCGTATATGAGCATTTCTATGTCAAAGAATATTTTTGTGAAAACCGCTTTATCTACGCAAATAAAAATGAATGGCTAAAATGTATAAACAGTCGATCTTGACGAACAAAGTACTCGATGATGATTGTTCTAATACCTGGTAAGAACACACCTTTAGTGCGGTACGATAATACAATTTAAATCAATGAAACAGCTTGACTTCATCTTAATACCTTAGTTTAGATCATTTTGAGGCTTAGTAGTTAAGATCGCGCATAAATTCCGAACGACTGCACCAAATTTGATATTCAGGACAAGTTTTGTAAACAAAATTCAAAGAAAATTAAAAATTCTAACAAAAAGAGCAATATATAAATATGGCAGTCGGTATAACGTTCGTCAACAAGGTCTAAATAAAATAAAAAAGGAAAATGTCAATTTCTACGTTGTGGCAGCCCTGAACGGTATAAAAAGGCGGGAGTTTTTACAGCACGGAATTTTGTTGTTTAAACATTTTGTCGATGATAGAAATTATATTTACAGCAACAACATTATTTTAATTTAAAAACTAAAAATAAAAGAATAAGATCTTTTTTATTTGTCTATCATCAATGAACCCATCACAGTCCATTGCCTGACATAGGCCTCGCCCAATGTCTGACTAACTGACTAACTGACTAACTGAAGCGTCGGTAGCTTAGTGGTTAAGGAGTCGGTCTTACGATCGAGAGGTCCCGGGTTCGAATCCTGGCCATTACACAACCGACGTGAACCCACTCCTAGCACAAGCAATTTAGCTTATTTGGAGGGGTTAGAGGGAATGTTAGTAATTTCGATAATTTCGGTTGCTAATATTCTTTAAAAAAAAAAAAAATGTTGGGAGTTTTTGGCGACGCCAGAACTATTATTCGTTTTGTGCTTTGGCCAACTGTATCCACGCTGGCCAGACGGGTTGGTACAGGGTTTTATTTCGAGTTTTCCTATTCTCGCAGTTATATCGTCTGCATATTTCTGTTAGTCACTTGTTACGACACCCTTCGAATGAGATGGGATGGTGATAATTGTATTCTTTATGTCTAAACTGTATACTAAGTCCTGGAATAAAGTGTCTTCCTGTGAGTTCATGTGAGTGTCGTATTCTCCATCCGACAGAAAACTTACAGTCCATGTAAAAAGAAGTGCTCGCTTGAACGACTCATAATTGACTTAAATGTAAGTGTTTATAACACCTGTGTCTACTGCCTCAGGGATTTACAGAGTCGTGTGAACGTCAAAAACAGTTCATAGACAAGAGAAAGCAAAATGGCGGTACGATATACCCGCACGTGCGCGCGAAATATCAAAAGGAACATATAAAGCCACAGAATTGACGAAAATTTACAATAGACTCTGTCACTTTGCGCATTCGCTTGCGGAATACGAATGTGGAAGGAATAAATATTACAATTTTTCTTACATTGCGGTGAGTATTTTCCTTGTTGAATGTAAATATCAGTTTTCTTGGTAAATTTGATAAAAGTTTGTGTTTAGGTACCCTTTGGCCTTATAGCCGACTGTGGAGTGTTTTTATTTCGCACGCCAGTGTCAAAATATAAACAGACAAGTAGGTTATCTAAGGCCGCTCGGCGAATTATGTACCTAAACATGCAATCACGGCGTGCCCTGCGCGTAATTGCTCAAGTAGTAAGACCCATCATGGGGGAGTGGCTAGAGAGGCCGCACGGTGGCCTCTCGTACCGTCAGACGCAGGTCATTACCGGACACGGTAACTTCGGGCGGTACCTGCATCTGATGGGCATAGAGACGGCCCTGGGGGAGAGAGTGCTCACGCTCTCCACCCTGCTCGCGGCGATGGTCCGCTGCGCGGATGCGTGGGCGGCCAGCGACCGCGTGGTCCCCCCTCCCGAGGAGGGCCAGACCGAGAGGAACGGCCCTGGGTCACCTTCGGCCTAGCACATCGACCCACAGACGGCGTGCGGTTTAGTAGGTTCGAGTCCGACATAACCTCCTCCTTCGGCTCCGAAGGGAGGGGGAGGGGGGGGGGTATCCGTGGGGACTTCACGCACGTAAAAAAAAACCTAAACATGCAATAGCGCTTAGGGCAAGGTTTTTCTGCTTTTGGGGATAAAAATTATTTAGGGCCCGTTGGAATCTTTCAGGAGTATTTTTCTAGGGTAAAGTAACTCTGTCCGTCTAATACGCTTTTACCCCAAAACCACTGAACTGAGTTTAGACCTTGGCAAAAATATAGGCAATGTGTAGTAGCGATAATCGACATCCACGCGGGTGGAGCCGTGTGCAACAGTTAGTATTATAATAGAGTCTATTAAAAACATCAATATCTGTTTGAAAGAAGGCCAGAAATAAGAAAAATAACTTGGAAACCGTCTTTTACAAGGACATAAATACCTTTACCTGCATTATATGAAGTATATGAACATCACGTGTCTAACGAGAGTGCAATAGACGATATTTTTGTGAACCATATTATCTCAATTTGATAAAAAAATATTAGACAAAAAGATGTAACTCATATTGTCTCCTTATTTTCCTCTTAGGTGTACTTTTTGGGAACAAACAATGAAAAAATAAACTTACCTGTCACAACAGCGGCCATAAGCAATCCAAAAAGAGCGGGAATCGCAGCCATATTGAAAAATACACTTTCAAATATCTAACCAATCACAAAACACTTTTAGATTCGAATTTCGAACTCCAGCATACTAGGCGATGCGTTCTCTCAACGGACACTGCTTGAACCGGTTTGATCCAGGTCGTTTGTCTCACTCGCACTTATTGGCACTCGTAGCGACGTCCCTTTCACTCTGTAACAAAAAAAATATTCTTTTTATAGTGAAGTTGTAGGTTTTGTACCTATGTTACGTAATTTGAACGGACCAAGGTTTTAATAAGGGTAAAGCTTACAATATTCTGTTGTTTCCTGTAGGAGTTGCCTATTTGTAAGAAAATATTGTTTAGTTGCAGGAGTAGCAAGAAATCATAATCTTGGTTTTGTGTGGCAAAGCGGTAGAGAGTTCGACTCTTAAGTTAGAGATCGCGGGTACGATTCGGCTACGTCCAAAAATGTTAACCCTACCACTAACTTATGTAGTTGTCTGACAGCATACAAAGGGGCGTGCTAAGCCTATAAAAAATCTATAAAATAAGGTGCCAGGTTGGCGGCAATAGGCTTGCTCCCTATTACATGGGACTGAAAATCATGGCGAAATATGGGTGTTAAAAAAACCTCTGTCTACATCATACTAATATTATCAACGCAAGAGATTGTAAGTATTAATGGATGGATGTTTTTTACTCTTTCACTTAAAAACTACTGAATGAATTTAAATGTAACTTTACAATAATATAGCTTATACATCAGAATAACACATAAGCTACAATTTATAATGATAGCCGATATTAAAGCGATAACCGACATCCACGCGGTCGGAGCCGCAGGCAAAAGACAGTTTACAGATAAATGTATGTATGGAGGATTATATATGCTGTATATGTATGTACAAACACGCGAATATTCGTCGCAGAAATAGGACGACCTTGTCTTACTCACTGTACCTACAACTACCTTAAATGTCAGATTTGATTACCGTCATTATAAGCTATGTATTGCCAGATTAGGAATTTAAATTTGGACCTCCGAAAAAAGGGGAACTTTACTTAAATATTCAGTGTTTATGAACGTTTAACAACATCGGCCAAATAGGGACCTAAGAATTTGTTTTTATGGTCAAAAATGTGCTTTAAAAAGATCTAACGGGTGCTTTTTGTCGTTGAGAAGTGATTTCAGTCAAAAAAGTTTTTAGAACCAAATTTACTAATATTCGTCTTCTTCTACTACTAAGCTGAATTGCCTATTAGGAGTAGTTTCACATCCGATTGAGCAGTGTGACTGCGCAAGTACCTCTGCACTACAGAATACCGCGGCCATAATAACTTCGTGTTGTGTTCCCGGCGGTGAGTAGGGTAGCCAGAGCTCACTGGAGAGTTTTTGTGATGTCAGTGGGAAGACCAAAGGCTATTCCTGCTTTGTCTTCTACACTGACGGCACAGAAACTCTCTGTGCTTTCAGGGTCGGCAGTACGAGTGTCTGTCAGCTCCTTTTTGTCATTGAGAACTGATTTCAGTCAAAGAAGTCATTGTTTTTAGAACCGTAATTACCAATATATTTCTAACATCTTTATCTAAGCTAAATTGCTTTTTAGGAGGTAGGTTCACGTAGGTAGTATCATCAGGATTCGAACCCTGAATCTTTCGATCATAAAACCGCAGCCTTAAGCACAAAACGGTAGCTTCTATAACTCTTACCTGGGTAGCCGACTTCTAATTAATTATGTAAGTCAATTTAAAAGCAAGTTATAATATTGGTGTTCTAACCTTTTATGCCTAAGTACTCAGAGAAGTTAAGACCAACAAAATTCAATTAAGCTATTCAACTTAAGTACCTATAACTTAAGTGTAGCACTCTAACTTTACTTTTAAATCTATGTAAGTTGTATTTTTTTAGTTGAAGGTGATTTTTACCCGATTGCCAAGAAGGGTTATGTTTCTCGTATCTTGTATGGATGTTTGTAATATTCTTTATTACCTCATATCTTCTGAACCACTGTACGGATTTCAATGATTCGTGTCTCAAATGAAAAGGTTTTTGTTGCCCAAGTGTTCTTAAGTATTTTAAATATGAACAAAATCTATATTTGTTGGGTTTTAGCGAAAATGTATGTGGAAAACCAATTCTTTTCACTCAAATTTATCAAGAATCTCTCTGTATTTACAGGGTCGGCAGCATGAGTGTGACTTCCCTGGTGTTGCACCACCTCCACAGGCCACGGTAACCACTTTCCATCAGGTGGGCCGCGGGCTTGTCTGCCATCTCAGTTGAGTAAAAAAAAAATTGTTGTTGGATTTTTTAGGGCTCCAACTACCCGTAATGACTGCCATAGATGTCTTACCAACCGGGCCCGATAGCTTAACGTGCTCTCTGAGGCACATAAGCCCCCAGACCAATGCAAATAGCCATATTCAAGTATATAAAAATTAGCACTATGGAATCGAACCCGTGTTCGAGCAGTCAAGATCACTACCACCACGCCACACACGCTGTCTATACCCCTTAATAGAAACCGTATGCGACATAGTCTTCCCAGTTCCCAGTTTATCATTCCCGCGACTCATCCCACATTGGGCGCGGTGCGTTGACTCATGTATATTTGTTTTGCGTTTGTTTGTGTGTCTGCGCTCGAAGCTCCTGTTCACACGAACAGACGGACACGTGTGCGGTAGTGGCAGCAAAACAAGTGGAAATTGTATTTTAATGAGAGATGACGGCGTGTATGTTTATTTTATATACATGGATACTAGCGCGGTTCCGCCCGCGTGTGTGTCGGTTTTCGTTCTACCAATGTTCAGTAAACGTTCAGTGAGTTAAGCTACCTATACGCAGTTGCCTTTTAGATGGGTTACCGTTTAGTGGTATTTCATCTGAGCGGTTCCGTGCTTCGGAGGGCACGTTAAAAGTCGGTCCCGGTTGTCAATAGTTGTTCGGTGGTCAAGACGGAGGCCTATATGAGCGACCTGAACCACTCTATCAGTGGTTAGTTGATGGCCAGTAACCACAACTCAGGGTGAGGGGTCAACCGAGAAAAAATCCAAGCCAAATCATATTCTTCCTACAGCCCCGGGTCCTTTAAACGGGGCGTGAAAAAGCATCTGATGAGGCCGTCACGCTGAGTGCCACCATTATTAACATGGTACGTGTTTGTAATGGTGACCCTCTTTCTTGAGATATTGCCTTCAGCTTACCATGAGGTGAGGTGAAGTTAAATTGACATTTAAAAAAATAGGCGGACTCTCGACTCCAAAGGCCTCGGTTGCGACCGGGACTAACTCAAGGTGAAGACTAATTTAATAATAGGTATCATTTGAGACCACCAATTCACCCGTTTACATCCACAGAAGTTGAATTCAATTAGTAAACCTTGTTCTGCAGACCGTACGAACAGGATACGAGGAACAAAAACAATTTAACTGTTTTGTTTTTGTATTGTTAAATATAGCGCCGTGCAGTTTGTAGCGACGCTTTTAATGAAGGTCGGGGATTCGAGTCCATTTTAGGCAGCAGACTATTGGGGGAATGCATCGTCGTGTCTTGTTCCCGGTTGAGTTTTTATACCACTTAGATGGCAAACAAAGCCCACCTGATAAGAAATGGTTACCGTGACTTATAGTGGACGTCATACTTGTGCTGCCGACCCTGTAAGAACGTTCTACTTTAGAATAGAATAGAATGATTTATTTGCCTTTAAACATGGTGACATGGATCTTACAATAATGTACAAGCACAGCATGTTTAGCCGTAGACTACAGCATGCAAATCTTCAATTACAATTTTATTACTTATTAAAAATTATAGTATCTATCAAATTAAATTAAAATTATGAATGTCAAAAGAAGTATTGTAATGTCAACCGTCAACAGAATTATTATAACAAAAAATAAAAACATGGTCACAGCTATCAATTTAAAAGGATTTATTACAATTAGTTACTTATATGTCGTAAACTCTTTCATGGTATAAAAACATTACATTACATTTATCTGTGAGCCATTTCTTTAGAGATTGTGAAACTACTCTTCTTGAAGAACCCCATATTGTAGTCTCCGTTCGTTAATTAAGGATTGTTTTTGTTGTGCAATTCTGTAAGCGTACAGTGTCGAGCACGGTTCTGCTACGATCTTTTTAGAGATTGTTAATGGTCGGAATGGGTGACGTCACTGAACATCAACCAATGACGATGTCGATCAAGGCTGTCACAGCACTGCGCTCGATACTGTATGCGCTTGTGCTTAGAGATTTGCGTTGCTGGTTGCATTCTTTTTCATCTTGGTGCCTAAGTCCACGTTTCTTCTTCATATGAGGCGAGAGTAAATGGGCGAGTCGGTAAGGGGCGACCTAGGCGAACGTTCTTCGATCAAATCGAAGACATCTTAAGTAAAGGCCAGGTCAAAAGTACACAGAACCGATGCGCTTGTATGAAAACGCAAAAGTAGGAGAAGCGAAAAAGGTGTGTCAGGACCGTAGCAAGTGGAAAGTTGTCTCTGCCTACCCCGATGGGAAAAAGGCGTGACCTTATGTATGTATTTATGTATGTATGGTTATCTTAATTATTATGGGAGATATTAAGTTGTATAGCGGATATTTTTGGAGCCCCTCAGGTGTAGGGGTGACAGGTGTGGCTGTCTGTCACACTAATGACCTCGCCGGTGCGATATTCGCTCCCTTATTGCTGGTGTTCGATGGGGTCATAGAGCTTCCAACACCTGTACCTATAAGCACGAAAATCAATCGTAAAGGTTTGGCAAATGAATTAAGAGATTGCATACTTGTACGATACGATTTACCGTATAAGCCGCGTAATTCCCGGCAGAGTAGAATTTGGGCCACTCCTTCTCTTCCCATGTGGTGTCGTAAAAGACGACTAAAGGGATAGGGCTGATTAACTTTAACATCATACAGATATATACAGCCCGCAGGCTCAGCCTCAGATGCATGGCTCGAGTCAACAAAATAGTGCCCGGAATACGGCAATTGCCTCACCCGCTATTACGTGGGACCGAATACAGATTGGTGAAATGTGGGTGTTAATTCACATCTGCCTAACTCTCCGGGGATAAAGGCGTGATTATATGGATGGATTACGATAGTTGCTTTTGCAAGGAGAGTTGTAACATTCGAATTCGTAACGTAAACGTATAGAACGAATGGAGTGTTGCGATTGGTTCTAAGTAGGCAGGCGGCCAATCACATTGCTTCGTTCCCGGGATACCTTAACGTTATTACGAATTTAAATGATTTTCGTGCTTTGGGCACTGAGAAGCCATCTTAAAGTCGTAGATAACCCAGGTTCAGCCAGGTGCGAGTGTAATGCCTTATTGGATTTTCTTAAATCTGGGGTTATTGAGACCTGAGACGGCATGCGGATTTAATCAGTCGGAGTAGCAGGTACACACCTGCGAATTGACGGATAAGGTTCTGGCATAGGCTGTCAGCTGAAATTTGGGAAATCTGATAGTTGCTCTCACAAATGTCAAGATAAGCTATATGAAGAGTAGGAGAGCCAACTACGGGTTTCAAACTGTTAGCTTTAAATACAACTGGGAGTAATAATTATGATGTTGATGATTAAAGTTAATAACCCATTGTGAGGTTGCACTTACAATCCGCGTGGATTTACGGGCGAGGAGATAGGACAACCTAATACACGAATCACCATATTTCAATTACATCAATCACTGACTACACATATTACAGACACACTCGCGATCTATAACCAAGTTTATTCAACCGAACTAGGAGCGTTCTGCTAGACACGTAGTGCTCGGTCGAGGTTCACAGCGATACTGATCACGATTCTCTGCGCGCCCCACCAAAGACAATGATTTGTCAAACTCAAATTGACAGTCCGAATGAACGAATGATACACTCGACCATAGAGCACTAGAGTCTTGCATTACGCCAGAGTGAATGTTATTCACTCTAATCACACAATAATTATTAACGCGCCGTCAAATATTTATTGGCGAAATGCATTGAACAAAATTATTTTTATACCATTCAACAATAAAAACAAGTATTCGTAAAAACAAGTATTTTTACTTGCCAAGTTCATTGACTTCACGGCCTTTGAGAGAAATTTTATTTACAGTTTATAATTTTATTAATATGCCATCGGTACATACTCGGTCGGGGCATCCGGCGTCACCCAGAAATAACCTCGCTTCGTCCCAAACTAAGGAGAATTGCATTTAAATAAGGATGCTGAATGTAACCGACTGCGGGTGGATGGAGAGTTATGTGTAGTGTACACTGAAACGTCAATTTGACTTTATCTCGCCTGATGGTAAGCTGGAAGCAAAGTCTCAGGAAAGAGGGCCACCATTATATACATGTGCCATGTTAACAATGGTGGCATTCAGCTTGACGGCCTCATCAGATGCTCAGATGCTTGTTCGCGCCCCGCTTAAAAGACCCGGGACTGTAGGAAGACGGAAACACGTGAGCTGGCAAGCAATTCCAGGTCTTAATGGTGCTACAAAGGAAAGAGTCACCGAACCGCTTGGTTCTTGAAGGAATGTTCTGCACCGTATGCGGGTGACATCTAAGTCCTGCACGTGTCGTCCTGTATAGGAAAGGAGAGGGTGGGACTAATTGGAATAGCTCATCAGAGCATTCACCATGGTAGAGACTCTTCAAATTTCTTTTAATCTTCAATTCATCCTTACCAATCCATAGGCTTAAATATTCAAGTTCAGCCAAATCCTCAGCTGGACTAAGCAGACCCCAGACTCCAAGTTGAAAACCTTCGGATGCGACTGGGATTAAAACTAGGATGAAGAAAGAAGTCTATAGCAAACCTCTGCTGGATGTAGGTCTCTCCCAATTTTTACCACCACATATTTTTTTTAACAATATTAGCAACCGACATTATCGAAATTACTATTATTTCCTCTAACCCCTCCAACTAAGCTAAATTGCTTGTGCTAGGAGTGGGTTCATGTCGGTAGTGTAATTGCCAGGATTCGAACCCGGGACCACTCGATCGTAAGGCCGACTCCTTAACCACTAAGCTACCGATGCACACATCATTTTCTGACCCATTTTCCTCTTCATTTGGGCTCGGCTTTCCAGACTAATTGTGACGCGGCTGAACTTCGATATATTCCCTGAATCGACTGCCATATGACCTCCCACAAACGATTGGCGATATCAAAATTCTGTAGTTACACTAGTCGGAATTTTTAGGACTCTAAATACTTTTAACGACGGCTTAACGCACTCTCTGAAGTACAGAAACATCCAGAAAAATGCAAATATGATATATTCATGAATACAAATATTTGCACTGAACGCAAATCGAACCCGCGCCCGCTGTATAGCAGTCGAATGCACCACCGCCACGCCAAAGAGGCCATCTGTATTTATTTTGTGCGCACTGTGCGTTATTAAAGGAACTTCATCCCACGCACGCTACAGTTGTGGCATGAACTCCCTGCTGTATTTTCCCAAGCGACTACAATATGGGGTTCTTCAAGAAGGGTATTAGAAGGTTTCTCCACTCGGTCGGCAGTGCAAGTGTGACGCCCCTGGTGTTGCACACGTCTATAGGCCACGGTAACCGCTGTCCATGAAAATGTGAAAAAATTTGCAATAAGACGCACTAACAAACTAATTTAACAGCCAATATCTACCTGTTATTCAATTTCTATTTAAAAAAAAAACTAGTTATACCGCTATCTTCAACTAAAAACGGTATCCCTGATTGATAGTTGGACAAGACCATTGATACTTTGTACAAATAACGCAACGAGCTTCATGTAATACGTGTCTGTTTTATGTGGAAACATACAGGTACACATTGAGGAAGGGCACGCCGTAGTTTTTGAAGGTACTGCCCCTCTAGACTAGTGGCAATTCGTTGGTGGAATAGAATAAAGAATGCATGGGATTTGACATATTTGACACTCGTTAACGCATGTCATAAACGTCAAATCCCATACAAGTCATTCTATTCCATCAAACGCTGGTCAATGCATTGTCACTTGTCTAGAGGGGCTGAAGTGGTGACATGCCCAAATGAGTCAATTTTCGGGACTTATCCCACCCGCATTCCCATATATGTAATGAGTAATGGCAACGCCGGTGGGATTTCATGTAGGTGTTCATGAACGCCTCTGAGAATGCAATCAAGGTGGCAGCACATTGGGCACATAAAATTTGACGAACGACAAAAAGAATATTTCCACTATTGTAACTCTCCTATTTAAGTAAAAGTGACGAAAAACGGTTACCGTGACCATGGTTGTGCTGCCGACCCTGTTGGATCTTATGAATTTGTCGAAGAAACCCATATTGTAGTCGCTTGGGAAAACAGTTTTCGACCATACACGTCATGATTTCACACAAACAGTGACAACCAGTCTATTTCTGATGCTGCGTCCCCGCCGCTCTTTTCCTCCCATATGTTTTCACTCCGAACATCGATAGCCACGGTCTGGCGCACACAAATTGCAGCATTTGTGTTACTTTTACTTGTAATTTACGTGTTAACTTAATAGATACGTAAATAATATAATAAAATTGTAAAATTAGTCGTGTCTGTACATTGTAAGTATTTAAAAGAATACTTAGGTTAAGTATATTAATTAAGTAACATTAACGATGCAGACCAAATTTCTTTTTGTTTGCGATGATCGCTTAAAATCCATTTTCATAATACTGAAAATAATTTGTGACGCATATGGGAAGCAGATATATTTTTTGTCAGAAATGTTTCGATTAAACTGTTTTATCGATTTAAATTGTATTATTGTCCGAACTAAAGGTGTGAAATATTAGAACAATCCGTCATCAGGAAGGGGGAAACGATGGCATTAAGATTACATTGAATACTTTCATCATCGACATTAAGACGTTATCCTTATTGCATCCGAGGCTGAGATGCTCTCGGAGCTCCGGCTTCCAGCTCTTCCTCCTCCACTTCGAACAATCTTGGGCGTCCATGTCAGTAAGGCCATTTGCACGTATGTCAACCTGCACAACGTCAAGCCAGGATTTTTTGGGCTTACTCCTTCTACCTAGACCCGGCGGGGGCGCTATTGTCAGACATTTGTTGCCCACGTTGCCTGGCTGTTGCTTCAAGACGTGGCCACACCAGCGAAGGCGACTCTTTTACATTTTATCTACGATGTCACGGACATGAAGGCTGCCGCATATGAGATTCCCTCACGCGATCTTCACGTAGAAGGACAGGCCTAATGATCGTCTTATAGACCTGCCTATTCAGTACTCTTTTCAAGATCTATCTGATGGTGACTGTACCTATTCAAAATGTTAGATATGCCGCCTAATATATCGACTTTTGTCAGCAGAGCATGACAGTGCCCCGTCACGTACTTGCGGTTTAATTGCACGTTTTTGTCATGTCACCAACCAAGAGCGGCGTTTCGTTGCTGTTGCGCAATTCTATAAGCATTCAGCGTCGAGCGCACCCCTGATTCAGATTGTCATTGGTCTCACTGGCTGACGTCACTGGAGACCGGCCAATGAGAATCTGCTTATACTGTTGATTGATGGCACTTGGTGAAACTTGCTACACATCTTCAATGAAAACACTTGTACTATTCCACATTACATTTTTATTAATTGATTGTATACATGTTTTGGGTATTAAATTTTCCCAAAATTTAGGGAGATTCTCCCTAAATTTTGGGCAAATTTGAAACATCTGATACCCAAAAAACATGTATCAACCTTTGATAATGCCGTAAACCGGTCAGGAATTTAATAAATATGTAATGTGGAATAGTGCAAGTGTTTTCATTGAAGACAATGAGAATCTATATCAAGGCTGTTGCACCGCTTAGTAGTAGACCGACCAATGAGAATCTGCTTATACTGTTGATCATCACAATCACAATGAAATCTTCAATCAAAATACTTAGAAAATCTCCCTAAATTTTGGGAAAAGACAATGAGAATCTATATCAAAGCGGAATCTTAAATGAAAACACTTGGAAAATCTCCCTAAATTTTGGGGAAAAGACTATATCAAGGCTGTTGCACACCTTAGTATTGTTAATTTTTTGCTCCGTACAGCCAGTCTACTATAATCTCTTCTTCTTCCTTCTAGCATTAGAGTGTTTTCACACTACTCGATACCCGATATCGGAGGAAATTAAATTTATGACATATGTATCTTTCATGTCATGTCTTTCACATTGTCCGGAACGATATCGGTTATCGAAGCTACAGTCCGTCAAATCTAAGAAGTACCGTTTGACAGTTCTGACAATTGAATTATAGGGATGGGATGAAAAAATCGATTACTATAATATCCGAACTTTAAGAGATCGATTACTATAATATCCGAATTTTAAGAAATCAATTGTTATAATTAAATAAAAGAAATGTTTAGGATATTTTTTTATTCACTACTAGTACTAGTATCGTCGTCTTCGTCATCATCGTCATTTAAATTAATGACCAGTTGATTGTCCATTACATTAGTCTCTTTCGAAGTCGTCCATTATTATTTTCTTTGTTTTTTGTACTACTTTACTCCAATCTTCCTGTGTAACTTGGGCACATGCTTCCTTTAATAAACCTTCCATTTTCTTGACACTGAAGGGTGGTTTTGTGTTGTGTCTTGCTGCATAACCTGTAAAACAATAATGTAACTATTTGATAGCAGACGAAAACCATTGTTTAAATTATAAATGTTAGAAGTACTCGTGTTATTATTATAATATTATAAAATATTACCTTTAACTTGGGCCCAAATCAGTTCAATGGCATTATATTGGCAATGGTACGGAGGAAGTCGTATGACTTTGTGCCCGTGCTCTTCGGCCAATTGGTCAATTACATATGTCGGTTTTGGTGGTTTATGCAATTTCACTAACTGTAATAATTCAGCTTTTAATAGTGACATGTCGGCATCCACTCCTTTTCTTTGCAGCCATGCCACCAAATCTGCTTTCTTATTGGCTGACGTAGGTGCTTTATCAATTTGCACAGAGTGGTATGGGGCATTATCCATTATAATTGTGCTGTTAGGAGGGATATTCTGTAATAAATTTAAGAACCACTCTCGGAACCTTACTGCGTCCATTTCTTCATGATACTCTTTAGTGCTTTTGGATTGGAAAGCTAATAAAGAGTTTTCCACGAAGCCTGTAGACGCTGACCCAGCATGGCATATTATGAGGCGTCCACCTTTTCCTATCGGCACCTTCGAGCACGAAGCTTCAGAATCATCAGTCCATGTTTTCGGCACAGAATGGTTGGAATTTAGCCAAGTTTCGTCCAAAAATATTACATTATCCCAGTTTATAATTTGTTTAACTTCGCGCAGGAATGTTAGTCGCTGCATAATTATGTCATGTCGCTCCATAACAATTTTTCGTTTGTCAACTTTTTTGTATCTGAAGCCAATTCCTGTTATTACCGTTCTCAACGACTCTATGCTTCCCTTATACAGCCCGGCATCTTTTAAAGTTGCACATAACTTTGCCAATGTTGGAAATTCGCCTCTTGTAAAATACCCGTATATATGGTTTCTAATAGCATGACTATCGAATTCATCGATGCCTGTCACAGGTTTATTTCTTTTTCGTTTTTTCGGTGTGTGAAGTACGTTACTGTCACTCCCCGAAGGCCCATATTTTTCACTTAATATTTTGCCAACGGTGCGGCTACCAATACCGAGAGCTTCACCGACGCGATCCCGAACTTGTGTAACTGGCAGTAGAAGTCCACCATTTTGAGATTCACGCTCAAAATACTCGTGTAATTTCACCACCAATTCACGAGCCTGGCTGTTCAAAGTACGTCCTCTTTTCGACATTATTAATAAACACTTGCTTAGTTCGGAGTCCAGTATAAATATTGCCAAGGTAAACGGATAAAGAATGATCAGTCCAGAAAAGTAATAGCCAAGTCACAAATTGTAAAACACAAACGAGAAAGCAAGTACGCGCACAGTCAGCTTCCAAGATGGCGAGAGACTGCTGACGCCGAACCGACCGAGCGGACCGCGTGCGCTTGTAGTTGGCAGTGTTGCCAGAAAAAAAAATTGTAGAGACTTGGACACCTGCGATTTTGCCTATTGACCTAAAAATAATTAAATTAATTTATTTTAGGGTATCTGTGTATTCAGTGCATTATGCGGTCGCGCAGTAACGTCGTTAATTTAGAACATCAGGCAACAACATTTTTGTGAATGGGTTCTACATACCTTATTTTTATTAGTTTTAGACGTAGAAATAAGACTTAGAAGAAAAAATTGTAATTGTAAAATCAATGGATGTGCTTGTTAAAAATTTGTTTATTTCTCTGTAATATGCAAACCCATACTATCATACACAAAAATAAATGTAAAAAACACTATCCCTGACTCCATTTACTATTTCGACAGCGTTAGCGCGAGAAACCCCGACTTATTTGGGCGCGAAAATCAAAAATCGACAAATCGCTTTCGACAACTTTTTAAAGAAGCAAATATATTTGATTTATAAATACGTATTTTTGGTGAATGGGTTTTATCTCATATTTTACGATTACATAACTATTTAGTTATGTAATCGTAATATGTGAGATAAATCCCATTCACATGAAAAAATATTTGTTTGGTTGTCAAGTGTAATTTGTAAATAATACATTCGATTTTTCGTATATGTAAACGATTTTTTTGCATACAAGTGTATCCGAAGAGTCGCAACACTACGTGCAGTGACCTAACTACGTAACTTTGTAATGCGGTCAAGAATATAACTATTAGAAATTATTTACTGTGTAAATATGTGTTATTTTGCTTTGTTTGAAAGTTTTCAATTACATTTAGATATTAAGAATTGTACATTTTTAGATACAATAATGAAATCTTTCTAAATTCATGGTTTTATGAAAAAGGTTATCGAAACTGAATAATGTACGTATGAACAAAGTTGTTTTGGTTTGAAAAATATGAAACGTCAAACGGTACCTCTTAGATTTGATGGACTGTAACACCACTGTGTTGACCCGATATCGGATCACAAAGAGACTAAAACAGCGACGGCAAGCAATTTTCGACCTTAATGACATTTTCTTAGTAACGTGTCTTTTCGCGACGCTGATCACGATTGTAAGAAAGAAAAAACTCGATACTACATAAGTCATGTCAAAAAGGCCGCAAATTACTTGACTTTTTTTTTGTCATCCCTAGCATCCCTAACTAGTATGTGCTTTTTATTTTTATACCCCTTAGGTGGCAGATAAGCACACGGCCCACCTGATGTAAAGTGGTTACCATGGCCTATGGACGTATGCAACACCAGCGGCGTCACAATCGTGCTACCGACCCTCTTAACACAGAGAGTGGTTTACAGGGTTTGTTGCTTTCGAACAAACGGCCGTGTCGGGCCAATTTTAATGGATTTATATGTGAAAACATCACATAATGTCAGCTATCGGCGTCAGACACAAATATCGGATATCGGATAAGTTTAAACGGTCTTAATCCGCATCCGAAGCTTCCAATTTCGCACTTTTTCTTCTTTCGCTTCTTTGTTCTCCGCTTCACCAGTCTAACTGCGGTTTTCGCTGATCTTTAATATTTTACATACATACATTCATATAATCACGCACTTATCCCCGGAGGATTAGGCAGAGGTGAATTAACACCCATATTTCTCCAATCTGTATTCGATCCCACGTAATAGGGGGTGAGCCTATTGCCGTATTTCGGGCACTATTGTTGACTCGAGCCATGCATCTCAGGCTGAGTCTGGGCTCAACATATCTGTCTGATGTTGAAGTTAATCAGCCCTATCCCTGAGTCGCCTTGTACAACACCACATGGGAAGAGAAGGGGTGGCCCAAATTCTACTCTGCCGGGAACCACTTTAATATTTTAATAGTCTACCAGTATAAATAAAACTTAATGATTAATAATACATACTATAATAAAGCTGAAAGCAGGCAACCATCAATATCAAACAAATGCATTATTAATAAAAAGTACTACCATAAAGTTACCCGAAATGATAGTAATAGCGATTATTATTACTATTGTTATATAAGGAGGGGAATAACCTCGATCAATGGTTGCTAGGCAACGGAGTAACAACAGTGACGTCACAGCATGGCGCTGAGGGTAGCACAACCTTCCCCTAACACCTAGTGTTTATGAAAATGAAGTGTTAATGTTTTTTTGTAACGTCTATACTTTAGTTACATAATGTAAATAAGAATTATCTAAATAAAAATATAAAACAATACATAATATATACACTTCTGCCTACCCCTTTGAGGATTTACGGGTGTAAGTACCTATACATACGAACACAAGTATCACCACCCCATCTCATCCGAAGGGTGTCGTCAGAGGCGACTGACGGAAACATACGCAGACGATATCACTGCGAGAGAAGGAACACTCGAAGTAAAACCCTGTACTAACCCGTCTGGCCAGCGTGGACACAGTAGGGCAGAGCCTCCCAACATTGGGAGAGGCCTATGTCCAGCTGTGGACTGCCTTAACCTAATTGATGATGAATGGCAACTTTACCCCTAAGAAGGAAAAATACGATATATTCGTGTGCGAAGCCGGGATAAAAAGTCTGGTAATTAAAGTAACATAAAACAATCACCATATTGAAGCAACTAGGCCATCAAAACTACAACTTTTCCTTGTTTAATCAAAACAGAAGTAGGTCCCGATAAGTTTAATAGCCTCTGCCTAGCAACCTCAGGTAACGGCGTGAAGATAAACAATGTGCGAGCTTGCAGTGGCCTAGATTTCAATGATTTATTTGATTTGAGTTAATAGGTAAAGCTATTGAGCATTTCTTTGTAAATATATCGCAGAGTTGCTTTATAATTACTATTTTAATGAATATAGTTGTAATACGCGGCTTCACTTGGCTTTTTATACTACTTAGGTGGCGGACAAGCGCACAGCCCACCTGATAGAAAGTGGTTACCGTGGCCTATGGACGTGTGCAACACCAGGGGAGTCACACTCGTGCTGCCGATTCTGTAAACACAAAGAGTTTCTGTGCCGTCAGTGTAGAAGACAAAACAGGACAAGCCTTGATTGATAGCACAAAAACTCTCCAGTGAGCTCTGGCTACCCTACTCACCGCCGGGAACACACGAGGTTATTATGGCCGCGGTATTCTGCAAAGTGAATGGACTGTCTGATGGTAAGTGTCTACCATGACCTATGGACGTGTACAACACCAGGGGCGTCACACACTCGCGCTGCTGACTCTGAAGAAACCTTCTAATGCCCTTCTTGAAGAACCCCATATTGTAGTCGCTTGGGGTTCCCAGGCGACTCACATGCCCAAGCCTGTTCCCGGGATAATAAGTAGCCAAGTTGAAAAGACCTGAAGTTGAGAAGCCTGAGTTATTCCAGACTATCTATCCCTGCGCCATATTTCATCTAGACCCTTTCATCTGTTTTTAATCGACTTCCAAAAAGGAAGAGGTTCTCAATTCCATTGCTATTTTTTGTGTGATTGAATAACAAACATTCACCCATCCACACAAACTTTCACAATACAATATTAGTCTTTTAAATTAAATCTTTTAAGCGTTTTCCATGCTAAACATTCAAATCGATTCAAATATGGATAAATGGATAAAAAAATGAAATAGAAAAAGAACAAAAATTGAAATTTAATAATTAAAAAGAATAATAGAAAGACCGATTCAATTTTTTCTATTTATACTAATATTAGTCTTCAAAACCTCTGCTCATCCCTTTCTGTCATACTAGCGTGATGTTACAAAAGAAGGAAGTCCACTACTGAGCCTCTAGTAGTCCAACCTACTATCAGTACAACAAAACTACTCATTCTCAGTCGTATTATCCTCTGCTTATCCTTTACTGCTTTACTAGCGTGATGTTATAAAGAAGGATGTCGGCTAATGGGCCTGAAGTCGTCTATTTCACTTCCGCTGTTGACCACACACGCTGAGCGATGACATATAATCACTCACTATAACTCACTGCCCACGGGCGTTTTTGGTCGGCTCATTATTTCATAGGTGTGTAACGCATAGGGCTGACAGTATGTGGATGATAGTTAGCTCAACGAATATAAAAATTAAGTTAAAAAACTAAAATCCAACTGCTTAAGAATCACACTTATCCTTAGAATGTATTCATTCGTATACTTATCCATTTCTATTTCTAGTTCAATACTTTTTAGAGCGTGATTTTTGATTAGTCGGGTTGATCGCTCAGGCGGGACTCGAACCCGCGATCTTTCCCTTACAGGGGGAATGCTCTGACCACTGAGTCACCGAGCTACGCCTGTAGCTATCCAAATTCTCCTATACTACCGTCTTAGGGCGACGGAATTTGGATAGCTACAGGCGTGGCTCCCCTGTAAGGGAAAGATCGTGGGTTCCAGTACCGCCTGAGCGATTCACTTTTTCCTATCTTAATCGATTTAAAAAGTTAGCATAGTAAATGCTTCGAAATTTCATTCAATAGTCAGGCTGAGTTTATCTCCGTAGTAGTACTATTTATTTACTCTGTGTAGACTCTGTGCCTGTTGGTCGAGGTGGAGAGACCTTTATTTTGATACTAGCGATCCGCCCCGGCTTCGCACAGGTGGTAAAAACGTTCCCGTGGAAATCCAATACAGCATATGTTACTCAGGGTGAATTAGCTTTCCAATGGTGAAAGAATTTTTGAAATCGGCTCAGTAGTTTTTGAGTTTATTCATTACAAACATACACAAAAAATACAAATATTTCGCCTTTATAATAGTAGTGTAGATTTTGATATAATAATTATTGTCGACCACAAATTTTACACCAGCCGTGCAAACATCCTAAGGAAGCTCTTAACTTGAAGTAAACAGGGAAATATTCACAGACCATACTAAATTGTTTTCGACTATCTCGAATCTGTAAGCCGCACAAAATTGCAGATAATAGCCTAACAGCGGGTATCCCGGATACATCTGAGTTTTAGACAGGTTTCATTCGCTTATTTCCTAGAAATATTATGAAATGTGAAAGTTTGTAAAGATGTTTGTTAGTCAATCACACTAAGAGCGTTTTCACACTCATCCGATATCCGATATCTGACGTCCGACATCGGAGGAAGTCAAATGTATGAGATATGTATCTCTCTTTCACATTGTCCGGCCCGATATCGGTTATCGGAGCCAACACCACTGTTTTGGCCCGATATAGGAACACAAAGAAACTAAAACAGCGATTTTCGACCTTAATGACATTTTCTGAGTAACATGTCTTTTCGCTTTAATTGATGACGCTGATCACGAATATAAGAAAAACTCATACCATATCTTGTCAATAAAGTCGAAAATTGCTTGCACCTTTTTTTTTCATCCGTAGCATTCCTAACTAGTCTGTGCTTCCGAAATCAAATGGCCATATCGGGCCGATATTATCGGATAAATGTGAAAACAGCAGAAGATATCGGCTATCGGATGTCGGCTATCGGCGTCCGACACCGATATCGGATATCGGACGAATATGAAAATGCTCTAACGGCTGAACGAATCTGTTTGAAATTTTGTACAGGTACAGGGTGAGATTATAATCTACTAAATTTGCCCGCGGCTCCACCCGTGTGGATGTCGGTTACCGTTATAAATTGTAGCCTATGTTTTATTCTGATGTATAAGCTATATTATTGTAAAGTTTCATTAAAATCCATTCAGTAGTTTTTACGTGAAAGAGTAACAAACATCCATTCATACTTACTTACAAACTTTCGCATTTATAATATTACTAGCTGACCCGGCGAACTTCGTACCGCCAATTTTGTCTACCCGCGTGTCGTCAGATCCCGTTCCCGCTGCACCCTCTACTATATTAAACATGTATTATACATATAAACCTCCCTCTTGAATCACTCTATCTATTAAAAAACCGCATTTATTACATCGTTTAATAACCTGGCTGGCTAATGCTTAGGCCAATCGTAAGATGGGGCACTACCTCGAAATAAGATACAAAATTACATACATACATACATATACTTACACCCGTAAATCCTCGAGGGGGTAGACAGAGGTGTATTCACTGAAAATGAGTTTTAGGTTTGTTGTGATAGCTGCACAATACAAGTTGTATTGCGCAGCTATGTTAGGTTAGGTTAGAGGGCTAATGCGGGAGCGGAGCGGAGTGTAGGTCGCGCATTAAGCTCTTGTGGTTTTTTTATACATACAGAAATACGTAATTTTTCTACATTAAATGGTCAGGCAAGTAGTTAAACGTCATTGATCCATGCAACTTGCCTAGCCGTTTAATTAAATGGCTGAACACCATTCAGGCCGTTAATTGAATGGCGCCGTTTAGTTAACTGCCTAGGCAGTTAATTGGACGGCTGATTAAGCTAGTTGGCGGCGACATATACACGACTACTTTATAATTATATAATAGTATATTTAGAAGTATTATTTCCCACCGTCATATACTTATACTTATTTAGAAGTGTGTGCTCAAAAGACGTGTTTCAAAACTGCATTTTTATAGAAAAAAATGTGAGAATAAAAATTGTTAAGAACATTAGTTACAAAAGGCTATATATGTACTCTTTTACATAAGTAAGGCAGTTGAAGTGACACAGAATTGTGACCTACTAAGTACACAGTAATTTTGCCTTACAATACATAATATAGTACTTACTACGGGTAAGGCTGGTGAGCGACTGAAATAAAACAGCGTTTTTTGAATTGTGAGACAAAAAACGTGCGAGTTATATCAATGAATCAATCAATTAGCCTGCCACAGGCCACTGTTGGACATAGGCCTCTCCCAATGTGCGCCATTACGTCCGATCCTCCGCCTTCCGCACCCAGTCTGTCTCAGTCACCTTTTTCAGGTTGTCAGTCCATCTGGCTAGGAGATGTCCTACCATCCGTTTGCCTTCTCGCGGTCTTCACTCTAAGACTCGTCTTCTCCAAGTTATTTATCTTACTACTATTTATAACTGTGGAAGTGCGATAATTGATAGGTGATGGTTATTATGACAGTGTTCCCAATCCGCAGGGTCTGCACAGCGCGGAGACGACAACATCGAAAATCGCTCAACAAAATCAACGACAAGCGGCGCGATACGCACCTCCCCTTTCCGGGGGCAAGACAGGGACACAGTGCTTCCCACAACCAAGAAGGCAATCTCGAAACCAGAGCTGCAAAAAATATGCCTTATTGTCCTTAAAACCCGGATCCGGCCGGCATGCCATGTTGCTTGCCAGGATCTAGATGAAATTTTCATTGTGCTAATAGACATTAAAAAGTTGATATCGGCCTTGCACCACTGCTGAGTCACTTATAGTATTGCTGCACTTGTAAATAGCTGCCCGCTAATCGCTACACGCTACCAGTGGCACCAATGCTCGAGTAGGTCATATTGATGTTGATAAATGCTTCTAGAGGCTACTTTTCACTTGGTATTCAAAGTACGTTACTTTAAAATGACATTCTTGGTATTATTTATAAAAAACAACTTTTGTGTTGGTACAGAGTATGATTGCAACAGTATAGGTTGCGGGTTCTATTCCAGAGGGGTGGGGTGGGGTTAAGGGTGTTTGTTAACAGGAATAGGTACCTACTATTAATTTCCGTTGCATATATTTATGGATTAATGATCAGAATATGGTGGCTGGCACAGAGTGGATGCGGATGGCGGAGGATCCGGAGCAATATCTCACATCAGAAGTGGCGTATTTCCAGCAGTGGATTTTGATAGACTATAGATTGACAGAATAAATTTTCTTCCGCTACTGAAAATCTATCTATCTCCGAAATCGAACCTTAAACACCGCGGTCGCGGATTTTTTATACCACTTCGGTGGCAGGCAGGCACACAGCTCATCTGATAGGAAATAGTTACCGTGGCCTATGGACGTGTGCAACACCAGGGGCTCACACTCACGCTTCCGAACCTGTAGGTACCTCCTAAATGCTCTTTTTGAAAACTTATATCAAGAATACAACTAGGCAGCTATGTATTTACATATATACATATCTCCCTCCAGGGTAAGCAGAGCCAAATTAAAATCAACTTCAAATTATTTATTTTGGTAACATTGGTAGATACAGTATGTGATAACATAATTATATAATTGAACAGCCCTAAATTTATTTAGGTAATTAATTATATAAATTTAATTAAGTCGACAGGTACACAATTATTTTAATTTTATATCAATAAAGTCATTAAACAAACTCACGAATATCATAATGAACAAAGTTACAATCATCTATATTATGTCAATAAGCAAATGAATCTACACTACTATTTTAAAGAGGAAAGATTTGTATGTTTGTAATGAATAAACTCAAAAACTAGAGGCATTCCTCGAAGCACACCCAATTGAAGCACACCCAGACGAAGCACACCTAAAGTATTCCACTTAGCACACCCATAGGTGGGCTACAAATAAAATTTTTAAATAATTAATTTCCTATTCCACGAAGCGCACCTAAACTATTCCACTTAGCACACCCATAGGTGGGCTTCAAATAAAAATTAAAAATAATTAATTTCCTATTCCACGAAGCACACCTACGAATATCACGCGCATAGTGCGGAGACTAAGATTATAACGATTTCGATAGAAGAAAATATTTATTATTTACAAGACTAACAGACTAACTTAAATATCTAACGTCTTTCAGTTTCATTATAATAATGTGATACAATACTTTCATAATGTTCATAATATAAATCTCATAGACAAGACGTATTTTAAAATCTTTAAATTCAACAACATTCCGCTGCGCGAACGCACACCTACTTTTATGTTGTGAAAGAAAGAAAGTCACAGGGGTTTCAAAGAATATTTGCACATCCTATGTATTCATATGTAAATATTTGTACATCCTATGTATTCATATGTAAATATTTGTACTAAAATAAACAATTATTATTATTATTTATTTTAGTACAAATGATTTATGAGAAGGATTTATTTAATATCCAGGTACCTCAACCGTTTCAAGATTTTGTACTTGCTGACTACAATGACGGCAAAACGAGAATACTTTTATTTGCTACACAGAAGAGTAGACAGGAACTTGAAAGCTGCGATCATATATACTGCGACGGAACTTTTAAATGTGCCCCTAAACCATTTCTACAAATATACAGCATCCACGGTGAGGTTGAAAATATCGTTAAACCTTTAGCCTATGCTTTATTACAAAACAAAAAAAATCGACCTATAAAATATTATTTGAATTATTATAAACATCAATACCGAAAATGCAAGTCAAAGTTTTCACAAGCGATTTTGAGGAAGCTGCCGTCGGGAGTTTTACAGCAGTATTTCCTAACGCACAGACAATGGGTTGTTATTTTCATTTTAAAAAAGCATTAAAAAAAATCTAAGGACTTAGGTTTAGATAAGAATAGCATAAATAGAAAACATGTTGCCTTATGTACGGTTTTGCCACATTTACCGCTGGAAGACTTGGATGAGGCCTGGATATACATCATGAGCGAATGTCCTCAAGGAGAAAATATTTCTAAATTTAACAATTACCTTGTAACTCAGTGGCTCGAACATACGTTATGGCACGACAAATGGTCGACTTACAACGTAAAAAATAAAACTAATAATTATACAGAGTCTCATTACTCTGTAATAAATAAAATTTTTAATAAAAACAGACCCATAAATCTGGCAAAACTTTTAGGTTGCTTCAAAAAAAATTGCAATAATTATGCCGAAGTTAGAGTGAAAATGGGTTATTCAAATCATCAAAAACATGCTGAAATAAAAAATGATTTATTCGAAAGCACAATTAAAGATTATTAAAATGGCTTAATTACAGTTGGACATTGTCTAGAGAAATTACGATTCTGATTAATAATAATTTATTTAATTGATAGGTTTAGATACTAAATTGCCCATTTCTTCAAGATTATCTAAGTATCTTAAAGATCGTGATTTTAAACAGTCTGTGATTTTTTTTTTACATAAAACTAGATTATTTCTATTGTTAGTTAAAACGTAGCTATAAAAAAACTTCAACATAGATCTCTATGGAAAGCTATATTTATAATGTTTTTGATATTTGTCCAAGTTTTTATTCCAAATATGAAACAATCTGTGATTTTTGTATGTTAAAGTAGAGTAATTGAATGAAATTTCGAAGCATTTACTATGCTAACTTTTCAAATCAATTAAGATCGGAAAAAGTGAATCGCTCAGGTGAGACTCGAAACCACCATCTTTCCCTTACAGGGGAAATGCTCTGACCACTGAGCCACCGAGCCACACTTGAAGCTATCCAAATTATCCTATACTACCGTCTTAGGGTAGATGGCTCCCACCGTCGCCCTAAGAGGGTAATAGGAGAATTTGGCTTCAGGTGTGGCTCAGTGGTCAGAGCATTTCCCCTGTAAGGGAAAGATCGTGGGTTCGAGTCCCACCTGAGCGATTCACTTTTTCCGATCTTAATCAATTTAAAGTAGAGTAGTTTTATTGTTCACTAAACAGATAGCTATAAGAAAACTTCAACATAGATCTCTATGGAAAGCTATATTTATAATGTTTTTGATATTTGTCCAAGTTTTTATTCCCATTCTGAAACAATCTCTGATTTTTTTATGTTAAAGTAGAGTAGTTTTATTGTTCACTAAACAGGTAGCTATAAGAAAACTTCAACATTGATCTCTATGAAAAGCTATATTTTTAATGTTTTTGATATTTGTCCAAGTTTTAATTCCCATTATGAAACAATCTGTGATTTTTTTATGTTAAAGTAGAGTAGTTTTATTGTTCACTAAGCAGGTAGCTATAAGAAAACTTCAAAATAGATCTCTAGGGAGAGCTATATTTATTAATATCTGTCCAAGTTTTTATTCCAATTATAAAACAATCAGTGATTTTATTAAGAGCACAAAAAGGAAAAATAATAGAAAAAAAAATTTTTTTTAAAGATAATTATGATACAGCCTGTGATTTTAAATAGCAATATTACAAAAGTGATAAATATTGTGTCATGAAACTTATAATCGTCATAATGAAACTGAAAGATGTTAGATATTTAAGTTATTTTGTTAGTCTTATAAATAATAAATATTTTCTTCTATCGAAATTGTTATATCTTAGTCTCCGCACTATGCGCGTGATATTCGTAGGTGTGCTTCGTGGAATAGGAAATTAATTATTTTAAATTTTTATTTGAAGCCCACCTATTGGTGTGCTAAGTGGAATAGTTTAGGTGTGCTTCGTGGAATAGGAAATTAATTATTTTTAATTTTTATTTGAAGCCCACCTATGGGTGTGCTAAGTGGAATAGTTTAGGTGTGCTTCGTGGAATAGGAAATTAATTATTTGAAAATTTTATTTGTAGCCCACCTATGGGTGTGCTAAGTGGAATACTTTAGGTGTGCTTCGTCTGGGTGTGCTTCAATTGGGTGTGCTTCGAGGAATGCCTCAAAAACTACTTAACCGATTTCAAAAATTTTTTTACCATTGGAAAGCTACATTCACACTGAGTAACAGGCTATATTGAATTTCCACGGGAACGTTTTTACCACCCGTGCGAAGCCGGGGCGGATCGCTAGTAAATAATGTCACAGTGAATAGTATCAATATTTAGGTTATTTATACTATTTATATACTATTTTTTAACAGGGATTACACATACACACACTTATTATCTAGGTATTCTTGTACTCTATAGTATGCTTTTTTAATTAAAATATTGTTTAATTTGTGTTTAAATTCGTTTAGATTATCAGTGCAGCGTAGTTCGGTTTGTAGTTTGTTGAAAATCCTTGATGTCATACATAAAATACTTTTGTTCATTAGAGTATTTATTTCATGTCGATATCGAGTGCTGCAAAGATGTTTAGATAACTTCATGTTTCGTTTAACAAAAAGAGCTACCTCCTACGAATAATGTAGATATCCTAGCTCCATAACCTCCAACAGTCCGCACTCTGACTCTATCGTCACGTACTTCACGACCTTCCTATACTGTCATTAAACCTTTCATGCAAGCTTGTCAGTTATGTATTTCTTAATACCCATTTTCGTCTATGGTCCGGTCACTGGCCTATAATGTATTTTTTTGTGGTAGCAACATTAGTTTCAAGATGGCGGCGGTTAATTGCGCGGGAGCTAGTAATGCGTTCGGGTTTGTAAGTTAAAAAATGGGAATAGATACTATATGTCGTTATGTATAGTTCTCGTATATATCTTGGCCTGAAGTCGAGAAACGAGACACTGGTGTGGATTGGTTTGAAATAATCTATGTTTGGTAGATCTTCAAAAGTCACGCGTATTGCTGTCTAACTGCGGATTTGGTTGAACTTCAATATTTTTCATGAAGCTACTGCCATTTAACCTCCACAGCCCAAAGACTATATTAAAGCATTGAAGTTAGACCAGTTGTTACACTTTTAAGGGCTCCAACTACCCGTAACGACTGTCAGAGATGTGCGTACGCCAACCGGGACCCGGGACCGACCGCTTAATGATATCTTAATGATAATATTTGCACTGAGCATGAATCGAACTCGTGCTCTCTGCTAATATTTCCGAACATACAGCTAATACATTCGATCGAAAAGAATTTAAAACAGTTGTAATTAGCAGCTCAAAACCGACAGCGTGGGAACGTATCCATTGTGTTACCGTTAGCGTACTTGTGTTGTGAAAGTGGTAAGTAATAAGATATCCTCGCCAGATATGGGTTCCTGGTACCGAGCGAGAGTACGTGCGTCACACTACGTACCACGTGTGTGTGTGTGTGCTTCGCGAGAATTATGAGTTCCTGGTACTATTCATAAGTTAATTACAGCGCTATCTTTTTTTTAATACCACTAAGGTCGCAGACAATCCAGGGCCCCCAAAGTGGTTACCGTGACCTATGGACGTGTGCAACACCAGGGGCGCCACACTTGCGCTGCCGAATCTGTTAGAACAGAGTTTCTGTGTCGTCAGTGTAGAGGACAAAGCAGGAGTAGCCTTTGGTCTGTCCACTGACAGCACAAAACCTCTCCAGTGAGCTCTGGGTACCCTACTCACGACCATACCGTCCTGTCCTACCTCCCTAAAATCCCACACCCCCATATTGGGGGTGAGTCGGGGACCGCGTGGTCTCCTCTCCCAAGGAGTGCCAGACCGAGGAGAATGGCTCTGGGTCAGCCGGGATTTCCCGCACGTAAATAAAAAAATCTTCCTTTAATAGAATGAAATTTTAAAGTATTTAGTATGCTGACTAGTCAATAGCAAGACAACTGAGCAAGCATTCTGCTGTAGGGTAAGCCCTACAGTAGAATGCTTGCTCAGTTGTGGTCAGATTGCCACTTAGTTAAAGTGGCAATACTACTAAACTAAATAAGTACAGTAGTAGTTTTGGCGCGAGCGCGGGAAAACGCACATCGCGGTACTATTTTATTTTTCGAAATTGGTGTGAATTCGAGTTTTTATGTGTAAAAATGGTGGATTTTTAGACATAACGTCTTGGACAATTCACACAGGTGTAGGAAAGTGGGATATTACAGTGAATTGTGACATTTCGTGTTCGTTCCAAATCTCCTGGGGGAGCTTTCAGTAAAGTCCCCACAACTTTACTGAAGCAGAAATCATCACCATCGTCAGCGTCATGAAAAGTGAATGAACAAAACCAAATAAAGACATGGCTTAAAGGTCTTGTAACCAAGACAAAAAACTTCAAAAAAAAAAAAACTAAAGTAGGTATACAGAGAAGTAATTACATAAAATTAATAAAATTTTCTTGAACGGTAAATTGCAAAAAATTCAAACGTCAAGAATATTATGCTGATAACTTTAAATTACTCTAAATGTCAATTGGAGCAAGAAAAAGGATCTTTCAGTAACCAGTTTGGCTGTTGGCCTTGACTGCAAGAGATTGTTAAAGAAAGTTCATTTATACCGCTGTTAGGTGTTCCCGGCATATATCTAGACTCCACTTTCCATCAGGTGGGCGGTGTGATTGTCTGCCACCGTAGTTGTAAAAAAAATTGTTTATCTGAGTTCGCATTGCAAATATGCACTGTACTCTAAGCCAGAAACACTATTAATACTTAGTGTTATCAGCAGTTATCTACATAAAGATAGTATTATCAATGTTACGTTTGTTTGATCGTATGTTTATCAATGACCCACAAAGCTCAATATATCATTATTATCGATACTGAAGGTCGATGACGTGACAGTGACTTTATTTCACAAAATTGCTAGCTGATATCAGGCGGCTCACTTCTTCATTTTTCATCTTTCACTCAAACTGACACACCTGAACATAAAATGAATCATTAATGCCTATTGAACTCACTAGTGAAAAGATTCAGTAAGTTGACACGAAACGTTAACATTTTGTATTATTTACATAAACTACATCATACAGAAAATAAATCATTAATGTCGATTGAAATCACTTATGAATAGATTCAGCAGTATTGGATTGTTTCACTTTTGGTATCTGGTGTCTTACACACTCGCTCTGATTGAACGAAAAATGAAAGGTCTGAACACTAAATTGAACTTAATTCGGGCATCAGGTTCAGTCATTTTGTTCTGATCACTGCAGCCAACTGATGTCATGTGTCATTTAGATTTTTCTTTTGATTGAAATAACATTAGCATACTACTCTAGATGAATTTCTTTGCACGAATGACGCTCATTTTACAAAAGAAAATTACTTTTCAGTAAAGTATTTACGATATATTTTAAGTTCTTTTTCCTATAAATATTCAACGTCGCTTACATCGTTTTGTCCTTCAGACGTCAATTTAGTTATAATCTTTCAAAATGACATTCCAATTTTTTTATCTATCTTCGAATTAAAACCAAGGAACCCTCAATTCGTCCTATTCGGATTAAAAAACTGAGTTCTCTCTAGTCTATGACGTAATTAATCCTATCTCGACCCACATCTAACGGACGGGCGACCATTACTCTTAATAAACAATGATTATGATTTAGTAGAACTGTCCGTGCCTTTATAGTGTGGCAAGGAGTTTTGTTGGACGTGTGTACAGGGTTTTACGCGGCTATTGATTTTATGACTGTCATATTGCTTTTTAAAGAGTTTGCGCGGGAATTGTTAAGTACAATTTGAGATTCTTCTTTATGCTAGCATTAATTACAGCCGCACAGTCGCTTTCACCTCGGAGTCTAGGATCCGCTTTACCAGTCTAACTGCGGATTTGGCTTACCTTCGATATTTTTCGTCAAGCGACTGCCATCTGTCCTCCACAACCCAAAGACGATATCGAAGCATTGCAGTTAGACCAGTTGTTGGACTTTTTAATGCTTCAACTACCCGTAACGATTGCCATAGATGTTCGTATGGCAACCAGTACCGACGGCTTAACGTGCTCTCCAAGGCACTACCAGACCAATGTAAATACCCATATTCATGCATACAAATATTTGTTTTGAGCGGGAAACGAACCCTCGCTTCCTGCGTTATGGATGCGTTCACTACCGTCACACCACAGAGGCTGTCATAATTTGAGGTTATGTCGCTTTCAATATTCGTTGATGACATGTCGTCCATAATACATACAAAATAACCTCATGACTATTTAACATCGCGATAGCAACATAATACGTACTAGATAGATTATAGATAATTGATTATTGTGTTCTTTTGTTGTGCCCCACATGACCTCCACCTTTCACATTCAGTGTATTCTAGAAGGTTTTAACCAAATTACTAATGTAGGTATTGCGACATTGTACAGTACAAATAATGTAACCATCAACTAACGCTCAATTTTATGTAGTTATCATACAAAAATTACATTAGTCTCTGTGTGTGTAAACTTAGGTTAAGTAGAATTTATTAATGACGTCAATAAGAAACAACCATGTTGTTTTAGATTGAATAAAAATCTTTGACATTGACTTCGAAGCGCGGGTCCGATCCCGGCTCAGTGCATATATTTGTATACATTAATATGGGTATTTGCATTGGTCTGGTCGTGCCTCGGAGAACACGTTAAGCCGTCCGTCCCGGTTGCCATACGAACATCAATTTGGAGACTTAAACAGTCTAACGACTGGTCTAATTGCAATACTTCGGTATCGTTGATGGGTTGTAAAGGTCAGATGGCAGTGGCTTCACCCGCAGTTAGACTGATGAAAGTAGACCCCAGACGCCAAGGTGGAATCTAAGGATGCGAATGAGACCAACGGTAGGTTAAAGAGTTATGGGAGCATAAGGTCAAAAGCGCAAAGTGACAGCCGATCGCAAATTGTCGCACATAGTTAAAAGCGCAAATAGTCAAAAGCGCAGAATGTCAAAAGCGCACATAGTCAAAAACGCACAATGTCAAAAATTCAATCTGCGCCTTTGACAATGTGCGCTTTTGACAATCTGCGCTTTTGACATTCTGCTTTATTGACAATAGGGAATATGATGTTTTCTTTTTATATTCTAAAATTATTATTTAAATCATTAAATAAATTTAAAAAAAGAAACAGGGCCAAACAGACAACATTTGGTTTTAACAATATCACAGACAATATCAGCTTTTCAAACGACCACCATGTTGGCGCGCTTGTCGTGACCTCAACGCACATGACAGCTAACAACTACATGATGTCGTGAATAGTTGCAAAAGTGTTTTGGATAGTGTAATATTTATTTTTATGTGTTTTTCTTTAATTTAATAATGCAACTGGACAATTATTTACAACAAATAGACTCCAGACGACATAAACTGATATTTTTTTATTATGACGTCAAAGTACACTCAGAGTCGGAACGCCATTGGTCGGAACTGTGTACCATTACGTTTTAACTCATTTGAATTTCCCTCTACTTATGCACTTTTCGGCAATTATTTTCTTAATCAAATCGTAATTAAATTAAAAAATATTAATATGTACCTACGTAAATCTAAAACCACATGTAAAAAAAATGGGCGGCATTTGAATCACATGCATATTCCCCATTTGCGATCGCTCATCATTTTGCGCTTATGACCTCGTGCTCCTAAACCAGATAAAGAAGGCAGATACGGATGAAATTACGGTGCGCCATACCTATACAGATAGGTGACAAAATTCATTAACTCGTTTAGCTAGTCCCACGTCCCACCCAATAACCGTGATGCATTTTTTTATCGTCCTATAATTAAACAGAAGTAATTACTGCGCATTGCTAAACTCCACAATATAATACTAATGACTCAGACGATAACAAATGCATTGGAAATATTTTCCATAGCTGTTTTATCAACTGCGCTACGCACCATATCCGGCGCGATGTATCTTGTATCCTTCGTAGGGAATAATCTAGGTTGTATTGGTGATAAGCGAAACTGTATGTAGAATATACTGCTTCGGGCTGTTTGGCCGTGGTCCATATGAAACTATCGTTCCAGACGTTTCGTCGATCACTGCGGTCGACATCTTCAGTGTCGCAGATCCGGGCGCCGATAAGTGCGCAGACCTCTCCACGTCTACGACCGCTAGTTTATCATAATATTCATGCTGTACATTAATATTTACGTACGTCACTCTCACATACATTTATGTTAGGATTGTTAGGCAGGGTAGGCAGAGATATATGTACACAGACATTTTGTTTACTACCCTTAACCTATTCCTAGTGTTTACTTAAAATTTCTAATAAAAAAGCTAATAAAATTGTTTGAACAACCCGGGAACCAAACCCATAATCAACAGACTCGCAGTAAGTAATGGCATTCGTTACCGTTACGTCACTTAGCCCTATAAATGGCGTACAATTTGAAATATATTCATGAAAGCTCATTATTATTCCTTTGCGAACAAAGAGAGTAAAATACCGATATCCATTATCGGAACGAGGTTAAGTTTCCACAAGACGACCCGGTTACCGGTCCGGTTTCTACAAGGTCCAGTATTTACAAGGGCCGGTTTTTACAAGGATCGGTTGCAGTGTACCGCAGTGGACCAGTGCAAATACCGGAATTAGCATCATGGAAATGGCTCTTTTTACAAAGGCTGGTTTTTACAAGGTTCGGTTGCACAGTGTACCGCAATGGAGCAGTGCAAATACCGAAATTAGCCTCCTGCAAATGGCTCCATGATATCAAACACCATAATAATCACAGCGTTAAGTCTCTTTTCTTGTGCTCAAGTCCCCTCGGACGCCTCCATCGGCCATCGGGGTTGCTGATATCGGATTGAACGTCTTCAGATCGTGTAAAGTTGCCTATAGCATATCCCTCGCACTCCAGTTGGGGCCATCTACGGTTTTAAGATGCCTTTGGGAGTGAGAAACTGCGTTAAGCCCCGAAAAGAGCGTAGATTTGACGGACTCATTGCTACGTTCGCACTTATAATATGCCAGATATGAATTATGCAGGATACAGTTCCTAAATCCTTCTAAAATCAGGATCCAGTAAACCGCCTCAAAGAAAAACCGTTTCGTGTAAACACCGCCTAACTTTTTAAATACGTGCCTGTATAACCGATCGGTTGCCGATATCTGATGATTGAGTGGTGTTGCTATACGCAATAATCAATCTCTATATTGATTAAATGTAGCTGTGGTCAGCGCGGCTAATCTATGGTCGGGGAAGTTTATTTAGATTTTGACGTGAAAAGGTTTTTATATTAGCTTCTATAGCTCAATGAGGAGTTTTTGGGCAGCCAGTGAGAAGACCAAGGGCTTGTTCTACTTTGTCTTCTACACTGATGGCACAGAAACTCTCTGCATTTACGGGCAGCACAAGTGTGACTCCCCTGGTCTTGCACACGTCCATAGTCCACGGTAACCACTTTCCATCAGGTGGGCCGTGTACTTGTCTGCCACCTAAAAGTATCTTGTAAAAAGCGGACCCCGGACTCCGTTCCGTTGTCTAAAACAGGCTTACAGTTTTACGTACGTGTTGATTCAGGTTATATCTTGCTCGTAGATGTTGTGATACGTACCTGAAAACAAAAATTATATGATTTAATTATTACTTCTGTGGCACATTACTTCTACAGCCTCGCATTAAGCCGTCGTCGGTCCCGGTTGCCATACGAACATCTGTGGCAGTCTTTACGGGTAGTTGGAGCCCTCAATAGTCGAACAACTGGTCTAGCTGCATTGCTTCATTATCGCCTTTGGCTTTAGGTTGTGGATGTCAGCTCCATTTGATTAAGTTTCATCAATCAATCAATTAATTACTCTATTGCAGTCCACTGCTGGACATAGGCCTCTCCCAATGTTGGGATGCTCTGGCCTACTGTGTCCACGCTGGCCAGACGGGTTGGTACAGGGTTTTATTTCGAGTGTTCCTTCTCTCGCAGTGATATCGTCTGCGTATTTCCGTTAGTCGCCTCTTATAACACCCTTTGAATGAGATGGGATGATGATACTTGTAATCTTTCTCCGTCACCTCACGGACAATACGTATAACTATAAGTTTCACCCGATCTCTCAACGCTTAAATCCGCTCCATTTAATTAAGTTTCAACACTCCATTAATAAAAGATGGCCGCTCACGCCGGCCGTTTTGGCGCGCTAATCGCCATGTTTTCCGTCGAATGTGAAAGTAGTCCGGACAGGCCGCGCCGTTACACGCAAGTACGTAGTAGAACCAATGAGCTGATAGTTTTAAATGCAACGAGTAAAACTCGTCTGCGAAACTTGTAACTGACGTGAAACAACTTAATAGGATTGTCTGTGGACGTTTCGCGGTATAACGCTCGGTCATAGTCACTATAAAGACTTATTATTTAATTTTAATTTGTTTAATATTGTGACTGACCCTATTAGAATTATATAGATATATATTAAAACAAAACAATTATTATTTACATATATGTTAGCTTGTATAGAGTAAGCCTCAACATACCTAGATGTAATATCTACTACAGAAACTGACCGTTCAACATAAATATGTACTCTTTTATTTTACCTATTGCATCTGTGGTCAAAAACAAACCATAGATAATCTATGGTTTGTTTTTACCGCCAGAAAAAGAATACACACAGCCACCGGATTTGGTTTCTTCACGTTTCGTAAATATAGATATTATTATTAAAATTATACTATATAATTGAATATAAAATATATTAATTCATTGTTATGAGCATGTACGTATCGATTGTTATTCGTAATATGTACTAAATGGACTAGGAAAAAGAAAGGAATAAAAGCATTAATTTGTTATATGGTAAAAGGATTCTTATTGATTAAACGTATTCTTAGGTGTGGATAATATATAGGTACTATTTACTTAGACTGGCTGTGGCGTGGTTGTAAATCGTTTCTTACGACATTAAAACTGTCACCTAGAAAACATTCTGTCCCCAGATCTAGTGATAAATTGAGAATCAGGACTGAGTCTCGTTCCGGAAAACAGACCTTTGTATTTGAAATGATATAATGAAAAAAATAAAAATTTAGTAATTTAAAGTGAAAATAAAACATTTAATTAAGGTTATTGAATAAAGAATTAGGGATTATCAATAATGCTCTATCTTATTAGGAGTGCGTTCAAATTGGTAGTTTAATAAACAGGATTAGAACGCAAAACCTGTCGATAGTAACACTGACTTAACTACAAAGCTACAATCGCTAGCATCCAGTAATTTATTTCACTGTACGCGACAATCTGTTAGGAGTGGAATAAAATTACTACGAACATTTTACAGCTCTGGTGAAAAACGTACCAGAAAAACTACAAAAGAGTTTCGCTACATTAAGCATGAGTCCAAACAATTGCATTGAATGTTTTATCTATAGATGGCATGTTTCTTTAGTACACAAAAACAACATTCTTTGGTCGATTAAAATAGAAAATATTGAATATGTCTAGACGGGGTTTGAACCCGCGATCTTTGCCTTACAGGAGATTTTCACACAAAAATAGAAAGAAAAAATCATTTTGGGGGTTTCCCATATTTAGAACTGAAACTTAATTAACTCATTATCATGTTTTTTCTAAACTGAAAAGTTTGCGCGAGAGACACTTCCAAAGTGGTAAAATGTGGCTTCATGTTTTTTCACGCTCCGCTTAAAGGACTCGGGACTGTAGGAAGAAGGAAACAAGTATTCTGGTGAAGAATTCCAAGACTTTGAATTTGGAATGTGACGCAAAAACTCGATAAAATAGGTTTAATGAATTTTGACATCTATTTATTATCTGTAAAGCTTAGCGCACCTTTTTATTATGTCATCTGATCTGCACGACAGAGTTAGCATGTAGGTATTCATTTATTATCTATGTTCCAAATTAGCTTCAAATTCGCTCAACAATTTATGCTTTATTCAGAAACAAACATACTTTTACGTTTATATTTATTATTAGAGTAAAACTTCAAGTCAAACAGGCAGGAATTTTAAATAATATTACAAAAAACGAATCTAGGTTGACTGCATAATGCATATGAACGCACAGCAAGGCAACGATTAATAAAATAACCCCATTTTAGTTCATCGGACTCATGGAACCGAGAAACCAGCTGCATCAACTCGAAATATTGTCTTAACAAATATTATTACAATATTTCACCTAATTTAGCAACTTATACAACAACAAAAAATATAGGACTTACGACACGAGCCTTTACCTCGCTGGCGGCCATACTGTTTGCGCGGGAACTAACGGTGTTCTCCGTTAACGTAGGTTAAAGACCTCAACAATTATTGTATTACCATTTTCTACTTTATAGCTAATTACATACAGTTTAAATTCATTTGTATAATATATTTGAGTATTGTTAACCTTTGTTTGCGAAATGATTTTGTAGGTTATGTTCGAAAAAGTGAGTTCTGATTCTGAATTTAAATTGATGTTCTAAAAAAGAAAACTTAATTAAAAATAATGTTACTCAATGACATAAATGACATTGACAACTTACAGTTCTTTAGCGTCGAATGTAAAATTGATTACCTTTCATTATATATACTATATATTTATATATATAGTACTTTCTTTACTCAATTATAACAGAATAGCTGAACGGATCCGGATGAAATTTAGCACAGAGATAGTGTATAGTATGACACATAGGCCTTTCATCCCAAGAATAAGTTCATTTTGGATTGGAGGAAAACCATGTGCTTTCGAGTAATTTTAGCGCCAATGTGCTTCATTACGAACAAGTTTAAAACATAATGTTAGATGTTTAGAACAAAATTGCAACAATTGTGCAATTGCATCTTGAAAGTCTGTCAACCAGACTTTCAAAAAGCAATTGCACAATAGGCTACTTGACTCATACTTAATTTCATACATCGAATGAGTTTCTCCTTTAGTACTTGACTTAGGAAAACGTAAAAAAGCGATATCGTGAAATAAAAGTACATGATCAATAAATAAAATTAATTTGAAAAACACTTTTTTTTGAGAACACTGTCACATGTTATGACGTCTATAGTATACGAAAACAACGAAACGTCAATTGTCATAATTATCATGGAGATGTGTGATCATTTGTACGAGTAAAACGGATTGTGATTTTGTGAAAACATCTTCCGTAAGTGAAAAAAGGTGATTGTTTTTTCGAGTTACTGAAGAAAACAATGATGGACATCGGATTTGTAAAAGCAGAAAGCACAAATTTGCCGAGAATTAACTCGGTTATGATTGATAATTTTATTCGAAATTTTTCGATTGATAATTTTAAGCGAATCCTGATTTCTGCTCAACCCAGCCAAGAAACGTCAAGACTGCTTTGTAAGTACATTGCATTTTATTAATATACTCATGGAAATAAAACAAAAGTTCCCTAATTAATTTTTCAATTAATAAGTAATACTGAAGTATAGGCTCATATAACTACTTACATATTTCTCATTATACTTTTACAGATCTGCAAGAGAATCATACGGCGATGATGCTATAGGGTACGTGCAACTTAAACGGGGGGAAACAAACTACACAAGAAAATGTAAAGTATGTCCTGAACATAAAGTGCACGCAAAACAATACACGGTGTCAGTACTAGTGGACTGAGCTGCCAATGCCATGTTGTTGTTTACATGTATTTCTGACGTCACAACACAGATGATTTATCGAACAACATGGCGGACAGCGTTTTCCCCGGTTTTTGAAAATCATATCTTTTAAATAAAGTTTTCAATATTTTAAGGCTTAAAAATAAAATCTCATATTTTTTTTTGTATAATGGAATAATAATTAATCGTTTAGGACAGAAAAAAAAATTAGTCAAGTAGCCTATTGTTGCAATTTTGTAAAGTATAGATACACACAAGACAAAGTACATAAGAAACAAAGTGCTCAATAATGTATTCAGGGTGACGAATTGGGTATTTGACTGACCAGTCAAATTAGCTACTTTTTTCTAAACGTCAAAACGGTAATTTATACGGAAAATTGTATGAAAACTATATTTGTGACGTCATAATATTTAATAGTCAAATCATATACTATTAAACGTTGGATGGATGATTAAAAATAAATAAGAACGAAAAAATAAGAACCGACGCAACTGTTTTCACTCTTTTACCATTATTAATTTAATAAGTCCGGCTAAATAATTTATTTTAACTACAGGAAAGAACCCAATTCTCTATCATTAGTCATCTAGTCTTAGTGTTCTAGAAAAAAAAATTGAGCATTTGACTGTCAAGTAAAATTATTTTCTTTTTACTGAACATCAAAGTTCTAAATAGAAACTTGTGTGAAATAATTTAGTCATGACTGTCACATAATTTACTGTCATAGGTTGCGTGAATGATTAAAAGTCAATAAAAACGATAAAATAAGAACAGACGCAGCTTCTACCGCTCTTTTACCATTCTTAATTTAATGAGGTCAGTTAAATAATTTATTTTAATTACGGGGAAGTACCCAATATCATTATCTACACCTGACTGTCAAGTTGAATTGAATTTCTTTTTATTCTGTGGAAACTGGTACAAAATAGCAAGGTATGACGTCATACCGTTGTATTATCAAATATAATTAAGTTTTATTTTCAATACAATTTTTAAGTACTTACCTACTGATGGAATAACTGTTTAAAACTAATAATTTTTTTTAATAACCGAAGTAATTTTTATCGCGCTTACTATTCTTAATTAAACATAAATAAAAATGCGGCAAGCTGAAGACAGGGCGCTATGGCGCTCATTGGGGGAGGGCTATGTCCAGCAGTGGACTAATATAACCTGATGATGATGATGAAGATGAAAAATGAAATGAAAATTAAAATGAAAAAATTCACAAGATCGGTTAAAATATTTAAGAATACAAAACTATTATTATTAAACTAGCTTTTCCCGCGGCTCCGCCCGTTTGTTTTTTATTTTTCTTTTTTTACAACCCTATGGACCCTAAGCTTTCATATGAAAAAAAAAACCCGATGAAAATTGGTTGGGTAGTTTTTGAGTTATGAGCGTTACGCTAACGTATTATTATAAGAGATGTAATAATTTGTACACAAAATTTATCATATAAACGTAACTAGCTCTCTGGTTCCTGGTGCAGTAGAATAGGGCTACCCCATCTCTTCCTATGGTTTTTTTTTTACGTGCGGGAAATCCCCACGGATACCCCCCCCCCTTCGGGAGGGGGGACCACGCGGTCTTCCTATGGTGTCGTAGAAGGTGGGGATAGGGCTGTTCTTCTTCCGACAACAAACACACAACCTAGGACAAATGCCCGATTGACGGTAAAACCCCACGCCTCGGGGCCCAAAACCATAGTTGGTTGTTTTTTTTATCTATGACACATACATACATACATTATAATCACACCTATAACCCGCACTGTTAGGCAAAGGTGAATTAACACCCACATTTCACCAATCTGTATTCGGTCCCACGTAATAGGGGGTACAACAATAGCGCCCGGAATAGCCTATTGCCGTATTCCGGGCACTATTGTTGACTCGAGCCATGCATCTGAGGCTGAGTCTGGGCTGTACATATCTGTCTGATGTTAAAGTTAATCAGCGATATCCCTTAGTCGCCTTGGACGCCACATGGGAAGAGAAGGGGTGGCCCAAATTCTACTCTGCCGGGTACCCCGCGGCTATACGACACCTCAATTTGACTTCACCTCGCCTGATGATAAGCTGAAGGCAAAGTCTCGTGAAAGAGGGTCACCATCACAAACACGTACCACGTTAACAATGACGGCACTCAACTTAACGGCCTGATCAGATGGTACTTCACGCCTTAAAGGACCCGGGACTGAAGGGAGAAAGTATACACCTCTGCCTACGCTTTCGGGGCGTTACAGGCGTGAATATATGTATATAATTAGAACCACAACCTTCGAGTTGTTCCGATGCTCGTCAAGAGAACGGTTTGACTTGAGCAATTCTAGTACAAACGACCTTGGGTATTTACTATCGGTGTATTTTGCTCTGTGGCACGGAATTTTAATGAACTTACATAAGTTTCAGTTAAGTTACTCACAGTGAGGGATCTCGTGCGTTTTTCTTATTAAAGAGAAAAGTGCTACTAGCGTCCATGACAATATCTCTCTCATTAGATTGCGATTCCTCTGTGCACTCCCGGGTTTGCTGGTAGAGAACTCAACCTGAGTTAAGCTCGCCTTTGTACATAATATATCACTTGTTTATATAAACGCCATGTAATACATAAAGAATAAATAAATAATTAATTATAAGCTGACCCCTATTACGTGAGACCGAAAATTATATTTGGCGAAATCATCGTAAGCTTATTTCAGTTTAAGTTTCAACATCGGGCAGATATATACAGCCACGACTCAGCCTCAGATGCATGGCTCGAGTCAACAATAGTGCCCGGAATACGGCAATAGGTCACTCTCCATTACTTGGGGCCGAATACAATTATTGGTAAAACGTAGGTGTTATTATACCTCTGCTTACTCTTTCGGGAACTCACAAGCGTGAATATGTATGTTATATACTAACACTATTGAGAATAAATAAAATAAAGTTAGTACTTTGCCGCCGTTGTGCAACAACAGGGGAGTCACACTCGTGCTGCCGAGCCTGTAAGCACAGAGTTTTTGGGATATTTCGGACAAAGTTACCCCATACATATTTCATTGACCGAGCAACAGCGCTACACCATATACATACAACTCATGAATTAAAAAGTATAAAGCCATGACGTGTGGTCATTGTTGTACAACAATGGCGCCGAGCGAACGTGGTCATGGACCGCAATTCGACCCGCTTGGCTTAGTGAACTCGCACAGATTCGTGTGAAGTGGATGAACTTTTATTGAAGTGAATATGTGTGTTGTTTGAGACCGTGGAGTCAGTGAAAACGGATAAGCGCTAAAAAATGTCTGTTTTGTGCAATAATTCCGAATTTTTTAACTTCAACTTCTTCATAATTGCTTCTGCAGCAAATCGTCGCAATTCACCAATGTCAAGTAAAGTGAATTATAAAATTATTAATGGCGACACGCCAATGTCGAGTGTACCAGAGCCACGTTAGCCACGCCAGTAAATTTGTTTCCGTGTGTCCGCCCCCCACGAGATTCAGGTGGACGATCAGGACGTGTGGTTGGATTTTAGGGGGCCGAATTTTTTAAATAGATGTATTCAATTGACAGCAGTTTTGTGAAATAATGATGCCATATTCAATGTAATATTGACGCAGCAGCGCCACCCTCAATTGTCTTGATATTCTCGACGGAATCAAAGAATGGAGCATGTTCATAATCAATCCCTTTGTCACAAAATTTATTTTAAAATTTATTTCATCAAAAACAGACAAACGAGTCAACGGCAGCTGACTTCGTCCAATTAAATTTTTTACTAAAGTAAATAAACTACTTGACTATATAGTGAAAAAATTGGTGACTTTGTTGCTCTCAAATTGTTGGTTCCCTGTGGAGCAGAATAACTCTACTCCATTTCTTACCGTGGGTCGTTGAAGGCGACTGGCTAAGGGCTGTACTCCATTCGACAAAAAACTTATACATCCCATTACAAATTATTCAATTGATAGCAAAATGGCGACGCGACATGTGGGTGACGCCCCCGGTGTTGCACACGTCCATAGGTCACGGTAACCATTTTCCTTCAGGTGGGCTATTTAAGGCTGTCTATCAGGCGTCCCTCAAATAAAATGTATGTCTTTTTATGTCCTTTTTTCTTCCAAATAGGCATTTCGGTTATAACTGAGCAGTCTGACTGAGGAAGTGCCTCCGCCCTACAGAATACGCAGCCATAATAACCTCATATTGTGTTCCCGGCGGTGAGTAGGGTAGCCAGAGCTCACTGGAGATATTTTGTGCTGTCAGTGGGAAGACCTAAGGCTTGTCCTGCCAACTGAGTGGTATAAAACGGTACAAGTCTTTATCAAGAAAACAGTCGGTACGAGCCAATGTATTACACTAACTTATAAGTGCCTATAAAATGCAAGTCGCGTGCTTACCGCTCGTAAAATAACTGTTACCTACATACAGTTTATCTGCTAAACCATCTAACGTATATACAGTAGTTGTTATTACTTTAAGTAAAAATAAACAATGTAGTAATTTCTACACGGAAGTAAAATGGCGGTGGGTTATCATTAGTTGTTTTGTTGATGGCAACATTAATTGATGCGACGTGACATAACTGTTTGAATGAAGAAAAAATATAAACAATGGGTTTGCCAATAATAAAAAGAAAAAGGAAAGATAAGCAAGTGTGAGTCGGATTTGAAATTATTCTGTTAATTAAATATTGTGAACGAATAAACATAAATCTCTCCATAAATTCCCTAAAAATTGAATTTGCCAATAAGAAAGTGGGACTAATTTTTAAATTGCTAAAGGACTTTAACTCAGAATGCCGTTAGCGTTAATAAACTGATTAGGAAATTAATTAAAAATATAAAACAATTCAACTGCAGGTACAGGCAATTACTTAGTAGGTATCTATACTTATAATATAAATGAAAAAGTGTGTGTGTCTGTTTGCTTGTCCGTTTTCACGCCTAAACCACTGAACCGATTTTGATGAAATTTGGTATAAGGGTAGATTAGACCTTGAGAAAAGACATAGGCTATGTTTGGTCGCGATAACCGACATCAACGCGGGCAGAGCCGCACGCAAAAGTTACTTCTATTTAGTTCTTCATCTTCCTAGGGCAGTACTGCAGTAGTCTCAAAGTAATTAAGATTCTACAGCTATCGATAAGGCTAGCAGCACTTAGTTAACGTTATCCAAACTGCAGTAATCGAAAAGTTTTCCCATTTCCGGCACAGTTTCGGAAATTAATACAGGACTGCGTGCGTGCAGAGCGCGCTTTTCATTACACACAAAAATACAAACTATGAGCCAACTTTCACAGGGTAGTATAATCCATACTTAATATTTTAAATGGGCAAGTGTCTGTTTGTTTGTTCGTCTTTCACGCACGCCAAACCACTGAACCGGCTTTGATGAAATTTGGTATAGGGGTAGATTAGACATTGAGAAAGGACAAAGGCTATGTTTGGTTGCGATAACCGACATACATGCTGGCTGGGCCGCTGGCAAAAACTAGTATTCGTATAAGGTGAAATCGTTTGGCCCGTAATTCAGATTAACGCTCAATTGTGAATAGACTCTCACAATGACATTAGAACTGTCATCAAGAATTACTATCAGAGCTATCGGGATATTTATCATGTATTGTTTGAAGTTTCCGATGTCTCGGCGCAGTTCTTACGTGATCATGGTGCTTGCAATAGCGTCGAAAAATCGGAAACATCAAACAATATATGGTAAATAGCACGATTGCTCTAATAGTAAGATGTGTGGCCATGATAGTTTAAATACCAATGTCTTTTTTTGCAGATTCCCACGGATAAATGCCACGGCCTGCTTCTACTGGGGTGACAGGCGGCTCCACCCGTCACCCCCAGGCCCGCGCTCTTGAGGGACGGAGGTCATTCATCGACCTCCGACGCTCTAGTTGCCTCAGTTGGCAGGTGCTCCCGCTCCGCCGCCGCTTCCTTTACTTGCTCGCAGGAGACACTGGCCGCCCACGCATCCGCGCAGCGAACCATCGCCGCGAGCAATTTCATCTGCAATATTACTAATGTCCTCTGGCATATCAGGAATCCTATCTGTCCTCGGGTGAAGCTATATATACACACGTATTATTACTGTAGGATTCGTATTCACACATTGACACTTTTTTAATGGTATTTTATTCATTTAATTTATTAAAATAACAGAGCTACAGTGTTCGGTCCAGTGTTGCCAGACCAATCAAGACTGAGTATCGTTCTAGAACTTCTAAAATACGGGCTTTAGTGTGTCCAAGCGATTATTTGACCCGAAAGATGATGCAAAACTATAAACTGATATGAAATATACACATATTATATTAACACTTGTACCTACTTTTGCCACAGTATTTATTATTGAACCTGATCGGTTTCGCCTAACGTTTTCAAAGGTTTTGTATATGAAATATACTTTTGATGGATGTTTGTGGAGATGGATGGATAAATAAGGGACGGCTTAACGGAACTAGATGTAATTTGATACAAAGATTTTTTTCTTACTCGCGGAATAAGTTCCTGTGGTAGGTACACAGGCACGGTATCAGAGTTCTGCGATCAACAGCTGGTATCAAATAAATTAAGTATTTAAATATACAATTATAACTGAACAGATATTTTTATAAGTACAATTTTATTGCGGCCATTTTTCCAACCCTCTTCTACAATAATAATTAATTTCAAATACCCATTACAGGGCGAAGGGCTTACTCTTTTGCCTTTGGTACCTAAGCATTATTTATGGGTCTCTAAAACTCCGTCGGTTTCCATCCATCGCTTTTTAATTAAAAATAAATGAATGAAACAATTTCTTTTCTTAATTAAATTATGAAGCAATTAAGAAACGTCGTATCCAGTAGGGAGGTAACATTTTGATGAGCTACGCGTGTTGCTCAGCAAGTTCGGCAACGTTGCGTAACACGCGTGATGTTGCTAGATGACTCGAAATATGACTCGAGCTTGATCGTGTCCGAACTTTGGTTTCGCATTGTTGCGCATAGCCTGTCATCTACCAAAGCAACATTTGCTTCGCACACAACAAATTGCAAAAAAAAATACTTTTGCTGCGTAAATGCAGGCTTTGCTGCAGTTGCTGCTTTGGTGTGTTGCTCGCTTATGCAACAATGGTGCGCAACATGACGTACCTACAGCAAAGATGTCTAATTGACATTAGGCTGTGGATTTACTTTGCCTATAGGTTTAGATGGCAAAATATCAACTTCTAAAATGGTATATGAACCTAAGACCAATATCTTTGAATCCTCTCTTATACCGGGTGTAAGGGGAAGCTCCCGAAGCCGAAAGCCCGCGTGGTAATACTCCGGATATACTACATATTGACATTTCTTTTTTTGATTTGGTGAAAAGAATTTTTTTTTTCGTTTTTTTTTGCATTATTTATTCTCCATCTTATTAGGAAAGCTCAATGAAACGACAATTTCATAAAAAAATAGTTATCTACTAAAAAAGCACGCGCTTGGCGCCATTTGTTTTTTTTTTCTGTACCTACTCTTACTCTCTTTATTCTTCAGTAAGATTCAAGGACAACTGTACTTGGTGTACCCTCTATACGGTATTGCAGTGGCGAGGGTTTATAACTTTCAAAAGGCAAGCCGGGAGAAATGTTCGAGTATAAATATAAAAATTTCTACCACGGCTTCCTTTGCAGATCGAGCCGGCAGGAATCGTGTTGTAAGTATCCCTCGCCAATACGGCATGGCTGCCTATCCATCAAAGAATAAACAAGCTTGATTATATACTAATTAAAGTAAACAGACATGATCTACTTTGAAAAACAATCGTGTCCTCGTTACGTCCAGAAATCCAATTATAAAATCAATTTTGTGTTCGCACCAATTTTATACCGATATCCCTCACGAACACGATTTCAAAACGAATACATTGCTTTCAATTATAATGCATTTTATTTTAATTTATTGACATGGGGATACATAATATCTAGATAATGACGGTAGTGAACGCGACTACCACGCAGGAGGCGCGGGTTTGATTCCCGTTCAGTGCACGGTTGTACCTACGTTAAGCTGTCGGTCCCGGTTGTCATACAAACATCTATGGCAGTCGTTACAGGTAGTTGGAGCCAAGGTAAAGTCCAACAACTGTTCTAACTGCAATACTTTGATATCGCCAATTGATTGCGAAGGTCAGATGGCAGTCACTTCACGGAAAATATCTAAATTTACCCAACTGAGTTGGGAAAAAGCTAAGAGGATGCTGACTTTCAGTCGTAATAATAATAACCATGCAACGAGTCAAGCCGCGGGCTTCAGCTACTTTAAAATACGACGCTAGGTGAGTAAGTGCTTGACTAAAGTTTTATCATAAAATTTTAACAACAAGAACTTTAATTCAAAGTAATTTCGACTTCCAAGACTAAAGCTGATATTAGACGGCCCCTTTTTGTTCAAATTCGTCTTTCATTTTTCATCTTCCACTCAAAAAAAATTTACATAAAATTGTCAACCTCATCAATCATCAATCATCAATGACGATTGAATTCAATAATGAAAAGATACAACAGTGTTCGATCGATTCACTTTTCATATCTGTGCCCCGAGCACGAAAAATATTCGAATTCGTAACATAAACATATCGAGAGAACGAAGCATTGCTATTGGCCACCTGCTTGCTGTGAACCTGTGTGTGTGTGTGAAGCTTACCAATCCCAATACTCCGTTCTTTCGAATACTTTTGATACGTTTACGTTAAGAATACGATTATTTTTGGTGCTCGGGGCACTGGTGTCTCTAAGTATCTCTCGCCTCGATTGAACGAGAAATTAAGGTCTGAAAACTGATTCTGCAGGGCTAACATGCGCGCGTCGTCAAATATCTCGAATCGAGATGAGATATCATCTCGATTCGAGATATTTGACGAGAGTCTTCTCGAGCGAAGTAACGTCGGCATATTTTGTCGCGTCAAACTTTTTCAATTATTGTCTATGGTATGCACATTTTTTAAACATGTTAGTTGCTGTTTTCACATTTATCCGATAAAATCGGCCCGATACGGCCATTTGCTCGAAAGCACAGACTAGTTAGGGATACTAGGTATAAAAAAAGAGAAAAAAATAGTGCAAACAATTTTCGACCTTATTGACATGACATGCTATTGAATTATTTTTCTTATATTCGTGATCAGCGTCATCAATTAATGCGAAAAGACACGTAACAAAGGAAATGTCATTAAGGTCGAAAATGGCTTGCAGTCGCTGTTTTAGTCCAAAATGAACCGAGCTCAAGAAAAGAATACACGAGATAACTTCTCGTCGACCAAATGAACGACGGGAGACAAAACATTTTAAATGTCAAATTCGAGTAAATAAGGGCACGTATGTTACAATTTGCAGACACCAAGTAAAGATGATTTCTCGAAGTCGAGTTATGTCGACATCTGACAGATCGCCATGAAATTTGCCATGTTACCAACAGTCAAAATGCTTCGAGATAGCTATCTCGTGGCGCGCATGTTAGCCCTGCATGTTACCAACAGTCGACATATCGACATAAAACGGCAAAATGCCTCGAGATAGCTATCTCGTGGCGCGCATGTTAGCCCTGCTGGTTCGGGCATTTGTCTCGAGTCATGCAACCAACAGATCTCATAATTTCACTTTCATTTTTTTTTTGCGTTTAAACTAATTCCACGACGCCCGACCTCATTAGACGACATATTGAAAGAAAAGAAAAATTAATGTTCAATCCTATTTCCACTTATCTAAGCCCTGTGTGTAAGATAGATTGAAAGCAAAATGAACCAATCAACCGGGTATATAATCAATGGAGTGAACCGTCTCATATCAGCTTAACGAAAGTTGAATTTCCATAAAACAGGCTTATCTTAACAACAGCACGGCTGCCATTTTATCGATTCTCAATCAAGAGGAGTGTGGGTTGACAGCTCCGACATGATTAATTAAAATTCTTGATTACTCTGTGATAGATATGTTTCAATATAATTATTATTATAAAAGTGTGGGAGGTACAAACATTGGTGGCATGTTGGCACTTGACGAATTTCTTATTGATTTCAGATATTTTGAGCGTGTGGAGTCTTATTCTACTACAATTATGTAGCTTACCAACCTGTAATACTTAGGTATTATAAATGTGAAAGTTGAATCACGATTTGAACGGATCGTCCCCTCTAGACAAGTGGCAATTCGCTAGCCGGCGTTTGGTGGAATGGAATGAAGAATATATGGGATTTGACGTATATGACAGTCGTTAACGCTTGTCAAATACGTCAAATCCCATACGTTCATCATTCTATTCCATCAAACGCCGGCTAGCGAATTGCCACTTGTCTAGAGGGGCTGATGACCAATTCTATACTGTAATCCTAATTGAAAACTAATAAAAAGATTCTTTTTTAAACCACTAAGGTGGCAGTAAAGCAAGATGTACGAAATTTAGTCTTGTTCTGTCAAAATCAAATCAAATGTCAAAAGCAGCGGTCTCTAACGGCCGGTTCTAAAATGTGCTAGATCTCAATCCAAATTTATGCCAATCTAAAACCAGAATTTCGATCGATTCGTTGATCAAAACTTCCATATTTTCAATCGATGGATAGCTTTGACAATCTTTTTTCACTATCGATCCAACATATGGACGTTTTGAGCAACGAATCTATCGAAATTCTGGTTTCGGATTGGCAGATTTGGATTGACATCGCATATATTAGCACCGGCCGTTAATGCAATGAAACAATATTGACATCGTGATTTATATTAACATTATAGATTGAGGTAAACTTTAGTACTTTTGTAATCGTTTTTGACATTTGAAAGATTGAGCTGAAACTGAATTTTGAATATCTTTTTATTAGAAGAGTTAACCTTCTGGCTGAAATTTAGTATAGACTGGAATAACGCATACCTGCAATGTACCTACTTATAACAAATGTTTTGTCCTTGGTGTACACAATAAACAGATACATACTTACTTACTTACTTACATTTCATCCCGGGAAAAAGTTCCCATACATAAATATCCCTTATCTACATTCATACATACAACCCAATTGCTTCAAAATTGAATTCCTTTCCAAAAAGTCACACTTCGTACGATAGTCCGCCAGCTGACGGCAAGTGACGTAAGCGCTCGAATGCACGCCAATGAACAGGAAGAAAGATTTAAAAAAAAAAGAAAACCCATCCTGCGAGGATTTCCCGCGTGTCATTGACAGATGCTCGCAACATGGCCGCCAGCGGTGTTACCAGTAATAAATATTCCGCTAGTTGGATTTATTGCGTTTTAGACATGTGTGGTGTTTTCAATTGTTGTAAATAGAGCATGAAGTACTTCTTTGTTTCAATTACAATTAAATTTCGCTTTGGTACCATTTACTTAACTCCAGGAATTTTTGGATCCTTTCAGCTGTCAGATAGGTATTTTTAATTTAATTTAAATAAGGTAGTGGTTGGAATGTACAACCAGATAGGGATCCGAACATTTACTTAATTAAAGGATACTGAAGGGCGATGATTGGACGAAATGGTGCGCATTTGGAGACGCCTATGTCCAGCAGTGGACTACAGCAGTGGATTGAAACAACAAAACTTCACAACACTGTGAGCTCATTCTGTGTCAATAGTAATATCAATAATGAAACTTAATGGACTTACCTAAAATTAAACAATTTTTCAAATGTATGTTATGTTTGTTTTGTGTATACAAATCTTAAATAATTAAAAAAAGTAACTAAGGAACAACCACCATCTTAAGTCTCCCCGCTCGTCTGTTCGTTATGATCAGTGTAATAATCACTCACACTGACAAAATTGGTAAAATACGGAAGGTTATTGAAAGCGAAACCGGCGGGCTTACATGTAAAGTTTAATGTAGAGGAAGCTAGCGAAGTGTGTAAGGATAGAGGTCAGAACCGAGCTGTTGTCTGTGCCTATTTCCCTTAGGGGTCTAAGGGAAATAGGCGTCAGCATCTATAATAAAATTTTATTATAAATAAGAAAGTAACTCGTGTCTTTTTGACGCACTTCACACGCCCAAACCATTGATGTTTGGTACTGGGGTAGATTATACCTTAATAAAGGACATAGGCTCTGGTACACTTGACTGACATTGGCGTTGCGCCATTAATAATTTTATAATACATTTTACTTGACATTGGCATAATTGTGGCGATTTGCTGCAGCGGCCATTTTGAAGAAGTTGATAGATAACCGACACCTACGCGGGCGGAGCTGCAAGCATCAGCTAGTATGTAATAAATCCATCCACACAGACTATCATATTAACTTTACAAGTCAAAAATACCAGCTTTCGATAAGAAAACATCTAGTGTTCTTGCATTTACGAAACGGTATCTTCACCGCATTAAGCTAGTTGAAGAAAACGCGAACGAATGTACGAGTACAATGTACAGTTGTGATTCTAGCGAGGACAAAGTACGAACAGCGAGCAGTCAGTCAGTATACCAAGGGACATATTTATCTTGAACCTAAAATCGTACTCCCAGGGAAATAAATACGAAAGTACAAATACGTCCTTGTTTCTTGCAATTTTGAATAGAATTATATTTCACAACATTTCACACAACACTATCTAGACACACTTTTTTATAAACCACCAGAAGTAGGAGCCCCGCGTAGCGGGGCTCCGTCGACCTTGTCGTCGGTTCAACCATTATTTAATCGTTCTGTCGGCGAAACGTTCGTAGGGGAAAGGTTCTGTCGTCGATTTAACCAAAAATGATTCGTTTTATCGGCGAACTGCCTGTATGTGAAATGTTCTGTAGATGAAAAACTCATAAGCGAAATATTCTGTGGGTGGATCATTCGGCAGGGAAACGTTTGTCGGAGATATGTTTCAGAATCCACGCCACGGAGGCTGTATAATTAATACATACGGTAAATTTCGTGATATTCTTACGTAAAATGAGTGATCTATAACAAAATAAACATTCGGTTCATCAAAGTAGAAGTATACTTGGTGAAACAGTTGTTTTGCTCTTCTGTGTTATCATTTTCAACTTACGCCTTTATTTCCCTGGGCGAAATGTGCTTAAAATGTTCTATACGCACAGTCCTTTTCTTGTGTGTCTTGTGCGGGGTGCTACAGCGGAGGATGAGCTCAAAATTCACAAAACAATCCGCGTGCGCCAGGGCCTCGTTTGTCTTGCGACCTAGGGTCCAAGGTATGTGTCCCGCAGTGTACAAAAACCGCAACAACCCGCTTCGCACATACACAGAGACAGGCGGAATGAAGTGAGCTGTTTCGTGTCTAAAATGTCGATACATCTGCGCCTGCCAGTTTATTTGCTGCGAGTTTCTCATTTACTCATACTTTGTGATAAAAATTTACATATTTATCTTTACTAGAGTGTAGCTGTTAATAACAAAAAATTCCTCGGTTTCTGAGTGTCGTATTTAAAGGTCTAAGTGCTATCATTTCTTTTTCATATCGCGCAATACTTTCTAAGAATTAATGGGTTCAAACAAATCCTTATTTTCTAGGATTATTACTTTCAATTGCTTAGTACGGGTGGGAAAGATCCGTTCTTCACTTTCCGTCTTGAATTTTCCACTTTGTTTGGTCTTGGGTAATCATGGGACTCACTACCACGAATACCCATGGGCAGTCAATATCCAAGCCATCCTCTACGACGAGAAGCCAGCACTTCTTCTGACTACTCTTCCTAACGAGACCCGATGAAGGCGGTATAGCCAGACACATTATATAATATTACTAGCTGACCCGGCGAAGTTCGTACCGCCAATATTTTTCCGCCCGCGTGACGTCAGATCCCGTTCCCGCTACACCCTCTACTATATTAAAGATGTATTGTACATATAAACCTTCCTCGTGAATCACTCTATCTATTAAAAAAAACTGCATCAGAATCCGTTGCGTAGTTTTAAAGATTTAAGCGTACAAAGGGATATAGGGACAGAGAAAGCGACTTTGTTTTATACTATGTAGTGATAGTGATACTATGTAGTGATAACACATACATATAACAATTGTTTATAACAATTTTCTGTAAACTCACACAATCTCCATAAATATTAATGTTCATAACATAAATCTTTATTATACCTGCCAACATTTATGAAGTATACACACGCTTTTTTAGGCGTTATATGTAAAATGATTTGAATCTTCTCGTAATAGAAACCATTACTTAGCCTGACCTGAACAAACTGATTCAAAGTTCACGGTACACTAAAAGTCTGCCGCAGATACGGTATAGACGGATTTATTACTGTTTGTCTGCGAATATCTATAAACAATACCCTGAGATACAAGGACGGGAACATTTAATATATGGCATGTCAATATGACCTCCCTTGGTATGGTAAACAGAACGGAAGTCTCATGAATGAGGGTCATCAATGATATACAAATAATGCTACAATAGTGGCCCTCAGTTTGACGACTCCATCAGATGCTTTTTCACGGTACGCTTAAAGGACTCGGAACTGTAGGAAGAAGGAAACACGTGAGCTGGCAAAGAACTAAAAGTCAGAAATATAGCCTGAGGGGCCACATCTCTTTGCAAGAGCAGAGGTTCCAAAAATCTGCACACCGGTGCTTTCTTTTTTTATATATAGGACACGTCAATTTGACTTCACCTCGCCTGATAGTAATCTGAAGGCAAAGTCTCAGGAAAGAGGGTCACCATTACATCCACGTACCATGTTAACAATGATGGCATTCAGCTTGACGGCCTCATCAGCTACGCTTAAATATGGGGCCGTGAAGCTGAACCGACTTTTCACTGTTAGGTTGATAAGGCTTCATCAAAAGAGGATTGTCGTCTGCGCACCGTGTGACACCTACCGGTCCCACTAGTGCTGCGAGTGCGATCACATCCCCCCTGCCCGGCTATGCACTTGCTGACCCCTGAACGTAATCCAACCGAGATTGGATTACTATGGAGGGTTTTTCGCAATCGTGCACGGTGGTACCCGCCCAGCCGAAGTTTGTGACAAATTTATGCCATCAAATTTCTACCACCTGCACAGTTACACTAATACAATCATAATTATTAAGAAACAAGATTCCCAAGAGCCTCGACCAAAATCTAAAGGGTCTCGCATTTAGCAAGGGTCCTGAGAAAAGGTTCCATCGTAAAGAAATCAGGAGATTCTATTCTCTGGACCCTGACCGCCTACTTGATTCCTGTACCCAATACTGAGGGCACCATCTTTTTATTTTATACATACCTATAATCACGCCTTATGGTAGGGTTAGGCAGAGGTGAATTTTAACACCCACATTTCACCAATCTGTATTCGGTCCCACGTAACAGGGGGTGAGCCTATTGCCGTATTCCGGGCACTATTGTTGACTCTAGCCGTGCATCTGAGGCTGATTCTGGGCTGTACGTGTCTGTCTGATGTTAAAGTTAATCAACCCTATCCCTAAGTCGCCTTGTACGACACCACATGGGAAGAGAAGGGGTGGCCCAAATTCTACTTTGCCGGGATGTATAAATAATAATTTATTAACAAAAACACTATTACATAGTAATTAAACTATCGACAATCTGTAGCGAAATGTAGGTATTGAAAATGTTAAAAGTATCTTTAATCCAATAAAATTTGTATAATGAAATATGTATTATACCAACACAACGAATACAAATAAAGGAAAAATAATAACACAAAGTATTTTTTTTTCTTTTCATTCGTACTCGAAAGCACTACACATCCGCCTCATTATTTTCACTACTGGCAACTCTATTGAAAAACTTTTTTAAATTTTAAATCGAGCGAAGCGACAACCTCCTTGCTTTCATTTCTTTTTTATATATTCTTTTACATTTTGTCATTCATTTTCTACTCGTAATTAATGGACGTGTAATTAATTCGTTATGACGTTATGTTGTGACGTCAAAGGGTGGGAGATGGGCAGGGACGTTTTTCTGAACTGCTAATGGAGTTATAAGATATGTAATGTGCGTACATTTCGCCTGAAGCTGTTTGTTGTGTAGCTTTTGAAGTTATAATTATAAGAAAAGGTAATTATCTTTTGGAGTTTCCGATATCGACGGGTGCAAAGTAAATAAAGTCAACTACAAATTCACGATTTTCTTTTTATTGCATTTTCGTACTAATCAAATAAGACTCCACAACTTGGCATATTTGATTTTGGAGATTTCATTATATTTTAATAAATTTTTAAAAGTATAAAAAGCCATCTACACTTAATCTTGGAAATAGTACGAAGGTAATGCGACCAAGTAACGTTGGTCGCTTTTACGCGGGGCGCGGGGCGGACTCCGAGCGTACACAAAATGTCATCAGGCAGTTGACTTACATGTCACCGGCGCGCATAAGTTATAAGTTTTTAAAAGCTTTTATCCATATCGGCAACAATTTCAAGGTGTGCTTTCAATTTCTATTCGCATTACTCTTTAAAATTCCTTAAAATGAATAAAGAATGACGCAAATTGTTTGTGCAATTAGGAAAAACAAGAAAACAACTAGACATCAAGGAATCGGAAGATCTTTTAAAATTAACAAAATATAATAACTGTGACACTGAGGCTGATATGTATTACTATAATTTTATTTTTTAAAGTTGTATAATCAATATCTTTTTGTTATATTGTTTGTAAAGTGTTGTTGGTTATTTTCGTAAAGTACCGACGCATTAACGACCATCTGCCAGTTGACTCTTTCTACTTAGCGGTCACTGTAGATGTTATGATTTACGTCGGTTAACTTTATACGAAATATTTATCACGTAGTAGGATTTTCTGTTTAATAAACGACTTTATAAAAATCAGTTTAGCAGTTATTCAAAAAAAAGTGTAACTACCCAGAATGAATCAAAGCGTAATTACAGCGCAACTTACACACTTCCAGTTGATCTGGACAATGCTAGCCCTAAACATATTAAAGTTTGCAAAACAATGTTTAAAAATACATTATGTATCAGTAATCAGTTTATAATGATCGCTTTGGATAAGTGCGATACTAAAACTGGTAATTGTTCAAAAGATTTAAGGGGTTATTGCAAAACTAATAAAAATAAGATTAATACTGAAACTGTACTACAAGGTTTGTGTAATCACGTATAATCATTCCGGCCTGTAGAGTGACATTATATAAGGAAAGACTCAAACAAACTTTACTTATCTGGTGACTTAAACTTTTCGATGATGTTTAAATTATATCAGGAATGGGCTGAATTAAATAACGTTTCAGAAAAAGCAAGAACAGTTCGCCAATATAGAGATATAGTCAATAAGGAAATGAATATAGGCTTTCACCTTCCGAGAAAAGATTAGTGTAATGTGTGCACCGTATTTATAAGTTGCCCGATGCTCAAAACATTGATGAGTTCAATAAGCATATGAGAAATAAGAATATTGCCAGGTCTTTGAAAACACAGGATAAGATCCAAGCTACTGCAAATCCTGATACAATAACAACAGCAACATTCGATTTTCAAAAAAAATTATCTACTCCCCATGGAGAAACAAGTTGATTTCATTACAAACTTAAACTTTTTAATTTTACAGTGTTTGATATGGAAAAAAAGAAGGGTATATGTTACATGTGGCCTGAAAATATAGCTAAACAGGGATCAGACGAGGTGGCTAGTTGTCTTCTTAATTTCATTGAGGATTCGGCTAGAAAAGGCATCAAGGACGTGCGCCTTTGGTCAGACAATTGCGGGGGCCAAAACCGAAACCGAACAGTGTTTTCATGTACGTTTACTGCACGTCAAAATTTAAAATAGATATTTGTCATAGATTTCTAGAAAAAAGGGCATACACAACAAGAAGTTGACAGTGTACATGCACTGATAAAAAAGTCATCGAAGAGGAAATTTTTTTACAGTCCAGAAGAATGTTTATACTGGAGATTGATGGCACTTGGTGGAATCTACTACACATATTGAATAATGAAATCACTTGTACTATTCCACACTTTATTTTATTTTTATTTTTAACCTGACCGGTTTCACCTCACGGCATTATCAAAGGTTTACTAAATACAAAAGAATGGTATACCCTTGTTAGATGGTGCAAAATGTCAGGAGATGCGTATGAAGTAAAAGAAGTAACACAAGACATGGTTTTTGATTTTAAAGATTTGATGGATCAAACGAAATGGACTAAAAACGTTGACAATGAAAAAGTGAAATGGAGTTTAGTACTTGAGATAGTAGTAAAAGTGAAATATCCTTACACAATATTTTATAAATGTGATTTACACGAAAAATAATCTAAAAGAATTGACTTACTACAGAAACGAAATACACGGTCCCGACGAGATGATATTGTAGAGCTTAAAATTTGTTGTACCTCTTTGGTAATACTGAAGAGAATGAGACTGATTGATTATTATGTAGATTTTAGTACTATGTACTAGTAAATAAGTTTATGTTGCTTAAAATATTTGGTAAATCATCATTTTTTATTATTAAAGGAGTCCAATATTCTGTTTCTGTGATTACTATTAGACTGATTATTAATTAACGATAGGGAAATCAATATCTGAATGTGTACCAAATCATAATTAAATTAAGAAGAGGGTAAAAATATATTTTGATTATGTGATTAAAATAAGACTGATCAAGTAAACCAAAATATGTGCAATTGAAATAGAAGAAGATATTTTTTCACGTTTTTGGTAATTTTAAAGATGGTAGTTTATGTTAACGTAATAATTTGATTGTTTGTTATTAATAATAAAAAAAAAACAATTTTAAAGTATTGCATTTGACCTCATTAACCAAAAATAATTGTTATGAAAATACGAAGCATAAAAAGTTATCTGCAAAATTGCGTTCTGTAGTGGATATTTTATAAATATATTTGAGCATGGTATTCATAATTTTTTATTTATAAGTGGCCTGAGAACAATTGAGATCAGTAAAACAAAGAAAAAACTATTTATACATGATCTTTAAAGTTCCGAGCATATACGACCAACTGGTAGTTGGCTTAGTTAGCGTTTTATAAAGTTCGTTGTAAAAGCGGCTATCTGCTAAATCTCGTAAATTATTAATTAATTAGCTTAATTAACTTAATATAAAAATAAATAAGAGTATAAATAAATTATGATAAAATTTTCAGAAATATTGGCCCACTCATTAAGAAAATAATACACTTTTTCGATCTTTGCGCTCTCCTGTAAAGTTGCTATTATTCAGATGCCTCTTTTTACTTTGCACCCGTCGATATGTACTTGAGGCGTGGAGGCGGGTAGGTAAATAAATAAATATATAAGAACATTCTGCACAAAGCTTTCTAGAAATCTAGATCCATGGTAGGCATAGCTAGCTTGTGTTATGGAATCTAGAATGCGGATAAACATACTTAGGTAGATGCTTTTCTTTTTGGAAGTGAGCATAGGGAGTTTATGGAGTTGGCTGTTTTAGAAGCGAATGCCATCTGACCCCCCAATCTCGAGACGAAAGACAGCGCCAGAGCCTAGCCCTAAAATCTGCAACTTGTAATTTTATTTTCTACTAGTTTCGCCCGCGACTCCAACCGCGTGGATGTCAGTTATCGCGACCAAACATATGCCTATGCCCTTTCTCAAGGTCTAATCTACCCCCATTCCAAATTTCATCAAAATTGGTTCAGTGGTTTAGGCGTGAAAGACGGACAAACAGAAACACACACTATCACATTTATAATATCGGTATGGATATTTTGATGGTCAAATTGACCACTGGCTGACTGATGGGAAGCTATTTCCGATTCTGTCCCTGTAATGGCGGTTCCTACATTGATGTATGTATTGATGAAATCTAACCTCAATAGATAACTCTTTCTTAGACCTCTTTACCATACAAAGGTTTCCTTTTTCCTACAGTCCCGGGTCAGGTGCGTGAAAAAGTACCACCATTGTAACATTGATTAAGAATAGGAAAAAGTGAATGCCCAGGTGGGACTCGAACCCACGATCTTTCCCTTACAGGGGGAATGCTCTGACCACTGAGCCACCGGGCCACACCTGAAGCTATCCAAATTCTCCTATATTACCGTCTTAGGGCGACGGTGGGAGGCATCTACCGACATTTATACGAAATATCGGAAACAATGAATGATGTTGCAATCATTTTTAAACATTGTTTTTTGATGACTCCGCCCAAATAATTGAATGAAATTTTGAAGCATTTACTATGCTAACTTTTCAAATCGATTAAGAATAGGAAAAAGTGAATGCCCAGGTGGGACTCGAACCCACGATCTTTCCCTTACAGGGGGAATGCTCTGACCACTGAGCCACCGGGCCACACCTGAAGCTATCCAAATTCTCCTATATTACCGTCTTAGGGCGACGGTGGGAGGCATCTACCGACATTTATACGAAATATCGGAAACAATGAATGATGTTGCAATCATTTTTAATCGATAATAATTTCCACCACGAAGACACTTAAATGCAGAAATAATGATTTCCCAATAATAAACTCCCATAATATTGGGAAACAAATTGACAGCCATTGTAAAAAGAAATCTGACGGTTTCTTCGTAATTTAGTATCGCGAATTTATGTGACCTTCGTGACATTGTTTCTTTAAAAACTATATTGTACGTCACAGTCAGCGTCGGTAGCTCACTGGCTAAGGAGTCGGCCTTACGATCGAGAGGTCTCGGGTTCAAATTCTGGCCATTACACCACCGACGTGAATCCACTCCTAGCACAAGCAATTTAGCATAGTTGGAGGGATTAGAGGGAATATTAGTAATTTCGATAATTTCGGTTGCTAATATTCTTTAAAAAGAAAAAAAAACTATCATGACTACAGTCTCGAAATGTTCTTAATATCAAAGGATTAAGAGCAAATTAAACTGTTTTATTGATTTAAATTGTATTATCGAATCAAGAAATCAATTTCGTTTATTCAGTTTAGGCACATAAAGAGCACATAATGAACGTCAAAAATTGTACACTCATGTCAAAAAATTACTAATATAATATTAAATAAAGTAAATAAATCATTTGAAATGGTTCTACTGAGCTGACCAGCAAGGGACTCAGTGAACAATATTATCGTTTCTTTTTTAAAACAATTTGGTTTTTTTTTTGTGTACGTCAGAGTTTTTTTGAAGAGATCTAGGTTCTTGCGTACATATAAAACATTATCGTAAATGTATTGGCAAGCGTCCGAACTAAAGGTGTGTACGAAATATCAGAACAATCACTCAACAGAAGGGGGGAGGGAGGGGAGGGGGACGTCAATCAGCTTGCTTGAGGGTGGCTGGGACGAGCATTATTTACATTTAACTTAAGTTAATTAATTTATTATAAAGTTTGTTATTTACGTATCGTTCATTTAAAAGGCCGATTCGTCCACATTCAGCCTTAAAGAAATAACTATTGTGAGTTCACGTCGTAAAAAATGCCGCAGTGGAGTTTGTTGCGCCGTTTCTTCTCCACCAGCGTCTTGGAAGCAGTGTCATACTTAGGTTAAGTAGACTTTTTTTTAATCTAAATCATTTATTTGCGAAAATGGGTACATAAGATGTGTACATGAAATATTTAATTTTTGAACAGCCAAATTCCGCCTCAAGGCATGCAAATACCAATGTCAATAAATATGTAATGTCATAATGAATAAAATTTCGATTTATATAATGGTAATTATGTCAATTTTTCAAACAGTAAATAATATCATAATGTCACAACGAATAAAATAAAAAAAATTTCAGACATTACACACTTGTCATCTAAATATTATTGACGTCAATAAGAGACAACCATGTTGTTCTACATTGAATAAAAATCTTCGACTTTGATTTCTACAATATTATAGAACCCCAAAACCACCTTAGACATTAGTTTGTGGTCGAATTAGATGAGAAAAAGTAAATGTTCAAATAGTACCTACTTGAACTCGGAATAAGTTCCTTACAGAGGAAATGTTCTGACCCCGCAGGCGAACAGGAACCGTATGAAGCCAGGGGCAGTAGCTAGTCAGATTATAATTACGTTAATATGTTGTGTGCTAGGGGCTCCGTTATTAAATCCGCGACGCACAAAGTGGATTGGGGCACAAAGGAACTTAATTAACTTCTTAATGTTTAATAATTACGATATTACACTGTAAAAGATATTCTAAGATATTGTAAAAATATGTTTTCTACAGACTTGTGTTCTATATACACAAATTAGATTATTAATCTCAAGCCTTCGTGGCGTAGCGGTAGTGAACGCGGCCGCTGCGCAGGAGGCGCGGGTTCGATACCCGCTCAGTGCAAATATTTGTATGCATGAATATGTGTATTTGCATTGGTCTGGTCGTGCTTCGGAGAGCACGTTAAGCCGTCCGTCCCGGTTGCCATACTAAGATCTATGACAGTCGATACTGGTAGTTGGCACCCTCAAAAGTCCAACAACTGGTCTAACTACAATGCTTCGATATCGCCTTTGGGTTGTGGAGAGCTTCACAGAAAAATGTCACAGTTTAGCCAAATCCGCAGTTGGACTGGTCAAAGCGGACCCCAGACTCCAAGTTGATAGCTTTGTTGATGCTGATGAATTAACGCTAGGATGTAGAAGAAGATTACTTATCTCAAGTGAGAGAGAAAGAACACAAGTATCACCACCCCATCTCATCCGAAGGGTGTCGTAAGAGGCGACTGACGGAAACATACGCAGACGATATCACTGCGAGAGAAGGAACACTCGAAATAAAACCCTGTACCAACCCGTCTGGCCAGCGTGGACACAGTAGGACAGAGCCTGCCAACATTGGGATAGGCCTATGACCAGCTGTGGACTGTGAAAGTCTAATTGATAAAAATTATATATCTAGTGAAAGTGTCCTGTCGATAGTGACTGAGCTTTCACACCTGTGAGGCAAACCTTCGCCAGAGCCTGGTGCGTCAGTCAACTGGTGTATAGGCTTATATGTGGGTGGGCTCGGGCACAACGCCACCTACCGAGGATGTTCCAAAACCAATTGAAATAAATACACACAAAATTTCATCCAAGTCTATCCAGCCGTTTACGAGGAATTAGTTGTCAAACACGTACAGAAGAACAATATTAATCCATTTATTATTTAGCAGGCAGGCCAATCGTGGGCGACTGATAGTGCATGTATCCAGTTTCCCATTTTTTACTTTCTTTCTATTTCTACAGGTCTTTCCGGACTTTACCGGACTTTCTATAGGTCTGGGAATCGGCTACTATCTATTTTTCATAACCCGATTCGCGATAAGCGACATCCACGGGCAGCAGCTAATAATATATTAAACTTACCAAATGAATAGAATGAATAGAAGATTAATTGAAACATACCTGTGAACAAAATAAAATGTATTAGAAAAATATCAAAGGTGGTTTAGGCACATTGAAATAATTATCTATTGGTTCTGAGAGAATGAACACACAACGATTTTTTAAGAAATTTATCGGTCTCGATGAAATCGATTTAAAATAGGAAAAGTTTCAATCGGTCTAGGCGGGGTCTAAAATTACATTCAAATTGATTAAGATAGGAAAAAGTGGATCGCTCATGCTGGACTCGAACCCGCGATTTTTCCCTTACCACCCTGACCACTGAGCCACCGAGCTACGCCAGAAGCAATCCAAATTCTGCTATACAACCGTCTTTGAGCGAAGGTGGGAGCCCTCTACCAACACTCGTACGAACTATCGGAAACAATGAAAGATGTTGCAATCGTTTCTTAAACATTGTTATTCGATTACTCCACCCAAACTAGAAAATTTCATTAAATTAATGAAATTATATAGCAATTAGTTTGCTAACTTTTCAAATCGATTTGAAAAGTAAGCAAACTAATTGCTTTAAAATTTCATTCAATACATTCAAATTGTTTGAGCTGAGTAGTCAAATATCAATGTTAAGAATGATTAAAAAGTCAATCATTGGTTCCGATAGTAAGAATATCGGTAGATGCTCCACTGTCGCCTCAAAGACAGATATAGAAGGAGAAATTTGAATTGGTTCAGGCGAGGTCTGGTAGCTTAGTGGTCAAAGCATTGCCCCTGTAAGGCAAAGATTGCGGGTTCAAACCCCGCCTTGACCGATTCAAACATTTCTATTTAAAATCGAATTTATCTATCTTTTGCTCCTACGCAGTCAGTCTTGGGCATATAAAACTCTTTAAAATCAAAGGAGTAATTTATTTATAAACATAACATAACATAAACTCACGCCTTTATCCCCGAAGGGGTAGGCAGAGGTGCTAGCACCCACACTTCGCCGATTTATGTTTAGGTCCCAATGTAATAGGTGGCGAGCCCATTGCCATTAACTGGGCACTTATAAACCTGCGATAAATACACACATAACTTCGAAAAGCATCGAAAAGTCATTGGTGTGTGCCATGGAAAACCTGGGATCGAACCCGAGACCTCGTCTCAGCAGTCCATTACCCATACCACTAGGCTACCGCGGCTACATTTATTTATAAAACTTATTAATGCCTTTAATAGTGTTTTTACCCATAACAGATTAAACGCCCACAGCTACGCGACAAATGATGCCGAAGGGGTAGGCAGAGGTGCTAGCACCCACACTTCACCGGTTTATGTTTAGGTCCCAATGTAATAGGTGGCGAGCCCATTGCCATTAACTGGGCACTTATAAACCTGCGATAAATACACACATAACTTCGAAAAGCATCGAAAAGTCATTGGTGTGTGCCATGGAAAACCTGGGATCGAACCTGAGACCTCGTCTCAGCAGTCCATTACCCATACCACTAGGCTACCGCGGCTACATTTATTTATAAAACTTATTAATGCCTTTAATAGTGTTTTTACCCATAACAGATTAAACGCCCACAGCTACGCGACAAATGATGCCCATAGCTACATTATATCATCGCACCGCTCGCCACAGGCAGGGAATAAATCCTCACACAACCCGAAACAGTGCGCACTGTGCGGTATGAAAGGAACTTCATCCCACGCACTCTCAAGCTGTAGAATGAACTCCCTGAGGTTGTTTTTCCAAGTGACTATACAATGTAGGGTTCTTCAAGAAGGGTATTAGAAGGTTCTCATATGCCAACTAAGTAGTATAAATAAACACTCGCTTTAAAAAGCCTAATTATTTATAAGAGAGCACAGCCTAAAAACCACAAGCTTACAACATCTTTCAAACACAGACTAATCCCTTATCAAAAATTAAAAAGGTAAAGTAAAAGCTACCATTTGACCTGGATCGCAATAAACTGGCAACATTAAATTCTTTATATTCTACCAATTAAGTTAATTATGAAGTTCTTTTTCCTTTACAAGCTTTCTTTGAGCCATCCTTTGTCGGACGCACAATTAGAAGTCAAATGATAATTATGTTAGGTACGGGAAGCGCTCAGGCAATGAATGAACAGTATTAGAGAATGGACTTGTCTGTCTGCCGATATTTTTTATGCTAGTAACATTGACTTCTATGTATAGACCAACTGTCTTTACTCCATTAGGTTAAGTACTTAATTAAAGATAAATAACAATCTTGTAGCATATTTTTATCTACCAATCAATCAATTAACCCACTGCAGTTCACAGCTGGACAATGTCAATGTTGCTACACGTCATGGATTGTTACCTAGAAGAAATCACCAAGGAGGTGTGTCTATTTTGTATACTGGCAAGGTTAAATCAATGAAGTACTGGGTATTCTGACATTACAAATTTATTCTTACATGCATTCTTGACAAAATTTTGACAATTTTTTTTATAAGAGACATTTTATTTGCATTCTGATTATTTTAATCTTATTACAATTATTAATTATAAAATATGTGACATCTTGAATTCTATTCAATAAATTAATTTAACTTTGCATGCAGAGAATCTGCGAAACATGTCGGACATTATTTGATAGATGACACCACTGTAAAATACCGTATTTCGAGCAATAAATGATTTACTTTACTTTAATCAATTAGCCCACTGCAGTCCACTGCTGGTCAAAGTCCTCTCCCAATGCGCGCCATTTTGTCCGATCCTCCGCCTTCCACATCCAGTCTGTCCCAGCCACCATTTTATTAAAAAAAAAACACATAATATCTAACTAATAATTTGAATGAAATTTTTAAGCATTTGCATGCTAAATATATTTAAATTGATTAAACATTAAAGTTTAAGTAAATCAAAGATCGCGGATTCAAACCCCGCCTAGACCGATCCAAACTTTTCCAATTTTAATTAACTAACTAATAGCTAGTACTAATTAGTTAGTTAGTAGATTAATTTCTTTTTTTAGTATTCAATATGAGTTTCTATACTGATAGCATTTTTTTTTTTATATATAGCCCATTGCTCCCAATGAAATTCAATGCCACTACTACCGTAACCTTCGAAACGAATTGCAAATAACTATTCATGTTGTATTTCAAATAAACAGCGGCCGTCTATTCGCACAACTACACAAATAAATTATTGAAGGTACATTAAACACGTAATTAACTGGCCTGTACTGACTAGTGCGTAGACATTAGCGGGAATTGAACTAGCGTCGTTAATGCGACGTATCGTTCGGTAATTACGCGATTATGCTAATCATTGCGCTTCACTAGTGCCATAGAGTAAAGGAATATATTGAAAACTGGGTTTTGCCCGCGGCTCCGCCGGGTGGATGTCGGTTATCGCGACTAAACACAGCATATGTCCTTTCTGAAGGTCTAATTTACCCCTATACCAATTTTCATCAAAACCGATTCAGTGGTGTAGGCGTGAAAGACGGACAAAGAGACACACACATAATCCTTTGTATATTAGACTGGCTGTTAAAAAAAATGGAGGGAATTAACTTCTTAGTGGGAATGGATCTCAAATTAACACAACATGTACATACTACAATAAAATTACTTTTAACGGAAACATTCATATATTTCTCCGAAGGGGTATGCCTGTGTATCAACACCCACATTTTGCCAACTATTATTTTCGATCCCACATAATAGGGGGCGAGCCCATCGCCGTCAAGCGGGCACTTAGTTATGGGCTATAATTAGGTATGTTTACCGTCGGATGGGGCACAGCTCTTTCCCTTCGTCGCCTTGTACGACACCCACAGGAAGAATTAGGGTGGCTCTATTCTACTCCATGCGGGAACCAACACGACTAATGTATGTAGTATAAAGTATATTTACAATGGGCTCACAGAAGATATAGTAACCGGGAAATATCCCCCCATACCGGGGGCGATTCGGGGACCACATGGTCCCCCCTCCCGAGAAGGGCCAGACCCAGAGGAAATGGCCCTGGGTCAGCCGGGGTGGGAGGGATATGTCGCGAGACAACCTCACCTTCGGCCTAACACATCGACCCACAGACGGCGTGCGGTTTAGTCGGTTCGAATCCAACATAACCTCCCCCTCCGGCTCCGGAGGGGGGGGGGGATTACCGTGGGGATTACCCGCACGTAAAAAAAAACGCGAATATCTTGACAATGTCGCAAGAGAAACGAGGCGCCCTGGCGCGCGCATATTGGTTTGATAATATTATCTATGATTGATGAATTTGAGCTCCTTCGTCGAAGCACCCCTGGCTATCCTCAAACGACATATTAAAAAACGTGTATTGTCCCTGTACCTCCGCCCTAAAGAATACCGCGGCCATTATAACCTCGTGTTGTGTTCCCGGCGGTGAGTAGGGTAGCCAGAGCTCACTGGAGAAATTTTGTGCTGTCAGTGGGAAGACCAAAGGGTATTGCTGCTTTGTCTTCTACACTGACGGAACAAAAACTCTCTGTTCTAACAGGGTCGGAAGCGCGAGTGTGACTCCTCTGGTGTTGCACACGTCCATAGGCCTATGTTCCAGGGTCGGAAGCGCGAGTGTGACTCCCCTGGTGTTACATACGTCCATAGGCCTATATTCAGCAGTGGACTATGTGTGGCTGATATGATGATGATAAATGTAATATTCGCAAGAATGCTGGTCTATTAGGACCTTACCGCAACTTAGCATTGATCCCAGTCGCATCCGAAGTTTTTTCAACTAGGTAACTGGGGTCCGCTTTTACCAGTCTAACTGTGGATTTGGCTAAACTTCAGTATAAACTTGTTACTGGCTTTCTATAGCCTAATCCAACGCTATTCATGTTTTTATAGCTGTAAGTTTTCCATGCAATAAATAAATAATAAATAATAATAATAATATTTTCCATTCTTTCTTGATCTTTCGATATTTTCCGTTCATCGATATTTAGCGACTGCCATCTGACTTCTCTGATTGCAGCTAGACCGGTTGTTGAATTTTGAGGGCTCCAACTACCCGTAACGACTGCCATAGATGTTTGTATGATAACCGGGACCGACGGCTTAACGTGCTCTCCGAGGCACGACCAGACCAATGCAAATACCCATATTCATGCATACAAATATTTGCAGTGAGCGGCGATCCAACCCGCGCCTCCTGCGTAGCGGCCGCGTTTTCCACCTACCGGTACGCCACGGAGGCTGTCAAGACATACGCCGCAAACTATACAAACTAATAAAACAACGCACAAACTCCCAAGCACACGCTACCCACTGTAAACTGTAATGTGCGATTAGTTCAGAAACATCATTCATCACTAGGGTTGTCACTTACAAGTTTTTGTGAGAGTTTCAGATAAGTTTATGAACGGAGGGCGTGGGTCTGCGAGGTGTAGCAGGTAGTTTATTTATCTTTGTGGAGTAATAATGTGGTGATGATTAACACCAAGCAAGAGTTGCTAACGGTAAATAAAGTTAATTCTTTTTCACGTAAATTCTATTTAGTATTTTAAACGTGAAAATCTTTGAAAATGTTTAGAGGTTAATGATTCAATGACGCTCTAACAGCTGAATGGATTTGGCTGATATTTGATACAGAGATAGTTTTTTTTTATACCAATGAGGTGGCAGACATGTACACGGAATCCATCTCTTGCTGTGAGTGTCAATGCAAGAGCTTCGGGTGCGACTGGGAGTAACGCTAGGATGAAGAAGAAGACGAGATTGATAGATTATAGTCTGGATAAGCTTCCCGGGAATAGATAGATAGAGAGAACGGGAAGAATATTTCAAGCGGGCGGGACCGCGGACATCAGCTTGGTAATATGTGACAGTCTGTGAACATCTTTACATGTTTATTACACAACCACGGTCTAACTGTTGAACGAATCTGACTGAAGTCCGGAGAAAACATAGCTATTTTTATTCCATTGCTTGCGGGACCGCGATTAAATTTCACACAGGCAAAGCCGCGGGGAACAGTTATCTTACTAATATTATAAATGCGAAAGTTTGTGAGTATGAATGGATGGATATTTCTTACTCTTTCACGTAAAAACTACTAAATGGATCTTAATTAAACCTTACAATAATATAGCTTATACATCAGAATAACACATAGGCTATATAATTATCATCACGCTACACTCAAGAAAGCGGAGCAATGATCATTAATGTCAACAAATCCGACATCCACGCGGGCGTAGCCGCAGGCAACAGCTATTTGTTATATTATTACTGTTGATGTGATATGATTTTGTCTAACCCTCTGGCCTTAACAAAGGACTATCAGGGTGTCCATAGACTAAACGGTAACCATGGTTATAAAAACATTTTCTAAGTGCAAACATTAAAAACAAAACTGGACTGGAAACAGCGGAGCTCAGACTCCGAGGTGAGAGCTTCAGGTGCGTCTGGAATTAACGCTAGGATGAAGAAGAAAGATAAAAATCATCATAGATTAACTAAAAAGGAACTTTCTAAATGTGCAGTGGCAACCCTGTCGTCATTTACAGCCGGCTGAAGTCCTGTCTCACTAATTACTTTCAAACTTCACTCTCCTTGGATTCACGGCGACTGTCTTACTTCACAGAACTACGTTTACTCTATCGTGGGCTTCGTGAGACTGCTCTCAATAAGGTGATATTTGAAGCGAAAAATTACAGCTGTTTGGTAAAAGAATTTTATTATATTACGTGTTTTTTTTAAATCCCTATCCGAGCGATTTGTAATAATAATATTATTATTGATAACAAACCATAAATTATACTTAGATAAAGCAACATTAACACACAAAACTATCCACAACAATAGACCCGACATCACTTTAATTGACAAACAAAGCAAAATAAAACAGTATTTCTCATTGACATTGCAGTCCCCAACACTCACAATCTCAATAAAAAGGTGTAACATGGTTGTTCGGAGGTTTGCACGTTGTACTAACACAGTCAAAGTGACTCTCTTTAAAGCCTTCTGTCAGTCCTTCTACACGTGCAGCCTGTGGTCGTGTTACACTCTGCGAGCATACAACGACCTGCGCGTTCAGTATAATAACGCATTCAGGATGCTGTTGGGGCTGTCGCGGAGGTGCAGTGCGTCAGGAATGTTCGCTGAGGCCCGCACAGACGACTTCTATGCAATTATGAGAAAGCGTTCGGCCTCTGCCTTGGCACGACTCCGCTGCAGCACCAACAGTCTCCTGAATGTGTTCAAGGAAAGGTGTCCCCTTTGTTGCGGCACTGGATGACACTTCACACGTGTCACAGGTAGCGGAGTGTTGTTTATTGTTTATTTATAATTACTAACATTAGTTCTTAAGTTAAATTGTTACTAACATTATGGATCAATGGTCTGAAAATAAATGAATTTTAATTTTAATTTTTTTAATTACTGAAAAATAAATAAGAAGAAATAATTAGAATTTGGAAAATGAATAGTCTACACTGTAACTGCCCAGTACAGGAGTGATACCTAAACATTTGATGCAAGTCCTCAAAACAGTAGACATAACCCAAATTGTATATATGACGATGCAAAAGGCAGCCATTTTATATACATACCGCAGAGTTCGCAAATTTCTCCAAGAAGATTTAAGTAACCAATCCGTACTAACAGAACATGAAACTCGGTGTAGACACGTGATTTCATTAAATTAACAGAAGTGTAGTGAACATATCAAGAATAAAAACAGTACTTAATAAGAATATAATTCATATTAACAATACTGACGTATTATTTATAAATAGCAATAATTTCTTTTATATATAGGTAGTGTTTGCGCCATTTTTAAAAGCCGCCATGTTCCTGCATGACGTATGTATCTTTAGTTTATGAAACATCATTGGATGGCCCAATGATTTCTATGCATAGAAGTCATTGGCCGTGTATTCTTCATCGTAAAGAGAAGCCAGTTTCTAAGAACCAATAGAAGGGCTCTTAATTTACAAAAAGAAGAAGAAAATAATTCAAAACTCATAGTCTTTATTGAGAAGTAACTATCGCATAACTTATTAAACTAACTTTCTTTATAATAATAGCATAGATTAAAAAAAAAGATCTATAGCTCCATCGATTACAATTTCCATTCCCGCCAATAACGCAGTGTTGCCAGAACAATAAATTTTCCCACGTTTCGCGGGTAAAATAAAAAATGGAAGCGACATGGAAAGTGATTGTGTACTCTTAGACGAACGTCGTTCCGCACTATTGTACTCTGTGTAATAAGTTTATGTAATTACGGGTTGTTTTTTTTTTCGCGTAAGATTTTTATCTTTACGCTGTGTGCCTTTTGAGGTGGATTAGTTTGGGCACTTTTAGTTTCGTATGGTTTGAATAATATATGGAAGCTTGACCCTTTGTAAGTGGATTTGATGTAATAATTTATTCAGAACCTTTTGTTTAGCGATTAAATGTGGGCGTTAGTGGAAAAGGAACGGAGATGAGAATTTTCTACGAATTCTTGTTAAATGTAATAGGTTTGGCATTAACAATGTTACTCGTATACGGAATAAGAAATTTGGTACCGGTATCGATTTAAGACCACTAACTATTTGTAGCAGAATGGCCTATATCACAGTGAGTATTTTTGATGAGCTCTTTCACCTTAACCCTAGTAAGTATATAGAACAACACATCTGCGGTGTCACCCACACACGGTAGAAACAATATCATCTGCTTTCGTCTAGAATCAAATAGTTGTAAACTATATTTCTTTATCGCACGTCAAAAAATGGTAAACATTGCCCGCTCACGTGACTCCTTGTTACAATCTCAGTTTCTTCAAGCAGGGCGCGAAAAAGCATTTGTCAAGACCGTCAAGATAGACCACCATTTTGGGTTTCTCAGTTATCTTGAATGGTGGTAAATTGACGGGTTGATATTGGTATAAAAAAGGCGTATCATGACAATACAGGTCAACGTTCATTACCTATTATTTGCCCTTTCTGCATCTCATTTCAATTCGAAATTCAAAAGCCAATTCCTGCCTCACCCTGGAAACGGGATACAATTGAGTACCTATTTGACTGACTAGTCAAATTAGTTACTTTTTACTAAACGATAAGATAAAGGGCAAATTAAAAAATGTATTGTGACTATTTGTGACGTCATTATCTATATTTAATAGTCTATTATTTACGATTATAGGTTGGGTGGATGATCATTAATAAATAAAAACAATAAAATAAGAAAAATGCAAATTCTACCGCACTTTTCAGATTCTTAATTTAATAAGCTCTGTTAAATAATTACTTGTAACAATAGGAAGACTACTATAAAAGGTGGCTGGGACGGACTGGGTGCGGAAGGCGGTGCAGTGGGATAATTGATTGATTGATTGATTGATATAGGAAAATATCCAATTGTTATTATAAAAACTTGTTTAGTACATAAGAATTGTTATCTGCACTAGTACACAGAGAAGTCATTGAATTACCTAGCTGATGAAGAAACACAGACACGAACAAACGAAAAACACTAGAATTTCAAAATGTTTCCGTGATAATGCGAATCGATCTTTGAACCGGCACGCTCTGTTCAAAGATACCTTTCACTTTTAAAGCTCCAGAAGCCGATTTGAATACGTAAATATCACCTCTTCAGAACCAGACCCACTGCAGCAGTATTTTTAATCTCGACAAATACGAACCTCGCTCGAGGCGGCCAATTTTTTCCCCTTACAAATATTTTTTCTGCTAAAAAAACTGTTATAAGTCAACCTGTTGCTTTGAAGTGGCGTTTTTATGCAAAAACTTTTGCCGTGGTTCTGTACAATTCGCTAAGGAATATATTCTTGGGGTACGTTACGTACCACAGATGATATATTTCATAAGTTTTCGCGCCTTTATTTCCGCGCCGAGAAAACGTAGTTAAAAGTTGCGAGGATGTCATCGGAAGGAAGAAATAAATAAGACTAAGGGTAAATTGTTTTAGATGGGTTTTACTTTGGCTGTTATATTGATTGTATTTTTGAAATGGAAATGTAGTTATGTAAACGTTAAAAAAGTTATGTAAAAATGCGAAGTAGAAAATCCGAGAAGCAAATTTTTTACTAAATGTTTTTTACTATGTGTCAGAGGCAATAATTTCTATGTATACTGCTTGATAAACTGTTTAAAAACATATCGGGGTGATGGACGGAGTTGAAATAAATTCTGGTCCCCCGAAATATTTCGGTTTTAAAAAATAACGGTGTATCACGGTATTATTAAAGGCGAAGAAAATCGGGGGTAATCACTAATCAAGAACGGGGTGAAACGCGACTCAATATTACATTTACCAATATATCTTTATTAAGACAAACGAATATTAATTAAGATTGAAAAAAGTAAATAAATGCTCAGACAGGACTTGAACCACTGAGCTACTGAACCAAGTCTTTCAATTCTAAATGCTTTAAAATTTCATTAAACAAACAAATATTCCTAACACGCATAACAGCTGTTACATAATCTGAAATAACGTGTACAATTAAAAAATAATACTTCACGCCTCGTGATGGCTACTCTCTCCGACATAAGATTTAGGAGATCGTAAATGTCAGTAAGGTACTGTTTAATGTATTCTCGCTCTTTAATCGACTTACTAAGATGCTGTAATTTTTTTAAGTGGCAATTTTTAATAAAACTTTATGTGTCTATGGATAATACTTTTTGAATTTATTATTCTAAAGTTTGACAGATGTTATTGCTCGATTATGGCAAAATAGCTGAATGGATTTGGATGAAATTTTACATTGAGAATCTGGAATTGCAGATTCTATACTTATGTGTTTTTTTTCTAGGGAATAAGTTTGCAGTGGCGATATCAGTATTTCACATCCACGAAGCCACTGGAAACGGCAATTCTTTGCCCGACTGCGCCAGAAGGAGAGTCATGTTTTTCGAGAGTATGTATCTATGTATGTATATATAATTGTTTTGCAAGCTCTGCAGCCTCCACGGCTCGATGGATTTTAGCTTGAGAGGTGTCGTTAAATTTTTATTTTACTGTGAGAGTGACACTGGGTATAACAAAATAAAAAAAAACAACTAGGTATAGCTGTCTCGACTCAACAGAAAAGCGTGTTATTGGCATGTTATCCCCGGATATCTTGGTCCTGGACCTGCATAAACATTAAAAAAAAATATCTCAAAGGAGGGTAGAATGGTAGGGCAAGTATCAATTCAATTTTCTTTTAGTGCGAATACACTTCTTTCTCCATCCGACAGTAAACATACAGCCCATGACGAAAAGCCCACTTGACGGCTAATAGGCGCACCCCTATTACGCAGGACCATAAATCATAGTTGCCGAAATGAGGGCGTTATACTCCTCTGCCTGCCCATTCAGGGCTTCAAATATTTGTATGAATAATCATTATTTCTATCGCTTTTCAGTTAAAAGGTTATATTTTATACACAATATTCAAATAAAAAACATACAGGTTCCAAAACGGGTGTAGGTACTATCTTGGCGCCATTTCTTTCACTTGAACCTTTTTTTGTGAAGAGCCGGTAGCCAAAGATAACACGAGGGTTAGGAATAATAACTTTTTTTTCTCTTCTTAATGTGCGACGACAAAGTTTTTTAGCCGTTATGACTTTTTAAATGGATCCGTGTCTCGTTCGTGTTTTCAAATGATTTGTCTTATAGAAAATGGTGAAATTATTTGATGACGGCAAATTTTATGTGCAAATTCAATTTTTAGAAGCCAACACAGAAAAGTGTCACTAATTCATTTGCGTCCCGTTCCAAATTCGAAATTAATTCTCGCCACAGCCAGGACTGGGGAACAATTTTTGTTCCTTCTTGTGATTTTATGACCTGGTCACTAGGCCCTTTAGGTCTAGTCTTATTTGTATAAGCAGTGGAGACTTCATTAGAAACTTCTAAAGAGATTCGGAACCAATACCAAAAATCACAACAGCCAATTTCTTACTATTTTATGCGTTGGCTTTTATCTATAGACGTTTTGCCTCAAAATATACCATTATAGCTAGCACTGCATTTAATAAACACTGCAACGTTATAGCAAACTCGAATTTTAGAAAAAAATATTGCGATGCGCCCTCCCACCGTAAAAAAAAGTTCTATTTATTCTGTGCGATGACGCAATTCTTCACATTTTTTTTTAACATCTCGTCTAGATAGGTATCGATCTTGACAAAAAAGTACTCATAATGATCTTAATAGCTTTGTATTCCCCCCTTCTATCCTTCTGATATTTGGAACACACCTTTAGCTCGGACAATAATACAATTTAAATCAAGGCGCCGCGGCGGAACAAGCCAGCTCAAAACAGACCATCAAATATGCCGAGTTAAAGCCATTGTACCACTTTGTGCCGATAGCGATGAGGACCTTGGGGTGCTGGAGCAGGAAGGCCAAAATCTTCATAAAGGAAGTCGGAAAGAGGCTCTTAGAGACAACTGGTGACTCCCGCTCCGGAGCGTTCCTGCTGCAAAGGCTAGCCATCGCAATCCAGGCAAGCGGCAAGTGTGATGGGTACTTTTGCGCCGGATTCGGTGAGGGGCGGGTTATTTGATTCATTGTACATTGTATTTTGTACATTATTTAAAATTATAACGAAAATTAAAATCCAAATTGAAGTCAGTAATTTCTTTTTATGTGCTATAAAAATTCAATTTGTAGGTAATATTTAAATCAGTATAATAGTTTGATTTGCTCTTAATACCTTGATTTTAACATCAATCCAACATTCATTCATTTCTGACGCTGAATGTGGGTACCTACTATACACAGAAACCAACAAAAAATAAGGTCATGTCATCTTAGTTACGGTGCCTCACAAAAACAACTGTACCATTAACATTATATTGTACTGCTTGTGTCACCTTCGATTTCGTCACATACTTCACGGTTATGCTTCAGAAATTGACAAATTGTGTGAGCGAAAAAAACACTGTTCAATGTAGATGAAAATACCCGCCATATTGATCATAGACAGTATAGATGCTTAGCTGTCAAACAAGGAATATAGTTATTGATCATAGACAATATAGATTTTGACTGTCAAACGACGAAAATAGTTGAACAAACAATTCCGTTAACGGAAGGGTGGTACCACCTTCCCTTCAATATTGTCAATCGTTGTCAAATTGATCGAAATGACCCCTTGTAAATTGTCCCATGTATAGTGGGAAAAGTTAAAACAATTTTAAACGCCTGCTAACATGGTGCTAGCAAGCTAGCAAGGATCTGGATGCAATCTGGACTTCAGGGTACCCTGACTCGGATAGGTTAGGTTAGAAGGCTAATGCGGCACCATGTTAGCAGGCATTTAAAATTGTTTTAACTTTTCCCACTATACATGGGACCATTTGCGAATGGGACGTTTTGAGAATGGGACATTGTGCGAATGGTACGTTTTGCGAATGGGACATTTTGCGAATAGGACGTTTTTTTTACGTGGGACATTTTGCGAATAGGACGTTTTTTTTACGTGGGACATTTTGCGAATGGGACGTTATGGAAACATTTTCTGTGAAACGAAATTCTATGAAATTTCTTTCTGCGAAATAAGGGGCTCCCCAAAACTATATTTTTTTAAATTTTTGTCTGTCTGTCTGTCTTTCAAAAGTTGGTAAATTGGGAAGTTGGTGAAGTGGGGAGTCGGCGAATTGGGAAGTTGGTGAAGTGGGAAATAGAATTGGTGGGTTGGCTATATGGGAAGTTGTCTATTTGGGACAGTTGTCCAGATGAACCTAAAGGTTTTCAGTGACGTCACCCAGTCCGATCAATGACAATCCCTATCAAGGCTTCTTAGAGAATCGCACTGGGCTATAAAGACCAAAAGGAATTGTTAAAATCGCACATGTAATTCTAGAGATTCACTCGTTCATACAAACATTCTTCAGCTGTATTAGTATGAAACATTACCAATATGAAGTCTAAAATATTCTTGAACTAGCATTTCCATACATCTACTTTTACAACCTTTCGAAGCGAAATATTCCTAAAGACATTCGATGCTATCCAGAATATTTCCCTCAGGAGCTATAAAACATTCTACAGATTATTCTATACATACTAGAGATTATTATTATAGTATTATATAATAGTCGGCGCACCCGGCTTTCCTTGTGGCATGCTTCGAAACCTATATCACCCCTTTAAGCCACATATGCCTGTAATTTTACAAATAATATATGTCGAATTTCTTGACATTTATGATATCACTGCTCAGCTCGCTTAAGTAGTAGCGTGATGCTATAATAAGCTATAACCTTCCTCGATAAAGGGACTATACAACACAATAATGACACGACGGCATATCCGTCCAATTGAGCAGTCCGACTGGGGAAGTACGAGTACCTCCGCCCTACAGAATACCGCGGCCATAATAACCTCGTGTTGTGTTCCCGGCGGTGTGTAGGGTAGCCAGAGCTTACTGGACAGGTTTTATGCTATCAGTGGGAAGACCAAAGGCTCTATTCCTGCTTTGTCTTCTACGCTGACGGCACAGAAACACTGTGTTTACAGAGTCGGCAGTGCAAATGTGACTCCCCATGTTGTTGCACACGTCCATAGGCCACGGTAAACACTTTCCATCTGGTGAGCCATGTGCTTGTCTGCCACCTAAATGGTATAAATCTGCCAAATTTCTTGACATTTATGATCAATGCTCAGGTCGCTTAAGTAGTAGAGTGATGTTATACAGCCTATAACCTTCCTCGATAAACGGGCTATGCAACATAATTTTTTTTTTTCAAATCGTACCAGTAGTTCCTGAGATTAGCGCGTTCAACCAAACAAACTCTTCAGCTTTATAAATATTATATTACAATTTAGATTATTATAATAATGAATGATAGGTATCGATTTAAATAGAAAAAATTGAATCAAACCGATTCAATAATAGTCGGGGTTTGAACCCGCGGTCCTTGCCTTACAGGGCAATGCTTTGACCACTAAGCTACCAGACCCCACCCTAACCAATCCAAATTTCTCCTTCTATATCTGTCTTTGAGGCGACAGTGCAGCGTCTACCGATATTCTTACAAACTATTCGAACCAATGAATGATTTTCAATCCTTTTTTAACATTGATTTCTGACTGTCAGATACATGTAAGTGGGTAGGCAGGCATGCTATTTCTATTTCGTCATAGATAATCACAATTAACCTAACACGAAGGGTATGGCCTTCCAACCTAATCTATCCGTGACAGGACAAGCTATTGTGATTCAACTAGCTAGGCATTGAAAAATAGAAACAAAAAATAAACATACATATATATTCATTGAAATAGAAAGCCTTCGTGGCGTAGCGGTAGTGAACGCGGCAGCTACGCAGGAGGCGCGGGTTCGATCCACGCTCAGTGCAAATATTTGTATGCATGAATATAGGTGTTTGCATTGGTCTGATCGTGCCTCGGAGAGCACGTTAAGCCGTCGGTCCCGGTTGTCATACAAACATCTATGGCAGTCGTTACGGGTAGTTGGAGCCCTCAAAAATCCAACAACTGGTCTAGCTGCAATGCTTCGATATCGCCTTTGGGTCGTGGAGGTCAGATGGCAGTCGCTTCACGAAAAATATCGAAGTTTAGCCAAATCCGCAGTTAGACTGGTAAAAAGCGGACCCCAAACTCCAAGTTGATAGCTTCGGATGCGACTGGGATTAACGCTAGGATGAAGAAGATAATATATATTTATATTTCACTATTATCACTTTTCAACCGATTCTATCGCTATTAACTATTTATTTTCTAGTTTAATCAGCCGTTCAATTAACTGCCTAGCCTGGTAACCAAACGGCGCCGTTCAATTAGCGGCCTGAATGGATGGAAATGCATCCCATTTGCTTTAGAAAACACTAGCTTTTAAACGCGGCTCCGCCCGCGTGGATGTCGGTTATCGTTATAAATTGTAGCCTATGTGTTATTCTGACGTATAAGCTATATTATTGTAAAGTTTCATTAAAATCCATTCAGTAGTTTTTACGTGAAAGAGTTACAAACATCCATCTATCCATGGTTACGAACTTTTGCGTTCATATTAGTAGGATACCTAATAAAATACCCATAAAGATTGTTTTCGTTTAGTTTGGTATCTAACGGAATGAAGCATAGTATATTTGCTCTATGTTATTATAGTAAATGCATCATTAAGCTTAATCGTAAAATAATTATGTATAAGAATGTCAATAGCACGATGCTGCCTACCTCCGGGGGCGACGCCCAGCGTGTCATAATAAGAACAAAATTACGACTAGGTACACGCCATGGATTTGGTAACTATTTAGGGTCCCGTAACAACACAGAACCATTATAGTTCTACCTCATTGTTGTCCGTGTGGTGACGGAGAAAGAATACAAGTATCACCATCCCATCTCATCCGAAGGGTGTCGTAAGAGGCGACTGACGGAAACATACGCAAACGATATCACTACGAGAGAAGGAAAACTGCCCCTCTAGACAAGTGGCAATTCGTTGGCCGTCGATTGATGGAATAGAATGACGAATGTATGTGCTTTGACACATTTGACATGCGTTAACGACTGTCTTATACGTCAAATCCCATACATTCGTCATTCTATTCCATCAAACGCCGGCTAACGAATTGCCACTTGTCTAGAGGGGCTGGAAATAAAACCCTGTACCAATGCGTCTGGCTAACGTGGCTACAGTAGGCCAAAGTTTCTCAACATTGACTTCGATAGACCAATAAAATTGATTGATTGATTGAACAACACAGAACCAATTTTATTCTAGCTAATATTATTATAAATGAGATTTTTTGAATTGGTTTGATTTTTCGGTGATATCGGGAGCGACTACCGTCTAACCTCCTAGCCTGAGTTATCAATAGTGGCCAACCACTGATAAAGTTGTTCAGGTCACACATAATGAGCTCCGTCTTCTTGACCTAAGAACTATTGACAACCAGAATCGACTTTTAACGTACCCTCCTAAGAACACAAAAGGCAACCGCACCTACATAACTTAACCCTACGATCGTTTACCGTACACTGAGAGCACCTGGCCACGAGTGCTTCAATGAAAATCTACTTACATTATATTTGAATCCACTTACAATTCAGAAATAATATCAAAACTAGCACACGTTTCTACAGCATATGTAAGCAGACTAGTCTTTACATATATGATATGATATGATATGAGGGCCACTATTTTAACATTGTTGGTGTCTATAATAGTGACCTATCACTCCTGAGACTACCTTAGTATATCAACAAGCGAGATGAAGTCATATTAAATTGACAATAAAATAATCATACGTCCTAAAATAATATATTACCAAAATTGTAATTTAAAAAATATTATCTGTGTGCGTATGGACGAGAAAGGCTCCTTTGTGTGTACGGAACTCCTATCTTTACGCCCACACGCACTTGGCGGGAATTTATTTTTGTTTTTTTTTTTCAACGCACAGGCAACAATCACTACGAGTTCTATCTCCGGACAATCTCGTTCTTACAGCTTCAAACTGGTTTCCGGTATTATTTTTAAATCCTTCTAGGATACCGAACGTCTCACTCTTGCTTATAGCGTTGTCTCTTTTTTACACTGCACTACAATTTTAAGAGCGTTCAGTTTTAAGAAGGATTATGATTGATGCTTTGAATTTTAAAATCGTTTCGGATAAAATTTTTGGTAATTTTGATAGTACTTAATAAGAATATTCTAACTGTTTTTATTTTAGAATAGCTTATGCCTGCGGCTTCGCTCGCTTGGAATTATGTTCCCGTTCCAGTGTAATTTTGTCTCTACGAAAGAACAATCCCAGTACTGCAAAGAATACTCTAAAAAAGAATTATCAAAATCGGTCCAGCCGTTCACGCGTGATGGCGTGACCAAGGGAAATAGGGATTCATTTTTATATCTACACTACTTTTATGAAGAGGAAAGATTTGTATTTTTGTATATTTGTAATGAATAAACTCTAAAACTACTGTGCCCATTTCAAAAATTCTTTCACCATTGGAAAGCTACATTCACCCTGAGTAACATAGGCTATATTGGATTTTCACGGGCACGTTTTTACCAACCGTGCGAAGCCGGCGCGAATCGCTAGTATATTATATAGATAGATTTACATTGACTTCATTCTGCCTGTAAGTAAGATTGGATGGAGATGAAATTTAAAAAAAATCTTTGACTGCTATATACCTATTTTTTGTACCTCTTAGGTGGAAGATAAGCACACGGCCCACCTGATGGGAAGTGGTTACTATGGCCTATGGACGTGTTCCGAGTGTTTTGAAAATCCTACCTGCCGAGTAGTTATTTTTAAAGAACGCACTCCAACCAGTTTTGCAGTTGTCATACAGATGATAATTACAAATCCATACTAATATTATAAATGGGGATGTGTATGTATGTGTCTGTTTGTCCGTCTTTCACGCCTAAACCACTGAAGCGATTTTGATGAAATTTGGGATAGATGTAGATTAAACATTGATAAAGGATAGACGTGTGGTCGCGATAGCCGACATCCACGCGGGCAGAGCCGCGGGCAAAAGCTACTTACCTATATAGACAGGTAGGTTGTCAAAATTAATTAATTAATTTATATCGTTCCTGTATCCCGTTGTACTGAGGTTGTACTTACATTCTAAATACTTTTAAAAGAATTGACCGTGACCTTCGTACCACAGATCTAGATAGAAAATAAACAATCCCGATGTGTCTTTAAAAAAAATTTTCAATTTAGAAATTCAATTTATTATGGCAGGAAACCGGACGGTATGTCGTTGTTGCCTTGGTAGATGGGTAGGCCTTTGGTGTGGCACGCAACTTGCGTCGGCACCCTGGCGCCTTCCCATTTTCCAAGTACAATGGACTGCGAATACGCGGCAAATATACCAATTTAATTGGTAACATTTTTGAGCCGTGTGAAGTCGTAACGTTGGTTCCGTGAGGGCTATTCAAAGAAATAGCGAATCACCTAATCGTCGGCAGCGCGAGTCTGACGCCCCTGGTGTTGCACAAGTCCAAAGGCCTCAGTGACCATTTTCCATCAGGTGACGGCTTGTCTGCCCATCTATAAGTGGTATAAAATAAAGATTCGCTTCGAAAAATAGTCTAATATCTTCAAACTCTATTTCCGAGATGAACGAACTATCTTAAAGTTTGTACGGAACCCTGGTTCACAAATCAGACCCATGCTTGTCTAGTTTTCTATATAAAACTTGGTAGCTAAAGCCATTTGTACACTGTCGGAGTGTAGTTCAACTTTTCAGTTATATATGAAATAATCTAAGTTTTCTCTTGAGGACAAGTTTGAAATGTTGTACAGTATTTCATTTGATTTGTTGTGTTAGTATGTTGTGTGAATAAGTCTTAATTTCACTAATCGCATCATCCGCCTGTTGGCAATTAGCTCGCTGATCGAGCGATCGAAAGTCTTAGTTCGCGAAATGTGGGTGTGGAAACACCTCTGCCCTCCCTTTCAGGAATTTTCAACTTTGGATTATTTGCTTCATTATCATCATCCGAGCACTAATCCACAATTTGGAAGCACGGGGTCTTCTTCTCTTATGGATATTTGGATTATCCTGGCTTTAACGGGAGTGACTGTCGTTACTGCCGCGGACATATAAGAATATTAGCAACCGAAATTATCGAAATTACTAATATTCCTTCTAACCCCTTCAACTTAGCTAAATTGCATGTGCTAGGAGTGGGTTCACGTCGGTTGTGTAATGGCCAGGATTCGAACGCGGGACCTCTCGATCGTAAGGCCGACTCCTTAACCAATAGGTAAGCTACCGACGTCTAGAAATTCGAGAGCCTCACTTTTCAATCAATTGTACCAGCTTGCAGGTGAGGGAGGCTTGAAAAAAACCAATATCTTAGAGGGCCCCATAGATTCACCTCTGTTATTTTTCCATAGAAATCCCCATGGATACCCCGCTACTGCGCCCCTAGCAACAACGACAAGTGTCGCAGTGTTAAGTGGGCCAATAACGCGATTCCCCCGCACCCCGGCCCAAATACCTCCTAATTTCCCCTGGCCTATCCATGTTTCAACAAAACACAATCAAACAAAAATCGCGACCGCATCTTCAAAGGCGAACTTCAGACCATTTAAAACAACTCAAAAGTTGAATCGCCGCAAGTGTGCGTATAGCTTTACGACTTTTATTGGTTTAATAGTTCTTCAATGGAGATGAAAGAGTGTTTAAATCGTGTTTAAATAGTGATCTGTTGCTTCGTTAAGTGTAGTATCCGGTAGTTTAAAGAGGGATTTAAAAAAGGGAATTATTCTATATTAAAATAATTTCGGGGATCTAGTTGAGAGAGAATTATTCGATTTTGAATACATTTGACTTTAACAATGACTTCTTGACATTATGAACTAGGTGCCTAAAAAAAATTATCATGGTTCCTAGGTGCGGCGGGAATAAAATTTTGAATTTGGAACGGAACGTAGATACCACAATACGTATAGTTAAAAAATATCTAATCGTGTAAAATTGTCTTTGGTTCGTATGCATTTGGAAGTGCCAAACGTACTTCCTATTTTTCCAGCCAGTCTTTTTTTCGAGATCCTTGATTTTTCTGTAACTGAGTTAATTAATTTTGGAACCTATTTGTATAGGCATAGCGCGCCGTACGCACATCCACTCAAGCAGTACCTATAAGAAGTAATTGATCTTTGAATAATAAATACGAGAGGACAAATTAAAGCAGAGATAGGTCCACGAAAAGATGAATGAACAGAGAATATCATTTACAAAAGGATATATTCTAATCCTCTTTACAATTGGGTTTATCTTTGCTATCGAGAGACCGACCTTGCGACAGAATAACCACCGTCAGTCAACAGAGCCCAAAAGATGTTGGAGGGCCCCAAACTACAGTGATAATTAAAATCAAATCAAAATGTCTAATTAGTAAATTTTTTTTTTTTTTTTTTTATGCCACTTAGGCGGCAGACAAGCACACGGCCCACCTGATGGGAAGTGGTTACCGTGGCCTATGGACGTTTGCAACACCAGGGGCGTCACAATCGTGCTACCGACCCTGTAGATACCTTCTAATACCCTTCTTGAAGAACCCCATATTGTAGTCGCTTGGGAAAACCACGGCAGGAAGTTCATTCCACAACCTGAGCGTGCGTGGGATGAAGTTCCTTTCAAAACGCACGGTGCGTACCATTTCCGGTCGCAGTGTGTGAGGATGAATTCCCTGCCTATGGCGAGTGGTGCGATGATAGAATGCAGCGGTGGGCATCATGTCAAACAATTCATCTGAGCACAAACCATTGTATAGGCGGTAGAACACACACAGCGAGGCAAAGTCTCTTCTGAGGCTGAGAGGTTCCACATCGCCTGTGAGTATGGGATTGTCGACGAGCCTCAACGCCCGTCTTTGCAATGAGTCGAAGGGGCCAAGCTGGTATGCAGGCGCTCCGGCAAAAAGGTGACAGCAGTACTCCATGTGGGGCCGAATTTGTGCCTTATAAAGCAGAAGTCGTTGCCCCGCAGTGAAGTACTGCTTCGCCCTGTTGAGCACTCCAAGTTTCTTCTCGTTATAATCTCGTTATAAAAACATATCAACCATCAAAGCAACTTTTCCAAATATGAAAACATACAATCCATACTAATATTGTAAATGGGGAAGTAACTCTGTCTGTCTGTCTGTCTGTATGTTACGCTTTCACGCCTAAACCACTGAACCGATTTCGATGAAATTTGGTATAGGCGTAGATTAGACCATGAGAAAGGACATAGGCTATGTTTGGTCGCGATAACCGACACCGCCAAACCACTTAAAAGAAAACCAGTTAAACAAAACTTGAGTAAAATATCTAAAAGTTTACGCAATGTGCGTCTATCAGTGTGGCCATCTTTAAAAACGTGGTTTTTGTCTGCAATGTTCTACACTTTATTCACGCTTCGTTTGCATAGCAGACTGTTCGAGATTATGTAAAATTGTTACAACTTTTACACAACCATTTATAGATTTCATACACGATATACTTCGTAAATAAAAAATATAATTTGAATTTTTGCCCGCCATTTTCATACCACTAAAGTTAAGTAATTTAGTTTTCGTATTTCTTTTCTTTTTTAAATTGTTCCAAATTTGAATTTGTGATGCCTCATTTACTTGTCTACGAATTTGGATAAAACTATTGTCTAGTGAAGTAATCAAATACAAACTCTTAAAATGGAGGTTCGACTTTATTAGGTGTCTTCGAATCCTACACACAATCCTATCCTATCCTTTCTACTAATTTTATGAATGTGAAAGTTTATTAAGATATTTGTTCAGTTTATTTAGTCATAATGGGAAAACCTATTCAATCACATTCAAACGGCTCAACAGATCTGGCTGGAATATGGCACAAGGATAGATTATGGTCTAGTCTAAAATAACACATAGGGATTTATGTCCTGAAGATAGGTGGGGTAGCAGGAACGAAAATTTCAGGCGGGCGGAACTGCAGGCCTCAGCTAGTTATTAACATGTATTATCATTGTACGAAACAATGTACAGTACACAAAGGAGATATGTTTACACCTTCACATACAATTTTATATGAAAAAATGCGACACTAACTCCTTTGTCGTGCTTATTTAGTTCATTTTAATAAATTACTTAATAAATTATGTGTGCAGTTTATCGTGTTCATGCATAATGAATGTTACATCAAAGTTCTATATTATGATAGCATTATTAGCATGATGAAACAATTTATAAGCACCTATTTCATTAAATAAAACTTACATGGCCACAAAGTAGTTTATATTGATATACATACATAATACTCGCGCCTTCAAGTCCCGAAGGGGTAGATAGAAGTGTATTGACACCCACATTTCGCCAATTATGATTATTTGGTCCCACGTAATAGAGGCGGGTCTATTAGATAACCGTCAACCGGGCACGTTGTCATGGACAGTATGTTTACTATCGAATGGAGAAGAGAAGAGCCCTATTATTAGTCTATTTTGCAACACCCACGGGAAAAGAACATAAAAATGTGCTAAAATTATAAATGAAACCTTTTTGACATAATATCCATCAAATAAAACACATATTATAAACTTAATTATTCATATATCTCAACCGAAAACATAATTAATTTTTACGAACAATCCGCTGAAACAAAATGGCGACCATTAGGAATTTTATAACCCACATCGTTATAAAATATTTATGTTAAAAAAAAAACAAAGGTACATTTTCATCAGAATATCCGAACAGGTAAATAAACCGTATGATGGAAATACTTTTGCCCTTCCATATCTTTTTCTTAGAAAATGGCGGGAGGCGGGCATTTCGTGAAATATATTTTCTGTTGTTTAAGTTTTTTTGTTCGAGATTGAAGTGTTCAGAAAAGGTAGTCATGTTTACAAATTAGGTATCTAGTTTTTTGTGAGTTTGGAAAAATAAGAACTGCTGTTTTCTGAAACGAAATAGGTACTGTTTTTACTTTTTTATCAAAAACCAACCATTGAAATACATGAACATGGTGCAATATTTTGAAATGGTCTACCACATTATCGCCTATCTGTTCACATTGTAGAAATATGACGCGAACATATGGGTTCGAAATGTATTCGAACCCGAGATCTCTAAGCGGGGCTCCTTAACCAATAAGCTAGTGACGTTTCTGATCTATGACTTGGGAGAACGGGCTAAAATCGGAAGCAGGCAACACTGCGGCCTACAGCTATATGTTTATTAACACTTACAAAAATATACCCACGCCTGTAAATCCCCAAAGGGGTAGGCAGAGGTGTGTTAACACTCACGTTTTGCCAATTATGATTTGTGCCCTATGGGGGCTAGCCTATGCCCGTCTGGCGGGCACTTTGTCTTAGGCTGTTTGTTTACGTCTGATAGAGAACCACCCTATCCATGGTCTCCTTGTACGACACCCACATGAAGAGCTGGGGAATTCTACTCCACCAGGAGAACCGCAAGCTTACAACAATAATAAACAAAATTACCCGTTACATATAAATATTGTACTCGTCTATTGCCTTGAATATTACGATGATTGAACGCGAACGCTTACATGTTATGTTGTAGGAATATTTATCAATTTATTTTTCACTTCTCATGCTCTTAAAATGTTACTTTACTCCCTGCATATCGGAACTAAAGTTCCTTATTAATCTCTAGGGACTAAAGTAATTTTTTTTAATTTACTATGATAACTCCTAAACAGCCAATCACGGTGTTTGTGAATGGGAGGATTATCACCTTTTTAGTGATTGTGTAGGTATAGAAATAACCTCAAAATGACATTTGAAAAAATCAAATATCCCATTTAATTTCGTGAACCACGAATAATTATATTAATTTAATTAATTATTATGTAAGTATTAAGGATAAGTCCATTTTATTATCCATTTCCAATTAGTTTTAAATTATTTTTCAAGTTTGAATCTGTTGGCTAAATATTATATATGCAAGCATATAAACAACAAAAAAAACCGCAGGACAAATTTCTTTGCAATTTGAATTTTGAATAGATTATTCGTAATAAGCTTGCGTTGTAATCACCAATTACTTACACTAATTAATTGTGCAACTTAGAAACTTTGTTATTATAAATAAATAAATATTCCACAACATTTCACACAACGCTATCTAGATCCATGGTAAGCATAGCTGTACTACCTTGTATTATGGAATCTAGAATACGGATAAACATACTTAGATTTTTTTTTGTAAATGCATACATATTATACATGGAAACACCCAGACCAATGCAAATACCCATATCCATGCATACAAATATTTGCACTGAGCGGGGATCGAACCCGCGCCTCCTGCGTAGCGACCGCGTTCACTACCGCCACGCCACGGAGGCTTTACCCCGTTATCGATATGATGAAATTAATATATTCAGGTTGAAAAAGATATTTGCATATTTCTTAATTTTTTTTTTAATATTATACTTTTGTATAAAAAGTCGCCTTTTTTTCCTCGCATTCAAAGTGAAAAGTAGAGTGTTTAACGTGGGACTAAACAACCATAATGACACTCGAACTATTAGCCACCCTCGCTTCGCTCGGGTGGCTAAAACATCTCGTGTCATTATGGCTTGTTTTAGTCCCTTGTTGAACAATCTACTATTCAATTTAGTTAAACTACGAATAGCAAGACTATGCAATATCCATTATTATATAATGTTAAAACTTATAAGACTATACCATTTTCGTACACACTTTGTGGTTTGTATCTGTCAACTTATTTTCCATATAATTGACTTAAGACGTTGAGTTTGGTGAAGGCATCTGCGAAGCCTCCTCCATACCCTTCTAACCTAATCTATCTGTGTCTAGATGCACTGTTTTGAACGCTAGCGCCATAGTGAACAACCAGGGTTCAATTGGTATGACTTGGCTGAGTCTTGGTCAGCCATCTTCAACGGGCTGAATTTTAAAATGCAACGTTTTTAATGATTGAATGATATAAATCACAGCTCAAGTGTTTCCTTCTTCCTACAGTCCCGGGTCCTTTAAGCGGGGCGTGAAAAAGCATCTGATTAGGCCTTCAAGCTGAGTGCTACCATTGTTAACATGGCCCATATTTCCCGAGACTGCGTTCAGCTTACCATCAGGCGGGGTGAAGTCAAATTGTCGTGTCCTATATAAAAAAATAGAAATAATAAGCAATCAGCCTAGTCGGTGTTTAATGACTAGCCTAGGCATCCAATTGACTGGCTAATTTAGCGTAATGGTTGCAACATATATACACTACATACTAAACATCGTCGCAATTGGGTACCGGTGCGTGAACTAGTAAGCAATTAATGATATTTTAACATTTTATCCGTGGTGACGGAGAAAGAATACAAATGTTGCCACCCCATCATCCGAGGGTGTCGTAAGAGGCGACAAATCGGAAGAATACACAGACGAGATCGCTGTGAGAGAAGGAAAACTTGAAATAAAACCCTTTGCCAACCCGTCTGGCCAGCGTGGCAAGAGTAGGCTAAAGCCCCTCAAAATGGAAAGACGCCAAAACAAAAGGCCCCCAGTTCCCGGTGGTTCCGCTATTCCCAGCCATGGTAGCGAAGGTGGCTGGGACGGACTGGATGCGGAAGGCGGAGGATCGTACGAAATGGCGCACATTGGGGGAGGCCTATGTCCAGCAGAGGACTGCAGTGGGCTAATTGATATTTTAACGTGAAAGTTTGTAAGTATGGATGGATGGATGTATTTTTGTTAGGTACTCTTTCACGTTAAAACTACCGAATGGATTTTAATGAAACTTTACAATAACATAGCTTATACATCAGAATAACTCATAGGCTACAATTTATAACGATAACCGATATTATAGCGAGAACCGACATCCACGTGGGCGGACTCGCGTGCAAAAATAAGTAACCAATATTAAATTTACGCGATTTAAAACTTTAGTTAACGTAAATAAATAATTATAAGCCAGTAATAGTAAGCACGTACTTCTATTACTAAATAGTTGGACATTAAAATAGTTTGCAATTGCATTTCGCTTAGGAAATAAGTAAGTATACACACGTTTTAATAATTAATTCTTCCATTAATTTAAAAAAAAGAACTTGATTAAACAGTGTTACCCACGGGAAAAAGTGCACTGTGATCCCTCTACATTTAGTTAATCTGTGCCCCCAACGTAGTTCACCTGGCACAACCAGGCCGTGGGAACTACGGTGCCCCATCTTACCCCGGAAATGGGGGAAGAGGGGCGTGCATTCTACCACTCACCCCGTCTTAGCGTAGGCCTGGAGGTTACAGGTGAGACCACCTGTCATCCCCAGGCCTACACTAGCAGAAGCCTACACTCATATAGAATGGAGGTCATTGTACGAACTCTGACGTATGTGACTGGCATGATACCTACTGATAAATTTATTTCATACCATTAAATGACTAAGTCTCATAACATTAAAAAAGCATTTCGCTCAGGAAATACACACACCAAATCGTTCCAGCTAGATCGCCGGCTAATTTTAAATTAAGAACTTGATTACACAGTGTTGCCGCACCGTTATCACAAAATGGTTGAATTTCTACTTTTAAAAAACTAACGGTTCTATGGTGAATAAAAAACGAATATGTTTGAAAAAAGAATTAAGTTAGCATCGATTTTATTTTATACTTATAATGGAGTGATTCATCAATCATAAATTATTTCTATAAGTAGGTATTATTAATTCTGTGCATCTTTGTACCTATAGTACTACAACAAGCTACTTAGAACGAAAATTATTGTGATTCAGGGGTGAGGCGGGAATCGGGGAGGGGTACAGTATGCCGAAATTAGTAAAAACTAATACCATGGTTACGACTCAAAATTTGAACCTCAATCCTCATCTACAAGTTGGTCTTAAAATGATGGTCGTACTGGTGTTTTTGTAATAGGGTCCAAACTCGTATGGGTACAGTCAATTACAATATAAATCTGAGGTAGTCAATACATTTTGTTTTTAAAATGGGGGTGTACAGCGATATAAGTCATCTGCAAGTCAGAGTATTTGCTAAACAAAAGACGAAGTTCTCGGACTGGTATTCCTTCTGAGGTCAGGAGATCAGACGAGTCGGTCTCATATGTCAACAAATCAATCAAAAATGGTCTGACCAAGCTCTCTAGACGAGTGGCAATTTGTTAGCCGGCATTTCGTAGAATTTAATGACCAATGTATGGGATTTGACGTATCTGACAGTCGTTAACGCATGTCATAAACGTCAAATCTCATACATTCGTCATTCTATTCTACCCTAGGAACTGGACTTAGTCCTAGATTATACAAAACGCCGGCTAGCGAGTTGCCACTTGTCTATTGGGGCTGGGTTGCAAAGTGTAAGCTTTAGACGCCACCGGGAAATCACTAGGAAGATGTTATTGACATGAAATATAAAATGTCTTCCAAAATCGTTTGAGGATATCTGCTCCAAAATCGAGTTCCAAGATTTGTCCCGAAAAAATGACTGTAATACCTCGATCGATCATCAAACTTGATGGCGGCTCTAAAGTTCGTATGAGTTTTTATCAGGCCATCCGCACTCGTACACACTTTATTAAGTTTAGTTCGAGGGTTATTAAAAAGCAATTAAAATCAACAGCCACAGAAAATTATGTTTAAGTTTTTCATAGTAGGACACTTCAATATGACTTCAACTCGCCTGATTACAAGCAAAAGGCAGTCTTTAGAAAGAGGGTCACCATTACAAACACCAACAATGTTACAATGGTGGCTCTTAGCTTGACGGCCTCATCAGATGCTTTTTCTCGCCCCGCTTAAAGGACCCGGGACTGTAGGAAGAAGGAATTGGCATCATGACCGAATGTTTTGATCCATGCAGTCAGTCTAATAGTTCTATTATACTGGCATTGTGAGTCATACTAGATTATTCACTCTATGACTGAGTAGACCGTTTCTTTGTCAGTTACGCTAACCGATTTCACAAGGCTAATAAAATATATAGTAATTTTTATTATGGTTGTGTAGATCTTGCTTTTTGCGTCCAATCATTTATTGTACTTTAAATTATCATTCTTATTTTTGCAGATAACTTATTATTTCTATTTCTAAATAAGTGTACCAACGTTTTTGTTAGTTCTTCCCATTATTCGTAGGTTCTTACATTAATTTTAAATACAGAACTTGTATAAACAGTGTTGCTCACGAAAAAAAAATGCATTTCTTGTCTGTGGTCCCCCTAAGTAGTTTTTATTATTGTTATACAAGATCTTGCGTTTTGCGTTCAATCATGTATTGTACTTCTAATTATTATTCTTATTTTTGCAGATAATCATTCTGTAAGACATTAATGATCTAATTTTAACACTAATTGTGCTCCGCCCGCGTGGTTTTTTTTTTTTGGCGGCATATAAGTACTCGGATCAAAAGTGGCTTCCGTGTCCTATGGACGTGTGCAATCAGGGGCGTCACATTCGCGCTGCCGAGCCTGCAGGTACCTTCTAATATCCATCTTGAAAAACCCTATATCGTAGTTGCTTGGATATTGTAGTTGGTTATCGTGAGTATTGATCATATATCAGGTTCTCATCAACCAATTGCAATAAAATATATGGCATTTTTTCCTTATCACTACATAGTATAAAACAAAGTCGCTTTCTGTCTCTATATCCCTATGTATGCTTATTATATATTATATTGTCTTTAAAACTACGCAACGGATTTTGATGCGGTTTTTTTTAATTTTTTTTAAATTTAAATCACTCTGATTGACGAGGATGGTTTATATCCATTGCACCCATGCGAAGCCGGGGCGGGTCGCTAATAACTGTCTTAGTCTGGAATTACACAATGGCTTTTAATTCCCGGAATAGGGCCCCATAGTCCGAGGTTGTGGTCTATACGTACGGAGCCACATAGAATAACTAGTCCTACTTATATTAAAATTTTGTAAGTATGAATGGATGGATGTTTGTTACTCTTTCACGAAAACTACTAAATGGATTTTAAGGAAACTTTACAATAATATAGTTTATAATATATCAGTATAGCTGTTGCCCGCGGCTCCGCCCGCGTGGATGTCGGTTATCGCTTAGTGTTGAGTCAACATAGTAGCTTTATGCATGCAAAGTCTCAGCCCGATTGGTTTAAAATTGACAAATTTTCATACAAACTTTCATCCCCTATTTTATCCCCTTGAGGGTGGAATTAATCAAAATTCATTCTTAGCGGATGCCTACGTCACAACATCTACCTGCATGCTAAATTTCAGCCCGATCCGTCCAGTGGTTTGGGCTGTGCGTTGATAGATCACTATGTCAGTCAGTCAGTCACCTTTGTGTTATATATATTTAGATATATCAGAATAACACATAGGCTACAATTTATAACGATATTATAGCGATAACCGTCATACACGCGGGCGGAGCCGCGGGCAAAAGCTAGTACCTATAACATAATTACAGAAGGTACGTGTATTTATATATCTTTTATAATCGTAGCTTACAAACCTCGCAGAGAAAGTCAGTAGTATCGAGACTTGAGGCTAAGGCTCCTTTGTGCTTTCACCAATTTTATAACTGTGGTAGGTACCTACTACCCGTGATTAAGTACTTGATTAGATAGTACTCAGACGGAAGTACTAAACAATAAGAACAATATTTCATATAACATTTGTGTACAATAAATAAATTATATCTGTCGCCGCCCACAAGCTTAATCAGCCGTTTAGTTAACTAAACGGCGCCATTCAGTAAACGGCCTGAATGATATTCAGCCATAACGTTTATTACGACATATAATAACATGGCTGGCTAATGCTTAGGCCAATCGTAAGATGGGGCGTAGTACCCCATCTTACGATTGGCCTAAGCATTAGCCTCGAAATGAGATAAAAAATTACATACATACATATATTTACACGTGTACCTATTCATAGAAAATTAGTGATAGGTTTATTGTAATAGCTGCGCAATTCGCAATTCGCAATTCCTTCTTTGATACCCAGGGAAAGTAGTGGAGTGGCTCTATTCTACTCCATCAATCACACACTCAATCACGTAGTGACCATCCGAAGTTTCGGTATCGGCATGTTTCGGCCACAAAATTGAGTTTCTGGTCCAGTTTCGGTTTCTGCCAAAATATGGCCGAAACTTCATAAGCACTTGCATTCATTTAAAAAAAAACAAAAATTTCTACATCAACAAAATGCTTTTATTTTCATAATTATTCTGCGTAAAAGTAAAAGTGTAAATACCTAAATAATTTGAATATCTAGAATTTTCCGTCTCACTCCAATTCTTTTAAACATTCTTAAGTATTTTTAGATAACCTAGATAGGTACTAAAAGATGATAAGACATGGTATACTTACGCAAAATTCTAAAAAGTAATTATGTAGGTACTGTTTTTTGACCCAGCTTCGCAGAGGTAAGCTGATCCGACTGACTTGGCTCAAGTTACACGGCCGTCCAGACGGTTAGACAGTGTGAGGTAGGTAGCATCATTACCTCTTTGATATTATGTTAACCCTTATACGTATTTATAGGCTCGCATCTTTCGTATTGGTGTAAGCACAAAACGTCTTTCCACATGCTATGATATTTAGCTTCTACATTCATAAAAATATTTTTTTTACAAGACTATGACACACCCTCAAATTATTAGTACCCACATATAGAACAAGAAAAAAAAATGATATGTTCTATTTTTAAATGTTAACAGTTATATTTACATAACATAAATAACACAAAGATTTATTGCTAAAAGACGGCATTCCGTTCCAATGAATAAGTAGTTTTCAAAAGTCGAACAAAATAAATAAAACCGTTGTTATGTGGATTTATTGTTTACTGTTAATTTCAAAAAAAGAACAGTGTTTACCGGCTTTTGACAAATATAGAACGTTCGTTAGTAAGGTACGTTACTAAGAAAGTGATAACAAAAGAGTTTTACTATCTGTATGTTGATTACCTCGATTGATAGCGCAGCGATCCGATTACTCACAAAACACAATAAAAGTATATTTTTTAAACACACAAAGTTGTTTTATTAAACTGTAACTAGAGTATTTGATGGTTGAACAACGCACTGTGCGCCCACGCCACACCTCAGGCACTTTCGAACCGGTTTTATAAGTAACCACGTAAAAGTATTCACGTCTCGCAAGCGCCGACCGACACGAACACACTCCACGAATGTCACAATGGAACTGGCTTTACAAAAAAGTGAAACGATGTTGCCAGCGTTGGATTTTGAAGAAGGACGAGTGGAAATTTATGTACTGTTTTTATTGTAAGGTAATCATTGTATTGAAGGACATGAAATGGTTATAAATGATTAACATGTATGAAGTCATGACTTTTAAATTATTTTATCTTGCTTCAGTTTCGAACTGCGTTGCCTTATTGTTTTGTACTTCTTGTACCTATATTATTCATTGATGTGTTATAAATTGGTAGGATTTTTGCTCTGAATCATTTTGTATGATTTAGTAAAATTATAATACAATAATTCAGTTTTTATGCTCCTTAGTATTTAGCAAACGAACAGTTTATTTTCATATTGCTCAAGTAGTAAACAAGCACATAGGTACCATGACTTAAAAGCGCTCGCATTTGCTCAATGCTATCTCTACTCTGTATTGCTACCTCCAGTGAAAACTGTCTTAATTTGATTGTAAATCTACTAGCTTGAGTAGAAATATATTATTTTAATTTAATCAGCAAAGGTAAAGATCAAATCCTAATTTTCGTTCTAGTCTTGTTGAAGGTAACAAAAAAGCTGGGTTTATGATGGACAAGTCCCGGGATTGAATCCTGGCCGTAACGTGAACCCATATCTAACACAAGCAATTTAGATTAGCTGAAGGGCTTCGGTTACTAGTTTTCTTGAAAAATCAATATTGTATCAATTCTAAGTCGTTTTTCATTTAACTAGTAACAAGTCGATTTCACAACTTGATTTGAAGTTATTTTCTCCTTCTTACTCTGCTATTTGACTCTTACTACGCTAGTACTGTGCTCTTATTTACTCAATACATATATTCAGTTCAGTTTTTTTTTTTTTTATTGTGGGAAGAGGGTTTTATCATGATGATAATGTCACCCTCATAAGTGGTACACAGAAAAACTTATCATCTATTTCTAACTACTGCCATGAACATATTATAAATAGCTTTGGCGCTTTTCGATTGAGGAAGTGACAAAGCCATGAAGTATTCGCCCATATTTTCACAGTTTAATACAGTTCAGATTTCATATTTATATTGCCATTTCACAATTTTTTACTTGTATTAAGTCGTTTTATATCTAGCTAGAAGACAAGCACACGGCCTACCTGATGGAATGTGGTTACCTACGGACGTGTACAACACCACGGGCGTCACACTCGTGCTGCCACCCCTTCTAATTCTCTTCTTGAAGAAACACACATTATTGTCATTTTAAAATAAAATGTATCATTATTGTCTTTCATATTTACCAATCGATGATACAACCTACAACAATTGTTTTTTTTGTATTAATTTAGTATTCATATTTATTGTATTAATTTTATATTCATTACTTATCTATTTTCCAACTAAAAAATCAGCATTCTAATCACATCCAATCCAATAATCAAATTTTAACTCACAATATTTTAACAATAAAAACGTACACATGCCACTTGTTCATATCCTAGCAACCCTAAAATACAACTTTCATTGTGCACTCGGCGATCATCGGCAACGTTCGGGTAAGTTCGGCTTCACGGTTCACGACTCAAACGGTCAGTTTTACAAAAGAAAACAAAAGTCCATTATTTTTTGTTTAAAACCGAAATCTTCCTTTATATGATTCTAGATCACACAGGTAACCTGCTATTTACATATTTTCGAAGTATTCGAAGCAATAGATTTGATATTACATATTAATCTGTTTAAATAAAGTCCTTATTAATTCAAATTTGAAGGTAGGTAAGTAGGTTCCTTGTTTAGATCTTCCTGTGGATAAAGAATCAAAGGACGAAGTACCTACTATTAGGGAACATCATCCCTTAATCACGTGAGGCTTGAAAGGGGGGAGGGGATTTGACAAAAATCACGAAAAATCACAAGATGGCAGGGGGGTTGTAGTAAGGTATCACGTGTATTAATTTTTTCGTCAAACACGCGATTTTAAACCGAAACGTCTGTGCTAGATATTTTTATCATGGTCCTTAATTGCAGAATAAAATAAAATTATACTTTATATTACCAATGTTTTAAGGAAATATTTAAAAAAAATAAAGCAACTTTGTAGGTACCTACTAAAATACACGTGATTTTGGGGTTCTATTGGGGTAGTATTCGTTACAGGTAGTTGGGACCCTGAACTCCGACGTGAAAGCATCAGATGTGACTGAGTGCTGAAATAAAGAATACCCACGTTTCGTCAACTATGATTTTCTTCTCCACGTACTAGAGGGCACTTTGGCTGTATGTTTCTCTACTATAGACTCCTTCAAAGATTTGGAAGTGTGAATAAGTAAAAAACCGCGGTAGCCTAGTGGTATGGGTAATGGACTGCTGAGACGAGGTCTCGGGTTCGATCCCAGGTTTTCCATGGCACACACCAATGACATTTCGATACTTTTCGAAGTTATGTGTGTATTTATCGCAGGTTTATAAGTGCCCAGTTAATGGCAATAGGCTCGCCACCTATTACATTGGGACCTAAATATAAACCGGCGAAATGTGGGTGCTAGCACCTCTGCCTACCCCTTCAGGGATAAAGGCGTGAGTTTATGTTTATGTATGTTATGTATAAGTATATGTAGTTACCTATGTATACAGCAAATGACCCCAATTTTTTGGTTCCGTAGCCAGTTTAGTAGCATATCATTGAGCTGGATACATTATGCTAATCATAGGACAACTGTCCAACAATTGACCTAATCTTACAGCTGCTCCCGGAAGCGCGTGTTGACGCAATTGTTATAATTTTTCACGCTTCTTACATCAAATAATATCTCACCTCCGGTGTGGACTACCGGGCTTTTCGAAGCATTATTACTTAATATCAAACATAAAGGTAACTTATGCTCGAGAACTGTTTAAGAATCCTAGACCGGGTGGGTATACTGGATAGAATGCTAATACAAACAACTTCAAAATTCAGTTTCGATCTCTCTCAATTTTCCAAATGTCTAAAACGATCACGAGCTCAACGAAAAGATGGCCAGTTTTATTACGAAACCGTCTTTAAAGTTTTGAATTTTTGAATAGAGAATTTGGTGTGGGGCGGACACACGGAAACAAATTTACTGACGTGGCTAACGTGGCTCTGGTACACTTGACATTGGCGTCACGCCATCAATAAATTTTATTATAAATTTTACTTGATATTAGCATAATTGCGGTTATTCGCTGCAGCGGCCATTTTGATAAGCTGAAGTTTTTAAATAGATTTTTATTAGGATAAGCCTGATCAAAAGGAGGGGCAGGAGTAAACTTCGAATGCAACCAAGATACAACGTTTGAAAGAAATAATTTTGAAGAAAAATTTAAACATTTCGCGAACTTACCAATAAAAAAAAAGTTGCCGTACTTAAAGGGTAAAAACGGAACCCTATTGCTAAGACTTCGCTGTCCGTCTGTTTGTCACCAGACTGTATCTCATTAACCATGATAACTAGACGGTTGATATTTTCACAGGTTTATTTTTTTGTTTTTATAAAGAATATTAGCAACCGCAATATCGAAATTACTAATATTCCCTCTAACCCCTCCAACTAAGCTAAATTGCTTGTGCTAGGAGTGGGTTCACGTCGCTAGTGTAATGGCCAGGATTCGAACTCGGGACCTCTCGATCGTAAGGCCGACTGCTTAACCACTAAGCTACCGACGCTTCAAAAGGTGTCACGCTTCAGGTGGTGTATTTCTGTTACCGCTATAACAAAAAATAAGTACCTACTGAACAGTCAAACAGATAATGGTACGGAACCCTTCTTACACGACCCCATGTCGCAATTCGCGGGTTTTTTTTTACTCTGAGCAATCATCAATTAAAAAGAAAACAGTTTCCGATTCAAAGTTTTAATTAGACAGTTGTCTTTATTTCGGAAGTCGTGCGAAACGATGTCGCATCTTCATTCAGAACTGCCTTTTTTGTTCACACTCGGTTGGCTATTAAGGAAAATTTATCAATTTACCTCCAATTAGATTAGCCCTCCACCTAGCAGAGGTAGGCCCAGGGTGCCGGTACTGCCCCTCTAGACAAGTAGCAATTCGTGGGCCGGCATTTAATGGAATAGAATGGCGAATGTATGGGATTTGACGTTTATACATGCATTAACGCATGACAAATGTGTCAAATCCCATACTTCGTCATTTTATTCCATCAAACGTCGGCCAATGAATTGCCATTTGTCTAGTGGGGCTGGTGGTGCATTGCTTCCACGCGTGTCTGTCTCTCTTTTACATCACTTAGGTGGCAAATAAGCTCACGGCCCATCTGATAAATAGTGGTTACCGTGGCCTATGGACGTGTGCAACACCAGGGGCGTCACACTCGCGCTGCCGACCCTGTAGATACCTTCTAATGCCCTTCTTGAAGAACCCCATTGTATTAGCTTGGGAAAAATCACACAAAGCTCTATAGGAGTGGTTTTCCTGAACAATACGTCGGAGTTACATACATTGGAGACCAATCGAAGGAATCAGGGTCTTAGGTAAATCCTACTAAACAATCCTTATTAAAAGAGACACTACAAGTAAATGAGACAGCCTCTGTGACGTTTCGGTAGTAAATTCGAATACTACGCAGGAGGCAGTTTCCTTTACCGCACTGTGCAAATCTTTCTATATGCATGAAAGTGTATTTGCATTTCCGTGCAGTCGGTTGCAGTTGTCATACGAACATCTGTTGAAGTAATTACGGGTAGTTAATGGCCTTGTGGCGATACCTTAGAGAAAGAAAGTAAATATTAATAAACTGGCTTAATATTCTCCGTCTACGGGCGATACCATATGAACCCAGCGCCATCTACCCGCGCAGGCGTGATCACCTTGCCTGGTCGGAGGCATATAAAAGGGAGGATCTTTGTGTTGGAGGGACATCACACCTCGTTCCTCCACAGCCTAAATAGTTCAAAAAACTGGTCTAACTGTAGTTAATCGATATCATCTATGGGTTGTCGATGTCATTATGACAGTCGTTTCACGGAAAATATCAAAGTGATTCCGAGTTGAAGGCCTCTTATGCAACCTGGACAAACGCAAGGCTGATGATGATGATTACAAGCGGATGTGACGAACCTTCGTAATAGTTCAAGCGGTTCGAAGCTAGTTAGCAGACAAACACACGTCCTACCCGATGGAAAGTGGTTACTGTGGCCTATGGACGTGTGTTACACCAGCCCCTCTAGACAAATTGCAATTCGCTAGTTGGCGTCTGATGGAATAGAATGACGAATATATGGGATTTGACGTATTTGACAGTCGTTAACGCATGTCAAATACGTCAAATCCCATACATTCGTCATTCTATTCCATCAAACGCCGGTTAGCGAATTGCCACTTGTCTAGAGGGGCAGGGGCGTCATACTCGCGCTGCTAACCCTGTTAGAATAGACTTTCTGTGCGCTCAGTTTAAAAGCTAAAGCAGGACAAGGTCTATCCACAAAGACAAATAGTTTATAACACTTTTCATTCACTCTACAAGATTGTCATTTCATTTTGGTCTTTAACATTATTATGGTTAGGGTCTAAAGTTGAATGGCATTTGTTACGGTGTCTGTGGTGTGACAGTGGTTTTGCTATGACAAAAATAATAACAGAATCAGGGCACAGGTTACGTTAGTACTACCTATTCATTTTTCTGTGCCCAGGTGTGCAGTTCTTCAAGCATACAAAGTCGAACACAGCGCTGCGGGCTGCGACATCCATGATAGACATTCTCATTGGTCGATCTCTAGTGACGTCACGCAGACCGACCAATGACAATCTCTTTCAATGGTGTCGCAGTACTTGTGCTCGAAACTTTATGCTTAGAGAATTGCACAGCAAGTGGTGGTTGGTGAAGTTGGTTTGAGAACTGAAGGCTTTTTTTTCGTGGGGTATCGCAGTGACATCGTCCGCGTATTTCTCCGTCAGTAGCCTCGTATGAGTCGCGTCCCTTCGGATGAGATGGATTCTTTCTTCGTCTCCACATGAATAAAACCAAAATTCGTTGTATCAGACACTTCCTTTCCAATAACAAACTAATCACCAACAATTATTACATCGCCTTTCCTATTTTCGACAAGTAGAAAGTTTGGCAAATTATTGTTGTCCAATTACCAATTTGCGGTCGCCATTGATCGCGGCTGTTTACGGAGTTCTTACTACTTGATTATGGCTCGTTTCCCCATCGATTACATTGTTGTATAGCTACCAGTTATACTTGTACGTGGTGTAGAATCAAATTATTAATATTCTAGCCAGGAGGTCCAGATCTGCGCTATCTGAACCCAAGGTAAGCATAGCTTTTATGAAGAAAATAGGACACGACGGTATTTCCGTCCAATTGAGCAGTCCCACTAGGGAACCATACAGAATACCGCGGCCATAATAACCCCGTGTTGTGTTACCGGCGGTGATTAGGGTAGCCAGAGCTCATTAGAGAGTTTTTGTGCTGTCAGTGGGAAGACCAAAGGCTATTCCTGCTTTGTCTGACTGCACAGAAACTCTCTGTGCTCACAGGGTCGGCTGCACGAATGTGACTCCTCTGGTGTTGTACATGTCCATAGGCGACGGTGTCAACTTAACTTTCCATCAGGTGGACCGTCTGCTTGTCTGCCACGTGGTATAAAAAAAAGTACTAAGAGAGCCTGACCTCCAAAGAGCAAGTTTTAGCAGCAATCAGGATTGGAGCTCACATGGTTACGATGTAGTGTAGTAGTGTACATGTTAATTATGTACCTACCTTTTTTTTTAACGTGCGGGATATCCCCACGGATACCCCTCCCTCCGGAGCCGGAGGGGGAGGTTCCGTCGGACTCGAACCGACTAAACCGCACGCCATCTGTGGGTCGATGTGCTAGGCCGAAGGTGAGGTTGTCTCGCGACATATTCCTTCGCACCCTGGCTGATCCAGGGACACTCCTCTCGGTCTGGCCCTCCTCGGGTATTATGTACCTACCTAAACTCCACGGGACATTTTATCTTGGACCTAAAATGTACTCAAAATGTACTCTACATAACATAACATAACATAAACTCACGCCTTTATCCCCGAAGGGGTAGGCAGAGGTGCTAGCACCCACATTTCGCCGTTTTATGTTTAGGTCCCAATGTAATAGGTGGCGAGCCTATTGCCATTGACTGGGCACTTATAAACCTGCGATAAATACACACATAACTTCGAAAAGCATTGAAAAGTCATTGGTGTGTGCCATGGAAAACCTGGGATCGAACCCGAGACCTCGTCTCAGCAGTCCATTACCCATACCATTAGGCTACCGCGGTTGTGTACTGTGTAATGAACTCTATACGCGCGATACCACGTTTCTTAGGTGGGTTTTGAGGATAGCAGGGGGCGCTTCGGCCGTGAATGATCTCAATTTCACCAATCATAAATTATTATGAAACAATCCGCACGCGCCGGACCTCGTCTTTCTCTCGACTTAAGTCCAAGGTACTCGTATAATACTGTACCGTCTGTTGTGCCAATTACCGGTATTCGAACCACAGTCCCTCATGGCGCAGTACGAAAGTTTTGCCACAGTTTTGCCCTACAATGCAAAAGGTGAACGATATTTGCGCGTTTCGGTCGTGGTGCAATCTATGAGCGATTAGCGGGATTTGAATATTCGACGCCCGTCTATTGAATGCTGAGAGTATTTCAGTTTTCTTACAATGGGGTAATGGATTTCTATAAGTTTTTGCGTCTATTTCTGTCTGCAAAAAACCTAATAATCTAGAAAGCTTAGAGCCCTCCCCCAGAAGTGGTGTTTTGCTCCTGAGCAATAGAGTGCCTTCCGGTAATGCCGATTCGATCATGGGAAGCAATATGTACCCATTCATATTTATCTTACGTCTAACGATTCTAATATTTGTAATTCGTGAATTCGTGGTTATTCTGTCGTACAAGATAATCTAACTCGAGAAAGTTTTGGTTTGTTACTAATTTCAAAAATTCTCGGACGCATATTTCAATAAAGATTTCGTTTTTCCTTCAGCGTGTGGATAACCTTTTGTTAATTTGATCTCATAGAAATAAACTGTAAAGAACTGAAATAAGTTGGTTATTATAATACAAACAAAACCTAACTTAAAGAAATCCATTACACTAAATTTTAATTTTTACATACATACATAGATATAATCACGCCTTTATCCCCGGAGGGTTAGGCAGAGGTGAATTAACACCCACATTTCACCAATCTGTATTCGGTCCCACGTAATAGAGGGTGAGCCTATTGCCGTATTCCGGGCCCTATTGTTAACTCGAGCAATGCATCTGAGGCTGATTCTGGACTGTACATATCTGTCTGACGTTGAAGTTAATCAGCCCTATCCCATAGTCGCCTTGTACGACACCACATGGGAAGAGAAGGCAGATAAGCACACGGCCCACCTGATGGAAAGTGGTTACCGTGGCCTATGCACTTGTGCAACACGAGAGGAGTCCCTATAAGAGAGACCCTATAAGCACAAAGAGTTTCTGGGCTACCAGTGTGGAAGACAAAGCAGGAGTAGCCTTTGGTCTTCCCACTGACAGCACAAACCTCTCCTGTGAGCTGAGATAATCTTCTTTATCCGAGTGTCGGTCCAAGTCGCATCACAAGCTCATACTTCTTGAGGTCTGCTCTCCTAGTACTATAACCCCCCCATTATTGTTATGTTGTGCTGTGTACATCATGTGTTGAGGGTGTAGATGAATACATTTTCTGTCTAATGAACATACTACCTTTAACAATTGTGGCCCCTATTTTCAAATTCAAGTTTATTCAATCAATCAAATTCAAATGTGGCTGGCGCAAATACTCCAATCTCATTGGAGACTCTTCAGGGAGATTGCGAAGCGTATGGTCGACGCTTCTCGTGAGCAGAAGGCTGGCCTCTTTTTAGGTCAGAGATTAAGCATTGCCATATAACGTGGCACCGCTGCCAGTCTTCTGGGATCACTTCCACAAGAGGCATGCGATGTGGATGAATTCTACGACGCATTTTAACTTTTAGTTTTCTTTTTTAGTGTTGTCACAGATAAAATAAATACTAGTATTGTGTAATTATTTAGAAATGTAGTTTCAGTCCCAAAACCATTGTTATGTAAATGTTTATTTATTTAATATGTGTTAAAAAAATCATATTGGAACATGGAAATTACCCTATCGCAGTACACTGCTGGACATAGATCTCTCTAAATGTTAGAGTATTAAAACAGCTAAAATTTTTTAATTAGGTAGGTACATATTCACCATTAGAGTGTTTTCACACTCATCCGATATCCGACATCCGATATCGAGGAAGTCAAATGAATGAGATATGTATCTCTCTTTCACATTGTCAGGCCCGATATCGGTTATCGGAACCAACACCACTGTTTTGGCCCGATATCGGAACACAAAGAGACTAAAACAGCGAGTGCAAGCAATTTTTGACCTTAAGGACATTTTCTAAGTTAAATATCGTTTCGCGTTAATTGATGACGCTGATCACGAATATAAGAAAAAATCTCGATACCATGTCATGTCAATAACACACTTTACTTTTTCTTTTTTTCACTCCTATCATTCGTAACTAGTCTGTGCTTTCAAGCAAATGGCCGTATCGGGCCGATTTTATCGGATACATGTGAAAACAGTATTGGATATCGGATATCGGATGAGTGTGAAAACGCTCTTAGAATAAGCAACCTGAAGTGGCAATGGGCTGACCACGTAAGAACAACTAGATCGAGGTAAGATTTTTTATACGGACTTTCCTTGTCACAAATCTTCACCACTGCTAGGTACAGTTAGCATCAGATCCATCTTGACCAGCAAACTCTCAAAATCAAGTCAAACTGCTTTATCAATTTAAATTGTATTATCGTTCGTACTAAAGATGTGTACCAAATATTAGCACAGTCAATGAACAGGAAAATAGTCAAGAATTTAAGATCAATCTGATGCTAAATGTACAGTCGACAAAATCGATACTATATCACTTTTACATACAACTTTATATGTAAAGTTGGGATACTATTGATTTTGTCGACTGTACCGGCACGTTGTACGTTCTCATATATCCTACAAGCTTTTACCCGTGGCTCCGCCCGCGTGGATGTCGGTTATCGCGACCAAACATAGCCTATGTCCTTTCTCAAGGTCTAATCTACCCCCATACCAAATTTCATCAAAATCGGTTCAGTGGTTTAGCCGTGAAAGACGGACAAACATAAACACACATACACTTTCGCAATTATAATATTAGTATGGATATAAACTACATATTCATCCGCTCCCGCTACCGCTCTTCTCTTGTAATCCATTAATAAGGTAACTGGTGATGGAGAAAGTAGTTAATTTACTGTCGATGCTCGAACTCGGATATAAGAACTGATAATATTGATACGAGAAACATTCCGTCAAGTCAAACATAATGCTCGTTAAAAGAAATATGAGCAATTAAAAACGCATTTCAAGATGGCAGATTTAGTTTAAAATATGACAAATTTGTGATTAAAATAACGATGTTTTAGATTGTACAGTCGCTTTTTTATACCAGGTGGGAGACAAGCACACGGCCCACATGATGCACAGTGGTTACCGTAGCCTGTTTACGTCTGGCAAAACCAGGGGATTTACACTCGTGCTGCCGACCCTAGTACAGAGAGTTTCTGTGCCGTCAGTGCAGAAGACAAAACAGGACAAGCCTTTGGTCTTCCCACTGTATCACAAAAACTCTCCAGTGAGCTCCGACTACTCCACTCAACGCCAAGAACACAACATCAGGTTATTATCACAGCGGCAATCCGCAAGGCGGAGGTACCTTCCCAGTCGAACTGCTCAATTAGGATTGGAATACCGTTGTGTCCTACATCTGTTGCTATCGGTTTTAGCTTAGGTACCATCATCGCTGCTTCAGTCCCAGTGTTACCCAAAGCGGGCTTTCTGGGTTATAAAGTCAGACAGCCAGCTAGTTGGAGTACCTAGTTAGATACTTAGGTACTCCTAAAATAGCTAAATCAAAAGAAACAGTAAAAAGCAAAGTAAGTAAATATAAGCTTTGGATGCCACCCAATAGCTTGATTAGTCGTTCAATTAACTGCCTAGGCTGTTAACTAAACGGCGCCATTCAATTAACGGCCTGAATGATATTCAGCATTAACGTTTATTACGGCATTTAATAAACTGGCTAGCTAATGCTTAGGTCATTCGTAAGATAGGGCCACCAATCCATTGAGAAAGTTACGCAATCCGACTTGGATAGGTTGGTTTAGATTAAACCGAAAAAATGACTAAACTAATAAAAAAACTATTTTTTTTATAACCATGCTGAAATAAGTCATTTTTCTAACTGTTTGATTAAATGGTTAGGCAAGTAATTAAATGTCATCGATCCAAGCTATTTGCCTAGCCGTTTAATTAAATGGCTGAACACCATTTATACCGCTAATTGAACCGCGCCGTTCAGTAAAGAGCCTAGGTGGTTAATTTAACGGCTGATTAAGCTAGTTGGCTGCGACATATATTTTTTGTTATATGTATATATTTTCAAGTTTTCCACTGACCTAACGTACCTATGAAAATTTATATTAAAACCAACACGGAAGCAAATATAATCCCTTGCATAATTTATCATTTGATACCGCACAATCGTGTCATTTTGTGTAAACAAAATTAAAAGAGGAAGCAATAAAAATAATTGGCCGTATGTATTAAAACTTGTGCCCGAGTTTACGTGAAAGTGGAAAAAGTTTAACTGTAATTGGCAATGTTGCGAGCGTTAATAAATTTATTTGTAAACTGTTCTGCATTACATTGACGATTATGAGTTTTATGAGTTTTCCGTTGTTAAACGTTTATCGGTTTTAAGTAAAACGGATAGAATACGAGTTTATTATTTAAAAGAATGATATTAAGCAAGAAAGTTTATTTCTTTACGGTATTTTGTGATTTATTTTTTGTACATTAATAAAAGCCTAAAGAAAGAGGTTGAATGTATGGATTGGTTCTGGCATTTTTTGTACAAGTGATTGTAGAATATAGGTAGGTCCAAACATACTTGTATCAACTTCTTTTATTGAATGAACGAATAACACTTTACTGTACACTAGCAATTAAAATAATATTTTAACTCAATTCAAATAGTACAATGGGTGGTCTTATCGCGGACTGCGATCTCTACCAGTCAATCTTTTCAAATCGATTAAGATAGGAAAAAGTGAATCGCTCAGGTGGGACTCGAACCCACGATCTATCCCTTACAGGGGGAATGCTCTGACCACTGAGCCACCGAGCCACACCTGGGTTCGAGTCCCACCTGAGCGATTCATTTTTTCCTGTCTTAATCGATTTGAAAAGTTAGCATAGTAAATGCTTCAAAACCCAAGTAGCACAAAAGTGCATTATAATTTATCACACTAGGTCACATTGGACATATGAGCATTTAAAATGAGTTATAAGGGTTTACTCCAACTGCAACAGCTGAATATCAGAAATTCAGGCCCAATTTAAAACATTCTGCTGAACAATGACTTTATTATATATCATGAAGACGCCACTATAGTGTTCTTGATGTTAGTATTGTGCACCGAAGTTGTATTATTAAGCCGTTAGCAGTTGTGGACATCGTAAGCATTATGAGAGCATTTTAATAGATGCACATTATGGTTATTGTCATATTAACGGTCACGCGTGGATCACTAAATTGCTTGCATATTAAGGAAGAACATTTGAACTATTATAATGCAAGCAGTTTTTCAGTGAACTTTGTTAACCATCTTTTAATGCATCACGCTGTATTTCATTGAACTTCGACAGTATTCTTCAGCTGTTATGACTGCTTTTATAACGGCATTTATGTGGTTCACGAGAACATTATTATAGAGCTTTTCTGCTGATGTATAACAGCAAACTACTTTAATTCGTTTCACATGCACCTCTCTATTCATGACTAGGCTGTATAATCAGACTGGCTGCGCACTTAATCTAGTGTTGATGATAAAATGATTCTTAATCAGAGTGTTTTAATGCCATAGCTGGTATTTTTGAGATTTTGTGAACACTCATATATATTCAGTTAGACGTTCACTTCCCGGTGGACGCCATTACGTGAACAAATAAGGGCTCCTAAAAGCTTATAAAAGGTAAATGCATAATGAACATGAATTCAGTTCACTCGTGAGCATTCGAAGTAAATGTGAATCATTATTACTACATAGCATTGCCATTGGCTTACTTCCATGGCACATAAACCACCCTTTCTTACTCGTTACTGAATTATTATGGACAAGTGAACGTACATACAGCATATTGCATTTTATTGTAGTATATACGTTTCACATTGATTTTCCACCATTTTTTATTTTTATAACCTATAAAAATATACTTTAATTGTTAACTTATTTTAGATTTTAGAAACTGTACAGCTGAATAATTAAGCTTTAATTTTAAGTTCTTTACGCACAAAGAATTTAGTTCTAACTCTATTTCCAGATAAAACAAATTCAAATTAATTTGTGTATATCTGGTTTTAGTTTTTCTGTTAAAACATTCATATTTTCGGGGCGCGTGAAAATTTTCCACTAATATTGATAGTATTTCACCATACACTTGCATTCCCAATAAGATCTCACGTAAGAATTATGAAAAAATGAGAGTTTAAGTTATATAGTAACTCTCCACCATTCTCGCCGCAATACTTTGTTTGGCACCATTTAAATTTACGTATGTAATATTGGAGACGAATGAATTAATTAAAGATACAATTTTATCCAAAATTGTGCTCTCAACAGTATAGAAGCGTAAAAACTGTTCCAATTAATTGCATTAACTGCCTAAGAGGTAACACACGCCCTCGATTTCAGCAGATGTTCAGCTCTTGGGGTAATTGTGCCCCACTTAATGCTTATATAACGTCGTTAAGATGCAATCAAACAGGCAGATAAGAACTAATTGCAGTCAAATTTGTGCCCAAATCTGAGTTATAGCACCGTAGGATACGCATCCTCTGCTATTATGCAGCTAACTACAACTGCTATAGTTACCTAGGTGAACCGTAAATCTGTAACTGTACAGCACTTGTGTGCTACTTGGGAATTTCATTCAACAGATAGATCTTTTACTCTTTTCTCGATTGAATTAATGTGTTTATAGAGTTAAGGACAAGACATAAAGCATATTTTGATTCACACTTATCTCAAAACAATCATCATCATCTTATCTTTATTTCCGGTTCCACCCGAAGCTTTCACCTCGAAGTCCAGCGGTGTTTCCTTCCTCGCCCCTTTCGGATTGGCGTATGCTGCTTTAATGGGAGTGACAGCCATCTGCCCTTACAACTCCTAGGGGAAAGTCTGTGTGAAGACTGTATATTTTACTATGCATAACTCTTTGGTCGTAGTCTAGGATCTGTAGTCAGTGAAATTTGTTTCCTAGCAACGTGTTGTCGATTGTCATGATTGCCAGAGACTTCAACAGAGCTACTAATAAAACTACCAGTTCAGTTTAAAACGTTTATTCTTGTAGTGTTGATTATGATCCACACATAGTACAAAAGTTAAAAGTCTGAAATCGATATTTTTTATTTTTTTTATATATAGGACACGTCAATTTGTCTTCACCTCGCCTGATGGTAAGCTGAAGGCAAAATGTCAGGAAATAGGGCCACCATTATACACAAATGCCATGTTAACAATGGTGGCACTCAGCTTGACGCTTTTTCATACCCCGCTTAAAGGACCCGGGACTTTAGGAAGAAGGAAACACGTGAGCTGGCAAGGAATTCCAGGTGTTAATGGTGCGACAAAGGAAAGAGTCACCGAACTGCTTTATTCTTGAAGGAATGTTCTGCAGCGTAGGTATGCGGGACTAATTGGAATAGCTCATCAGAACATTCACCATGGTAGAGACGGTAAAATACTGCCAAGGAAGCAACATCTCTACGCATCTACAGAGGCTTTAGGGTACTCGTGACCTCAGGATTTTCAATAATGCGGACGGAACGTTGCTGCAACCTGGAGAGAGCATCTAATAAGTACTTTGCGGATCCATCCCAGAGATGCGACCAGTGTTCCACACAGGAACGAATTTGTGTATTGTATAGAAGACACCGTTGCTCTGGCGTGAAAAACCGTCCCACTCTGTTCAGAACTCCGAGTTTACGCGAGTCTGTTTTGATGATACTGTTGATGTAGTTTTTGTTATTCAACATCCATACCGAGGACACTGAGGTTGTCCTGCTGCGGCAGCGGCATGCTTTGAAGAGTGGGAAGGGGAAGGAAAGAAGATACCTTTGCTATAAACGCACATGCCTGCGTCTTCTTGGCATTGAACTCGACCAAGGTCTCAGAGCCCCATTGGGAAATGTGGTTCAAGATCTGGTCAAGCTCAGTGACAAGAAGCTGCCTTTTTTCCGCGATATGCGTCTGCTTATTCGCAGGACGTCCATGGTAACTCCCGTGCAAGGTGTCATCATCCGCATAGCAAAGAATGCTGCCGGTAGACAGCATGTCATTGACATGCAGAGAGTTGGCGATATGGGTAACATATGCCAGAAGATCACCCGTTGACCGTTTCAGCCTGAAGCCAAACTGCCGGCTATTAATTAGCGAGTGATCCTCAAGGTGACGCATCAGCTGTATGTTGATTATGTGCTCAAACACCTTGCACAGCACTGAGGTGACGGCTATGGGTCGCTAGTTGTTTGGGTCTGAGCGATCCCCCTTCTTGGGATCGGCTGTACATTGTGTACAGACCAAGCCGCGCTATGCGCTGGGCATCCGCTCTGACGTAAGCCCTCTTGGCGACCTTCATGGCTCTCTTATGCTCCGCCTTGAAGTGGGGCACGCCGGGATCGCTCGTAGCGCGCACCCCGGCGACAACAGTGTATGGCATATAGTATTCCATGCCTAGACTAATCACGCCGGCGACAGCAGTTGCGGTCTCAGATGGGTGCTTACCCTCAAAGCAGCGTTCAACCCACGGGATGAACGCAAAGTAGTCACGCAGACCATCCCAGTCAGCTAACGAGTAGTGCCAGAGACGCCGCTTCCCCTGCACGGGTTGTAGGGCGCTATGATGGGCACCTCGGAACGGACCAGACAATTGTCGGATTCTCCAAAACACTTCTCCAAAATTCTTCATTTCTTATTTTCCTCATTATTTTTTCTTTGGCGTCGCTTATTACCGCGCAATGGAAAACATGAAATATCGGTATATTTACGAGTACGAGTTCTACCGTGGCACCAGTGCTGCAGAAACAGCTCGAAGAATTAATGATGTGTACGGCGCTGGTGTCGAGAAGGCCGCACGGTACGTTTTTGGTTTCAACGTTTTCGTTCTGGAAATTTCGACCTTAAGAACCAATCCCGTGGACGGCCGGAGATCAAAGTGAAAAACGAAGAATTAAAAGCTATTGTGGAAGCGGATCCATCACAAAGCACTTCAGAGATAGCAGCAGTCTTCGGGGTAAGTGACAAAACTGTATTAATCCACTTGAAGCAAATCGGGAAAGTAAAAAAACTCGAACGATGGGTACCTCATGAATTGAGTGAATGAACTTGCAAACACGGGTCGCCTGCTGTGTTACTTTGCTCAACCGACACAATAATGAAGCGATTTTAAATCGAATCATTACTTGTGATCAAAAGTGGATATTGTACGATAATCGAAAGCGCTCATCGCAATGGCTGAACCCTGGAGACCCAGTCAAATCCTGCCCTAAACGAAAATTTACTCAGAAAAAGTTACTTGTAAGTGTTTGGTGGACTAGCGCCGGTGTCGTTCACTACAGCTTTCTTAAATCTGGCCAAAAGATTACGGCAGATATCTATTGTCAGCAACTGCAAACCATGAAGGAAGAACTAGCTGTTAAACAACCGAGATTGGTCAATCGCTCTAGGCCACTGCTGCTTCACGACAACGCAAAACCACACACTGCACAACAAACAACCACTAAGTTAGCTGAGCTACAATTGGAATGTCTGCGACATCCACCGTACTCCCCGGACCTTGCTCCAACAGATTACCATTTCTTCCGGAATTTGGACAACTTCTTACAAGGAAAATATTTCTACTCCGATGCAGCAGTCCAAACTGCCTTCAAAGAGTTTATTGATTCTCGCTCCCATGGTTTTTATAGTAAAGGGATCAATGAACTACCCATAAGATGGCAAAAGTGCATAGATAACAACGGTGCATACTTTGATTAATTAAATATATTTTACAAAAAAAAAATCGACTTTTTATTCCTCCCGTACAAATCGCCAATTTCATACGGAAGGACCTAATATACATTAAATAAACAGGGTGGATGATTTTTGGAGGGGAAGTACTCTAAGAACTGGAGCTAGCGAATTTCCCTCAAAGGAAACATTCCTTCTGTATCTCTAACAAATATGGTGAATTAAATGAAAAGAAGTTCATAAAATTGTAACTTAAAAATTCAATTCAAGTAACTGCGGATTTAGCTTAGCATCGATATTTTCCACGAAGCGACTGCCATACACCAATTGTTGGACTTTTCAGCTGTTTCTGTTCTGTTCTGTTTTTTTTTAATTTATTAGTTTGGATTTCAATGTTTTTCTTTCATTTTATATACCATGTTTGTTATAGAGATTTGATCCTTATAATTGACCCTATCGATTGAGGACATAAAAGTACACGATGTTACTTTTTTGAATTTTAGTCGGTTTGATTACCGGTTCAATCAAATAATCAATCAATTAGCCCACTGCAGTCTACTGTTGGACTTAGGCCTCTCCCAAAGTGCACCATTTCGCATGTTCCTATAGTACCGGTTGTGGTAAGCAAATTTTCGAAAATCTTTGAATGCAGCTGTGTTTCTTTTAAAAAAATAAAGGAATGTTTCCTTTGAGTGAAATTCGCTATCTCTAGTATTTACAGTACTTCCCCTCCAGGTAAGGTCAAAATTTTCCACCCTGTCTACATAAACATACTTATATATGCACACTACATAGTACATGTATTTCTCTCCATTTGTAACTAAATTATTACTGGCTAACCATTCCGTAATTTTATAAATCGTCATATTACTTGAATTTTCTTGTTTCATTTACTTATTACCATGTCAAAAGGCTAGCAACACTGCTCCTGCACCTGTCACTGTCAAGAGAGTTTTGGCGGGAACACCAAGGTAGACGTATCGCGGATTTACTTTATTTTGCGAATTTGGTGTGAATTCAAGTTTTTATGTATAAAAATGGTGGATTTTTAGACATAACGTCTTGGACAACTCACAGAGATGTAAAAAAGTGGAATATTACTTACAGTGAATTGTAACATTTCGTGTTCGTTCCAAAGGAGGTTTTAGTAAAATCCCCACAACTTTACTAGGGCAGCTATCATCATTCATCGTCATCGTGATCATCATCTACATCATAAACTCATTATCATAATCATCAACAAATGAAGTGGCTTGAAAGGTCCTGTAACCATGCCAAAACTATTCATAAAAAAAATGTCAAGTGTCAGAATCAGTCAGAATTGTCATCACAACACTTTTTTGTTGTTTCGTGTTTCACGGCAGTGGACGGCCTTTAATATTATAATTAAGTAATAAAATTAATAATTTGTTTCATTAAAAGTTTTTTAAAGTCTAGTTTGAACTGTATACTAGTGATGTGCATTACAGTTTCTTTGTGAACGCGGTGAGTTATGAAGCAATTGTGTTTAGATAGTTGTAAATAGTTTGAATACATTCAATGTCATCAATAATTTGATGTATATATTCTTGTTATTAGTTCGCAGACGCGAGTAATTTTATCTCTCTTGAGCGTATGTGAATCCGCCCACGTTAATTTGATTAAAAATTGGGTATATGAATAACTTGTTGTGATCGAATGATACTACAAGTTGTTTTTAAATATTTATGAGCTTATCGTGGTGCTATTTAATTATGCTTTGTCTGTAAAAATGTGCTGTGTTTCGAAAATAGGGTAACACAAGACAAGTAAGTTCTAGAGCAGATTTTAACATGAATTTGAAATTAAAGTGATAAATGAACTGGTGTGTGAGGGTGGACAGGTAGAGATATGATCTCTCCTATATAGACAGCCTCCATAGCGTAGTGGTAGTGAACACGGCCGCTACGTAGAAGGCTCGGGTTTAATCCCTGTTCAATGCAAATATAAGTATGCATGAATATGGATATTTGCATTGGTCTGGTTGTACCTCAGAGAGCACGTTAAGTCACCTGTCCTGGTTGCCATATGAACATCCATGACGAATGTTAGTTAGTTGGAGCTTTTAAAAATCCAAGAACTGGTCTCACTGCAGTTCTTCAATATCGCCTTTGGGTTGTAGAGGTCAGGTGGCAGTAGCTTCACGGAAAATATTGAAGTTCAGCCAAATCCGCACTTAGACTAGTGAAATGGACCCCAGACTCCGAGTTGAAAAAGTTACGAATGCAGCTAGGAGGAAGAGGAAGTAAATATGATCTTTCTTTGTAGTAGAACCTTCGGTTGAGATAGCTCATAAATATCTGTTAGTTGCATTATAAATAGCAATGGTAGACTTTAGTATTTAGTAGTAGACTTAGACAGTGTAACCAACTTACGGACCAGGATCGCTATGTTTCCACTTGCAATGATCCCTGTACACAGTCATCAGCAACATGTGTGTGTCTTCCATTCATCTCTGGTTGCAGCCATCTCAATATTCACTCCCTTCTTAACCATGTCAGCTTTCACACAGTCCATCTACCTCATTGAAGGTCTGCCTCCCCCCGTTGTAGCCATTCTGGTATGCACTGTATGTCAAATTTCAAATTTTATAGTTATAAAAATTCAGTTTTTTACCCATTATTTAACTAAATAATTCACTTGAAATTTTCATCATTGTCACTGCATTAATCTATGTTGCATCAGAGGTTCTGATTACAGAGTACGGAGTTTGCTTTGATAATTAATTAGTCTGTCGTTGAGGCATAACTGTCTCCTTCTATTGCTTCCAGCTCTCCCTGTTCCAGCCTCTTGTGTGTAACAAGTTAATTTTTTTTTCGCGTTTGGATTTCTTCACATATATACAGTCAAGTTCCTTTTTACCTCACTACATGGAAACATTCTTTATTACTAATGAATGTGCTTTTTATTTGTTTTTGTCGTATTGACTCCGCATAATGTTTGCATTCATTTAGTTACAATATTGTACGCTTTTAATTGTAATTAGAGAGAGACACTATTTTTTATATTAAACAAACATTAACTGTTTAGATAACAAAAAAATATTTGTTAAAATATTTCTAAGTGGTACACAAAAATACAATTAAGTAATATATTATTTATTGCTTTATTTGTCCTAAAGACAGTAAATTTTTCACAATATGGAGTTCTTCAAGAAGGGCATCACAAGCTTTGAACTGGGTAGGCAGCATGATTGTGACACCCCTGTTGTTGCACAATGTTACATGTCCATAGATAGACCATAGTGTGTGTAACGTCCTTGTCGACCATCATTGCCACAAGTTGATGAGAGAGATGGTCAATTAATAGTCTTGCACATTACCAAGCTTCTTGTTACCTAATAGAACTAGTGGTAACAGATTAATTGCAAATATTAATCGTTTAAAAGTTTGGAGGTAGTATACAACAGTATTTCCGTCCAATTGAGCAGTCTGACTGCTGACGGAAGTACCTCCGCCCTACTGAATACCGCGGTCATAATAACCTCGTGTTGTGTTCCCGGCGGTGAGTAGGGTAGCCAGAGCTCACTGGAGAGTTTTTGTGCTGTCAGTGGGAAGACCTAAAGCTTGTCCTGCTTTATCTTTTACACTGATGGCACAGACACTCTCTGTTCTAACAGGCAGCGCGAGTGTGACACCCCTGGTGTTGCACACGTGCATAGGCCACGGTAACCACTTTCCATCTTGTGGGCCGTGTGCTTGTCTGCCACCTAAGTGGTATAAAAACAGTTTATTGTAATCCACTGCTAGACATAGGCCTCTCCCAATTTCCGAAATACTCGTACCCGATCCTCCACCTTCCGCATCCAGTCCATCTCAGCCACCTTTTTCAGGTCTTCAGTCCATCTGGCTGGAGGCGGAGTCATTTATAAGTTAACTCAATTATGATTCCTACCTGTTATTGTTCCTGTATAATTCCTCATTCCCCATTCCTCTTCCGGGTATGACAACTTTGAGGAAGGAAAAACTTGTGACCATGTGTTATTACACTCATGTGTTATTACACATGGTATATTTACCATTCATAATTTCATACAAACATATAGATACTAGTAATTGGTAAACATTGTCTGACCGCAAAGTTGTTAGTATGTCAGGTTGTGCGTGCCTGGGGGTTACGGGTGGAGCCGCCTGTCACCCCAGCAGGAGCAGGCCGCGGTGGCGCCTCCCCATACCGGGGACGAGTTGGGGACTTCGTTGTCCCCACACCCGAGGAGGGCCAGATCGAGAGAGATGGCTATGGGTCGGCCGGGGTGCGAGGGATATCGCTGCCAACCTCACCTTCGGCTTTGCACTACAGCGTGCGTTTTAGTCGGTTGGAGTCCGACATAAGACGCGGTTTATACAGAAGAGAGGGAGAGGACAATTTAAGTAACACAATATAAACCTTATGGACTGTACAATAACGTCGTTTTTGGCTTAGATGAGAATTGCGTCGTCATTTAGTGGCAGGACGTCGTCGCCTGGAGGCGCGAGCGCAGTACTCCTCTAAGACAAAAACGACGTTTTGTACACTATATAAGGTTTTTATTGTGCTACTTAAACTGTCATACGTCCGCGCCACGTCTCTTCAGTATAATAAATCACGCCTAAGCTCTACTACTGGCTCCGGCTGGTATCCGGCGATTTTCCGCACGTAAAATAAAAGTATTTCAGTAGGTATACACATAGGTTTAACCAGAACTTACTTCTACTACTGCTAGAAGACAGGGACACCTTTGACCGAACGGATGATCAGTTCTTCTCTGATGGCCAATTCACCCATTGCTCCCATATACCGACTGCCGTTGACAACCGCCGGGATCGACGGCTTAACGTGCTCTCCGAGACACAGAAACACCTAGATCAATGCAAATAGCGATTCAAACTTACAAATATTTGCAACTAGCTGTACGCATGCTCCGCCTTCGTGAATGTTGGTTATCGCGACCAAATATAGCCTATCTCCTTTCTCAAGGTCTAATCTATCTCTATACCACCAAGCGGCTCGATGATTTTTTCCTGGAAGGCAGACCTGAAACTGCCTGTCAGCTCACGTGTTTCATTCTTCCTACAGTCCCGGGGCTTTTAAGCGGGGCGTTTTTGTAGGAGGTAGGACACTGACTGTCCGACTGGGGAAGTACCTCCGCCCTACAGAATACCGCGGCCATAATAACCTCGTGTTGTGTTCCCGGCGGTGAGTAGGGTAGCCAGAGCTCACTGGAGAGTTTTTATGCTGTCGGTGGGAAGAAAGGCTTTTCCTGCTTTATCTTCTACACTGACGGCACAGAAACTCTCTGTTCTAACAGGTTCGGCTCCGCGAGTGTGACGCCCCTGGTGTTGCACATGTCCATAGGCTACTGTAACCATTTTCCATTAGGTAGGCCGTGTGCTTGTCTGCCACCTAAGTAGTATAAAAAAAAGAAAGAGTATCTGATGAGGCCGTCAAGCTTAGTGCCACCATTGTTAACATGGTACATGTATGTAATGGTAATAAAAAGGTAAGTCTCAGGAAAGGGGGTCACCCTTTCCTGAGACTTACCTTCAGCTTACCATCAGGCGAGGTGAAGTGAAATTGACGTGTCCTTAATAAACAACTAAATCAATCAGTGGTTTAGGGAGTTACTCTCGCATTTATAGTTTTATCTACTCTGATACTATAATACAAAGATTATAAAATTGAAATCAGAACTCTTAAAATCAAAAAATCCTAAAAAAAGTTTTATTACGATACAGGTCTTGTATGGACACCTATATCATAAAATAACTTTTTAATCATAACGATACACCTATACAACCTCCATCTGGACTGAACCTCTACTTTAAAAAAAAAAACGGCCATTTCGCAAGAAAAAAAAAAGAAACGCGCATGCGCAATCGATGTTTGCGGCCTTGTCTTGGCGTCAACTTTTTTTTTTACATTTATATTAAACAAAGTTTGGTTTTGTTTGTAAAATAAATTAGTTTATGTATTATAGTATGAGAGTAGATAAAGTAGTGTATGACACTGTACATAACTTGGTCTTATAACACTCGTGTGATAATATAAAAAAACTCGCCTACGGCTCGTTTTTTTAAAACACACTCGTGTTATAAGAACCCTTATTATGCAACAGTATCATAAACTACTATAATATGGATGAGCGGGAATAGAACCCGTGCTCCCTATGTGGCATTTAGTCTGTCGGCCTCGATGCGCTATGTAGAATACATATTTTTTATTATTATTTCACCAGATACACCACTGCATCATGGAAGACCCCGACACGGATACCCTGCGGAAACTAGCGCCGTGTTGGACCCTGGCCGGAGACGAGAGGCTCCTCACCATACTGCAGAACACTCATCAGGTATTGCTATCAATATAAACTGCCTTTAACATGGTAACTGTTACTTCGTTGGATGGGTTCGGTTCCTGTCGAAACTATCGACTACCCAAACACTATCTCTCGCCCTCTCTTTCTCTCCCCCCTCCCCCTCTGTTTTTTACCTTTCCCTCCCCCTCTCCCTCTCTCCTCTTCCTCTCTCCGCCCCCCGCTCTCTCCCTCCCCCTTCTCTCTCTCTTTCATTCCTAATGTTAAAGAATGCACACACGTTTATTTTACTGGTTTTTGAATCAATACACACAAATAATGATTTTATTTATTTAATTCACAATATAACCCTGGCTTCACGTCACTGGAGCTAACGGTGAAGTGGGTATATCGGATTCGAACCTACTAAAACCGCAAGCCGTGTTGGGTTTCAATTACCGGGGTGTAGGGTTACCCATAAGGTATTTCAGTCGCACCTCGGCTGACTGGGCCATCTAGTATTTAAGGTAGCCCCATCCAACCTCGGAAAGGGGGGGGGGGGGGGGGCGGGTCGCGTCCTTACTTAGGCCTTTTTGTACTTGGTTTACAAGCACCTGACACCCCCAGGTGTCCGGAGAACCAACCCACTCCTTGCCTGCTCTCCACTATGCGCTCTGCTAGCCATAGGGACCAGTGCCGACGGGTGTAATTTTTCTAGCTATTTGCCTAGCCGTTTACGTAAACGGCTAGGCAAATAGCTTGGATCGATGCCGTTTAATTACTTGCCTAGCCATTTAATTAAACAGTTAGAAAAATGATTTATTTCTACATGGTTATAAAAAAAATAACCACGAAGTCTTCTAACCTAACCTAACCAAGTCGAATTGCGCATCTATCACAATAAACCTATCACTAATTTTCTGTGATTACCCCCTCAGGGATTTACAGGTGTAAGTATATGTATGTATGTATGTGATTTTCTATCTTATTTCGCGGTAGTGCCCCATCTTACGAATGGCCTAAGCATTAGCCAGCCAGGTTATTAAATGATGTAATGGCAGTTAATTTAACGGCTGATTAAGCTAGTTGGCGGCGACATAATTATGTAATTTCATTGTTATTTTAAGTCAATATTTCTAATTATGTTTTGTGTCTTAGTGTTTTGAATGCTTTTGTTTGTTCTTTTATTAATTTAGATATTGTTCATACACAATGTAAAAATTGGTCATGATTAAATACTGAATAATGAAAGTGGATTGTTCAAGCGCGTTTAAAACACTGGATATGTATATGAACACAATCTAGTCCAGCTCTGTACTGGATTGATTCGCTGGATTACTGAACTAGTGGAATAATGTGAACCGGATATTACAGACGGACGGACAGACAGACAGATACATCGCATTTGTAATATTAATATCAAACAGTATGGATGTTCTATAGTCACATCTGATTGTGTCATTTGCAGTCAATGTTTAAGTAAGTAGTGTAGTTCTAACACATCGTTTGTGATTGTTTTCACAACATACAACAACAAAACGATATTGTTGTAAACAAAGCCGTTACACTATCTGTCATACACACGCATCATCTAACCACATCTTACTAATATTATAAATGCGAAAGTTTGTGAGTATGAATGGATGTATGTGTTTATGTTTGTTACTCTTTCACGTAAAAACTACTGAATGGATTTTAATGAAACTTTACAATAATATAGCTTATACATCAGAACAACACATAGGCTATATAATATTATCACGCTACTACTCAAGAGCGGAGCAGTGATCATTAATGTCAACAAGTCCGATATCCACGCGGGCGCAGCCGTGGGCAACAGCTGGTCATACATAATAATCAAATAAATCATACTACTTTTGTCTGTCGTCAGTTTGTAGGATTCTGTACCGCAAAAGGAAGAAATAGATCCCTTATAGGATCCCGTCTGTCCGCCTGGCTTGCTGTCCGTCTGTCTGTCAAGACTTTTTCTCAGGCATTTATTTAGGTATCAAGTTATATATACATACTCAGATCTGTAACGTATTTAAACTGTGCAATAAACAAAGTTCTAAATGAACACAATCAAAATATATGGCGGTTTATGCGTCATAAGATTGTCCATGATTTCAATTTTGTACTACCCTCGGTGCGCGAGTCCGACTCGCATTTGACCAAGTTTTTCGACTACGTACCTTCACGAACTCCTAGTTTGGACCTTATCACAAAAACACCCGTACGACACCTTTTATAGATGTGGTTTTAAGGGTATGTAGCCGTTTGTTCCGGGTAATCTCCGAATCTTTGTAGGAGGTAGGACACGACGGTATTTCTGTTCAATTAAGCAGTCCGACTGGGGAAGTACTCCGGCCCTACAGAATACCGCGTTCATAATAACCTTGGGTCGTGTTCCCGAAGGTGACGCCCCTGGTGTTGCACATGTCCATAGGCCACGGTAACCAGTTACCATCAGGTGGGCAGTGTGTTTGTCTGCCACCCAAAGAAAAAAAATGAATGGATTCAAGCATGGTTCGGTAACCATGCTTGAATCCATTTAATTTTTTCTTTATATAGGTCTTTAGGGCGACAGTGGAGAAACAATTATTTTAGATTTATTATTATTATTCCTCTTTATTCGTTTAAAAAAACTTACAAATTATATTTTAAATACATATAAAAACAAACCATATATTTGAAAATATAAAAAGTAGTGCTCCACCGGTATCGGATACAGGGACCAAGCTACCGGTGGTTAGGGCTCCAGAGAAAGGAACCTCCTGAAAATGCGCGCCGTATCTAGGAGCACTGCCTTCTGCATCTGGCCCTTGATCCAACCGTCCAACTCGAGCCTCTTCAGGTGTTGGTCGGGGCTTTTTGTTATCAGTCCGTTGACTGACACGACTATCGGTACAATGATTGCTGAGTCAATATTCCACATGTCGACAACCTCGTGGGCCAAGTCCCAGTATTTGATCTGTTTCCCTTTCTCAGCTTTCACGAGATTCTCGTCATGAGGAATGGTGACATCGACAGTCAATGCTCGGTGTTGGGGTCGGTCTATCACCACAATGTTACGCTTGTTGGCTACAACAGTCCTATCAGTGATGATAGATCGATCCCAGTACATTGTGATATGACTATTTTCTAGAACTGGCTCAGGATCATACCTATAGTAAGGCACTTCAACTTCCACAAGGTTGTATTTCAGAGCAAGTCGCTGATGGATTATCCTGACTACTTGATTATGTCTGTGCAAGTATTCGCTGTTAGCAAGACGGGAACAACCGAAAGTTATATGCCTGAGGCATTCACCAGGTTGGTGACACGCTCGACAGATGTCAATTGTGCCATCCCTCATGATATACTTCCGGTAGTTATTCGTCTTGATAACTTCGTCAGCAATTGCACAGACAAAACCTTCGGTTTCCCCAAAAAGGTCACCGAAACGTAGCCAGGATACAGATGCCAATGGGTCTACTTCGGGCCTGTGGAGGGCCCGATAGAACCTGCCGTGTAGCTCCTTACTCTGCCATACCTCCCTGCGGCTATCAGTGCCTATAACTATAGGTCTACGCCAGTTCCCCTTAGCCAAACCGAGCGGGGTGAGCCCGACATCCACGTTGACTACATCACGATGCATATACACGTTCGACTTAAGAAAATAATCTCTGAGATTGCGCACCTCACGATTATGGAGGGTCTTAGCATTTAAAAATCCTCGACCCCCACATTTCCGCGGGACGTACAATCTCATGACTGAAGATCGTGGATGATGCATTTGAAATGCAGTCAACTGAGTCCGGACCCTCCTATCAATGGTATCTAGTTCAGTCTGAGTCCACTTGAGTATGCCAAGGAGTACATCAAGAGTGACATGACGCAACTATTACAAGCACGCACCTTGGTACCACCTGATAAGTACCTTTTTCAGGCGGGCAAAGAAATAATAATTATTATTATTTCAATTTGGGAATGCCGGACGGACGGTCCATACGCGGCTTCTACGGGCCATTTCATCCATTTCCCCGACTAAATTTTAGATTACTCCGATTCAATATTTTCCCTGTGGTATCTCTTGTGGTCAGTGCATTCTTTATTTTTGTTTACAAGAAGAATGCTGTCCTTTTTCGGCATCGGCTGTTAGACCTCTACACCACGAGGAACGCATGCACCGGAGTCTTGTCCGCCGATCAGCAAGTACACCAGCTTGCAAGCAACTGTGTACTGGAGCATCAATATTATTGATTACCCGTGCAATGCAGTAGCGCTGCTACCGACCTTGAAAGAGATTGTCATTGGTCTATCTTCAGACGTCATCCAGTTCGGCCAATGACAAGCTCTATTAAGGCTGTCGCGCTGAATGCTTCGAGAATTACACAGCACGTGATATGTCGACAAATGATATCATTCCCATACATTTTAGAATTCACAACTGACGTTATATCAAAAAGAATGTCACTTTGTCCCTTACAAATAGCTACCGTCCCTTCGTGTGTTTGTTTGTAAACAAGTGCTATTATCTATTGTGTATTGTCACAGAGGCTGGTGACCAAGTGCCAGGCAACGAACTCACAGTTGGAGCGGATGGCTACTGCTCTGGATGACGCCAGTATCAGTCTTCAGAACGTGAATAATCAGTGAGTTATAATTATTACATCTTGTTTATGTTGTGTTCTTTTTTACCAAACTGCGCCAGAATGAGGGTTATGTTTTTCGAGAGTATGTAGGTATGTATGTATAATTGTTTGGCACGCTCTGCGGCCTGAACGGCTCCATGGATTTTAGCTTGAGAGGTGTCGTTAGATTCGTATTTATTGTGAGAGAATAATAAAAAAAAAACAAAATGGCGGAATTTTGGCGCCAAATTCAAATGATTTAATACAAATAAATATGATTTGATTTGATTTGATAAATTTATCGAGTGGGGTATAAAAAAGATACTGAAACCCGATTGAAATTAATGGGTGCCGCCTGCTATAAAGCACAATTGTTTCGATCTTTTCAGCATCAGTCGGGTTTTTATTAATGTAATGAAATCCCCACGGATATCCCTCCCGCCGGAGCCAGCAGGGTAGTTATTGTGGACTTGAACCGACGAAAACCGCACTCCCTCTTCGGTCTTCAGGATGCCGGGAAATGAGATTGCCCAATATCTCTCGCAACCTTGGTTCGGCCATCTTTAATTTCGAGATGTAGATGTTTCTACGGGTGTGTGAATCACGTGCCCCCGTCTTACCCCCGTGCTTCCCTACACCTGCAGCTTCCCTGCATGTGAAGATGTTTGGATGTTGGATGGTACAAATTACTGGTGGTAGAAATTTAATGGCACAAAATGTCACAAATTTCGGCCGGGTGCGCGATTCCGAAAAACCCTCCATAGTAATCCAAACTCGGTTGGATTGCGTTCAGGGGTCAGCAAGTGCATAGCCGGGCAGGGGGGGGGGGGTGTAGTCGCAGCACTAGTGGGACCGGTGGGTGTCACGCGGTGCGCAGACGACAATCCTCTTTTGATGAGGCCGTCAAGCTGAGTGCCACCATTGTTAACATGGCACGCGTATGTAATAGTGACCCTCTTTTCTGAGACTTCGCCTTCATATTACCATCAGGCGAGGTGAACTCAAATTGACGTATCCTATAACATTTATGTATTATTCAATCGCGCTAACGGCTGAACAGATCTGATTGGAATTTGATACAAGGATAGATTACAGTCTATCATAACACATTGGTTACTTTATCCCGGGAAAAGTTTCCCATGGGTGGCAGCAACCGGATCAACCCCGGGCAAAAGCTAGTAAAGGAGGTAGGACACAACGGTATTGCTGTCCAATTGAGCAGTCCGACTGTGGAAGTCTCCCGTCCTACAGAATACCGCGGCCATAATAACCTCGTGTTGTGTTCCCGGCGGTGAGTAGGTTAGTCAGAGCTCACTGGAGAGTTTTTGTGCTGTCAGTGGGAAGACCAAAGGCTTGTCCTGTTCTATCTTCTACACTGACGGCATAGAAACTTTCTGTTCTAACAAGGTCGGCAGCGCGAGTGTGTCGCCCCTAGTGTTGCACACGTCCATAGGCCACGGTAACTACTTTCCATCAGGTGGGCCGTGCTAGTCTGCCACCTAAGTGATATTAAAAAAAAAAACATTAGTAATATTGAAATATTTTTTTGATGAATTTTAATATTCCAAAAAATATTGATAGTGTATAATGTTGAATCACTTTTTGGTGGTAATATATATGTATGTACACAGACAGGAAGTTCTCAATTTGAATCGCTAAATTACTTGTTACATGCGCGTACGTAACTTCCGTTCCTCCGCGTTAAATACATTGTGTCAGATTCTTCTGGCTTCGTTATCGCCAATAGCTTGTGGTGGTCAAATGGCAGTCGCTTCACGGATAATATCGAATTTCAGCCGCGTCATAGTAAAGACTGGAAAGCCGACTTTGGACCCGCTCTCGCCATTGGTTGATGACCTTTTATTACTTTTATTTTTTGGTTTATCCATAAAGTGCACAATATTCTAATATTTGTTCAAGAAGTTTGCCGGCACCTAAATTAGTTTTTTTTACTTGCGTTAATCCCGGTCGCATCAAAGCTTTAACTTCGGAGTCCCAGTACCGTATTTTTGGTGTAGTCCACTTAGAGCACCCAGCCGAATAGCACCTAGCCTTGTCCATGAACAGCACCTATCAAAATTTTTGGCAGGTGTTATTCGCGGATACTAATTTATTTTTACAATGTTGTTCACGAAGAGCACCTATGACGCAGCGAGCTAGTGCTGGGATTTTCAGTCTTAACTTCGTGTTTGTGACGTGTGGTGGAGTATAAATACAAGTTTTGCCACTGCCACCCTATCATCCGAGGGTGTCGAAAGAGGCGACAAATCGGTAGGATACACAGTGAAAAGGAAATCTTGAAATATAACCCTTTGCCAACCCGTCTGGCCAGCGTGTCAACAGACAGTAGGCCAAAACCCTCAATAATGGAAAGACGCCATAAAAAAAGGCCCCCAGTTCACGGTGGTCCTGAAGGCGGAGGACCGTACGGAATTGAAATGAAAAATTGTATCAACCTGGTGCATCAAAATATTCAAGGTGTGATAGGAAAAGAGTTAGAATTGGAGTTGTTTATGAATTGTAGCAATATTGATATAATATGTTTAAATGAGCACTGGCTAACTAACCATCAATTCATTTTCAGCTTCAATAATCATCAGGTTGCAAGCTCGTTCAACAGGAAAACCTATAAACGTGGTGGCTCCTTAATATTAGTGAATAAATTGTTAAAATTTAAAGAAAGATGTGATGTTGTGAGCCTTACTGTTGAGCGAGTTCTAGAGATCTCTTGTGTTGAATTGGAGCGATTCATTGTACTGAATCTTTACAAACCGCCATGCGCATCTATTAATGCTTTTTTAGACATAGCTGAGGCTGCCTTAAATAAAGTATGTAATAACCATAAAACAGTTGTTGTTTGTGGAGATTTTAACATAAATATATTGGACAAAAATTCTGATAGTTATAACTTTCTGAATTTATTTAAATCATTTAATTTAATTAATATTTTTATGGAACCAACCAGAATAACGAGCACTAGTGCAAGGTGCATTGATAACATATTTAGTAATGTAAAACCTATACATAAATCAATTATCAATAAGGTTAAATCTGATCACACAGGGCAGTTGGTTTCCTTTCCGAGTACCCAAAGTATTGTAAGAAAACAAATAAGTATTATACCATTCAGCGAAAGCCGTATAGAAAAATTTAAATGTAATATTGCAAAAAGAATCCAATTGTTGCCCTGTCACGGAAATGCGGATCACATGTACAACTCATTATTCAACCTGATTAATGGTGAGTTTAGTTCAGTTTTTACTCCTAGACACTGTTCTATAAGTGAAAAGCTAACTTTTAGTGATTGGGCAACTCCTGGAATTTTCAAAAGCCGTAATAAATTATATGAACTCTATGAAGAGAAATCTTACAATCACAGTCCCAAATTTCAAGAGTTTGTAAAAAAATATTCAAGAATATTTAGACAAGCCTGTCTCGGAGCAAAATCAATGTATTTAAAAAATAAAATAAAATGTTCAAATAATGTTATTAAGACAACTTGGAATGTCATAAATAGTGAGACCGGTAGAACGAAAGTACGTAGTCAGGATTTTCACCTAAAAATAAATAATATTGATATTAAAGAAGACTTTGAGGTTGCAACTGAATTTGAAAAATTTTTTTCCAACATTCCAATTGTCGTTACAAGAAACCTTTCGTCTTGTTCTAAAACTGCCGAGCAGCTTCTTAAGCACGGCGTGAATGAGTGCGGCACAGAGTTTGAATTTTCAGCTGTTAGCCCTAGAGATGTTTCAAATGCCTTTAAATCAATTAATATGAAGAACACAAAAGATTTATGGGGTTTATCTGTTAAAACTATTTCACATATTATTACTGTAATAGCTCCATACCTGGCAGCTGTATTCAATTGCTGTGTCGCATCTGGTGTGTTTCCTGACTTGATGAAACATAGTAAGATAATTCCATTATTTAAAACTGGTGATACTGGAGACCCCTCTAACTTTCGGCCTGTTTCCGTTCTACCTACTCTAAGTAAGATCTTTGAAAAGCTTATGCTTGGCCAGTTGCTTAGTCACTTTAATGTACATAATTTACTTCACAGGAAACAGTTTGGATTCACGAGGGGTTGTTCAACCATAGATGCAGGGGTTAATTTACTAAAAAGTATTTTTGAGGCTTGGGAGGATTCGCAGGATGCTTTGGGTGTTTTCTGCGACTTATCTAAGGCATTCGATTGTGTTCACCATGAGACTCTTGTCAGAAAACTACACCACTATGGTATCAGAAACAGGGCTCTCGATCTTCTGACTTCTTACTTGTGTAATAGGGTTCAGAGGGTCGAAGTAAAAGGTAAACGATCTGCAGGAAGCCCAGTTGTAATGGGCGTTCCGCAGGGGTCAATCCTTGGTCCATTTCTGTTTTTAATATACATAAATGACTTACCTTACTATGTAGGGGATAAGCATGAGATTGTATTGTTCGCAGATGATACTTCCTTGACGTTTAAAATTAATAGACAATTACACAATTATGACAAAGTTAACAGTGCACTCTCAAAGGTTGTTCATTGGTTTAATGTTAATAATCTTCTTTTGAATGATAAAAAAACTAAAGTAATCAAATTCTCGACACCTAATGTAAGGCAGGTAGCTACCAATGTACAACTTAATGGATCTGGGTTGGACCCTGTGGGGACTGCTGTATTTTTGGGTATCACTATTGACTCAAAACTGCAGTGGGGACCGCAGATTGAAAAATTATCAGGCAAATTAAGTTCTGCAGCATATGCAGTAAAAACAATTAGACGGCTTACTGATATTGAGACAGCTAGAATAGTTTATTTTAGTTATTTCCATAGTGTTATGTCATATGGAATTCTTCTCTGGGGTAATTCTGCGGACATTAATACCATCTTTGTATTGCAAAAGAGAGCTGTAAGAGCAATATACCAACTTGGTCCTAGAATGTCTCTAAGAGAAAAGTTCAAAGAAATAAACATTCTTACGGTTATTTCGCAATTTATTTATGAAAATTTACTTTATGTGCATAAAAATATAGACTCCTTTACTAAAAAGAGTGATATACATGGTATAAATACTAGACATAAAGGTAATCTTGTGTTACATACTACTCGTCTCCAAAAAATAAGCAACTCTTTTATGGGGCAATGTATTAGATTCTACAATAAACTTCCCAATGAAATTAGAACATTGTCCATAAATAAATTTAAAACAACAATTAAGGCCAAATTGTGTAGCAGAGCATATTATAATATTTCAGACTATTTGAATGATAAAAATGCTTGGGATTAAGTAGCTCTAAGTCAACACAAGAAAATGATTGTACATACATGACGACGTTTTTTTAAAAAAGGATTCCTACTGAGTTTTTTGGCAGTGTTTCTCAGTAGTTGCCATGTCACGCACTGCACGGTAGGGGAAAAAAATAATGACGATTCCAAACAAATTTATTATTTTTATGGAATAAATGATTTTTTGATTTTGATTTTGATTTTGAATGGCGCACATTGGGACAGGCTGTGTCCAGCAGTGGAGTGCAGTGGGCTTATTCATTGAACTTCGTGTTTGGCTGAACTTTAATTTTTTCCCTGAAGCGACTCCCTTCTGACTTGTACAACGCATTCGCCATATTGAAGCATTGTAGTTAGACCAGTGTTGTTGGACTGTTTAGAGCTCCATCTACCCGTAACGACCGCCATAGACGTTCGTATGACAACCGGGACCGATGGCTTAACGTGCTCTCCGAGGCATACACATATTCATATAAATATTTACACTGAGCGGGAATCGAACCCGCGCTTCTTCTATAGCAGTCGCATTCACTACCGCGACGCCACAGAGGCTGTCACTTAAATATATTAGTGTTTCACAGAATTTCTCAGTTGCATCTAGTATATCTACATAAGTAGGTCGGAGAAATCAGTGTACGGTCTGGGCATATATTACATGGTCGCTAATTTTGTCCGTATGTATTTAAAAAATATTATTCTTTTAAATTTCACTGCTTAAACATTCAACAGTTATGTAATCCGTTAGGTAATTACACTTCTATGTACTAATAGATTGTACAGAACAAAATTTGGATATCCTGTCCGTGTCGTTACGGAGAAAGAATACAAGTATCACTACCCCATCTCATCCGAAGGGTGACGTAAGAGGCGACTGACGGAAACATACGCAGACGATATCACTGCGAGAGAAGGAACACTCGAAATAAAGCCCTGTACCAACCCGCCTGGCCAGCGTGGAGACAGTAGGGCAGAGTCTTTCAACTTGGGAGAGGCCTATGTCCAACGATGGACCGTAATGGCTTATTGAATGGACGAAACATACCTAAGAGGATTGCCTAGGAGGTAGGACACGACGGTATTTCCGTCCAATTGAGCAGTCCGACTGGGGAAGTACCACCTCACTACAGAATACCGCGGCCATAATAACCTCATATTAAATTCCCGATGTTGAGTAAGGTAGCCAGAGCTCACTGGAGAGTTTTTGTGATGTCAGTGGGAAGACCAAAGGCTATTCCTGCTTTGTCTTCTACACTAACGGCTCAGAAACTTTTTGTGTTTATAGTGTCGGCAGCACGAGTGTGAATCCGCTGCTGTTGCATGCACACGTCCATAGGCCACGGTAACCGCTTTCCATCAGGCGGGCCGTGTGCTCGTCTGCCACATCAATTGTATAAAAAAGGCAGGCGGCCAATCGCCATGCTTCGTTTTCTCGATAAGTTTGCGTAACGAAGTCGATTATTATTCATGTTCGGGGGACAGATCTGTGTAAGTCTCGTCCGTCAACCAACTGGTGTACTGACTTGCATAAGAGGAATCCTTAGAGGAAGGTCTTAGAGAAACCGGCTATGCTCTTACTGAACGGCGCTGTTCAATTAGCGACCTGAATGGTGTTCAGCCATTTGATTAAACGTCTAGACAAATAGCTTGGATCGATGACATTTAATTACTTGCCTAGTCATTGAATCAAACAGCTAGAATAATGACTTATTTCTGTATGCTTATAAAAAATATAACCACGAAGGTTAATGCGATTAGACCTTCTAACCTAACCTATCCAAGTCGGTTGGCGTAACTTTCTCAATAAACCTAACACTAATTTTCTGTGAATAACCCTTTTGCGTACCCCCTCGGGGATTTACAGGTGAAAGTATATGTATGTATTTAATTTTCTATCTCATTTCGGGGTAGTGCTCCATCTTACGATTGGCCTAAACATTAACCAGCCAGGTTAATAAATGTTGTAATAAACGAGACGGCTGAATATCATTCAGGCCGTTAATTCAATAGCGCCGTTTAGTAATAGCCTAGTCAGCTAATTAAACGGCTGATTAAGCTAGTTGGCGGCGACATATACGTTTCTATAACACGATATCATTATCCCGCAGGTTTATGGCGCTGAGCAGTAGTCAGTTCATAGAAAGGCGAGTGTATGACGACGATGTGGATGTAGCTGCCGAGGTCCCTTCGACGAAGGTATGTCACACATCACGCTTCTTCTCCTTCTTGGGTGGGCAGTAAGAACGGATCTCTAAGTGGCGTAGAGTGAACATTTTCAGAAGGGAAGTTATTGAAAACATTTTTTTTTTAAGAATATTAGCTACCGAAATTGTCGAAATTACTAATATTCCCTCTAAACCCTCTAACTAAGCTAAATTGCTTGTGCTAGGAGTGGGTTTACATCGGTAGTGTAATGGCCAGGGTTCGAACCCGGGACCTCTCGATCGCCTTCTTCTCCTTCTTGGGTGGGCAGTAAGAACGGATCTCTAAATGGCGTAGAGTGAAAATTTTCAGAAGGGAAGTTATAGAAAACATTTTTTTTTTAAGAATATTAGCTACCGAAATTATTGAAATTACTAATATTCTCTCTAAACCCTCTAACTAAGCTAAATTGCTTGTGCTAGGAGTTGGTTCACATCGGTAGTGTAATGGCCAGGGTTCGAACCCGGGACCTCTTGATCGCAAGGCCTACTCCTTAACCACTAAGCTAGCTACGCTTACCTTGATCTTGTTTGTAACGCACCACGTGATCCATTGGTGTGTACCTATCTAACGATGTTTTTGCCTTTGACATCTTCACTATACACGAAATACTGATAAGCATCAATGTATGTAAAATATGGCCATCTCTGTGAAGGGAAGCCGGCGGGAATCGGGTTATAGGTCACCAGTCACCCTCTATTTGATTTTTTATTACTGCATTTATATTTGAAGAATTAGTTGGTAGTTATAATAGCTGTATTTGGACCCTGTGGCCTCATGATTACAACCCGGATACCTTAACAAATAGGCGACAGCTTTTCAATATTCCAATATCTTCCATTTGGATCTATTTAGGAAGTCATTATGAAGATGATGATGATGATTAAGGATGCGGAAGGCGGAGTATCGTCAAAAATTGCGCATATTGGGAGAGGCCTATATCTAGCAGTACTAATTAATTGATGATAATACGAAGTTAATAATACCAATATTCTATACCAGGAATCACCCAAGCTATCACCACCGGATGAGCTGTCCATGCTGAAGCGCAGTATCGCGGTGATAGAGAGCACGCACGAAGTGATCACTATACTACACGACAGTGATACCGAGTCTGATACCGACGATGACTTGCCTAACAGGTGAGTGTACGCCTGCCACGTCATTTTTATATTTCAGAAATCACCCAATCTATCGCCACCGGACGAGCAGTCGATGCTAAAGCACAGTATCGCGGTGATCACACGAGTTGATCACCTTACTATACTGCAGTGACACCGAGACTGATACCGATTATGACTTGCCTAGCAGGTGAGTGGACACCTGCAAGGTCATTCTTATATTCGAGGCATCACCCAAGCTATCACCACCGGAGAAGCTGTCGTTGCTGAAGCGCAGTATCGCGGGATAGAGAGCACGCACGAAGTGATCACTATACTACACGACAGTGATACCGAGTCTGATACCGATGATGACTTGCCTAACAGGTGAGTGTACGCCTGCCACGTCATTTTTATATTTCAGAAATCACCCAATCTATCACCACCGGACGAGCAGTCGATGCTAAAGCACAGTATCGCGGTGATCACACGAATTGATCACCTTACTATACTGCAGTGACACCGAGACTGATACCGATTATGACTTGCCTAGCAGGTGAGTGGACACCTGCAAGGTCATTCTTATATTCGAGGCATCACCCAAGCTATCACCACCGGAGAAGCTGTCGTTGCTGAAGCGCAGTATCGCGGGATAGAGAGCACGCACGAAGTGATCACTATACTACACGACAGTGATACCGAGTCTGATACCGATGATGACTTGCCTAACAGGTGAGTGGACGCCTGCCCTGTCATTTTTATATTTCAGAAATCACCCAATCTATCACCACCGGACGAGCAGTCGATGCTAAAGCACAGTATCGCGGTGATCACACGAATTGATCACCTTACTATACTGCAGTGACACCGAGACTGATACCGATTATGACTTGCCTAGCAGGTGAGTGGACACCTGCAAGGTCATTCTTATATTCGAGGCATCACCCAAGCTATCACCACCGGAGAAGCTGTCGTTGCTGAAGCGCAGTATCGCGGGATAGAGAGCACGCACGAAGTGATCACTATACTACACGACAGTGATACCGAGTCTGATACCGATGATGACTTGCCTAACAGGTGAGTGTACGCCTGCCACGTCATTTTTATATTTCAGAAATCACCCAATCTATCACCACCGGACGAGCAGTCGATGCTAAAGCACAGTATCGCGGTGATCACACGAGTTGATCACCTTACTATACTGCAGTGACACCGAGACTGATACCGATTATGACTTGCCTAGCAGGTGAGTGGACACCTGCAAGGTCATTCTTATATTCGAGGCATCACCTAAGCTATCACCACCGGAGAAGCTGTCGTTGCTGAAGCGCAGTATCGCGGGATAGAGAGCACGCACGAAGTGATCACTATACTACACGACAGTGATACCGAGTCTGATACCGATGATGACTTGCCTAACAGGTCTGGTCTGGGCATCTTTTTATTTTTCCTAATTTCGCCAGCGAGGGTAATGTTTTACGCGCGTATGGTATGTCTGTCGTTTTCTTTGCTCCCCTCTACAGGCGTAACAGTTGGATGGGTTACGATGAATGGAGTTTCAAATTAAAGGTATTAATCTCCCAAGTGACATAAGGTTTTTTTTTTATATAGTACACGTCAATTTGACTTCACCTCTCCTGATGGTAAGCCGAAGGCAAAGTCTGACCATTACATACACGTACCATATTAACCATGGTGGCATTCAGCTTGACGGCCTCATCAGATGCTTTTTCACGCCCCGCTTAAAGGCCCCGGTACTGTAGGAAGAAGGAAACACGTGAAGGAGTTCCAGGTCTTAATGGTGCGACAAAAAGGAAGGAGTCACCGATCCGCTTGGTTCTTGAAGGAAATGTCAACAAAAACTATTCGGTGGATTTTCGGTGAATGATTTAATTTAGAATTTTGTTTCTCCCCAGGTTGGTGATGAAGCCCAAAGATGTGTACGCAGATCGTCCGCTCCCCTACATCATAGGTTCAGAGCCTTGGAAGAGCAAATGGCACGCAGGTACGGTATCTTGTATTATATATACATATCCATACTAATATTATAAATGCGAAAGTAACTCTGTCTGTCCGTCTGTCTGTCTGTCTGTATGTTACGCTTTCACGCCTAAACCGCTGAACCGATCTTGATGAAATTTGGAACAGAGGTATATTAGAGCTTGAAAACGGACATAGGCTACCTTTTATCACGAGAAAGGGGGTTAAAGGGGGGGGGGGGGGGGAATAGGGTATGAAAGTTTTTATGAAAGTTTGTCATTTCTGAAGATATCTTAATGAAAAGTTGGTACAGAGGTAGATTAGAGCTTAGGAACGGACATAGGCTACCTTTTATCGCGAAAAGGGGGGTGGAAGGGGGGGGACTAGGGCCTTGGGAGGAAAGTTTGTCATTATTGAAGATTTCGTGATGACATTTGGTACAGCGATAGTTTAGAGCTTGGAAACGGAAGTAGGCTACCTTTTATCGCGAAAAGGGGGGTAGAAGGGGGGCGGACTAGGGCCTTGGTATGAAAGTTTGTCACATTTGAAGATTTCTTGATGAAATTTGGTACAGAGATAGTTTAGAGCTTGGGAATGAACATAAGCTACCTTCTATCGCGAAAAGGGGGGAAGAAGGGGGGGAGGGACCAGGGCCTTGGGATAGAAGTTTATCGTTTTGGAAGATTTCCTGATGAAATTTGGTACAGAGATAGTTTAGAGCTTGAGAACGGACATAGACTACCTTTTATCACAAAAAGGGGGGTAGTAGGGGGGGACCAGGGCCTTGGGATAAAAGTTTATCTTTTTAGAAGATTGCATATACATAGGCTACCTATTGACGCAAAAATGGAGGCATAGGGGGGGGGGGGTAATAAGGGATTAAAGTTTAACAGTTTTGAAGATGATGAAATTTTGGTACAGGGATTAATTAGAGCTTGGTAACGGACATATGCTACCTTTGATCGCGAATAATGTGGTAAAAGGGGGGGGGATAAGGACTAGATAGTAAATATGAAATAAGAATTTCTTTTAAGGTGTCCTCATGAAATATAGTACATAGGTGGATTAGAGCTTCGGAACGGATATAGTCGAGTAGCAAACCAAATATAGAAGCGAGTGGAGAGGCGAGTAGAGATTGTTATAGGGACGAGTGAATAGGCGTGTAAAGATTGGAAGTCGAGTAGAGTCGACTACAGGGGCGAGTAGATATGCGACTAGAGAGCCAGTGGAGAGGCGAGTATAGAATCAAATAGAATGCTGTAAAGGCGAATAGGGAGGCGAGTGGAAAGATGAATGTAGTAGCGAGTAGAGATCGAATAGAGATTTGAGTAGAGGTGCGAGTAGATAGGCAAGTGTGGAGAGTCAAGTAGACAGGTGAAAAGAAAATCGTATGGATGGGCAAGTAGAGAGGCCAATGGAAAGGCGAGTATAGAGAAAAGTACAAAGTCGAGTAGAGAGGGGAACAGAGAAGTCAGTACAGGGTCAAGTATAAATTCAAATACAGAGGCGAGTAGAAAGTCGAGTGGAGAGTCGAAATAGAGGCGAGTAGAAAGTCGAGAATAGAGGTGAGTACATAGTCGAGGACAAAGTTGAGTAGAGAGGCGAATTTAAAGCTCAATAGCGTCGGATCAACACTAAGCGATAACCGACATCCACGCGGGCGGAGCCGCGGGCAACAGCTAGTTATGTAATAAATCCTAGACGGGGTATGCAGAGAAGTATTAACACCCCTATTTTGCCGTCTATGATTTTCGATTCCACGTAATTGGGCCATGTCTATCGCCGCCAAGCGGATTGTATATCAGATGGTCATTTAAAAATCCTATATTCTATATAGACCAATAAAATGGCACTTACAAAACGTTAAAAATAATAAAAACTAGGAAATTTATTTTATTGAACATTAAAAACTGTTATACTAAACTAGTGTTGCCCGCGGCTCCGCCCTCGTGAATGTCGGTTATCGTTATAAATTGCAGCCTATGTGTTATTCTGATGTATAAGCTATATTATTGTAAAGTTTCATTAGAATCCATTCAGTAGTTTTTACGTGAAAGAGTAACAAACACCCATTCATTCAATATGAGTGGTAAACGGGTGGCAACTTTTTAGTCAATTCCTGCCCTATGAGACATGAACTTTCGAACGCTTAATCGGTACTGTTAAGACTAGCTTGTAATAACATCGTTAAAAATACCATGAATATGCCATATTGTGCTATTTCCAACTGTAGAATGAAAATGGAGAACAAAATATGAAAAATAAAGGTATTTCTTATCTCTCGTGAGTATTTATTTACAGTGAAAATGTCGTCACGCGCGACATGCAGGCGAACACTGCGTATGGCCGCTCTATCCTTATATATTCCTGTGCTGGAACCTAAAGGACTGGTTCCTTCTTACAGCCTCTGTGGCGTGGTGATAGTGAACACGGCCGCTATGCAGGAGGCGCGGGTTCAATCCCCGCTCAGTGCATATATTTGTAGGCATGAATATGTATATTTGCATTGGTCTGGGTGTTTCTATGTATAATATGTATGTGTCTACAAAAAAAAAGTTTCTAAGTATGTTCATCCGCATTCTAGATTCCATAACACAAGCTAGTTAAGATATGCTTACCGTGGGTCTAGATAGCGTGGTGTATAATGTTGCTGTATATTTAACAATATTTAACAAATAAAAAGCTTTGTTCCAATATTAATCGGTTTCATTTTAATACTAATTTTCCATTTCCCTATCTTCCAAGGTCTGCTGCCTTCTGAGAGCGACTCTGACAGCTCCACGTCGAAGGTAGGCCACGAATCGGACCAGTACTCGCAGTCGGAGACCGAAGACTTTGACCTGGGGTCCCAGGAACAGGGTATACCTGCGGTACAGCGTGCTAGGAAAGTGAGTAATCGTTATTAATAATTTATTACATACACACAGTACAGAGCTCTTAAATACATACTATTGAAGGAGATAGGAGATATCGAAGCATTCCAGTTAGACCTACTCGTAAAGAAGGCCATAGATGTTTTTTTTTACGTGCGGGAAATTCCCACTGATACCCCCTCCGGGGCCTGAGGGGGGGCCTGGGGGTTATGTCGGACTGGAACCGACTAAACCGCACACCGTCTGTGGGTCGTAGTGCCAGGCCGAAGGTGAGGTTGTCTCGCGCACCCCGGCTGACCCAGGGCCATTCCTCTCGGTCAGGCCCTCCTCGGGAGGGGGGGGGGGGCACGTGGTCCCCGACTTGCCTCCGCGCCGCCGCCGTGGCCTGCTTCTGCTAGGGTGCCGGGCGGCTCCACCCGTCACCCTCAGGCCCGCGCTCATGGGGGGCGGAGATCGGTCTGCGCCCTCCGACGCCCGAGCCGCCTTAGAACGCGGCCAGCGAAATCCGCGAGTCTGCCATTAATGTTTGCTATACCAGGACAGACCGCCTAACGTGCTCTCTGACGCACAATTACCCACACCAACATATTATTTTTGCATTGAGCGGGCATCGAACCCGAGCCCTCTGCTTAGCAGTCGAATGCGCTACCACAACGCCACTGAAGTATATAATGTAGACTGTTCTTGAATATTAGTTTATCTGTAAATTGTTCCAGCTATCAGACAGTAGCTCGGAGCTCCCCTCAGAGCCGACGCCCCCCGCCAGGCCCTCCCCGGCGGACGTGGCCAGCGAGCTCGCCAGGAGACTGGGCGGCGGGGACCTGCCTCCTAAGGTACACTTACATAACCCCCCCCCCCCCCCTTATGATGTCATAGGAGGTAGATATTCCCGTCCCAATTGAGCAGTCGGACTGGGGAAGTACCTCCGCCCTACAGAATACCGCGCCGGTGAGTAGGGTAGCCAGAGCTCACTGGAGAGTTTTTGTGCTTTCAGTGGGAAGACCAAGTATTTGGAGCACTTCCCCTCCAGGTGAGGTCAAAAACTTCCACCTTGTATAGTTACCAACATATATTTTGACTTCAGTAACGTAACAAAATATAAACACTGTACACGTTTCTGTGTGTCTTTTGAGGGTATCGTGGGGTAAGTAAGTAAGTATCTCTTTATTGTGTACACCAAGGACAAGACATTTGTTATTAATAGGTACATTGCAGGCATAGACAATATGCGGCCTTATCGCACAGTGGCAATCTCTTACAGGCAACCTTTGGATGGAGTAAAGAGATAGAATTCATATTTGGGTAGTATAGGGTACAAAGTCCTAACAATATTTTATTATCGATTAAGATAGGAAAAAGTGAATCGCTCAGGCGGGACTCGAACCCGCGATCTTGCCCTTACAGGGGGAATGCTCTGACCATTGAGTCTGAAACTGATAGTATAGGAGAATTTGGATAGCTTCAGGTGTGGCTCGGTGGCTCAGTGGTCAGAGCATTCCCCCTGTAAGGGAAAGATCGTGGGTTCGAGTCCCGCCTGAGCGATTCACATTTTCCTATCTTAATCGATTTGAAAAGTTAGCATAGTAAATGCTTCAAAATTTCATTCAATATTTTATTACTAGGTACCATTTATATAGGTGTCGGAAAGAGAATGTAATTTGTACTACGGCAGAGGAACTTAAGTGTGAAACCAAACGAGCGTAATTTTGTGAGTCGTGAGTCGCGTATTTTCGGTCACTCATTTTACGTTCAACTGAATTTCGGTTGAGTGGCCAGACAAACTTAATTTTGTGAGTCGTGAGTCGCGTATTTTCGATTTACCATACCATATATTTTTACCGTATATATTTGCTATACCATAAACAAAAAAGCGTCAGATTATCCGCTAGGCGCTAAAATTCAGAAATGGGCGCAAAACACACTGAAAAGCGCTAGATCTAGCGCGCAAAGCGCTAAAATGGCAGCACTGCTCTTCACCGCGCACCTCCCTTGCCCTCCCCTCACCACGACCGAAATTCGGTCGAGTTTACGCGCATTGAGTTGGCAGACAACTCATTTTGCGTCGTCGTGTGGCACCAACAGCCTTTTTGTATGAAACCGAATGCAGTAGAATTTATGCTACCGAAATTCTGCGACTCACGACTCACAAAATTACGCTCGTTTGGTTTCACTCTAATCCATCAATCATAGATTATTTCAATATCTTAGGCAAAGTTAAATTACCACCCACATTTTACCAACTATGATTTACGGTCCCATGTCATTAAGGGCGAGTGTATAACCGTCCAACGGGCACTATTTCTTGGGCTGTGTGCTTTATGTCGGTTGGAGAACAACCCTATCCCTAGGGATGGCTTTTTTTTCAAAAAAGAATATTAGCAACCGAAATTATCCAAATTACTAATATTCCCTCTAACCCCTCCAACTAAGCTAAATTGCTTGTGCTAGGAGTGGATTCACGTCGGTATTGTAATGGCCAGTATTCGAACCTGGAACCTCTTGATCGTAAGGCCGATTCCTTAACCACTAAGCTACCGACGCTTGGGCTTCTACTCCACCGGAAATTAACACGGAACTGAGTTTTCAAATAAAAACTCTATTAAAAAGACGCTTCAATATTATTTATGTTTAGTTAGCCTAGTGGTATGGGCAATGAACAGCTGAGACGAGGTCTCGGGTTCGATCCCAGGTTTCACCATGGCACACACCAATGACTTTTCGATGCTTTTCGAAGTTATGTGTGTATTTATCGCAGGTTTATAAGTGCCCGGTTAATGGCAATAGGCTCGCCACCTATTACATTGGGACCTAAATATAAACTGGCGTAATGTGGGTGCTAACACCTCTGCCTACCCCTTCGGGGATACAGGCTTCAGTTTATGTAATATATGTAAGTACCGACCGAATAGAGTAGGTATAGGTATATACCGGTAACTCTACCAGTGTACAGTACCCGTAGCAGGAACAAGTATCGTAATCGTATTTGAGGAAACGGAGTATTGTGATTGGCCGGTTTCACATGTGCATATGAAACCGGCCTATCGCAATGAACCGTTCTCTCAATACATTTCCGATACGGTAGATGGCTCCCACCGTCGCCCTAAGACGGTAGTATAGGAGAATTTGGATAGCTTCAGGTGTGGCTCGGTGGATCAGTGGTCAGAGCATTCCCTCTGTAAGGGAAAGATCGTGGGTTCGAGTCCCGCCTGAGCGATTCACTTTTTCCTATCTTAATCGATTTGAAAAGTTAGCATAGTAAATGCTTCAAAATTTCACTCAACGGTTTCGATAGTTGTTCGTGCTGGGGTACTGTACCCTTACCGAAGGTCTGTGCTTCCAGATGGTAGACCAAGAGCCGCAGTACTCCGCACCGGTGAAGCCTACAGTCAGGACGGTGTACAAACCACAAGAGCCCATCGCAAGTAAGTATTTCAATGGTATTCATTAATTCTCCTTCTTCTCTCGTCTCGGTTCCTTTAAGCGGGGCGTGAATAAGCATCTGATGAGGCCGTTAAGTTCAGTGCCACCATTGTTAACATGGTGCGTGTATGTAATGGTGATCCTCTTTCTGACTTTGCTTTTAGCTTACCATCAGGCTAGGTGAAGTCAAATTGACGTATTCTATATAAAGAAAAAGTATATTCGCTGAAAGAATACTTATAAATAAATAAATATTGCATAACATTTCACACAACGCTATCTAGATCCATGGTAAGCATAGCTTAACTGGCTTGTGTTATGGAATCTTGAATGCGGATAAACATACTTAGATACTTTTTTTTTGTTAATAAATACATATTATACATAGAAACACCCAGACCAATGCAAATATACATATTCATACATACAAATATTTGCACTGAGCGGGGATCGAACCCGCGCCTCCTGCGTACCAGCCACGTTCGCTACTGCCACGCCACAGATTATTTATTTGTTTTTTTTTTGCCAAATATCTCAAATACATACTATATACAAATAGCCATGTGAAGTACCATCATAAATACAGCAGAAGGTTCCTAACAAATGCCTTTCTCCTCCAGGCATAGTATTCCCGGACGAGCCTCCCCCCATAGACTCCCCCACGGACTCGGACTCCGATATCTTCGCGTCTCTCCACCGCAAGCAGCCCTACGAGCAGCCCTACTCTCGGCCACCCCAGGATCTGTTCGGGGGAAGTGACTCGGAGCAAGAGGGGGGCGATATCTTCAGCGATTTTGCCAACCAGGTGAGCTTTAACGACTTCTTGAAAACAGTTCAGAATTCAATCTAGATCTTCAGTGAAACTCTAAAACGATATTCCCGTAACTCAATTGGGTTGTGTTCTATTTTTATTTGTCGTAAACTATACATCTTACAATACTCAATGTGTCGAAAGTCTACAACGCGCATTTACACGAAACCTAACCTAATATGCATACTGCTACGCCCGGCGCTTGGCAACTTCAATATATAGCCAAATTCCCATAGGAGTGAGCGAGACGGCACTGTAGAAAGAGACAGCATGCCTTGACGTCACAGTTCTAGAAGGAATCGAATGAATAGAACGAGACGTCAGGCTAGAAAGAGACACAAGACCCAATAGAACATTCCAGAACGTTGCTGTCTTTTCGAGAACTTTCGCTACTCGGCTGCGCCGGATACAAAAGGCGAGCTAGCAGCCTCCGCTCAGTCAGTCTACGACTAGTATTCGAAGCGATCACAGCGATAAAGTGTGCGAAGCGATACAGCGCGATTAATAATAATAATAAGTGTAGCTGAATAAAATCTGTCTTCAACGGTTGTTCTCGCATTTTCTATTTAAACTGACTCCCACGCTCGTAACAATACATTGCGTGAACGACGTCTAGTGCAGGATCTTGTATTCCTGCATAAGTTAAACAACGGTAGGCTGGACTACAGCGAATTGGTTTCACGTATCAGCGTTCAGGTACCCCGTAAAATGCCAAGATATCCAATTTTCAATGTGTACCACTTACCAACATTCAAATCAAACATCGGGTTCAGTTCTCCTCTACACCGGCTGTGCAAAGAATTTAATACAATATCCAAGTCCGACCCTGACATCGTCATATATCATGGTTCCAAAAATGGATTTAAAAATAAACTTTATATATGTCGCAGGCAATTTGTATGATTCTGCATTATACATAATGCGTCGGCAGTTTAAAAAAGTGTGCAGTTATGTATAATGCCGAAAGCAAATTGAATACTTATTCAAATGATATGATTTTACTGTTGTTTATTCATTATTCAGACTCATACTTCTTGGTTTATAAAAAAATACCCACGAAGGCCTAATGCGGGAGCTTCGCTACGCTTCGCTCCTGCATTAGCCTTATAACCTAACCTATCCGAGTCGGGGTGCCCTAAAGTCCAGATTGCATCCAGATCCTTGCTAGCTTGCTAGTCCGCGCTCGAAGGCGGCTCGGGCGTCGGAGGGCGAAGACCAACCTCCGCCCCCCATGAGCGCGGGCCTGAGGTTGGCGGGTGGAGCCACTCGTCACTCTAGCAGAAGCAGGCCACGGTGGCGCCTCCCCACACGAGTTGAGTCGGGGACCGCGTGGTCCCTCCCCCTCCCGAGGAGGGCCAGACCGAGAGGGATGGCCCTGGGTCAGCCGGGATGCGAGGGATATGTCGCTAGACAACCTCACCTTCGGCCTAGCACTACGACCCAGAGATGGCGTGCGGTTTAGTCGGTTCGAGTCCGACATAACCTCCCCCTCCGGCTCCGGAGGGATGGGTATCCGTGGGTATTTCCCGCACGTAAAAAAATGCTAGCTTGCTAGCACCATGTTAGCAGGCAGTTCGAATGATTAGAACATGTTACGGCATAACATAAAAAATCAAGACAATTTTCAATTCGCCTTCGGCATTATACATAACTGCACACTTTTTTAAACTGCCGACGCATTATGTGTAATGCTAAATCATACAAATTGCCTGCGACATACATACTATAGTCACCACCAAATTAAAGTAGGATAGTATACCTACTCAGTATAATAAATAAATAGTGAAAGGTATTAAATTCATTTTACTTATGTCTTCTAAACTCAGTCTGTAAGAAATGTTATTATGTCTAGTTTATTCTCTGTGCTAATATAGGTTTTTTTTTTCTTGTTTTTCTTCAGTGTTATAATATTATGCATGCTGGTTATCCGTATTTGGCAAATGTATCAGCCACGTTACTCGCTAAACATGTCTTATATATCAATTTGTAATGCATTTGTTGTGGATATACCTATTAAATAAATAAATAAACTGTTGAAGTGAAATATTCCTATGACAAATAGTTTTAAAGATATAAGTCTTCAGGCTTTCACGGCCGGCGTTGCATGTAGAATATACTGCTTCCGGGCTGTCTGGCCGTGGTCGATGTGAAACTTGCGTTCCTGACGTTTCGTCGATCACTGCGGTCGACATCTTCAGTGGTGCAGGGCCGGGCGACGACGACTTCGGAGACCTTGCCTCGCCGGCGGCAACGTCTGGAACGCAAGTTTCACATCGGCCCGGAAGCAGTATATTCTACAAGTTTTAAAGATATTTGATTTTGAAAAATGACTTTCTCGAGCCACCCAAAGATAACGCTCCATACTACTTCTTCATCCTAGCGTTATTCCCAGTCGCACCCGAAGCTTCCATCTCGGGAGTCTGGGGTCCGCTTATACCAGTCCAACTGCGGGTTTGGCTAAACTGCGATATTTTCTGTAAACTTAGCATACTAATTGCTTATTAAAATATTGTAGAATATTTGTCTTTTATAAACTTTTGTCCTCAGCCATCAGCCCCCAAGCCAGTGTCCCTCTTCGAAGCCGGTCCCACGCCACACATGTTCGACAAACAACGACAGACAGATGAACAGTCCAGGATTGAGAGACAAGACAGGACTGTGGAACAGCCCGCCGGGAGTACTGCTGATGCCGACAGTGTTAGAGGCGTGAAGGTATGTATCTATACTATGTATTGTATTATGTAACTAGCTTTTTCCCGAGATGTCGCGGTTATCGCTATAATATCGGTTATCGTTATAAATTATAGCCTATGTGTTAATCTAGCTATATTATTGTAAACTTTCATTAAAATCCATTCAGTAGTTTTTACGTGAAAGAGTAACAAACATCCATCCATACACACAAAATTTCTTGTTTACAACATACTATCTTTTGCCCGCGGCTCCGCCCGCGTGGATGTCGGTTATCGCGACCAAACAAAGCCTATGTCCTTTCTCGAGGTCTAATCTACCCCTATGCCAAATTTCATCAAAATCGGTTCAATGGTTTAGGCGTGAATGCGTACATACAGACAGACAAACAGACAGAGTTACTTTCGCATTTATAATATTATTACAGAAGTAGGATTGTAAAGAGATCGTGTCTGTTACATTGGAGATATTTTAAAAAACGCGGGTTATTTTATATTAGGTCGTTACATATGAAATTGCCGAAATTTTCTTACAGATTCATGAGTTCGTTATTCCTGTAATGTAATAGCTATTTCCATTATTTATACTTTGTTTGAAAGTTGATTTCAAGATTTTACAACTCTCTATTAAATTTCGTTTTAATGGCCACTTGATAAATTAAATTCGATCTTCAAAAACAGTACTTCCTAAATGCTATCCATTTTGATGATAAATTTCGTATTACTTTTTTAAAGCTGTCAGTTTCAAAAATGTTATTTAATTTGCTGTAAGCTTAATGTTGTCTCATTCAAACACAAGAAAAAATCATTAAATTAGGATTTGTCATTCCTAAAAAAAAAATGCAAAAATGTTAGTACTGCAAATTGGGTTTCCTCCAAGTTCTTCAATAAAACGGCAATTTCATACGTAACGACCCGAACAATTATTAACGATACTGAACACGAAAATATTTTTATTGGTCGCCTACTAAACTGACACGACCAAATTATCGCGAAATTTAGTGATCCCGGATTCGAACCCTGGTCGTTACTGATGTGAACCCACTCTTAACATAAGCAATTTAGCTTAGCTGGAGAGGTCAACAGTATACTAGTAATTTTGGTTTCCTATATATATATATATATATATATATATATATACATATATAAAAATGAATCCCTATTTCCCTTGGTCACGCCATCACGAGTGAATGATTGGAGCGATTTCGCTAATTCTTTTTTTAGAACATTCCTTGCAGTACATGGATGGTTCTTACGCAAAGAAATTTAAAAAAAAAGGTTAAGCTGTCACGGGAACAGCATTCCACGCCACGCAGACGAAGCCACGGACATCAGCTAGTTGTACAAAAATGATTAGATACAGTTGTATAATGTGATGTATGCTTTTTACAGAAACCAGTGGGAGGTATATCTCTGTTCGGATCCAACTCAGGGACTGAAAACATAGGCGCAGCAATATTGCAACGGAATCGTCGGAAATCTGCTTCTAGTGAAGAAAGCGGGAACGAGAGTCAACCACACACATCGCCAATAAAAGAACAGCAAGCAAAGAGAGAGAAAGATATATTTGATGATCTTTTCGCCAAATCCGAAAGTAAAAAGGCTACACCTAAAGCTAAAAGTATCGTCAAAGATATCGAAGAAAGGAATAAGAAAAAGCAAGAAACTGTTGAAAAAGATACGCCTAAACCAGTTGATTTGTTTAGCGATAATCTATTCGATGATATCGACGATATATTCACTGACGTTATCAAATCTTCAAAAGATAAAAAGAAATCAATCTTTGAAGATGATGATAATCTTTTCTCCGAAATCGCGGATACCAAACCTGAAAAATCAAATCCTAAAAAGGGAGGTTTATTCGATAGCGATGACGACTTATTTTCTGAAAATATTCCTAAAAAGAAAACTGATAGTAGTAGTAAAACACAATCTACTGCTAAAACTAGTTCAAATCTTACTGAAATAAGTGAACAACCTAGAAAAAATATCGATGTAGGTAGTAAAATTAATGAAATCCCTGTAAAGGCAGATCCGCCTAATGTGGCTAAAGGAACTGCTAGTATATTTGATGATGAAGAAGATGATGATATATTTAGTAATATTAAAACTAAGAAAGAAGCTTCCAAAGAAAATGTTTCAAGTACTAAAATTGTTCCTAAGATTGTAGGTGTCAAGAAAAAAATATTTAATAGTCCTTCACTTTTTGGTGACGATGATGATGAAAGTGATTTATTTACTGAATCCAGTAAATTGCCAGATAAAAGACCAAAAGATGTAACAGTTAATAAGATATCTATTGAAAATTTGAGCAGTAAGTCAAAAGATAGCGAAGATTTGTCCAGAAAATATATTCCTGTAGCTAGTGAAGCAACTATTAAGACGTCTAACGCAAGCAGCCTGAGACGTCCTGATATAGAGGAACATAAATCTGAAATTCATATACCTACAACCGGGAGTAACGTAAAAATAACTGAGAGTCCCCCTTCTAAAGTAGTAGCTAATAATTTTATAGAAGAAAGTGATAATAATATACACAGAGAATCAAATACTGACGCTTTGACTACTATTGATAGTAAAATTAATGATGAAAATAAAAGTACTGAAAAAGAGAACGCCTTTGAAAGTAAAGATTTTGAAAATACTTCTAAGAATGTTAATGCAGACGTTTCTGTGAATTCAAGTCATTTAAATATAGATAATAAAACTACAACAATTGAGAAACTCTTAGACGATGACAGCCATGCAAATAAAAATTTAAATGATCAGGTAGTCAGTGAACAAGAAACGAAATCTGTCGAAATATCTAATAACAGTACAAATGACTTAAAAAATAATGATCTCGATATAAGCGTACCTGATGTTAATGAAAAAGAGGCACTAATAAATCCAGACAATAGAATTCAGGACAATTCTTCACAAAAAGATATATTTGCGTCACCTATTCATATTCCCAGCTTCGAAATACCTGCAAATGATAATGCAGAAATTGATAACAGTATGGATAAAAAACCTAAATCTGATATCTTCACTGATATAATATCTGAACCGCCAGATTTTGAAAAACCAAAAGAGTCCAAAAGAAGTAAAAACGTAAACGCTCTATTTGATGATGACTCAGATGATGAAACGCTATTTTTCAAGAGAGATGATGTTATTACAGATGAAAAGCCAGAAGACTTCACCATCCAACAAGACAGGCTGTTTGATTTATTCACTAACGAACCACCAGATGAAGATTTCACTCAAATCAATAATGATTTAGCTGATGATTTATTTAGAACGTTACCCAAACCTAAACTTCCTAGTGAGAGAAATGCAGCTAGTAATATTGATACAGAAGTTGACTATGATATCCCTATACCGAATGATACAGGTGATGATGATAGGCTCAACAATATATTCACATCGGAAGCAAAAATACAACCTGAATATCCGAAACCACCTATTCCAGAAAGAAAAAATACCAGACCTATATTTATTACTAATACAGAAAGCGATAGATCTGTTCCTACAAAAGATATAGATAATATATTTAATGATACTGATAGTATGATCACACAGCCTGCTAGTTTTATCACTACTATGCAAGAAAAACATATGTATGATGATGATGATGATGAGTTATTTAAATCGTTACCTGTAAACATACCTGATTCAAGAATAAAATCAATATCTAGAAACCAGGACCTATTTTACAAAACAGATGAGGAATTGTTTAGGTCCTTACCTCATAACATAAATACAATGGAAACACACAAAGAAATACAACCTGTCTTAAATAAAAATGAAGGTTTCAAACTACCTACAGAAATGTCTGAATCTTCAGATTCAAAGTCTGAGAAAGCTGGTGTCAAAAAACTCGGTAAACTAAAAGTCGGACTTAATATAAACGTAAATGCTCTACTCCCTGGCGCTTCGCCTAAAAAAGTAAAACTAGTTGATAATACTGATGGGCAAACTCAAAGTCAAGATGAAATTCAGAAAGATGTGCCACAATTGCCCAAACTTGTAAGCTTTGATGGAGAACCCGAATCTAAAGTTTTAGACAATAAACTCTCAAAGGAAAGACCTAGAATTCAAGTTAAAAGAAGACCGTCTAGTAGAAAAGCTAGAAAAGAAGCTGTCAGAAAATCTGGAATAGATTTTGGAGATGATTCTACAGATAATTCTAGTTCTATAGATGATCCTCCTAAAGCTCTGGCAGAAGTTAGTAAAAACACTGACAATGTAAGTAATAATGAAGTTGAACATACAAGTGATGAAAATTCAAGAAGTAAAGAAGATAAACGTCTAGACTCACAAGAAATTAAACCTACAGAATCTGAAGATTTAAATCTAAAACATGAAACACCTATAAATATATCTAGCCAGACTGAAATCAATCAAGCCACGTTAACTGATCCACTTAAGATAGAAGAAAAACGTCCTGTTAAATCAGATAGCACTACTAAAATCGTTTACATATTAAACGATGAAGATATCTTCAATACCAACGCTATTGAAGATCCTGAAGCCAAAACTGAAATTTCTAGTAATCTAAATAAAGAAATTATAACTAAAAATAGCGAAAATGTTGAAACAAATACCGAAACCTCTGAACCAATTATCAAAACTCTCGGCAATACTTACAAACAAACAAAAAGTGATGATAAAAAGAAATCTAAATCCCTTTTTGGTGATGAAGAACATTCTGATGATGATGAAATATTTAAAAGTAAAAAACCAGCAGCTAAAACTGTCATATTTGACTCGGATAGCGAAGGAGAATTGTTTGGAACAAATAAAAAGGAGAAAAGAGTAGAGAAGGTGATTGTGAAAGGATCTCTTTTTGGTGATGAAGATGATGCTGATGATATATTCGGTGTGAAGACTACTAAACGCAGTGGTGAGTATTTTTTTTATATCACTCAGGTGGCAGACAAGCCCGGCCCATCTGATTCTGCGTGATACCGTGGCCTATGGACTTGGTAAACACCAGGGGAGTCACACTCGCGCTGCCGACCCTGTAAGCACAGAGTTTCTGTGCCGTCAGTGTAGAAGACAAAGCAGGAATAACCTTTGGTCTTTCCACTGACAGCACATAAGCTCTCCAGTGAGCTCTGGCTACCCTACTCACCGCCGGGAACACAACACGAGGTTATTATGGCCTCGGTATTCTGTAGGGCGGGTACTTCCCCAGTCGGACTCCTCAATTGGGACGGGAATACCGTCGTGTCCTACCTCAGTAGAAATTCTACTATCTTATAGGGCCTATTAAATAGGCTATTTGATTAACTTAACTGAAACTATGAGTTGTCATTATTTTATTTTATCAATCGTAGAGCGACTGCAAAATCAGAGGTTAGATAGATGCCCGCTCTTTTCAAATATTTCTCTGCACGAATATGTATATTTGCACTAGTCTGTGTATGTATGACAATAATAAAAATTAAAAGTAAAGTTAGCATACAAATTTCATACAGTTTCATACACACTTATCTCCAGATAGATATAAGTACCCTAGTCTTCTTCACTACCTAAACTAAAAGCACTTTCGTTTCCTCTCAACAGAACCTCAGCAGCCTTCGAAATCAACAGCGAGCACCAAAGAGCCTCCTAAAACCACACAAGCAGTATTCGAGGACCCCCTATCTTTGTTTGGGGATGATGTATAACGTGAGATTTGAACATAGGTGGCGCTAGTGGGACGGGAGTCTTAGAACAATACGTAAATTATTAAAATATTTCATAAAGTAAACCTTTAGCTTACCATGAAGCGAGTTGAAGTAGCTTTTACGTGGCCTACATAAGACTATAGACGAATTTTTAGTTAGATGAAGCAAGCTGACGTTTACAGGGTGTCAGTTTTTGTTGAAATAAAAATATTGTTGTGACAAAGTGAATGATTATAACAATCCTAGTAAACTTATTCGTTGATTCTTCTTTGATTCCGTCAAGATAGTCATGACAATTGAGGGTGGCGCTGCCGCGCTGGTGCGCCATAAGTGAACGAGAAATGAATGCATCACCATTATAGTAAAACCAACATTCCCGTGAACTGAAGGAGGCCGCCACTTTCCGTTCAAGAACGTCAAATCGTGCTGAATCGTCTTTGATTTGGAATAAAACAGTATGCATTTGAGAGTAACAACCGTAGTTCCTATTTTGACCATTTCACAGAATCGTTGGTTGAAGTGTACATTGTACCATCATTATTTCACAAAGTGACATTAGCTGCTGTCAATTTACTTCGTCTTATTAAAAAACAGCTTTTGCCCGCGGCTACGACCGCGTCGATGTCGTTTATCACTATAAAATCTTTTTTTCGTTATAAATTTAAAGCCTATGTGTTATTTTGATGTATAAGCTATATTATTGTAAAGTTTCATTAAAATCCATTCAGGACTTTTTACGTGAAAGAGTAACAAACATCCATTCATTCATCCACACTTTTATACATTTAATAACAAAATATTGTTTGTGTAAAACGACATCAAAATTCCTTTAGTCAGGTGTTAGGTACTTGACTAAAGGAATTTTCAATCAAATCAATGGAGTTAAGATACCTATAGTCGTTATCAAAAGTATTTTTGTAATATTAGTAACAGAAGTTACTAATAATCCCGCTAACCACTCCAGTCCTCGTCTCCAGAATGACGAATGTATGGGATTTGACGTTAACGACCGTCAAATGCGTCAAATGCGTCAAATCTCATACATTGGTCATTCTATCCCATCATACACCGTCCAAAAAAAAACCACTTGTCTAGAGGAGCAGTTAAGCTAAATTGCTTGTGTTGGGAGTGGGTCCACGTAGGTAGTGGCTAGGATTCGAACCCGGGAGCACTCTATCGTAAGGACCTCTTAACCACTAAGCAACCGAAGCCTTCTTTTTAATTTATTTATAATTGCTATAGATGGCATCTATGTCGCCTAAATACAATCAAAATGTAGGAAATAGTGTGTAAATATAAATATAACTAGTCTAATTTGTGTTTAACTTTTTAACCAATTTCAAAAAATAAGGTTCTCTATTCGTCGGAATTTTATTTTAATTATTATCAAATCATCTATATTTTTATTTCTGACTGAATTTAAATATATATTCACGCTTTTCTTGCTCCAAGGTACGCAGGGACAACAGCCCAATCTGCTATTTCGAATTCCACGGAAGAAAAAATCCTGTTATACTTATGAATCCGTCAAAATTAATTTTATTTTAATACTTAATATTTGTCTAATCAATCAATTAGCCTAATGGCAGCCCACTGCTGAACATAGGCCTCTCCCAATGTTGGCAGGCTCTGCCCTACTGTGTCCACGCTGGCCAGACGGGTTGGTACAGGGTTTTATTTCGAGTGTTCCTTCTCTCGCAGTGATATCGTCTGCGTATGTTTCCGTCAGTCGCCTCTTACGACACCCTTTGGATGAGATGGGGTGGTGATACTTGTATTCTTTCTACGTCACCACACTTATTAAATACTATTCGACAATACTATAAGAATATTTATTCAACGTCAATAAGTCTATGAATTTTATAAAGTTCAATTAATAATATGGTTCTCCATCTTATTTCTTTCTTTCTTTTTACTATTGGCAAAGAAAGAAACGAAAAGTAATGTAAATATAATGTTAGAGTGAGCTTTCTATATTCATAGTTATTGATAAATAGTTAACATTAAAAGATTTTACTTATACAATAGTGTTAAAACTAATATTGCAAAGTATTACTATTTAGCAGACTTAAACGTCCCCACTGAAAGCTCTGCGGCTTTATGAGGCAAAATATTACAAACCAGTTTGAATTTTAGGGAGATAAAGTTTATAGTCATTTGAAGAAAAAGAAGAGGGAGAGAGGCTGCCAGAACCTTCTCGCACCCTCCTCAAACATAGGGGCCAGGTTGGGGTGGACACAAAGGACCCAATAGGGTCAAAGTGTCCGCGAAAGCTCCAAAATATGCACCCCAATAACATAAGTTTGTTTGACCTTCTCGCAGCTATTTCTAGTAACTGATTACAGCCGCTATCGGCCGCTGCGATACATCCGCAACCGCTGTACAGCACCTTGGGTATGTGCGCGGTGAGACGGGGTGGGGGGAGGTATCGATCGTCAGATTTGGTCAGTCCGCCGCCAACGCTCACGGCGGTATGTCGCTCGCTTGACTCATACTCTTTCTTTCTCTTTTTTTAACCTCGTCCCCCCGCCCCGCCACGCGTACCTAAGTTGCGGTACAGAGGCCACAGACGGCCTTTAACACAAACATCTACAGCTATCTCATTTTATCGTTTAATAGATGCATAAGTTAGAAAGAGGCGAATATATTTTGTTTTGTAATAAGTCTTTGTAAAAATGTAATTAATTGAACAATTATGATTAATTAATATATTTTATTATTTATTATTTTACGTCGACGGACGAAACATTCCGATGTTATTGGTTTTTTACCCGACTGCCAAGAAAGGTTATTTATGTTTTGAAAATAATATAAGATGAATGTATAATTAGCATCAGAAGTAATAATTATGAGCGTTTTCAGATAGAAAAATAAGTTTTGGTTAATAATGTATATTTTAAAATGCTGTTTACTAGTATTTCTACTTAAATATGGGTACAAGTGAAATATTTTTTCAATTTATAAACATGTTAGCTATGCAGCGTTATGCACGTTTGACGCTGCATAGCTAACGGCATATATCTTAACCCCCAACTGACACACGCGAATTGTTTTGATATAATCTACGAATGGTGAATTTGAGCTCCTCCGCCACGTGATATCTTCAAAAGACACCTTAAAACTTGCACTGCTCGTATAGAGTACATTTTGTGACGTCAATATAGTCAAATATAAGCCGCTAACTATACTCTCGAAAATAAGTTGTAAAGCGAATTTCTCTGGTCAATGAAATGACACATTTTCTTGTATTTTCATTGTTCAAATGTAGTCTGTCGGTTGATGTCGGTTATCATGATCAAGTACGCCTATACTAGATTTCATCAAAATTGGTTTAGTGGTTTAACCTGTCAAGTGAGTAAATAATAGACACAATAGGTAAACAATAGACTCGCGGTGCGATCGCACCGCTTGGGATCTTAGACTTTAAGCATGAAAGCGTAACAAACAGACAGACAGAATTACTTTCGCATTTTATAATATTAGTATGGATGAATACGAGAGTTCCCTGTTACGTTAAGACTGCTAATGTTGCCAGATAAAAAATCGTTATCATCTAATGTTATTTTCAATTTTATCGAGATTATTTTTTTAATATAATATTATGATTGTTAATGATAATAATATGAATTTAATTGTAAATAAATTATATTTGTTATTGTTTATTGATGTCTGCATCGCTCTGTCAAGTGCCTACGAAATTATTCTTATACGGAAGGTAATAAAATGATATTAAATATACCACCTTTGTTTTTTATTACTTCAATCATAGGATGAGTGATCATTCTTTATAAATTGAGACCCCAACGGGGCTCAGAGAGCACATTAATTTGTAGATCCTGGTTGCCCTGTGAACATCAGCTCCGTTAAGTTTTATATATATATAGGGAAGACCAGCTATTCCCGCTTTGTCTTCTACCCTGGCGGGCAGAAACTCAACATCAGCTCAGTTAAATTTTAGGAGAGGTAGGACACGACGGTATTCCTGTCCAACTCGTGTGCGTTCGCGCAGCGGAATGTTGTTGAATTTAAAGTTTTTAATAATGCAGATATTTAGTGTATGACGTCGTGTAATTGTGTATGGTAAAAAAAAAATTGTGCATGCAGCCATTGTGGAGAAATTCGCTAAAAACTGATTCCGCTGGGCGAACGTTGTCCTGGCGGAACTTTTTTGTAATCCATGGACTTAGAAGAAAAGAAATGTGTCCAAAAATTAGTGTGTATTTGTGTGTAATTGTGTATGTATGAATAAAATTAGTGCATGCATAAACTTCGGAGAAATTCAAGTTTCCGCTACGCGAACGTTTGGCCATTAGCTAGTTTTCATATAAAGCTCTTATATAGAGAGCTGTAGATTTTTACATAGGTTGTTTTGAATTTGTTTAAATTTGTTTAAAAAACAGATTTAGAAGAAATCGTAGGGTTTAAAAGATGAAAATATAAACGTGAAATACGCTCATTAGGTCTTAGTTCGTGAAGTAGCCACTTTGGGGTCTAGATTTTCACATTTATACAAACCTTGTAAGTGTCTGCAACATGTTGCTAAGTATCAATGATGGTTCGTTAGTAATTAATGAGTTATTGGACAATTTACCATGAGTAGACCACTGTTTGCAAAGCAGTCAAATATCAAGACGTTCTAAAATAAATAATAAAGTGTTCGAATAATTAGTGTATTAATTCAACTACTTGCATGCAAAATTTAATCTCATTAAATTCATTAATTAAAGAGGAACAATTAAAATACTTACATAGCATCGAAAACTTACATAACCCGACCAAATTCGGATAGATATATAAAAGCGGCCGTTCAATATATGTAGGTAACATTCTTAAATTTACAGTATAATACCGGTATTTAATTGGTACAGGTGATAACACAATTGTTTTGATATAATTTATAGGTCATTTATTTTTCTACACATGATTTTTTAAATGTATTTGACTATGACAGTAAGTACTATTTACGTTGCTACTTTATAGTTTTTTTATATGATATTACCGTTGTACTGGACTTATGTATGTGGGCGTGTTCCCGCGCACCCCACCAAAATATTCAGAATTATTTTGTTCGAAGCGGTACACTTAAGGCTAGTCCTTTGTTTAATAGTCTAAGTATTGTAGTTAGGAATTGATCAAAAATATTATGCTAGTGTGAAAAAACAGACAACGCGCTGCGCGCAACGAGCGATAGAGGCGGCTTCCCACTTGAAACGGTACTTCCATCCTTGAAGAAAAGAGAGCGCAATATGTTTTCATAACTCACATAAGCCACGGCCTGCGCGTATTCGTTTGCTGTTGAACTTGAACCTGGTTTTTCTTTATCCCCATTCACAAATTTGCACTCAAGGACAATGTGCGTATGCGCTGTTGTTTTGCTATGTATCGCCAATTCTCCTTAATAATAATATTGACAGTGTGTTATTAATGTTATAGTGTAACAGTGAAGCTTAAAATAATTATGTGGTAGGTATATTGAGTGAGTGATAGTGAGAAGCTGATGTTTAATTAGAACTTGTTAATTGAAGATTTATTCTTATCGCAGATAGGGGCGGTATTATTAAAAAAAAAAATTCATTCTAGAAATGCAATTGTTTTATTTTTTCCTAACGCTTGTGTACGCAACTGTACCATATTAATAAATACTATACTGGAAGGTTAAGAACGTTACTTAGAAATATGGCACGGTCGCTTTTTTGTAGCCAACCGAACTTGGTCGGGTTATGTAGGTTTTCGATGCTTTGTCAGTATTTTAATTGTTTCTCTTTAATTACTGAATTTATTGAGATGAAATTTTGCATGTGAGTAGTTGAATTAATACACTAATTATTGGAATACATTTTACTATGCAATTACTTTAGAACGTCTTGATATTTGACTGCTTTGCAAACAGTGGTCTATTCATGGTAAATTGTCCTATAACTCATTAATTACTAACGAACCATCATTGATACTTGGCAACATGTTGCAGACACAAGGTTTGTATAAACGTGAAAATCTAGACCCCAAAGTGGCTACTTCACGAACTAAGACCTAATGAGCGTATTTCACGTTTATATTTTTATCTTTTAAACCCTACGATTTCTTCTAAATCTGTTTTTTAAACAAATTTAAACAAATTCAAAACAACCTATGTAAAAATCTACAGCTCCCTATATAAGAGCTTTATATGAAAACTAGCTAATGGCCAAACGTTCGCGTAGCGGAAACTTGAATTTCTCCGAAGTTTATGCATGCACTAATTTTATTCATACATACACAATTACACACAAATACACACTAATTTTTGGACACATTTCTTTTCTTCTAAGTCCATGGATTAGAAAAAAGTTCCGCCAGGACAACGTTCGCCCAGCGGAATCAGTTTTTAGCGAATTTCTCCACAATGGCTGCATGCACAATTTTTTTTTTACCATACACAATTACACGACGTCATACACTAAATATCTGCATAATTAAAATCTTTAAATTCAACAACATTCCGCTGCGCGAATGCACACGTCCAACTCCAGTACCGCCGCCCTACAGAATACCGTGGCTATAATAAGAAGTAGGGTAGCCAGAGCTCACTGGAAAGTTTTTGTGCTGTCAGTGGGAAGACCAAAGGCTATTCCCGCTTTTTCTTCTACCCCGACGGACAGAAACTCTGTGTTTACAGTGTCGGCAGCACGAGTGTGACTCCCCTGGTGTTGTACACGTCCATAGGCCACGGTAACCACTTTCCATCACGTGGGCCGTGTGCTTGTCTGCCACCTCAGTAGTATAAGAAAGTGGCATTCGTGACGAGTAGTTGAAGCCTTAGTCCGATAACTTGGTCCAACACCAACTGCAGACCTTAATATCGACATACCATCCGGTGGGTTGTGAAGGTCATGTAGCAGTCGCTCTACTCTTTTAAAGTACTGTTCTTGGCTCGGCCGAATATATTTTTTTAAAGAATATTGGTAACCGAAATTACTAACATTCCCTCTAACCCCTCCAACTAAGCTAAATTGCTTGTGCTAAGAGTGGGTTCACGTCAGAAGTATAATGAACAGGATTGGAACCCGGGACCTGTCGATCATAAGGCCGACTCACTAAGCAACCGACGCAATTGTGCCTGCCTTCAGCTCACGTGTTTCCTTCTTCATACAGTCCCGGGCCCTTTAAGCGGGGCGTGAAAATGCATCTGATGAGGCCGTCCAGCCGAGTGCCACCATTGTTAACAGGGTGACCCTCTACCCTAAGACTTTCCCTTCAGCTTACCATCAGGCGAGGTGAAGTCAAATTGACGTGTCCTACATAAAAAAAAACTACAGCGACCAACTAACCTATCTATTCCTATGGATTTCGTACAACGCATCTAAGGGATAAGGCTGTTCTAAGTGCAATAGTATGTTATACAGCTAAAACTCATAGCTGCGTACTTACTTTACTGACCCCACGGTTGTTGAATATAATATGTTGATCACTTCCATTATTTATTGAAACAAAAACCATGACGTAACGTAAAAAGACCTTCTATTAATAACAAAGAAACTTTCAGGATAAATTTTACACTGAATTTTAGAATTGCTTATACAAAGGAGAGTTAATTAAGTAAGTACGTACTATAGGTAAAAGACCCAATGCTCGACACGTTTCCCAATAGATCGATACTTTCGAAAAAAACCTTTATTGTAAGAAAAGCAACTATTTTGTTTACTTGACTATTTACTTTAAAGACATCTAATGGCTTACTTATTTAATTCATGTTCAAAATTTCGCAACACTGTCAGTAAATACCGAATTAGCGCCAGTTGTTTCTAAAGATTTTTGTTAAGAGTAGTTATATTTCAAAGGTGCGATTTTTTATTAATTAATAATTATTATCACTATTTCTAGTACGGATGTTATAAATATGTAACTTTTTGACCTATGTAGACCATTGTCGTAATTTATGGCTAGATTTTCTATCAGTTTTAAGTGATTGTTGACTATTGGTGTTTACGGCCATGTGTAATTGTATTTAAAGTAAAAATATGTTAGTTTTATAGATTTTATCAGCCATAGACAATGTCTAAATTTTTCTTTAACAGTTAAAAAAGGACGAAAAGACCATTCTTTAAAAAATATGTGTAAGTTTTCTAGGGTGAAGTTTGATTTTGTCCTTAAAGTGGTAGGCACATTGGTGCTCTTACCTTACTTAACGATTTACAATACATCTATTGGCCGTGCAAAAAAGCTATCATGGTCGTTTTCGTAAAAAAAAGCCTACGTCAGCATTCGCTTGACCAACTGTCAAGTGTCAACGTCAGTCGATTGTCGCGTGGTGGTGATCTCTTGTTTTTCATGTTTTTCAATATACAGTCAAAATGAAGATCCCACATAAAAGCAAAGAAAAGAAAGATAAAGTTAAGAATAAAGAGATAACTAAGCCCAGAAAGGAGCAGGTGTTAGTTGTAGCGCAAGAAATTAAATTCGCACGACTATTATCTGGAAATGAGAAAAAAAGTCGTGATAAAGTCCTTAAAACGTTGAAAAAATGGCTGTTGAATTGTTTTGAGAAGAATTATGGTTAGTATTGTGTGTTGGTGCTGTTATTTTGTGTCATTAAGTTATTAAAATTAAATGCGTCGTTATTTTATATTTGGTACATAACCTAAAAATATTGTATGTGCTAAAATTATTCTACATTTAAATCTTAATAAAAGTTGGCCATGCCTACTTATCTCGGGTACTTACCTGTGAAGCGTACCTCGGGTCTTGCATTTAAAAATAGGAATACATAAGTTCTTGTTGTATTAAAAGCATATCATTTGTAAGATTTTTTTTTGTCCAATGTGTAGCCACCATTATAGCGTTCTCTTTATAAAGGCCCTCATGAGTAGGGTTACCATTTAGGATTCTGAAAAGTCCTGACAAAAAGCCTGACATTTCGATAAAAGTCCGGACACTTACTTGCAATGGCATGGTTGCTCGGGACATAATATATATCTTGGACCTAATGTGCTCTAAAGGCGCATTACACAATTCTTGGGTGTCTATTGAGGATAGCAAGGAGTGCTACTGCAGTGGATCAAACATAGATTACCTATTACAAAACAATCCGTGCGCGAATTCTACAAGAAAACTTTTAATGAACCCGAGTTACTCAGTAAAGTATGTACTAGTTTTGAAAAGTATAAACATTAATATACTTACCAAAAATATGCGTTTAGTTAGATTTTTTTAAAGAAAGTACCTATTTTAAGTTTGAACTGGTTGATTGTTTGCATGAAATAAGAGATTTATTGTTTGATCTCTTAAGTTGATTGTTAAAGAGGATTTTACATTTTGTTTTTAGATAAATAACATGTTAATAAAGATTAAAGACTTATTCAATGTAACATAGTATGTAGTTCATATTCCTCACTTTAAATGTAATAAAAATAAATCCGGACAAATTAAGTAGCCGGACAAAGTCCGGACAAGTGTCTAAAAGTCCGGACATGTCCGGATTAATCCGGACGGATGGTAACCCTACTCATGAGTTCCACCGGTGTACATCAGCACACATTTGTAGTTGGGCTGATACATAAATTGGTAGCTAGAATTAAATGTAATTGTAACAGCTTTTGTTGCTAATAATATCAGCAATTTTACAAATAATTTGTAATAATCTGTTCAGCTTTATAAGTATAGTTCCATCCAGAATCTGTATGTAAAACTTCTGCCTTTCTAACACTAGACACATTCCTGGTAAAATAAAGTTATTTATGTTATTATTTGTTGTTAAAATAATTAATTTTAAACATTCGCATTCCATGATTATCTTCATACATTAATGATCTTCTTCTTCGTGTCAATGGTTCATAAATTTGATTATATTTTGTTGGCCCAATGTTCTGCCTTGGCTACAGCATTGTTCGTTGTCCTACACTGGTGGAAGTACTGCAATGTTACATTATATTGGGGATTAACACGATTTTAAAATTCAAATTTCAAATCAAATTGTTTCTTGTGAAATACAGGTATAGCTACGTTATCACTATTGTATATAATTTGTTGTTATTTGTTTCACACAATTGCAGAGTTCAAGGAGGATGACTTTGTACGCATGTGGAAGGGACTGTTTTATGCAGTATGGATGTCGGACAAACCACTTGTACAGGTTAGTGGTTTTCTTGTACCACTGAGATATACAAGCATATTAGCCATGTGAGTTGCTTCTGGTTGCACTCCAGGTTCCACCTCACACTCGTTCTTTTCCCTTTAGTTGGATTTATATGACTATTATTGGAGTGACTGATATCTGACCTCTCAACCCTGAAACGAAAGCCTACATGAAAGCCTCATCTAGTACTAATCAGCAGGTACTAACTTTTAAACCGCCAATGTAACCTGATTGAAATGCCAGGCAATTCAGTAGTACATATGTATAGTTATACCAGAGTTGTGTTAATTGCCCAATTATTACGAATCAGAAGGTATACAGGTCTTAGTGGAATGGTTTATTCCCCAATTTTATTTTTCTTTTCAATTTTATAATTTTATAGATGTTTGCTTAGATTTTCTTTTTGTCTATATATAGGTGTTTCACATAAAAGGATTTGGACACAGTTTCAAAAACAAAATTACCTGAAATTTGGTATTTCTGGTAAACAAAAATATTTTTTCGAACCCACATACATTTGTCGCACCTAACTTCATTCTTAATACTTGACGATTTTGTTATCAAAACTGTTTCCAAAATGTTTACATACTATAAAAGCACTATTGAATCAGGGTGTATATTTTTATAGGAGGAATTGTGTGAGAGCATCTCAGCTGTCCTGGATCTCTTCCCGCCCGAGCACTTGAAAAATGCTCTCCTTATGTACAAAGCGGGTCTCAGAGTCCTAGCTACGGAATGGTATGGAGTTGACCATCACAGGATGGACAAATTTCTTATGGTAAGTAATTTTCTTTTAACAATACTTTTAACCCTTCCAAGGAAATGTGTGATTTCAAAACTGATGAAAGCATATTTTTTTTTATCAAATTGAAAGAAATTGATATTCATAAGTGTTTCTTTATGACTAAAATTAACCAGTGTCAAGTAACACCTATGAACATTAAGATTGAAAGCTTTATTAAGATTTTACTGCCAGATTCATAAAGCTTAAAAAAAAGATGTAAGTCTATATGTATATTCTTATTGTTTGACAGTTGGTCCGTCGCTACCTACGAGCGAGCCTTCGGTGTTTACTGCGGTCCAATTGGAGTCCTGCCAGTTGTGTATTGTACTCTAACATGATCTCCGTAGCCGACGGTGAGTCTGACAAGTCTTTGGCTATTTTGTGTATTGGATTGGATTGGATAGAAAAGGTTTGCTATATAAAAAAATTCAAATTTTTCTTTAATTGTCCTCAATACATTATACGTAAGAAATGTTCTTACTGTGAACTTATATAATATCTGCACAATTTTTTTTACACTATCAAAATAGTATTCAGACATAAAGATGAGTATAACTCATGAATGTCATAAATAATCCTCATGACTGTCAAAAGTAACACCCATGAATGTTAAAAGTAACACCCATGAATGTCAAAAGTAACACACATGAATGTCAAAAGTAACACACATGAATGTCAAAATTCATATCATATCATAATAACATAAAATGTATTGTAATGTATTCTTAACATTACATGGTTTTTTATGGTTGATAACACTTTGCCACTGATTAGTTTAGCCTCTATGGTTTGTTTTGCTCGAAGATTTCTCGTTTGACATGGTTTGACGTTTGAGATTTTGACATATGATAGGTGAGCTGTCAGCAGACGCTTGGCTTTTCGACCGGCGCCGTCATGTTGGACTGACACGAATAAATTGTTCCGGGTCTTAATTAATTATTTCCTAAAGGAAATATGCTCGTGATGGGACTTCGGCGATGTGGATGAACCCTAAACCTCGTTTATTTTGTCATTTGATTCTTTTGTCGATCCTGAAAGGCGATGTTCTTCAGGCTGTTAAACTTAGGCGTTTCGGTAAGTAGAATCGCATATTTCTGTAAAAATAGATACCCTTCTGGTCAAAGTACTCTTTATTAAACAGAGCGTTATTTTTTACAGGGCGCGCAATAGAAGCCCGGTTTTCGATCCGGTTTTCGATTCGTTTTTGGATTTGTTCTCGATTTGTTCGAGTTTTCGAGTTGTTTACTACGTATTTTTGCCTACTCAACGCTTCCTAGAGGTTTTTCTACGGTCGTAGGACTATGTTTCGCGGCCCCAGTGCCGCGCGCCATGACCTAACCTAACTTTATAAAATGTTAATTTAATCTTAATTTGTACTAATTGACCTGGATGCAAGTGAGCAATGTTAGATTCCCTAGTTATTATCTATATTTCGATTCTTGGCCACGTGTTTTAAGCATCACATGTGGGATAATTAAGCCTAAGTGGATTGGCCACTCTCGGCCTTGTGATTAAAAGCCATAGTTTTACCCTAGAGCTATCTAAATTGTATTTCCTGGGTTATCCGCCCAGGTGGCGCCCGAATTAATTAGAAAATAAACTATCTATCTGGTAAAAACTTAAATTTTTATTGGGTTCAACCCGTTACAGACATAAAATCCTATTTTTTTGCATGGCATTTGGTTTTCTTAAGTGAAAACAACCAAAAATATTACAGTATGTCAAATCGTAAATCTCATTTCTCCACAGGTATCTTCGCGCTAAGAACGCCGCGTTACGCTCGCAATGCTACGTCAATGTTGCTACACGTCATGGATTGTTACCTAGAAGAAATCGCCAAGGTGTGTCTATTTTGTATACTGGCAAGGTTAAATCAATCAAACAATTAGCCCACCACAGCCCACTGCTGGACATAGGTCTCTCCTAATGTGCGCCATTTCGCCCGATCCTTCGCCTTCCCCATCCAGTCTGTCCCAGCCACCATTTTCAGGTCGTCAGTCCATCTGGCTAGGGGGTGCTCTAGGGGGAGGGGAAGAGGGTATACTGCTTAATGTCGTAGTTATATCTCAACAAATATGCATAGTAAACTGAGATGTTGCCTTACTAAGCTGAAACTATGACTTTGCATTATTTTTAACTCCCAAATTGGGCCAAAATATAAACAATCGAAGTAAGGTAAAATTTAGAACTTATTAGATTCCTTATTAAATTTCAAATCAATCTTATTATGCGTTGTACATGTGTAAACGCAACGTGGAGTGACATAAAGGCGATACTCTCTTGCACTCCATACATTTGCACTACGCGCCAGCACGCTGTGACGTCACAGTATGCTTAGATTTTGTATGGAGCGTTTTCGTGCGACTCGAGAAATGGAATGCTCAAAATCCAATATTTGTAAAACTATTTGTCTTAAGAATATTTCTCTTTAACAGTTCATTTTCTTATTGTAGAAGGTACAGTTTACGAAAAAAAAAAGTTGGACAACCCTATTGTGTGTAAGTTTGTTAAGTCCATATGACCTACTCTATAAAGGATTAGATAGTGCTGTTCACTACCAATAATATTCATTCACATCAGGTATCATCAGGCGACATTCCGGGGAAGTCTTTAGCAGAGCTCCTCCGTCCAATATGTTCGTATATGTGCGGAGGGGAAGTCCCAACACTATGTAGCGCCGCCCGGCGGGTGTTGACGGCGCTGGTGAGGCAGAGCGAGGCGGGGATCAAGTATCAACACGCTACTAGTGCGTGGCAGAAGGTATGTATGATACTGCCGTCACACACACTTACTTATTCAAACACATATACCACACATTTTATTTATTGAATGAAGTTTTTAATATTTTGCACGCTATATAATTTAAATAGATTAAAATAGGAAAAGTTTAAATCGGTCTAGGCGGGGTTTGAACCCGCGGTCCTTGCCTAACAGGGGCAATGCTTTGACCACTAAGCTATCAGACCTCGTCCTAACCAATTCAAATTTCTCCTTCTATATCTGACTTTGAGGCGACAGTGGAGCATCTACCGATATTCTTACGAACTATCGGAACCAATGAATGATTTTTCAATCATTTTTAAATATTGATGTTTGACTACTCCGCCCAAACAATTTGAATGAAATTTTTAAGCATTTTGCACGCTAAGTATTTAAATAGATTCAAATAGGAAACGTTTGAACCTGTCTAGGCGGGGTTTGAAATAATTATGGTGAAGACAAAGATCGTGGGGTCAACCCGTCACACATTTTTGTTATTTTTAATCACTGCGAGTTCGATATCCAGTAGTCTTCAGTTACTGGGGTGTAAGATTCCCGAGGAGGGCCAGACCGAGAGGGATGGCCCGACCGAGAGGGATGGCCCTGGGTCAGCCGGGGTGCGAGGGATATGTCGCATGACAACCTCACCTTCGGCCTAGTACTACGACCCAGAGACGGCGTGCGGTTTAGTCGGTTCGAGTCCGACATAACCTCCCCCTCCGGCTCCGGAGGGGTGGGTATCCGTGGGGATTTCCCGCACGTAAAAAAAAAGAAGAAGAAAAAGGGTGTAAGATTGCGTAAACCATTTATCTTCTCACACCCCGGCCGACCCAAGGCTATATATGGGTTCTAGTTTTATTTTACCACTAAGATGGCAAACAAGCACATGGTATACCCGATGGTGCGTGGTTACCATGTCCTATGCACGTGTGCAACACCAGGAGTGTCAGTGCTGCCGACCCTGAAGGTACCTTCTAATGCCCTTCTTGAAGAACCCCATATTGTAGTCATTTGGAAATTGTTTATAAAATCAAAATAAAGTTTAAATAACTTTTGAATTCTCGCGTTACATGATATTCAATGAAGATAACGGTAAAATTACAGTCCGCATCAGAAAAATGTTGACCATCAAGTGTGTTTAAATGACAATGTTAACATTATTTCGACCGTATACTTGATTAGATAGCATTGATCGGCGTATTTGCACCAGTCCGACTAGGGAAGTACAGAATACCGCGGCCATAATAACCTCGTGTTGTGTTCTCGGCGGTGAGTAGGGTAGCCAGAGCTCACTGGAGAGTTATTGTGCTATCAATGGGAAGACCAAAGGCTATTCCTGCTTTGTCTACTACGCTGATCGCACAGAAACTCGCTGTGTTTACAGGGTCGGCAGCACGAGTGTGACTGGTGTTGTACACGTCAATAGGCCATGGTGGCCACTTTCCATCAGGTGGGCCGTGTGCTCGTCTGCCACCTCAGTGGTATAAAACTAAAAATTGAGGTTCTTTCCTATATTGCCATCGGAGACGATTTGTATACATTATTACACTGAGAAAGTATTCTAAAAAAAAACACAAGCACACACACATCCAGCCCTACATACACACTTTCAATTGAGCAAATGTTCTTAACTTATTTTTCTGTACAACTTTTGTAGATGGGCTGTCCGGAAGGTGGCCCGGAAGCTCTGGAGCTGGTGTCTGATGATGAAGATGAAGAACAAAATGGTGACATCTCCGAAAATGATGATGAAGAAAGGTAAATATAGTCTCGGTGTTTACAGCCCCCCTATCCCTTCCCGTAGGTGTTCTAGAAGGCGCCTAATGGATATGGCTGTTCTCCATCCAAACACACTGCCTGTGAGCTCCGAGGGCACTTACCTCTTGACAGTAAGCTCGCCCCCTATTACGTAGGACCGAAAACCATTGTTGGCGAACTGTGATTGTGAATAGATTTCTGCCTATTTCTTCGGGGATTTATAGGCGTGAATATATGTATGTATGTATGTACGTAACTTTCTTTCCAAACCCATTACCATTGAGATATACTAATAAGGATCATAGACACTTTAGGTACCATAGACTATAACAATTTTTTTTAATAGTTTGGCACCAGACCTTTTGTGGTTAATTGATGGTCAGGTTAAATAATAAATACTGTGGAAAAAGTAAAAGTGTTATTTTTTTATACAACTGAGGTGGCAGTCAAGCACACGGCCCACCTGAAAGTGGTTACCGTGGCCTATGGACGTGTGCAACACCAGCAGTCACAGTCGTGCTGCCGACCCTGTAAATACAGAGAGTTTCTGTGCCGTCAGTGTAGAGGACAAAGCAGAACAAGCCTTTGGTCTTCCTACTGACAGCACAAAACCTCCACTGTGCTCTGGCTACCCACTTTAATGTTTTCAAAATGAGATGCTTCTTAAATTTCAACATATATATGTTTTGTTTCTAGTTCCGAGAAGCCCTTAGACCCTCGCGCAGGGCGTGTCAACGTCGAGCTGCCTCTCCTGCCGGTGCCGGCCAGCTTGCTCGCTGACATGTTGCGCGACATGCTCGCCAAGGCCAACAGCAAAGCTCACAAGAGAGTCAGGATATGTTTGCAACGGTAAGTTACATAATGAGAAGATTTGTTTTTTCATATGACGAGTACGTTGAACTGAGGGCCAGTGTTGTAGTATTTCATAAAACAGTAATGAAAATAAAATTTTACCTATTATTTACGTCCTCAAATTAACCCAAAAACACCATTTTTCTCTATCTTTCTGATAAAACTTGGCGTTTTACAAAAAAAAAAAAACAAAGTCTTTGATATTTTTGAGTATTTTTTTTGTGCTCATAACACCCCATCAGTTGAAAACGTCCATGCAGCATTTTTATTGTGGACCTGTGTTTTTAATAAATAAAAAAATTAGAAAACTTTGCCAAAACAATGTCGCCATCTAGTTACAACTATTGTAAAACAAAAGCTGCCTGCCTGCATTTCGAAGTTACGAGTGGAACCGTTTTTTGTTCTTAATTGTGCATATAAATGTGCTGTATAAAAATTATATTATCTGTGGTCATACCTACCCCACACATACAAATCCATGAACACAAATGTCTATTATTCTATCCTCTATGAATATAATTTTTACTGTATACCAGATTTGAGCAGCTAGCCCGTGACGAATACCCTCTAACCATCAAGGCACCCCCAGTTGTCGACAGTCCCACTCCGTCGGTGAAGCCCAAAAAGGTAGCCCAGTCGCTACACGCGCTCGAGAAGAAACTGGTGATTGCCTCTGACGAACTCGCGCTTAGAGGTAATAAATAAATATTCTTGGACATTCTACACAACACTTCCTAGACCCATAGTGAGCATAGAATAGAATATATTAATTTTTATCTACTCTGATACTACAAAGATTATAAAATTGAAATCAAAACTCTTATGACAAACATTACGCACAGGCCAAAAAAAAAGTTTTATTACGGTACAGGTCTTGTATGGACACCTATATCATTAAATAACTTTTCAATCATAACGATACACCTATACAACGTCCATCTGGACTGAACCTCTACTTTAAAAAAACAATTCGCCGATTCGGAAGAAAAAAAAAAGAAACACGCATGCGCAATCGATGTTTGCTCCTTGGCGCCAACATTTTACATTTAAATTAAACAAAGTTTGGTTTTGTTTGTAAAATAAATTAGTTTATGTATTATAGTATGAGAGTAGATAAAGTAGTGTATGACACTGTACATAACTTGGTCTTATAACACTCGTTTGATAATATATAAAAAACTCGCCTGCGGCTTGTTTTTTTAAAACATACTCGTGTTATAAGAACCCTTATTATGCAACAATATCACAAACTACTATTATTTCAGATTTTTTCAATCCAAATTATAGTAATATAATATATTCCTAATCTAGTGTTAGTATCTTAGCAATAGTCAATGAGGTTATGGCTCTTGGTGCTGCTCCCTGTGCTAGAGGTACAGAAGGCGATACACAGGGGCCCGTAGCTGCAGCCAACGGCTCAGTAGTGGGGAGTTCCACCGTTCATCCAAAGAGCTTTGAAAAAGATTAATTAGCTTGTGTTATGTAATCTAGAATGCGCATAAACATGAATATACTTTTTTTTAAATACCTATTATACATAGAAACATCCAGACCAATGCAAATGTACATATTCATGCAACTAATATTTACACTGAGCGAGAATCGAACCCGCGCCCCCTTGTGTAGCAATCTTTTTTTTCTTTTTTTTTTTTAGTGCGGGAAATCCCCTCGGATACCCACCCCTCCGGAGCCGGAGGGGGAGGTTATGTCGGACTCGAACCGACTAAACCGCACGCCGTCTCTGGGCCGTAGTGCTAGGCCGAAGGTGAGGTTGTCATGCGACATATCCCTCGCACCCCGGCTGACCCAGGGCCATCCCTCTCGGTCTGGCCCTCCTCGGGAGGGGGGGACCACGCGGTCCCCGACTCAACCCGTGTGGGGAGGCGCCGCCGTGGCCTGCTTCTGCTAGGGTGACGAGCGGCTCCACCCGTCACCCTCAGGCCCGCGCTCATGGGGGGCGGAGATCAGTTTGTTTGTAGCAATCAAACGTTCTACCGCTACGCCTCAGAGGCACAAATCATCATTGTATGATTTGAGATTGACATGACCATTTACATTAGTAGTAAAATACTCACCAGGATATTTTACCATGTTGTGGGAGGTAGAACACGACGGTATTTGTTTTTTTTACAATTGAATAGTCCGACTGGGGAAGTACCTCCGCCCTACAGAATACTGCGGCCATAATAACCTCGAGTTGTGTTCCTGGCGGTGAGTAGGGTAGCCAGAGCTCACTGGAGAGTTTTTGTGCTGTCAGTGGGAAGACCTAAGGTTATTTCTGCTTTGTCTTTTACGCTAACGGCACAGAAACTCTCTGTGCTTACAGGGTTTACAGCACGAGTGTGACTCCAATGGTGTTTACACGTCCATAGGCCACGGTAACCGCTTTCCATCTGGTGGACCGTGTGCTCGTCTGCCACATCAATGGTATGTTTTTGTTTTTTTTTAGTATCTGTATATACCCGGTAATATCCCGGTGAGTTATATACTACTAAAAAAAATCATTGTTATCTTAGCATTGTTCCTGGTTACATAAGTGGCCATCTACCCTCCCAAATTAAATAGTAATAAGCAGGTGAGGTCGCAAGCCGGCTTGTAAGCGGTGTTGTCTTGGTAGAACCCCCCTGTAAATGCCCTGCAAGGGTACGCAGAGGTGTACTTACACCCACAATTCGCCATCTATTACTTTCAGTCTCACGTAATAGCCGTCAAGCGAGCACTTAGTTATAGGCAGTATGTTTACTGTTGAAGGGAGAACAGCCCCATCCTGTAGTGACCTTCTACGACACACAGAGGAAGAGATGGGGTGGTCCGGTTCTACTCCACAGGGAACATAATAGAAATACGATATCCGCAGGTCTGAGCCGCAAGCACAGGAAGCGTCTCCTGGCCAAGAGCCGCTCCGGCCTCAGCATCGTCGAGGATGTGGAGACCGCACGACAGAAGATCAGCAACGCTACGGTGAGTCAGAGAGTTCCTTCATACAATCTGAACAAATAGGATTTGAACTGAAGCTACTCTTCATCGTGTCAACCGCACACTCAAGCTGTGGATGGTCCCCCCTGGTTCCTGCTGTGGTTTTCCTAAGCGACTACAATGTGGGGTTCTTCAAGAAGAGCATTAGACGGTTTCTTCAGGGTCTGCAGCACGAGTGTGACACGCACATCATCACAATCGCGTACCGTCAGGTGGGCCTTGTGCTTGTCTGCCACAAGTCAAGTGGTATATAAAAATCATCATTTTAGCGTTGTTCCTGTTTGCATTGAGATAACTCTTGAGACATCGGCAATTTTTTTTTAATCATATCTAAATGTACCACTTTGCCTTGCCATAGTTTATCCTATTTGTATTGTGTATTTTGGTGCACAATAAAACGTATTTTACTTTACTTTACCCTTAAAAATTCGCAAGCTATTCGCGCTCTTACATCAGTCTAGTACTATTCATCTTGAAGGTGAATAGTCGTCTGAGAAAATCATAAAAATGTTATTTTCAGAATGGCGGTTGGCAAGTGGAGACAACAGAACCAGAGCAGAAGAAAACAAAAAAAGATACCTCCAACAAAGAAAACAGGAAAAGAAAAGTCGACTCCAAAGATACAGAAAAGATTAGTTCACAGAAAAAAAGGAAACTGCAAGTTAACGGCGATGTGACACATAAACATACAAAACTTGATTCAAAGAAAGACAAGAAAATAGATAATAATATAAAAAATAAAAATAAACTGGACAAAAATAATAAAAAACCGAATAAACATAATAGTATTAGTGATAAAGTTACTAAAACTTATGATAATGCTATTGTTAATGATAAGGTTACTAAAAGTAATGATAACGCTATTGTTAATGATAAAGTTGTTAAACCTAATGATAAGACTACCATTAATAATAATAAAATTAAAAATAAACCAGTAAATAAGTTCATAAGTAAGGATACAAGTAATAAGGAACATAAAAGTCTCTCAATTAACGGCAAAAGCAAAAAAGACACACTAAAATTGCAAAATAAAATAGAAAAACCATCAAAACATGAAAAAAGCTCATCAGTTGTCGATAAAAAAGTTAAAAATTATCAGAAACAGACATCAAAACCTGACATTTCACCGAATAAATCTTTTGAAACGCCTAAAAAGGTTAAGTTTGTATTGAAAAATAATTCCATGCAAGCTACAACTGACTACTATAAGAGTATTAGACAAAGTCCCAATATCCCATTCGATGGTACGAAACAACCAACAAAAACTAACTTAAAACCTTCAACGCCATCTCCGATAAATCCCTTTTTTAAAAAGAAATTGAGACTAAAACATTAGGATATACCCCGAAATATGACTTTTAATAGAATATTTGACTTTATACAACCAATACATATATATACTTAGGCCTGTAAATCCCTTAAGGGGTAGACAGAGGTGTATTAACACCCACATTTCGCCAACTATGGTTTTCGGTTCCACCATCGTATACTATACTAGCCCGTCCTACAGTTTCGCTCGTGGCATACTTCAAAACCCCGTATCTTCCTTTACGCCACATATGCCCGCTATTTAATTTTCAAACCAAATCAAATCTGCCGTATGTGTTGACATTTATAATTACAGCTCCGTTCCCTTGAGGAGTAGCGTGATGATATATAGTTTATAAACTTCCTCGATAGTAGCGCGTTCAAAACCAACAGACTCTTTATCATACTATGTTGAGTCCATTAAATTGTAAATGTATAATATAGGAAAAAAATAATTGTTGCTGTCGTTAAACGAAACCAAACATAGCCTATGTGCTTTCTTGAGGTTTATTCTATATCTGTACCAAATTTCATCAAAATAGATTCAGTGTTTTAAGCGTGGAAGCTTACAGACAGCCAGCTCAGTGGTTAAGGAGTCGGCTTTACGATCGAGAGGTTCAGAGTTCAAATCCTGGCTATTACACTACCGACGTGAACTCACTCCTGGCGCAAGCAATTTAGCTTAGTTCGAGGGGTTAGAAAGCATATTCGTAATTTGGACAATTTCGGTTGCTAATATTCTTTAAAAAAAAAATACTTTTGCAAAATAGTTTGAAAAAAAGTACATACTGTGACGGACTTTTTGCAACTGAGTCAAACCTTTACCATCTATTAGTCCCAAGTCTATATAATGCCATATTATTGATACATTCCAGCCCAACGGCCAGGTGGAAGGACGAACCCATCAAGGTCGCCGGGAAGCGCTGGATGCGAACTGCTTTAGATCGCTCGTTCTGGAAGTCTATAGGAGGGGCCTATGTTCATCAGTGGACTGTGTGTGGCTGATATGATGATGATGATTGATATATTCATATCCATACTTAATACTATAAATGCGAAAGTAACTCCGTCTGACTGTTACGCTTTCACGCCTTAAACACTCACCGATTTTAATGAAATTTGATATAGGGGTAGATTAGACCTTGAGAAAGGCTATGCTTGGTCGCGATAATCGACATCCACGCGGACGGAGCCGCGGGCAACAGCCATTTGATAATTATAACTAATCTGAAACTTCTGAATAGTTTAAGATCATATCGAATTTTGTATCTCGTACTAATATTATAAACGCGACAGTTTTTAAGTATGAATGGGTGTTAGTTACCCTTTCACGTAAAAACTACTGAATAGTTTACTGAAATTTTACAATAATACAGCTTATACACCAGAATAACACTTAGGCTACAATTTATAACGAAAACTGCCCCTCTAGACAAGTAGCAATTCGCTAGCCGGCGTTGGGTGGAAAAGAATGACGAATGTATGGGATTTGACGTATGTGACAGTCGTTAACGCATGCCAAATACGTCAAATCCTATACATTCGTCATTCTATTCCACCAAACGCCGGCTAGCGAATTGCCACTTGTCTAGAGGGGCTGATATTATAGCGATAACCGACATCCACGCGAGCGGAGCCACGGGCAAAAGCTAGGTATGATATATTTCTATACAATATGTATACTAGACACGCGTAAATTGATTTTAATATAATCATGTTTGGTGGATTTGAGCTCATCCGTCACCGTACCACTCCCTGCGATCCTCGAAAGACATCCAAAAACCCGTACTTCATGTGTGGAGTACATTTTGTGTTGTGATTGGGTCTAGATGTAAGCCTCATTGGTTCTGTAGTTCTGTGCTCTATTCAGTTAGGTATTTAACCAATCATAAACAACTTGATGTTGCTTTTTAATATTTAAAAACTCAGTTTAATAATATTTTTCTGTTAAGAAACATATTTAAAAGACTAGAAAACCACTAGATAGTTAGTTAGCTGGCCTAGTTTATTTGTTTAATATGTGTTGCTATAAAAAGTCGCTACAACATTGTTTATAGTCTGTTTTTTTTAATTTCACATAGTAAAATGATATTTCCTGTGTTGCCGGTTTATTGCAATTGGGATGCCGACTGCGCTTTTATCCCTACAGAGGGCGCCTCGTAATGGCAGAACAGATGTTTATTGTTGTTTGGTCATATGCTGCTGCCATCTACAGTTAGTTACGCGTCGGCATCCCCATTAAAAAATAGTCATGTGCCACCGGTATCGAAAGTTGTCGATAAATTAAATTTAGTACATAGTTTTGAAGGTTATTTTAGGTTTAGGTTCAGAATTTCCCTTTCCCAAAATGTCCCTTGTCCCAATGTCCCCCGGGAAAGGGACTTTTCGGGAAAGGTACATTCTGGGAATGGGACAATTCGGGTAAGGGACATTCTGGGAAAAGGACGTTTCGGGAAAGGGACTATTTGAAACCAAGGGACATTCTGAACCTAAACGAGAAAATAGTTAGCTTATAAGGATAGTGTACAAAACTAAAAAACAAATTAATTTGACCTTTTTTCTTAAAATATAATAAAGTCTTAGCACTTGTATCTAGGCCACAAACATTGTGGTTAGTTTCGAGAACGTCACTAAGCACTTAAAGCTGGTATTATTATTTCACAATTTGACATTTGCAGTTGTCAATTTACTTTCGGAATTAAAAAAAACGGACTATACGTTTAGTTATCTACCTACCTGAATGGAGTTATAGATCATTGCACAACTGGTAGTATTTCGAATTTGAAATATTATGACTTAATTTATATAAGGTTTGTCATGGTTTTCCCCATGGAACGTAAAATCTAGAGAATATACCCGTCAACTATACGCTATCTTAATAGTTAAGGAGTCTGTGTTACGGTCGAGGTCATAGGTTTGAGTCTTGGCTGTTACACTACCGACGTGAATCCAATTTTAAGTCAAGCAATTTAGCTTATACTAGACGCTTTTAAAAGTAATGATAGGTATACTTCCTAGCTGCAGTGATGTTGATGGTCCTAAAAATATTAGTAAATTAGTACTAGTACTCCTAGTAACTACCACTAGTACTCCTAGTAAAAGCGTACTAGAATTTTTGTAAGACGATTCAACTTACTGTAGCTATGAAGTATACCAATTATACATATTTGTAGTAGTTGTCTAGTAAGAAATACTATTAGGTCCTAGTAATATCAGCACTAATACTAGCAAAGTTTAAAGACACTTTTCTCTAATTTTATGTTCCACGGCCTCACCGAGTATTGGTGTTTTAAATGTATTGATGGTAACATCATGTTGTATGTTGAGTTTTATGTTTTAGCAATGTACGACTGTTAATTTAACTCGATTTTGAATGCATAATCATATCTGATGTAGTTTGTTATTGAGAAAGGAAGTCAAAATGACTCGTGCGCACTATTTTTCTTAATACAATCCTTGTTACATTCAAAACTTGCACTTTGGAGCCAGGGTTCCGCTCGCACTTCTACATCTTGGGTACAAAACGTGGTCATTATTTGTATTATCCTAGTATTTCTTCAATTTATAATAATTTTCACACAGCTTACAAAAGAAAAATCTTACTTTCTTTTAAGTGCCACGTATAAAACGCGTTATTTATTTGTGAGTAAGCTAATGTCGATATTTTTCTTTATACTGTCAATGTGTGCATGTTATGGAAGATTTGTATATGTCAGCTTATAACGAAGTCGGAGCCATTATTACGCCGCGTAGAAATGACACTTGGTATGGTATGGCATCACGTGCTGGTATCCGCAACTCCTAGACAAGGCGCGGTCTTTACGTGAGGGTGGGCATTCTATTCGATCCGCCCCAACTCATTGAAGAACGCCAGCAAACTATTCACTATGCTGGTGATCTCCCGGAGCGTATACTTGTATTACCGAAGTACTTAACCCTGTATGTGGCGCTTCCAGGGCAGTGTAGGAGCACGTGTGCCGTTGTTTCTTTCTCTCTCATGCAGGCTCTGCAGAGGGCTTTCGGAGATTCCTGAAATCAAGAGGTGTTTATTGATGGAGCCGTGCCGCGTGATGGCAGCTGTGGCCGTTTGGTCAGTTGTCGAAGACGCCTGGTCAGTCTATTTTCAAGCACAGGGAGTGCTTCCCTCGTCTGTCTGCAAACTTCCAGATTTATCCAGTAGCTGTTGTAGAAAGGGAAATGACACTTGCTGCGTCTAGTTTCTAAGGAGAACATATCTATAGTAGAGCTACTATGGACACAAGTTCCATTTTTTATTTACTTATGTGGTTTTAGGCACCTCACTAGGTGCTAACACAATATTATCTCAATACAATAACGATTATTGTGGCTTACTGTCCCTCGATTTTGTTAATTTCTGGATTGCTTATCACTCATACAGTCTTGGAATTCTCCACCAGCTCTCGTGTTTCCTTCTTCCTACAGTCCCGGGTCCTTAAAGCGTGAAAAATCATCTAATGAGGCCGTCAAGCTGAGAGCTACCTGCCAGCTTTCTGTAATGGCGACCATATTTCCTGAGACTCCGTCTACAGCTTTCCATTAAGCGAGGTTTGGTTATTGACGTGTCCTGTATAAAAAATACTCACAGCATTGTTTTCGGATTCCAAGATCAGCTCCGGAGGAGGGCTAGACCGAGAGGGGGCCCTAGGTGAGCCGTGGTGCGGCTCAGAAGGGAGGGGGAGAGTGGGGGGAGGGGATCCGCACGTAAAAAAAGGGGTTAGCTTACTCCTTATCCTATGGAAATAAAAGTCGTATTCACGATATAGTCGCGCTCGAGTCATTCTGACTTCGGTACCCGTAGAGAGAGAACGAAGCATTGCGGTTGGCCGGCTTCTCATACACACAGGTATACAGTAGGCAGTCCTCCGTTCTCTCAATACGTGTACGATATGATTACGATAGTTCGTGCTAAGGGGTACGGTTATGCATTTAGATGTATTGATTGTTTTACATGTATTGTACAACTTTTAAAAATAAATGATGAAGTTTGAATGTTTTTTTTTCTTTTTACACAATTACCTAAGACCTAAATAAATAAAAAATTAAATCAAAAAACCCGACTGATGCTAAAAAGGTCTAAACAAGCTTTATAGCAGGCGGTACCCATTAATTTTCATCGGGTTTGAGCTAAAAAATCTTGTTTCGATCTTTTTAGCATCAGTAGAGTTTTTTGTTTTTTAATAATTTATTTTATTTTAATACTTTTTAGTCAAGACATATATATTTTTGTAATCGTCTTCTTCATGAATCATTGAAATTTGTACAGTGGATCAGAATATATTGTGTAATAAAGAATATTACATACATACATACAAGATACGCGCGAAAAACATTCTTGGTGGTATACTTCGAGAGGGGGCTCCTTTATTAAATAAAACTTCTAGTTTAACATGATTATTTCTGAAGTTTACTTTTACCCATTCATACACATAATTATTTTTCCCTTTAGTACACAAACATTTATCTCAAAACATTATTAAACAAATAGAATAATTACATCTCAATATCAAAACATGACTAGACTTCCAAAACCTCAACTCATCAACTGACTGAAAAACTCTTCAAAATGTTTTTTGTTCCTAATGTATTCAAATTTCAAAACAATCTGCTCATAAATATAGACCACAGACAAAACATCAAAAAGTATTTAAACTTTCACCACACATATTTCCAACATCCCCTCTAAGTTTAAATTACAAACATCTTCTTAAAACCCATCTTAAGACCCATATACTACTACCATTAATAATATATATATTTAACCTCAACCTATCCTTCAACAAAACAAAAACAATTTAAAATTAATTAGCCAACAATCATAATATTATAAAAACTTACAACTAAATTTCAAATTAATGACCTAAACAACCTTAACACTACTTATTCTATCACAGAGTTCACAGAAATGTCACTGGTCACTCACAATACTCTTTCTTAATCTTAAAAACTTCGTTCGGTCTAATCCTTTCGTTAAAATATCCGCAATATTAGCATTGGTTGGATAATAGAAAATTTCTATCTGATTCTGTTCTATTTTCTCTTTAATGAAATGAAATTTAACATCTATGTGTTTACTCCTTCGATTCAAAATTCCATTCTTAATTAAAACAATTGCTGATTGATTGTCAATATATAGTTCCGTCTTAGGAACTTTTCCTGTAAGCTCTTTATATAGACTCTGTACAAACAATAAGTCCTTAATACACTCTGCAGCAGAAATATATTCAGCCTCTGTACTGGAAAGAGCTGTGACAGACTGCTTACGTGAACACCAATGAATGGGTCCACCGGCAGAAAAGACTATAAAACCAGTCGTGCTCTTCCTAGTGTCAGGGTCACCTGCAAAATCTGCATCACAATAGGCTCTTAAAGTTGTATCATTACCTCGAACATACATAATACCAGAACTAATTGAACCCCTAATATATCTAAAAATATTTTAATATTCGCAAAATCATTTAAATTCGGACACTCTTGATGTCTGCTACAATATCCTACATGAAACGATAAATCTAATCTTGTTTTATTCACTAAGTACAACAAAGATCCAATTAACTGCCTATACCGATGCACATCACTACTATCAACTTTCCCCTCTTGATGTGTATCTACTAAAATATCTGGAAAAACCATTTCTTTTAAATTATTATAATTAAACTTGTCCAGTAATTGATCAATGTATGATTTTTGAAAAATTTTGATACTATCAGTTTTCTTTTCTATGTCAATTCCTATAAATTTTTCTATCTTATCAAATTTTTTAATTTCAAATTCCTTCTCTAACTTTTTAATTATATTATTTAGTTGTATTTCACAATTCCCTATCAAAACTCCGTCGTCGACATAAATTGCAAGCATAATTTCTTTATCTCTGCTCACAAACAAACAAGGATCTAATTTCAACTGACTAAAACCTAAACTTTTTAAAATCGAAGTCAATTTCATGTTCCACATCAGCGGAGCCTGCTTTAAGCCATACAAACTTTTCTTTAATTTAAAAACTTTATCTTTGTCAACATTAAATCCTAAAGGCACTTCCATAAAAATTTCCTCATTTAAATCACCATAAAGAAAAGCCGTTTTTACATCAAATTGTTTTATTTTATATCCTCTTTGTGCAGCTAACGAAAACAATAATCTAAAACTAGTTGTATTCACTACTGGACTGTATGTTTCCTTATAATCCACATTATACTTTTGTAGAAAACCTCTTGTAACTAGTCTTGCTTTATATATATTTCCGGGTTTAATTGTAAAAATCCATTTACTTGTTATTAGTTTTCTATTCTTCACTTCAGATCTCTTCACAATCTCCCAAGTTTTATTCTTTTCTAAAGAATCTTTTTCACTTTCAATAGCTTTCATCCATAAATCCTTTTCATTACTCTTCAAAACTTCACCATATGTCAAAAACGATGTCTCCAAATCATAATCCTTCAATCTCTCTGGTAATCTTCTATTTCTCATTGGTAAAATTCTTCTTCCTACATCTTCAACAACCTCCACTGCATCTTCAAAAGATTCTGCTTCAGCACTTACTGCTTCATTCTCAACGTTAATCCCCTCTGAAACTTTATAGTCTTCTCTTATTCCCTCCGAGACCTCATCAGCATTTCTTATCTCCTCCAAAACTTCATTATTCTCAGTATTAAATATATCTTCTCCTATACTATCTTCAAAGACATCCACTCTATCTTCATCTAATAAAATATTTTCTTCATTATTCAACTCATCTTCAGATCCGCTACTAGTTAACTCATTTCTTCTCAAAGTCTGTCTTCTGCTTCTACTAACTTCAATTCCTCTTGCTTCAGTTCCTCTTGTATCAGTTCCTCTTGTTCCAGTTCCTCTTGTTCCAGTACCTCTTGTACCAGTTCCTCTTGTTCCAGTTCCTCTTGTTCCAGTACCTCTTGTTCCAGTACCTCTTGTTCCAGTACCAGTACCAGTTCCAGTACCAATACCAGTTCCAGTACCAATACCAGTTCCAGTACCAATACCAGTTCCAGTATCAATACCAGTTCCAGTACTAGTTCCAGTCCTCCTCTCTTCACTCCTTCCCCTCTCAAAGTTACAATTTATATCCATGTTTTCCTCTTCACTATCTGTTTCTTCATCTTCAAACAGCTTAGACAACCCTGTCCTACTTGTAGTAGATAATTTACACTCCCGCAAATAATTATGGACATCTTTTTCGTCATTATAAAACTTAACATCACGTGAGTAAATAATTTTATTAGTTAATGCATCCCAGATTTTATAACCATTATTAGTGAAACCTACTAATAATCCTCTGCAACATCTATTATCTAATTTATTTAATTTTGTATTAATTTTACAGAATGCTAAAGACCCAAAAATATTGATATGACTAACGTTTGGTATTCTACTAAACCACATTTCTGCTGGGGTTTTATTATTAATTGTATTGGCACATCTATTGGTTAAATATGCTGCTGTTAACACAGCTTCGCCCCACAGAACTTTTGGTAGATTAAACTCAAATAATAATGATCGCGTTCTATCCATTATGGTTCGGTTTAAACGTTCTGCTTTCCCATTAAGTTGTGGAGTATAAGGGGTTGTATAATCAATATTTATGCCTTTACTATTGCAAAACTTTTTGAATACGTTATTTGTATATTCTCCACCATTATCACACCTAAAAGTTTTAACTTTAGAATTAAAATGGTTTTCAGCATTATTAATGTAACTTACTATTTTATTGTAAGCTTCGGATTTACTTCTTAATAAAAATATTTTAACAAAGTGTGTGTAGTCATCTAAAAAGGTTAAAAAGTATCTAAAACCGTCGAAAGTTTTTGTATTGATTGGGCCGCAAATATCTGAATGAATAATTTCCAAAGGTTTACTTGCACGTCTTCTTTCAGTTCGAAAAGGTAATCTACAAAACCTAGATTGTGTGCAGACTTTACAGGTATCAATTTCCCTGACACTGTCTAAGTTCATGCCTGTAACAATTTTGTTCGTTTTTGATAACGGTGTATGTGCCAAAGCGCGATGCCAAAATAAATTATCCGAAATATTATACGCAAGAGGAGCTTCGACTGACCTTATAGCCTCTTCATACCTTACAGTAGCTTTCATACGGATGTAGTATAAACCATCATCTCCAAGTACACCGGTCAACAGAGGCGTCGTACATTGCTGCTCAGAGATTTCACAGGTTCTTCTGAAAAATTTAATTTTGTAGTTATTTTCAGCAAGCTTCGATACTGACATTAGGTTTTTCTTTAATTTTGGAACATATAATACATTATTGATATTAATGTTTTGAGATTTACATGTAATATTCCCAATTATATCAATAATATGGGTATTACCATCTGCTGTCATAATTTTGTAGTCACACTTACGTGTGTTTGAAAAATAATAAAATTTATTCACAGTATGACTTGTGGCGCCGGAATCTAAAATGAATTCTATTGTTTCTTCTGGATCTTCTGTTTTACTATTATATGTAGTATGTGTAAAAAAATTAGACCTTACCGATTTGTTCTTCTTCAGACAAAATTTGCTGTAGTGGGTATCTGACTTACAGTGGAGACAGTTATGTTTACTTCCACACTCTGCGCTTCTATGTCCTGTCTTCTCACATTTAAAATATGTGTTGAAATGCGGTTTTTCTCGAGGAATCTCGCTGCTTCTGCAATATCTCGCAATGTGTCCCATCTTATTACACTTAAAGCATCTCTTCGTGATTATAAATGCATTTTCAGTGGCATTTGTCGGTTCGTCATCTTTCCTATTTCTAATTTTTGCTTCTATATTTATTCTTGAAATCAAGTTAGTGAGTGTTTTATCCGATGAAGCAGTTGCTTCCCAAGCTGTTCTAAGATTTGAAAATGTTTCCGGTAAGCTGCTTAAAATTTTTGAAATAATTTGGATATCCTCCATTTGAAAATTTAATGTTCGTATTTTGGTAACTATATTTTCTATTTCACTGACATCTGTCATAATGTCAACATTCTTGAATTGAAAATTATAAAATTGTCCTAAAAGTTGATTAATCTGAGTTTCTGTATTCCCTAAACATATACGGTCCAATTTGTTGAGCATTTCTCTACTAGTTTCGCAGTTAATAATATGACTGATATATTTTTTATCCAAACTGTTCAGAATTATACATTGCGCTTTAGCGTCCTTCCGATCATAATCTTTATCTACTACGTCTGTATTTGCTTCCAATACAGCCAACAGGTCTTTTGATTTTAATAAAATTTTGATTTTCTTACGCCAGAACGAATATTCATTTTCGTCCGAGAGTGTAAAGTTATCAAAACCTTCAGACTTACTTGTTGACGCCATTCTTATTGTAAAATTTTGATATTTCCCAAAAACCAAATCATGTTATAATTTTTTATTTCCACTCACACTGTACACTCGTGCCGGCCCATAACCTCTTGGTGGTATACTTCGAGAGGGGGCTCCTTTATTAAATAAAACTTCTAGTTTAACATGATTATTTCTGAAGTTTACTTTTACCCATTCATACACATAATTATTTTTCCCTTTAGTACACAAACATTTATCTCAAAACATTATTAAACAAATAGAATAATTACATCTCAATATCAAAACATGACTAGACTTCCAAAACCTCAACTCATCAACTGACTGAAAAACTCTTCAAAATGTTTTTTGTTCCTAATGTATTCAAATTTCAAAACAATCTCTTCATAAATATAGACCACAGACAAAACATCAAAAAGTATTTAAACTTTCACCACACATATTTCCAACAAACATAACCCTTCTTGGCGGTCGGTAAAAAAAGAGTGTAATGGTTTTGTGTGGTGACGCGCTGACGTGAACTTACACAAAGGTTAAAAAAGGTAATGGAGACTATATTTCCTTCAATATTCCCTTTAATGGGTATTGGAGGACATGGTGACACGTAATACTAACTAAGAGAAAAGTATTACCGTACTTGTATATCATTTGGAAACGATTTTGTGCAACTCTCTTTAGCTCAGTATAAATAAGATGCATTCATGAGTACGCACATCGCAGTGTAGACCTTTATTTTCTTAGTCTCGTTTCGGACATGGCAGACAGGATAATAGGAATTTATAACCAAAAAGAAAACAACAAAAATAGTTTCAACACTTATATTAACACATTTTGTACGCAAATATTTTAACTTCATATTTAATATTTACACTATTATATAAATGCATTTAATTTGTCATAATCACATGTATGCCTAGGTCAGGGTCTCGATCACGTTTGGCAGACAGTTTGCTGCCGACTGTATGCCGCTGATTAACCGCTAAGGAGAAATCCGTAGTCTATACAAATATTGACTTGACGATATGCTGTGAATTGTTCTAATATTATAAATGTGAGAGTTTGTAGTTTAATCACGCTCTTACGGCTGAGCGAATCTGGTTTAAATTTGGTACACAACACATGGTTTTTATTCCTCTAATTTTGGGTTATCAGATGTCAAGTCTCCAATTGAATTTCTCCTTTAACTTATTTTTTTTTTTACTATACAATTCGGTTGCTGTATCTATACATATACCTATAAACACCTTTAATAAAATCGCTTATTAAATTCTAACAGTCAGCCGCTCACTTTACAACAGTCTGCAACAATCTGTTTGCCTAACTATCGCGCCCACAACTACAGACTAAACAAGTTAATTCCTATAGTGATAAGGCTATATATAAATATATTAGGACAACTTTTTTTTGTTTACTTAAAATCTATATTTTAAAAAGAGCAGTTGTCTTATCACTACAGAAATTAAAAAGTATATATTTTTTTAATATAATATATAAGGCCCGTAATTATTATTTAGCTACGATCAGCTATTGGTTGGCACTGCACAGAAAATATATATAACTTTTTACAAGACGTATTTGTGAAAATGTAAGCGCCATTATATTGTTTTAGCATGATATTGGAACGTTGGATTTAAACATCGAACCGAGTATATAAAGTTTTAGTTTGTCTAAACTGAAATGACACCCCCATAAGTATGGATGGATGTTTGTTACTCTTTCACGTAAGTACTACTGAATGGATTTAAATGAAACTTTACAATAATATAGCTTATACATCAGAATAACACATAGGCTACAATTTATAGCGATAACCGATATCCACGCGGGCGGAGCCGCAGACAAAAACTAGTAATTAGATAATAGAGTTATAAAAGTCGTGTGTGTGAAAAGGTTGTATGGTGAACTATGACATGTATATGTCGCCGCCTTCTAGCTTGATCAGCTGTTCAATTACCTGCCTAGGCTGTTAACTAAACGGCGCGATTCAATTAACGGCCTGAATGATATTCAGCCGTCTCGTTTATTACATCATTTAATAACCTGGCTGGCTAATGCTTAGGCCAACTTTTAAGATGCTACCTCAAAATAAGATAGAAAATTACATACATACATACATATACTTACACCTGCAACTCCCCGAGAGGGTAGACAGAGGTGTACCTATTAACAGAAATATAGTGATAGGTTTATTGTGATAGCTGCGCAATCCGACTTGGTTAGGTTAGGTTAGAAGGCCAAGGCTCCGCTCTGCTCCCGCATTAAGACTACGTGGTTTTTTTTAAATCGAAAAAAAAAGTAATTTTTCTTACTGTTTAATTAAATGGCAAGGCAAGCAGTTTAATGAAGTGGCTGAACACCATTCAGGCTACTAATTGAATGGCGCCGTTTAGTTATCAGCCTAGGCATTTAATTGAACGGATGATTACGCTAGTTGGCGACGACATATACAAACCTGGCGGTCGACTAGTCGCTCGATAGACCCGAGCACGCTCTGTGTATGAACTAGCGCTGACATATTTTTTAGAACAAGACGTCCGTCCGCTCGCGCGTTCAGACACATTATGACTAGTTGACCGACAAATCCGAAAACAATCATAGTCAATTTGCTTGTGTGCCACTGACCTCTATAACTAACTGGATTGATACACAGACCTATCTTTTATATTAAATTATCGATACGAAGGCAATTGTTGTCCATCATTAGTATTAGTTCCAAGTGCACTCACTACTGCATGCCGCAACTATCAGCGCCAATATGGCGATTTTCAATTGGACACAATATATGGGTACCGACTGTCCACCGAGTACTATTACAGGACAGTGTTGTGTGCGCTATAAACCTCAATAAACTTGACAACCGGGAGTTTTGCGCGAACGTGGACTGATCAGATTGCGGTTTTATATTATTTTCCAAAAATTTGGAGTTTTTATGTATAAAAATGGTGGTTTTTAGACATAACATCTTGGACAACTCATAGAACAAATTACACTGCATTGTTGCATTTCATGTTCGTTACAAATCTCCCGGGGGACCTTTCAGTAATGTCCCCACAACTTTACTGAGGCAAGAATCATCACTCATCATCATCGTTATGAAAACCTATTGTATAGAAGATATTCAAGGTTTAGGCTGATGCCAAGCCCAAAAAAATAATAAAAATAAAATCTTTGTGCGATGTTTTTTTCAGCGGATGCTGTTTTTGTTTACTGACTTCATTTACTTCTAATTAATTACCTTTTTTTTTAATAAATTAATGTCCGAGACACAAGGTTTTCATCAATTCCTATATCGTAACACAACTGATATATGGCGCTTACGTTATTACACATTAATGTGTAATGTATAAAAATTTAGCTAGTACAGTCGACAAAAAAGTAGCTTAACGCTAAAATATTTACAATCTTTTTTGTATAAATATCTATTTTTGTATTGGTCTGGCTGTTTCTATGTATAATATGTATGTATTTACAAAGGAAAAGGGATCTCTAAGGGATATCTAATACCCTTTTTAGAACATACATGACAAGCTGCTTAGTTCCCGTTGCAGTACAATAGCGCCTCCTGTCTCTTCTCGTGGGTGTCGTAGGAGGGGACTAAGGGACAGGGCTGTTCTGCATCCGACAGTGCACATACAGCCCAAGGCAAAGTGCCCACTTGACTACAGTTGGTTAGCCTATAATTACCTTAAACAGAAAAAAAGTAGGCGAAATGTGGGTGTCAATGCACCTCTGCCTATCCCTTCGAGAATTTACAGACGTGAATATATATGACAAGCTTTGCTTAGTTTGGATCTAGATAGCGCTGTGTAATATGTCCTAGAATATTTTTTTCTCTCTTATTATTTAACAAAAGATTCAAAATCTGCTATGCTATTTTGTTGCCGACTGTACAAACACACATTCTTATACACTCTTAACAGTAACATAATATTGAAATATATCTTGTATATATACATATCTTTATATTTAGGCCTGTTACATCTTGTTACAAACTTTATACTCATATACACGTCTCTTTCTAGCAGCGAGAGTAAGACAAGGATAGCAGATATAACATTCTCATATACAATACCCCACTTGAAATGGTCGGAAAAAAGAGTGAGACTTCGGTAAAGATCGGTTTTATAAAGCGTTCTCTCTGTCGCACATAGTATTGACAGTTTGATACCTTCATAGATTAGTTAAAACCGATTGCATTGTATATCTGTTTTTTTATACCCCTTGTGTTTGGCAGACAAGCAAACGACCCACCTGACGGGAAGTAGTTACCGTGGCCTTAGACGGTACCCCTGTCAAAGAGTTTTATGTAAAAAGTAAATTAAAAAACGCAATTTAGAATTTCAAATTAAAAAGTAATTCTCTCTATTTTGTAATCTTAAATTAAATAATATATTTTTTTTACTTATCAGTTTGGTCTTGTACTAAAGCGTATTTTATAGTGTTCTTTTTTTATTATTTATTTCAATATTCTCTTATTAACGTAAAATCATCACATTAGTCCTTGATAAGTCTGCAAAATTTCAAATTAATCCAACGATTTATTATCAAAGACAAACGTTAAAATCACGAAGAGGTTTTAACAACTCTATAAAGATTTCAAGTTATAAAATGTGCGACAGACAGATCGCAATACATAACCGAACTTAGCCGACCTTAGCCGTATATTGTTTCCGACAATAGCCATACCGAGAGGGGTACTGTATTTAGTATTAAACAGTAATATGAGATAGTATGATATAGCTACCCTAAACATTCGTTGTTAGATTAAAAACTGGAGGCTACTACGAAATATACATCCGAAACTTCGGACCGATGAGAAATTCGTGAAAATCAGCATTTTTTTTAAATTATTTGTATGCGAGATTATTGGTAAACCCCTCCAGCTAAGTTAAATTAGGCTTATTATAGAAGTGGGTTCACGTCGGTAGTGTAATGGTCAGGATTCGAACCAATGACCTGTCGTAAGATCGACTCCTTAACCATTAAACTATTAAAGCTTATGAATTTAAATACTATGTAGTTACTTTGAATGTCTTTCGGTAGAATTTAGGCCGAACGAAATACATATCACGTTTACAGATTATCCCTAATTGTCCCGAAAGTTCGGGTCCGAAACTTCGGATATATATTTCGTAGTAAATTTACAGAGTTTGTAACAGCACAGTAGAAACTAATGTACAAATATTGTTTATACAAGTAATGATGGAATGTGTAATGTACATACAATTCTATATACACTTGTGGGGCCCCTCACGGCTGGCGGGGGGCCCCGTGGGGCCCTTGGAAGGCGGGGGCTACGAGCGCGCAGGGGGCGGCACGCTGCTCAGGGGGGGCTTGGGGGGCAGGCGGGGCGCGCCGCCACTGGAACGGAACACGTCATGTTAGTAATACTAGATCTTCGGGGCCCTAAAGAAAATTGCTATCGGTATGGTCACCGGCATACATCTTTACCCCAATCACGTCACACAATGTATACTTTAAGCTTTGGATACGGCGGCGGAGGAGCTCAGATCCACCAGTCATAGATTATTTCAAACCAATCCGCATGCACCAGGACCTTGGTTTGCTCGTGACCATAGGTCAACTAAGATATATGCCGGGAACCATACACCTGTTTAGAGGGTTAGAGGCAGTTGCTCCCATAACTTACATAAATTATCGACTCAAAGCGAATAAAGAGAAAAAAAATGAATTGGTCTAGGCGGGTTTGAACCCGCAATCTTTGCCTTAGCAAATGCTTTGACCACTAAGCAAACACAGACCTCGCCCTAACCAATCCAAATTTCTCCTTCTATATATGTCTTTGAGGCGACAGTGGAGTATCTACCGACATTCTTACGAACCATCGGAACCAATGAATGATTTTTCAATCATTTTTAAACATTGATTTTTGACTACTCCGCCCATATAATTTGAATTAAAATTTAAGAATTTTTTTTTGCTAAATATTCAAATTGAATCAAAGAGAAAAAATTTGTGTGGAGAGGGGGGAGAGGGTATACTCACGTGCTATTATGGTGCCTCCGCTGCAAGATGGTGGAGTGTGCGGGCCGCAGTAGCTCGGGCGGGGGCGCGGGGCGGGGAGGCAGGGGCGGGGGGCCGCTGGAGGGCCCGCTGCCCGAGGGGGCGCCCCCCACGCTTGCTACCGACTGGAACAACACGACCATTCGTATCATAAAGGAAGAAATGCACTTACAGACAAGGTTTTCGATGAGATTTCCTGCTACTTCAAAATAAAGACCATTTTCTTTTCATTATTCAAAAATTATAAAATATAAAAATAAAGATCTATAACCCAGTGGCGAAGAGTGGAATATATATTATTTATAGAATAACAAAAAAAAATGACATACGTAAAAAATACATTTTGATCGCGTAAACGTCAATATGAACCAAACATTGGAGGGGAACAGTAGAACATGGTGTGCTGACTTGCAGACTTGCTTAGGCCGCGCAAATTTTTATGGGTGCACGTTGGAGATTCCGCGGGCGTACCTATGGGGCCCCCATGTTTTTTTTTAATATTTAGTTCCTCAAATTGACTGGCATCCATGGTAATTTGAACGCCATTCGTGTTAAGAGCCCAAGAGCGTATAAGTTTCATACGTATTTGTGGGCCTGATTCATTATGGGGTAGCCGGGGCCCTTAAGTGAACGGGGTTCGTATATCCGTGGGGCTTATAAATATTTTCACAAATAAATATTCCACAAATATTCCACAACATTTCACACAACGTTATCTAGATCCATGGTAAGCATAGCCTAACTAGCTTGTGTTATGGAATCTAGAATACGGACAAACATACTTAGATCCTTTTTTTTGTAAATACATACAATATTATGCATAGAAATACCCAGACCAATGCAAATACCCATTTTCATGTATACAAATATTTGCACTGAGCGGGGATCGAACCCGCGCCTCCTGCGTAGCGGTCGCGTTTATTACCGCCACGCCATATGGGATCCATATATCAATGGTTGTAACCGATAAGGTGGGTTGGGGGTTCTAAGGGCGTAACGCTTTCCGTTTCCAAAATAATTAAGAAATTTGATACAACTAATTAAGGATAACACAACTAAACTTCATTGATTACTTATACAGTTGATAGTTGGTACTTAGTGAAATTTGTTGTTACATATATTGAGAACATTTGTATTTTTTCCACAGTATTTATTATTGAACCTGACCGGTTTCGCCATACGGCAAATTTAATTACCATATGACATTATTTATTTGCGTTTTACATTATTTTTAATCGACATTATTATTTTCATATGACATTGTTAATTTGACATTTAAAATTATTTCTTGACAATGTGATTCAAATTCAAAGTCTATACATAATTTATTAATTATTTGAAAACTAAAAAACTTTAGACCGAACTAATATTTATTTCTCCACATTTTGGGAACAAGTTTTTAACTGGTATAATAAATTTTAAAACTACCCATACAAGAAGCATGTTAAACAACATAGTGTTTAAGACTAGAAATTTTCATAAGCATCAACGTAAACCTTTGAAAATGCCGTATGGCGAAATCGGTCAGGTTCAAAAATAAATACTGTGAAAAAAGGACAAATGTTCTCAATATTTGTAACAACATTATTAATTCCAATAAAGTCTGCAGTGTCAGCTGGTTATCATTATCTGTTAGAGTGTACTCGCTACTCCTATATCCGAAATGTCAAGTTTGTAGCCAGCTTTTCAGAGTTTGCGTTCATTGAATCTATCAATGGTGATGTCGGACTCGAACCGACTTAAACGCGCGCCGTCTGTGGATCGCAGGTTGCCGGAGACATATCTCGTATTCGCCCGACCATGACTTTCAAGTCATTTCTTTTAGAGCTTGCAACAATAATCAGTTGATTTGTCTACTTCTTCTCTTATGCCACCTCTTTTAGCTTCATTGCGAATAATATATCGATGCCTTAGTTCACAATTGCACTAACTACAAAATTTTCAATTTTTACTTTTTTAATGCCAAATACACTAAATTTCATGCTCTTTCGTTTCCGCGCATCGAAATACCGTTATTCCGTCTCTTTCTAACAAAAACGTGGGTCACAGTTGTATTAAATGAATTCATGCAATGTTCCATGAATGTGGTATTATACTAATGATCTTTATTTTTGTAAAATCAACCAAGATATACTTTAACTGATTTTAAGTTTCTCAACTGCAGGAAATTTCAAGACACAAACGTATTACAATTGTATATACATTTGCAGTATCTGCTATACTTTTTAGCAGTGCTACAAGAGAGTATTATGTGTTGGTAGTACAAAAGGATCAAGAAAGTTTGATGCACAAGTGTGCTAAGTACTTTTACTGGAAGGGACTTGGCAATTTTTAAGTGCACAAATACGTTAAACCGTTTTGAGATTATATCCTAATTGTGAGATAAGTACTTTTTCACTTCTCATGCTCTTAAAATGTTAGTTTAATTAATTACTTTTATATTAATTACGATTTATTCATTTTATTATGCATTTCCAATTAGTTTTAAATGATTTTTCAAGTTTGAATAGGTTGGCTAAATATGCAAGCATTTAAAGCGTACGTTTTTTACAATTCTTTGCAATTTGAATAGATTATTCGTATTAAGCTTGCATTGTAATCACCAATTACCTACACCAATTCATTGTGCAACTTAGAAACTTTGTTATTATAAATATTATAATTTTGTATAGGACGTCGTTTTTTTTCCTCGCATTCAAAGTGAAAAGTAGAGTGTTTACTTGAAGGTGTTTAACAATTTTTGAAGTGCACAAATGCATTTAAACCTTTGGAGATATATTCCCAGTGCACATGTGAAATGAATGGAAAAGCGGAAATAAACTAAGTCCATTAATTTAATGTTTATTTCGTAGTGTGAATACTCAAGCGTATTACTTTCATTTAAGACATTTTTGTGTTTTGAAGATTGATTTTGGCGCGTAATTTTCAATGAGCAACGCATGTACGCACCACGATCGACTACTGACTAAAATACCCTGCGCTGTCTGGTGTACTGGCTTTACCGTGTTTAACGTGTTTAAGTTAAACCCCAAGGACGTAAACTAGTCAATTTAGTGAATCAAACTGATAGAAACAAGACAGAATCGCAAGACGTGCCGCCATCAGTGTCCGGCCAAAAAGCAGAATTGAAGAGTTCATCACATAAAATGATGATCCAGATGAAGAGTCCATTGTTTGAAAAATTTAAAATTTGATTCAATTTTTAATTACCAATTAGTAAAAATGAATAATTGTTACCTGAAACTGAAGACTGACAGTATTAATTTACTTATAAAAAATCTTATTTTAATGATTCAGAAACGAATTGTTTTGTGAAATAGCTGAAGACTGGCCTATAGTTGGGCTTCAGTCCTTTTAATTTTTTTGTTGTGATTTTGAAATTTATTTTATTTGATAGTGGATAAAAACTGTTTGTGTTTTATAATAAAAATAAACATTATGAAAATGAATCACTGGTTAATTATTTTGTCTATTTATTGCAATATCCATAACTATTAATATCCTTCTTCTTGTACCTTGAACCAGCCTGGTAAAGCTGTTAAATATTTTTGAGTTTTTCACTTCATGCCGGTCAGCATAATCAATCTTAGTGCACAAATGTATTAAATGGGGGGGTTTTATGTGTATTTGGCCATTTTGAAAAGGTTACGTTTAAACTAATATTACAATATTGAGATATGATGGAGTAAAACGTCTAGTCTTATGAATAGATGCATTTTTTTTTTATTTTACTTGGATTTTCTACGGTTCTCATCTAAACTTTAAAAAACTTTAAAGCTCTCTCCTCAAAAATGTAAATTTCGTAGTTAGTGCAATTGTGAACTAAGGCATCGATATATTTTACTATATTTTTTATATACAACTGAGTTATATATATGTAGTAATAGTCTAATGCTATTGCCTGCTTTGTCTTCTACACTGATGGCACAGAAACTCTGTGTTTACAGGGTCGGCAGCACGACTGTGACTCTCTTGGAGTTTAACACTTCCATGGGCCACGGTAACCAGTCTCCATCAGGTTGGCCGTGTGCTTGTCTGCCACCTGCGGTATAGAAAAAATACTCACGGGCGGTAGCGGCGTGGACGGCGCGGCGGAGTCCCTCCGGCGGCGCGGCGGCAGCGGCGGCGGCGTGCCGCACGGCGCTGGGGGCAGGGTGCTACGTTACTCTATGTAATGCCCGGTTCACATTATCGAATCCAGTGCTGGAATGCTACTGGAATAATGATGGCATGTGCCCACTCCAGCGTGCGACTCCAGTGCAGAGGAACAAACAACACTTGGTGGAACTTGCTACACATCTACAATGAAAGTACTTGTACTATTCCACATTATTTATTAAAATCCTGACCGAAAGGCGAAACCGGTCACGATTTTAATAAATAATGTGGAATAGTACAAGAACACTGCAATAATGTGTGAACAATACAATCCAGTTCAGCACTGTACTGGATTCGCTGGACTACTGGGACTGATATAATGCGAACCGAGCATAAGGTGAGGTTTAGTCAATACCATTGAAACAGCAACGGCCTGCAGCTGCTTGTTGAGGCAAAATTTATCTGAATTTGAATCTTACGAACAGGAGAAGATCTCTATAATTTGAAGGCGAAGCACACAGTCATTATACTAACAAATTCTGACCAAGACATTGACCTTGAGAACTCTAGCCAAATCAGTCTCAAAATGGGTAACCATTCTTAAGATATTGAAACCTTCAGTGCCTCGGAGAGCACCTTAAGCCGTCAGTCCCGGTTGTCATACGAACATCTATGGCAGTCGATACGGGTAGTTGGAGCCCTCAAAAGTCCAAAAAGTGTAACTGTAGAATTTCGATATCGCCAAGCAGTTGTGCAGGTCAGATGGCACTAATATCTGAGCCAAACCCAGTTAGACTAGAAAAAATAAACCCCAGACTACGATGTGAAAGGTTCGAATGTGAATGGAATTAACGCTAGGATGAATAAGATACTGTATATTACTTAATATCTATACTAATATTATAAATGCGAAAGTAACTCTGTCTGTCTGTCTGTCTGTATGTTACGCTTTCACGCCTAAACCATTGAACCGATTTTGATGATATTTGGCATAGAGGTAGATTAGACCTCGAGAAAGGACATAGGCTTTGTTTGGTCGCGATAACCGACATCCACGCGGGCGGATCCGCAAGCAAAAGCTAGTAATATTACAAACGCGAAGGTTTGTGAGTATGAATGAATGGATGTTTGTTACTCTGTCACGCACTAACTACTGAATGGATTTTAATGAGACTTTACAGGTATCAGAATAACACTTAGGCTATATATACATACATACATATAATCACGCCTTTATCCCCGGAGGGTTAGGCAGAGGTGAATTAATTAATAAAATTTCACCAATCTGTATTCGGTCCCACGTAACAGGAGGTGAGCCTATTGCCGTATTCCGGGCACTATTGTAGACTCGAGCCGTGCATCTGAGGCTGAGTCTGGGCTGTACATATCTGTCTGATGTTGAAGTTAATCAGCCCTATCCCTTAGTCGCCTCGTACGACACCACAGGGAAAGAGAAGGGGTGGCCCAAATTCTACTTTGCCGGGAACCACATACTATATATCATCACGCTAAAACTCAAGGGAGTGAAGCAGTGATCATTAATGTAAAAATGGTCGAGGACAAAGTTGAGTACATAGGTGAAATAAATACTCAATAGCGTCGGCTCAACACTAAGCGATAACCGACATCCACGTGGGCGACGCCACGGGCAACAGCTAGTATTAATTAAAACTATATATACATACAATCACGTTTATAAACCCCAAAATAGGCAGGGAGAAGTGTATAAACACCTTAGTTTTATTAACTATATTTTTAGGTCCCATGTTATAGAGGGTGAGCCTATTGCCGTCTACTGGATAATTAGTCATGGGCTTTATGTTAACTGTCGGATGGAGACTAGCCCTATCCCTTAGTCTCCTTCTGCGACACCCGCGGGAAGAGATGGGGGGGGGGGCGCTATTGTACTGTACCGGGAACCAACACGGCGACTAAAAATATATTTTATAGAAATAGTTTGGTATAAGGTAATACTTACGGGGGTGGGGGGTGAGCGGCGGCGCGGGGGGCGCGGGCGGCGAGGGCGTGGGCGCGCCGCGCCACTCGAACTTGAACGCTACACCTCTGCGAATAAAGTACAATTTAGTTTATAAAAATAAATCTGGTATAATTGGTTCAAAAGGAGTAAGTACTTGCTTTTATGGGGTTATAGGAGACCTCCAAGTTTTTTTTTTAATTATCGTAAACTAGACATCCTACAATAATACCGAGTGTAAGGGAAACGCCCCCAAAGCCGAAGGCCCTTGATAGTACACCGGGTACACTACATATTGGCATAATTTTTTTCGGTTTGGTGAAATTATGTTTTTAGTTATTTTTCCTTTTAATAAATTAGCATTATGTATTCTCCATCGTATTAGTAAAGCTCAAAGAAACGATAATTTCATAAAAAAACATCGGCAATGATTTTTACAATGGATAATATATAATGCTAAAAAAACGAGGGGAAAAAATACATAGTATTTTTCAACTACTCTTGACATGTCCTTTCTTTAAAATGCGTATTTGTTGAAATTGATTGCCGAACTGTTTGTATCTGTTCTCGAGTGTATTCCGAATGGAATGGCGAATGGTTTATCTCGCATGCCTCGGGCTGTGTATGTGATTTCCGTCATTCGAAATATACTGTCGCATACCTCTGGCTGAGAGGGATGCGAGACGAACTATTCACGATGCATGCCTCGCGATGTCTTTACGAGGCTTTAGGTGTCTCTTCATCCGAGAGTCCCATCCCCCAATAGCTCAATGGCGGTGCACTCACCTGTCGGGCTGCAGCAGCGGACTGGGCGGCGGTTGCGGCGCCGGGGAGCGCTTTGGCGACACGGCCGGCATCCTGGAATATGCCCACTTGTTAGCATAACGGTAGGGATTGAATCGGCCATTACTATTGTAGATTGTTAGTAGGAAGTATGAGTCGTAAGAATGTGATGTTAATATGTATGGGTGTTAGAATATGCCTCCTCTGTGGGATGAGGGCACATATTCTAGATGTCCTATCGAAAATGTATCTCCATTTAAAGCGAATATCACTAATTAAAATAAAACCACTTTTTAACAAACTCCTTTAACATGACTGCTGAAAAGAAGCCGATACGTAAATGTTAATAATCTATATTTGATCCTTTATTTAATAAATTGTTACAAAAATGTCAATCAGCCAGGCAAGCTTTTGTTATGTAAATAACCCGCCTCGGGTCGTGTCTGGTGCCCAGAATACTGGCCGCATTTCCGCGCTGCCCCTCTAGACAAGTGGCAATTCGCTTGCCAGCGTTTGATGGAATATAATGACGAATGTATTGGATTTGACGTTTGTGACATGCGTTAACGACTGTCACAAACGTCAAATCCAATACATTCTTCATTCTATTCCATAATACGCTGGCAAGCGAATTGCCACTTGTCTAGAAGGGCTGGATAGCAATGGCTAGCCTTTGCACCAGGTAGGAACCGGAGCGAGAGTCACCAGAATAATATTAATAAAAATAAATTTATCTACTCTGATACTATAATACAAAGATTATAAAATTGAAATCAAAACTCTTATGACAAACATTACGCACAGGCCAAAAAAAAAAGTTTTATTATGATACAGGTCTTGTATGGACACCTATATCATAAAATAACTTTTTAATCATAACGATACACCTATACAACCTCCATCTGGACTGAACCTCTACTTTAAAAATAAAACGGCCGATTCGGAAGAAAAAAAAAAGAAACGCGCATGCGCAATCGATGTTTGCGCCTTGGCTTGGCGTCAACTTTTTTTTTTACATTTATATTAAACAAAGTTTGGTTTTGTTTGTAAAATAAATTAGTTTATGTATTATAGTATGAGAGTAGATAAAGTAGTGTATGACACTGTACATAACTTGGTCTTATAACACTCGTGTGATACTATAAAAAAACTCGCCTACGGCTCGTTTTTTTAAAACACACTCGTGTTATAAGAACCCTTATTATGCAACAGTATCATAAACTACTATAATTATTAAAGAATTATAATCTGAGTATAAATAAAATTGGAGTGTCTGTTTGTAATATTGAAATAACCGTTTTTTACTTCATGCATAATGAATATAATACGGTACATACACCAAAATAACATTTTTTAAATTTTTTGTCTGTCTGTCTGTTTGTTCCGGCTAATCTCTGAGATGGCTAGACTGATTTTGATAGGACCTTTATTGACAGGTAGCTGATGTATTAAGGAGTAACTTAGGCTACTTTTATTTTAGAAAAATGTAATGCTCAATAGCGTTGACTCAACACTAAGCGATATCCAACATCTACGCGGGCGGAGCCGCGGGCGGAGCCGCGGGCAACAGCTATACCAAATATATCGCAGTAGAATTCGTTAAAAATTGGTTACATTTCAAATTTTTACCCGACTACGCCAGCGAGGGTAATGTTTTACGCGAGTATGTATCTATGTAGATTTCTTTGTTCCCCTCTAGAGGCCTATCGGCTGGACGTATTTCGATGCGAGTGGATAGTGAGTCTCCAATGAAAGATTTTCATCACCCGAACGTCCTCCCGAGGAGGACCAGACCAAGAGGAATGGCCCTGGATCAGCCGGGGTGCGAGGGATATGTCGCGAGACAACCTCACCTTCGGCCTAGCACAACGACCCACTGACGGCGTGCGGTTTAGTCGGTTCGAGTCCGACATAACCTCCCCCTTCGGCTCCCCAAAAAAAACTGAGCGTCCTACAGTACATAAAATGTCAACAAAAACTATACGGTGGATTTTGGATGCTAAAATTTGAGACGAGAAAAAAAATGCTTATGAAGAGAATCAAAAGGCATAAATTTATTCTTGATTCGTTGTCGTTTTTGCGTGAAATATCGGTGCGCTTTTTCTTACATAACTTTTTAACTCCTAACATCGAAAGTCCGAAAATATGTTTCATACAATTTTATTTCATAATGATCACTCTTCATAATTTTTATTTCAATAAATATTAAAACGCCAAATGAATCGACTTCATAATTTTATTGTTCATACATTTATTTGTACTCATTTTTGCTTTCATATATTTCTTAATCAGAAGTGCTATTTATCCTATACATCAAAATTCATACTGTTAATAAACATACATCACTTTTATAATAAAATTTATATTCATACAAATAAACTATCATACGATTAATTTTTAGATAGAAACAGATTATTAAGTCGCTGGAAATAGCCTTTTATTGACTTAATAGGTTCCGTATCATAATATCTAAAGTTACTTCAACTATATTCAAGATAACTACGGTTGATTCACATATGGTCATAACGCATATTGGAAGACTCGACTACTGGTTCATACACATAATTTCGAATAAACTAAAATTATTTGAACTAACGGACGATTAATATAATGTTCATTTAAGATATTGGACATGTTGACTATGTTTGAAATACCTAACGGTCGATTCGCCTACGGTTTATTGATGCTACTACTTTGTGACAGAAATAATCATTTTGTTATTAAATTATTAATAAAACGTCATTATCGTTAACACCCCGACTCAGATTACCCCGACTCGGATAGGTTAGGTTAGAAGGCTAATGCGGGAGCGGAGCGTAGCGAAGCTCCCGCATTAGGCCTTCGTGGTTATTTTTTTATAAACCACCCAGAAGTAGGAGCCCCGCGTAGCGGGGCTCCGTAGACCTTGACAGACAAGACTACATGAAGTCGCTTTTGCAACAACCTAAATTTCTGTGACAAAGTAGTAGTATCAATAAACCGTAGGCGAATCGACTATTAGGTATTTCATACATAGTTCAATCAACCTTAGCACAATTAATTGTAGTTGAATAAACCGTAGGTGAATCGTCCGTTATTTGTTTCGACCAGTAGTTATTACAAAAATATGTGAAACGATCTTTAGGTGTTTTAAACAGTAGTTTTTTTGACCGTAGTTGTCTTGAAAATAGTTAAAATAACTGTAGTTATTATAATACGTAACCACTTAATATCTTGCACGATAAACATTTAAATTAACTTGATATTGGAGGCAATTGCTCTTAAATAATCACTTTTATCACTGTATTCGGCCTTTTTCTTCAATACATTTTCGGTACGATCAGATTTCTTCGTATATTTTCTTTTTTTGCGGGCAGGTGGAGCCCCATTCATGTGCTTTCCAATTTCGGCTGTTTGATGCTTTTGAAATCTATTATGCCAAGATTCTGCACTATTTTGAGTGCGGGGTATGTTTTGCTCATAGAGTTCAGACGTACTCCATAACCTTGGCTCATATTTCGGTGGTGAAGTGGCAGTGCCCCATATATAGTTTTCATTAAACCATTCTGCGATTATTTTAGCGTTAGAAGAGATATTTCACTCCTCCACGACTTGTTTTAAAACAATTTATATATATATCATCCATTGTTACAAAAATAAAGCCACATAAATAATGATACTCGTTGAATGACACGTAATACGTATTACCATAAAGCGCCTAACTACCTGATGCTGTTCCAAGCGTACCCGCAATTTTATCACTACAAATAATTGCAACATTTACAAACATACCTACATTTTAAATAGAATGCTACAATTTAATCTTATTTGAGACAACGTTATGTACACAAATAATATGAACATTGTCTCTTATGAAGAAAACTATTCTGAATAAAAAAAATATTAATTAAACACCTTCTTAATGAAAACATTATGAAATAAAAAAATATGATGACGGGGTGTTATGAGTTCCGATTATAGGAATATTAATGTATGAACATAAAGTTTATGAAGAAAAAAATTATTATGAAGAGTGATTATTATGAACTCCAATTCGTAGTAAAATCGTAAATATGAATACAAATTTTATGAGAGCCGATATGGACCCGTGAAATATTGATATAAATATCCATCTATCTATCCTTATGAACCCTCACCTTAATAAGATTGAAAACTAATACATCATAAATATATACATACATACATATAATCACGCCTTTATCCCCGGAGGGTTAGGCAGAGGTGAATTAACACCCACATTTCACAAATCTGTATTCGGTCCCACGTAATAGGGGGTGAGCCTATTGCCGTATTCCGGGCACTATTGTTGACTCGAGCCATGCATCTGAGGCTGAGTCTGGGCTGTACATATCTGTCTGATGTTAAAGTTAATCAGCCCTATCCCTAAGTCGCCTTGTACGACATCGACACCACATGGAAAGAGAAGGGGTGGTCAAAATTCTACTCTGCCGGGAACCACGCGGCTACCTATATATAAATCATAAATATATTCACGCCTGTAAATCCACAAAGGGGTAGACAGAGGTGTATTAAAACCCACATTTCGCCAACTATGTATTCCGGTACACGCAATAGCGGGCGAGCCTATCGCCGTCAAGCGGGCACTGTGTCATCGGCTGTATGTTTATTGTCGGATGGGGAACAGTCCTATCCCTTAGTCTACAAAACCCACGAGTGTTCCTATTCTAGTCCACTGAGAACCAACATAAAATGGATGGCGGAAGGCAAAGATTTGTAAATCAATACTAATATTATAAATGCGAAAGTAACTCTGTCTGTCTGTCTGTATGTTACGCTTTCACACCTAAACCACTGAACCGATTTTAATGAAATTTGGTGTAGGGGTAGATTAGACCTTGAGAATGGACATAGGCTATGTTTGGTCGCGATGACCGACATCCACGCGGGCAGAGCCGCGGGCAAAAGCTAGTATTCCAATATATTGGCAATTGAAAATCAAAAAAGAACTTATGTGAGAACGAGAGAGAATATGTGAGAATATATGTGTGAATACTATACGTATTCATAGTATTACAATAAGTACCTGGATGACAGAGCTTCGCTCAGTATTTTAATATTTTTAAGATATATTTCATTCAAACCAAAATAAAGTACTTTATTTTTAAACAAACAATATGAACTTACCTGTTTAGACGCTCAAAATAAAATAACAAAAAAACCCAGACCAGTTGCCATATCTATGGTTATCATAATAGTACATGGAGTAACAATATATTATCTAATTTATTACAATAGCTATAACTTTTAGCGCGGATTCGCTGCTACAATGTGGATGCCGACGCAAAACTAATTGTAGATGGCAGCAGCATTTGACAAACAATAACCATCTGGCCCCCGTTTCGAAAACCACTATCACACCACTGACACTGCACAAAATGTTGTTAAATTTTAAACTTTATAGCTGAGTGTTTAAGTTAAAAAAAGTCAAAAAGAGTTTATAACATTTTCATTCACTCTACAAGATTGTAATTTAATTTTAGGCTTTAATGGTCTACCGGTAAAGTCTAAAGTTAAATGGCATTGGTTAGTCTCTATGGTACCGCAGTGGTTTTGCCATGCAAAAATAATAGCAGAATCGGACCCTGTTCTGTGACAATAACAAACTCATAGCTGTCAGATTTGAAGAGACAAACAATGAAATCTACGTAGATGACAGCTAACATTGGCCATTACGAGGCGCCCTCTGTAGGGGTAAAAGCGCAGTTGGCATCCCCATTTGTATGCATACTCTTTCTTATATCTTCTTATATCTTAATAATCTTGTAGCGACTTTGTATTCTAACTTGAGTTTTTAAGTAAAACTAAAACATATTATATTAAAGTAGCAATCTATAAAATATAAACAAACACACAAACATTGATTTTTATATCTAAAGTTTTATACTAATTTTATAAAACTATAGTGTGTTTGTTTGATTCAACGCGCTAATTTTAGGAACTTTTTTATATATAGGACACGTCAATTTAACTTAACCTCGCCTGATGGTAAGCTGAAGGCAAAGTCTCAGGAAAGAAGGCCACCATTATATACACGGGCCATGTTAACAATGGTGGCACTCAGCTTGACGGCCTCATCAGATGCTTTTTCGCGCCCCGACGAATTGGAAAAATATATTTGTGTTAAAAATCCCGTTTATCGAGGAAGGTTATAGGCTATATCATAACGCTACTGCTTAAGGATGGGGAGCAGTAATCTAAAATGTCACCAAATACGGCATATATGGTTTAGAGAGGGATTTAGTATGCCATGCGAAACCGGGGCGGGTCGTCTAGTATTAGATATAGTAAATATCACAGTATATCGTATTACATAATAGATATAAATTACTCAACATCGCAATAGACCGTGTAATACGATATATAGCCATGTGGTGCTATTTTTATCTGTAACTGCTGATCTGAACGGTGTCGGATTTAGACATTGGTGCTATTGAGGGCGAATAAGCGGTGAGTTTGTATCTAAAGAACACCACATAAAAAGAATTGGTCCCAGTGAAGGCGAGTAAGTCATAAGTTTGACCTGCAGAATTCAGTTACTACACTACCGGCACGGTATGATGGCCGTTAAGTACTAAGAGAACTTGGCAGAGCTTGCTTGCTCCAACTCAACCACAGATGATTAGACCGTTTTACTCGGTCAATATGTAACTTAATTAATATGTCAAAACGGCCATCATAGCGTACCGCAAGTATAATATTATAAATATGAAAGTATGTCTGTCTTTCTGTCTGTTTGTTACGCTTTCACGCCTAATCCTCTGAACCAATTTTGATGAAATTTGGTATAGAAGATTAGAACTTGGGAAAAACATAGGCTATGTTTGGTCGCGATAACCAACATACTAAAAACTAGATAAAAAAATAAAGAAAATTTGCTCCCGAATTCCATCGAGACTAATTTTCCCGTGATTATACCCGAGTGAAATTTTGATTACATTTCTCCAACTTGTACCCGTAGAACGAACAACTATCGTTATCGTATTGTAAACGTATCGAGAGCAGGGTGCATTGCGATTGGTGGGCTGCCTACTGTAAACCTCTATGTGTGCTAAGGTCAGGTCCCTATTCCCACAGTATCTGAATAGGCTTGTATCCTAATATTTTTTATTTGCGTAAACTGTACCTTTTGCAATAGTATATTGACCTGTTAAAGTAAAAATTCCTATGATAATTAGTTTTAAAGATGTTTGATTTTGAAATTTCAATTTCTAGAGCCGCCCGAAAACGCTCCATACAAAATCTAAGCACACTGGACGTGCTGTGGCGTGTTGTGCAAATGTTTGGAATTCAAGAGAGTATCGCCTTTATGTCAATCCACGTCGCGTTTACACATGTACAATGTTTAATAACATTGAATTGATATTTAATAAGGAATCTAAAAAGTAATAATTTTTGTCTTATTTCGATTGTTCATATTTTGACCTATATTGGGAATCAAAAAGACTGCAAAGTCATGGTTTTAGTTTAGTTAGGTAACATGTTAGTTTACTATGCATATTGTTGAGAAAATACTACGACATTAAGCAGTATTGGTGATGACTCGTTGACTCAGGACACTACCCACACTACCCAATTGGTCCCACTGAGGGTGTGTGTATAAATATATCGATACTATTTGTAATATTACAGGAAGCTGATGTCAAGAGAAAAAGGATTTGAATAAGGCTGCAGTGGGCTTTATAGCCTCGCCCAGACATCAGTCAGTGAGGGGACCCACATGACCAGCTTCCGCTCCTGGTAATGTCAGATACACACACAAACAACACACACACACAACAAACACACACACACACACACACACAATCAATCATGTTCAAGCTCAATATACATATTTGGTTACGTACTACGCAATCACCAATATACTGTACACTGAGCAGTTGAATGCATTTTGTTTTCTTCTATTTAATATGCATGCAGCGAATAAGTATCTTTATAAATTAAATATACATGTAAATATTCTCGCTCGCACATAGATCACTTTGTATCTCAAAGTACTATGCACGTTATCACTGTCTTAACACGAGCGATCAGGATAACTATTATATCATCACTATTATTGTCATGTTAAAGTAAACACTTAGATTAAGCTCTCAGCATTGTATACCTACTCAAACCTAGGGGAAGCAGCGAGACAACCCCGCCACAAGTACTTCTTAACTTACTGGGATTGTCTCAATATATGGATGTAACAACAATGTATGAGTTATAAAATAAAAATTATTTGAATTTGAAATTATTTGAATTTAGATATGGCGAAATTGCCTCTCCGGGGCTGTATATTAGCACTGGTTTTAGATCATCACCGTACGGTCGCCATTATGACTGTATCGTAATTTTGGTAGTACCGCACACGACCAGAGACAAACCAAACGTACTGATAGAACGGCAGATTAAAAATGTAGCTAAAATATAATTTTAAATCGATACTAATAAACTAATTGTGTGTGTGTAGTGTAATTAATATTTCATACTTCAATAAGACAATTTGCATTGTTACACTAGCTTTAATTTTCTTATTTATTTAATGAATTTCATTACCCAAAGCCTTAAAATCGTCTCATCGCATAATGTCCTTTTCTCGAAATGTCCTTTCTCATAATGTCCTTTTCTGCATGGTTAAAAAAAATAACCACGAAGGCTTAATGCGGGACTACGCAAGACTGTAATCCTGATTTTGAGAAAGGACATTTTGAGAAAAGGACATTATGCGATGAGTTCCTTAAAATCTAGTTTAGTTGAACCGATTTGCACTAGTGTTATTATCTTACTTGAACATAAGGTCGTGATGTTTGGGGCTCGGTAGAGGTCGGTCCGGCGGCTCTGGCGGTAATTCACTAGACGTCGAGCATGCTGGCGAACATTAAAGATAGTATCAGTAAATTAATTAAGGGTAAAAATTTAAAAGGGAAATTTTTCAAAATGGTTTTTTCTTTTTGTTTGATGACATGGTAACTGAATGAATGAATGAATGAAAACTCTTTATTGTACGGTACACAAAGAAAGAAAGAAAGAACACATTACAATATAGTGGTAGGTACAGTTTTGTAGCAACTAGTACCTTTATAGCAAGTTTTATTTAGTATTATATTGGTTACGTATCGAAATATCGAAATTCGAAATCCATAAGTTAAAAATCCCGAATGTGCGAATCACTGAAGTACGATATATCCTAAAGTTCAAAATTCCGCAAATTGGACTTTTGCACATTACCGATGGTATGCATTTCGGTTAAATTTTTATAGTTATGATTTTTTCATGTAGATCCTACATCTTCATGTATTATCAAAAGTAACCTAACACGAAGGTTATGGCGGAGTTCGTTCACATACATTTCTAATCTATAAGTATCCATGTCGAGGAATGCGATGTCCACCTCGCGCAATTCGACTTGGATAGATTAGGTTAGAAGGCTAAGGCGGAAACGGAGCGGAACGGAGCTCTCGCATTAGTCTTCGTGGTTATTTTTTTTATAACCGTCCAAACAAAACCACTCATAAGCACAGAATAATTAATAGTACTAACGTACAGAAGAATCACTGCGCAAGAAGATTTAATCAATTCCAGTCTTGCTTCGACGCAATACGGTGGAATTTAGCTCGCACAACATTAAGTACTTATAATTTTATTCACCTAAACTTGCTTCTCTTTCTATCGCGTGCCTCTTATCTTTTCTAACGCCTGTTAGGGTTGCCTTCTTGTGAAGGATTGAATATTTGATTACCATTCCAGTTAAGTACCTGTTACTATTTTTCTACTTATGTGAAAAATGACAAGTCGCTTAAAAAGAAGGAACTTGGAACTGCAGAAATTACGTAGGGTAGGTATCGTCAGTGGTACCTCTCTACCTATAGTCAGAGCGCGATTCGGCGCGAATCGCGATGCAAGTCAAGGACACTCGAAACTAGAAAAATACGGCAAGGCGGGTGACGACAGAGTACGTTGACCCCGATGGGTCCGATCCAATAACCCTCCCAATTCAAAAATCTAGCTGGCTAGGCATTTACCTAGGTACTTCGTGGTCTACATTTAAAATAAGTAGTTTTTGTCTAGATACGCATTCTGAGCAGTAGTAGTGGTAGGTTGGGCTATGGGTAGGTAGGTACCTTAAAATGTTAAGATTTTGGCAAACTTACTTTTCAGCATCTATGGGAAGCGAGAAAAAAGATAAATCCGGTATATTTATATTCGAATTCAAACAGCCGAACGCCACACAATATCGTCTGTCATTATTTTCTTTTCTTGTCCATTCTTAGGTAGGTACCTACCTACTTTAAGTAGGCAGTAGGCACGATCAAGAGAGAAAAAAATAATGTATTTATAAAATCCCAGCAGCGTTCACACGAGCGCGCGCGTGACACTCGACTAATTTTAAATCCGCTCGGCCGGATACTTCGCTGTAGGTATATAACGGATGTACTGCGCGGAGTGAACCACGCCTGTCATAAGTCTAGTTTTCAGGATATTGAACTCCAGCATTTCGTGGTTCGACATTTTTGTACTTTTTCGATATGTAACCATTATATTATCATAGTTAGAATAATTGTTGATGACGATGACCATGAATGATGATTGCTGCCCGAGTAAAGTTGTGGGACTTTATAACAGGTTTCTAGGGACAGCTTATACTGTTGATTGATGGCACTTGGTGGAACTTGCTACACATCTTCAATGAAAACACTTGTACTATTCCACATTACATATTTATTAAATTCGTGAACGGTTTCGCCTTACGGCATTATCAAAGGTTGATACATGTTTGATAATGCTGTAAGACGAAACCGGTCAGGAATTGAATAAATATGTAATGTGGAATAGTACAAGTGTTTTGATTGAAGATGTGTAGGGCCATGTGGGAGCAGCACGCTCTCACCGTGGGGCGAGGCGGGGCGGCGCGGCGGCGCGGGCGGGCCGCGCTCGTCGCCGCGGGGCAGCAGCGGCGGCACGCGCTCCTGGGGGGTCAAACGGAATCTTTTATTTTATTAATTATGCAACGCGGTTTTTTTCTTACGTGCGGGAAATACCCCCCCTCTGGAGCCGGAGGGGGAGGTTATGTCGGACTCGAACCAAACAAACCGCACGCCGTCAGTGGGTCGCGTCCTAGGCCGAAGATGAGGTTGTCTCGCGACATATCCCTCGCAACCCGGCTGACCCAGGGCCATTCCTATTGACGTCAAATTTTGCTTACCACTAACTTTACCACCGCTTCCTAGGCCGTTGCTTTTGCACTAGGCAGAAGCAACGGCGCAACAAACTCCACGGCGACATTTTCTAGACGTCAATTTACAATCATCTCTTAAAACTAAATATGAACGAGCGTAAATTTGTCTCGCAGCAAAATAATTAAATGTATATAATAAATAACATAATTAACTGAAATAAAATATGGCAAACAATTACGTACCTTGTACAATTCATACAACATTTAGACGAGACAAAATTCTCACACGTTTCAATACGATAATCGTACCCAATTATCGCCAGCAATAAACGCCCCACGATTATCGTATGTTTTACACACAGGCAACTTTCATACGATTATATCATACGAGATTCGCAATTGACATATCACCTTATGCTTTATATTAGTGTTGTTTTAAAATTGTTTTTAGACGGACACTATCAATATTCAATTGCAAGATAATTCTCGCCGAGCGTGGACAAGCGAGCGATAATTATTGTTTCTACAAATATTTTGACGTAACAACTTTTTTCTGTCCTTTCTAGAATGGCATCTTCGAGGGGAGACTCGGCCCGTCCAAATGAGGCTTAAGCACCACTTTCGATGGCTGGAGTTAGAGATTTAGCATGCGACTGTGTTCTATGTAAATATTTATATGCATGATGAGTTCTTTATGAGCATTTGTATTGCCTTTGTCGGTTGAGTAGTTCGAGAAATCGATTAAGATAGGCGAAGTTAAAACCCACAACGTTTGTCTTACAGGGGTGGCAATGCTTTGGCCATTAAGCTACCAGACCTCGCCTTAATATTTCTTCCTATCCGAATTGATTTGAAAATTTAGCATGAAAATGCTTTAAAATTTCATTCAAATAGTTCGAGATAGTTGTAAAAATACAATGTTAAACCAAAACATTTCTATAAAAAATTCCGGATATTGACGAAAAATAATCTATCTATCTATCTATCAGCCAATAGACGTCCACTGCTGGACATAGGCCTCCCCCAAAGAGTGCCATGCCGAACGATCTTGTGCCTTCACCATCCACCGACTTCCTGCGACCGCTTTAATGTCATCGGTCCATCGAGTGGGGACCGCCCTACACTTCGTTTTCCAGTTTGCGGTCGCCATTCGAGAACCTTTACTCCCCAGCGGTTATCGGTTCTGCGAGCTATATGGCCTGCCCATTGCCACTTCAACTTGCTTATTCTAAAAGCTATGTCGATAACCTTGGTTCTTCTACGGATTTCCTCATTTCGGATTCTATCACGCAGTGAAACTCCTAACATAGCTCTTTCCATAGCTCGTTGCGCAACCTTGAGCTTATGCATGAGACCAATATTTAGCGACTACGTCTCGGTGCCATAAGTAATCATTGGCAACACGCACTGATTGTAGACCTTTGTCTTGAGGCTCTGTGGTATCGGTGACGAGAAGATATGCCGTAGCTTTCCGAACGCTGCCCATCCGAGTTGGATTCGTCGGCTGACCTCTTTATCAAAGTTGGACCTACCAAGTTGGATCACCTGACCTAAGTAGATATAGTGGTCAACAACTTTGGTTATATAGGTAAAATAATAGGTAAGTTTTATTTTACGGTAAAACTGTTTTCGAAAGGTTATAAACCATATAATTATTTTTTTCGTAATAATTTATTATTCTTATATAAAGGGAGAAAATTGATGTTTGCTAACTAAAAGTGTGTATATAGTTAAATACTAAAAATCAATTAGTAAATAATATACTATGGTATGTTCACTATAAGCGAATGAATAAAATATGATTAACGTAGTAATTAAATAATTAAAAAAAAATTGTGTTCAATAGAATCTAAGTACTCAATTTATAGCATGACCAATTTAATTAACAGGTAGGTAGGTACACAACCTGCAATGATAATATTTTATACAATAAATATAAATTAATCAATTAATTAAATATAACAATAGCAATCGCGACACAGTAAGCCACATACCTGCACCAGTTCCGACTTGTCCTTGTCAGGCTTGTCCGGCTTGCGGCTCGTCGCCAGGTGGTCCACACTGCGCGAGTAGAACAGCTCCGCGTCCACGATGGCGCCGCGGGGGGACAGGGCTTGAGGCTTGCGTTCACAGGTCGACGATTGTCTACAGGGATAAGATGAATTACATGTTTAACTAACTTGAGCTATACAGTAAACATACAAAAATTGGCCGAGTGCGAGTCGCACTCGCGCACGAAGGGTTCCGTAACAGAAAAAAGGCTAAAAGCCACGAAAAAGGGCTAAAATATCACGTTTCTTGTATTTATTTATTTAGGTCTACCAACAATTGTTAACATAAAAACTTACACCGAAAACATTAAAAAAAAAACAAGTAATAATGTTACAAGTAATTAAAGGTAAACCCCGCATGTATAATTTTATAAAATCTACAAACAGTAAGCTATCACTACACTACACCATATTATTTTCTTTAGTAAAAGAGGTAATTAAAGAACCATATTCTTCAAATAGTTGAATTGAACAATAAATTACAAAAAACAAGTCAGTCCAAATCGAGTAAGCCCAAGAGGATAGATTTAATTTTTGCCGCAGAGTCAAAGTGAAGATCAATTCGATCGCTATTGCTGTTAATGACTTTACACATTCTCGAGCATGGGGAATTGGCACCTAGAACAGTCCTTCTTAGTGATGGTAGTGATGGTACAAGTGGTGTAATCGCATAGCGCGGAAGCCTGGCAGGAACACGCAGCTTGATTAAACTAAGAAGCTGGGGACAATTTTTGACTCCAAAATTTTGCAAGCAAACAATCCGTCTTTTAAAAGTCTACGACTTGCCAGGGGATTCATGTGAAAGTACTTAAGACGAAGTTTGTATGGGAGCCCCCCTTAATTATTATTTTGTTTTTAGTATTTATTGTTATAGCGGCAACAGAAATACACAATTTGTGAAAATTTCAACTGTCTAGCTATTACGGTTCTTGAGATACAGCCTGGTGACAGACGGACTGACGGACGGACAGCGAAGTCTTAGTAATAGGGTCCCGTTTTACCCTTTGGGTATGGAACCCTAAAAAAGAACCCACTTGACGGTTAGATTATTATCAATTGTTTTCTTAACTATACATATAAGCATTGAAATATTAATATTTACCTAATTTAGTTGCAACAAATTGATATTTATAACAATGATAAGTGTCACTGTTCGTTCAGAAAACGTGCCTTTATACTTTTTTTTTTAAGTAACATGATAATGAACATAAATGTAAATCAAGCTAAAATAGACGAAATAGTAATATACACGTGAGTTTTAGTTTTTATCTTGTTTACTTTTAATTTCTTTAAAAATAAATCTTTAATTTTTTTGTTGTTTATTTCATTGCCTGTTTGAGAAAAGCACTATACATACCTCGGCGGGAAATATGGGGTTGCCTGCCTCAGACCTATATGTCTTCGGCCGGCAACCCCTTTCTTCCCGGCCTCTGTAGTAATGTACTATTTGAATCGTTAAGAATCATTTCGCAGTTCTGGGTAAAGTGTATAAAAGTGACCGGTTATCAGTCTTGATCAGGCGAATAAGTAAAGCAAAATGTTTATTCGTCAGAATCCATGTTGATGCTAACACGACACCACCGGTTCGAGCGATCACGCCGAAATATGCTCGTTTAAGCGAGTCCGGTTTTTTGAAGCGCGTATGCTGAAACGACCGTATATGCGCAGAAAAATACGATGGTCTGAAATCGCTCTAATAAGCTCGGGGACGAGCAAAAGTATCGAGTAAAAGAAAGAAGAAACAAAGATCCACCCCATCTCTTCCCGGGGGTAACGTACAAAGCCACTAAGGGATAGGGGCTGTTCTCCATCCAACAGTAAACATATAGCTTTTTTTTACGTGCGGGAAATCCCCACGGATACCCACCCCTCCGGAGCCGGAGGGGGAGGTTATGTCGGACTCGAACCGACTAAACCGCACGCCGTCTCTGGGTCGTAGTGCTAGGCCGAAGGTGAGGTTGTCATGCGACATATCCCTCGCACCCCGGCTGACCCTCTCGGTCTGGCCCTCCTTAGGTAAACATATAGCCAGTGACTAAGTGCCCGCTTGACGGCGCAATAGGCTCGCCCCCTATTGCGTAAATTAGGGCCGAAAATCATAGTTGGCGAAATTTGGGTGTTAATACACTTTTACCCACCCGTTATTTCGCCTACCGTACGAAAACCTAAGTGACTTCGTGATACCTTTTTCCTGAATCCCTCTGGACCCACCCCGTCCCGGCGGTATGTTGGTTTCAAACAGATTAAAACTGCATACCATGTTTGGTCTTCAGATGCTAGTCTTCAGACATTTCCCTCGTATGAGGACTACGTGGTACCACAGATAATATAATTCTTGTACAGATGCACAATCAGGAACAAAAAATGGTTACACTTGTTACTTCCAAAAGCAGGCACGCAATTTTTGTTTGCAGCAGTTGTAACTAGATGGCGACATTGTTTTAAAAAACTTCTCTAATTTTAATTATTAAAAATTAACTTATCAAAAATAAAATAATACACTAAACACATTATTGAATATAACTGATTAAACTATAAATATTCTAATCTATATTGATTATGTCAGATTCTACAGTAATTGTGAAAGTAACAGACTTAATGCACCATGCCGCTAGATGGCGGCGCGCTGGAATAGCACTATTGTCATAAAATCTTTATTTATTACATTACCAACGAGTTTTATATATTAATTATTTTATATAATTTACGTGTTTCTAAATAGGGCCTACATAAGCGTTTTAACTTTTTTATTTCTTTAAATGAGTCTACCAGTGCCATCTATTGATTTTTGAGTACAACCAAAGATATTTTTTAAAGTATCGGTATACCCCATGATAACTAAATGTTCGTTTTCATGGTTATATAACGTACGGGTCCTAAATTCATGCTGATAAAATGAAAAAAAAAAAGGAACCATACGTACAAGCTAGAGGAGCGGTCGTGTCGGGGAGAGTGGCGGTCCCGCGGGGAGGGCGGCTCGTCCCCCCGGTAGCTGCATCTGTGTGACGGACAGACAGATTGACTATACAGGGTGTAATCGTTAAGTGTGTCCAGGCGATTATTCCGTAACCTTTACAGATATCAAAAAACTTTAAACTGATATCGAAAGTACGTTACCTAATGAATAAAATGACATCAATAACTTTTTAAAAATCAAACGAGAGGTATCTAATATTTTGACATTAAACACTCCCATACATTTAGTATGAGATTAGTAGAAAGGTTTTAGGTACGTACACCAGAAGGGACTTCTCTATCTGGCCGCTCTTTTGTTACAATCATATTTGTAGTCAATTTTTAGCATATCTCTCTTTTCTCTTTTGGAATATGCCATTTTGCAATCAATAAATGAAACAATCACGATTATTAACGCAAATTAAAAAAAACAACGATAAATTGGTGGGAACAACAACCCGAGATAAAAGTTTTGAATTTAGAACGAACACCAAAGAGTATTTTTTTTTTGTAGTGCTTTTCAGTTAGCTCAAATTACTTAATGCGATATTAAAACACGGTTTATTACTAATTTCAAGTGGTACCTAAGATAATTATTTTACACATGTATCTATTTGAAAATCATCATTGTCATATTATACGTAATCATAAAATATGATTAAGGTAAAATGGGTACTAGATCACTTAAAATAAGGAAACTAAAACCTTTCTACTAATCTCATACTAAATGTATGGGAGTGTTTAATGTCAAAATTTTAGATACCTCTCGTTTGATTTTTAAAAAGTTATTGATGTCATTTTACTCATTAGGTAACGTACTTTCGATATCAGTTTAAAGTTTTTTGATATCTGTAATAGTTACGGAATAATCGCCTGGACACACTTAACGATTACACCCTGTATACACATTATATCCTACTAATATTATATATGTGGTGTGAACATATTTGGACGGAGTTTTGATTGTGAAGATGATTGTTTTTGACGGATCCAGTTTAAATTTGTTACAGGTGAAAATAAATATGCTAATTTTTATTTCTGAAATAGATTCCTATGCATCGTGGGGAATCGGATCAGAACATTAATATTATAAAGCTAAAGACTGTTTTTTTGGTTGAAAGCGTTACTTAAGCTCAGTAGTTTTGGATTAAACATTATTTTTGGATTAAATAGTCTATTTATTTAGGAAGGATATAAGGCTTTACGCTTCTAGTCAAAAAATCAACAAATCATATTACATAAAATAATTAAATTGCAAATATATTTGGCTTATAAAGGGGTTTTGAGTTATGCTCGAGCGAAGCCGGGGCGGGTCGGCTAGTACTCAAAATAAATGAATAACAAATATTCATTCATGCATCCAATCATACGTCAATTCCTTCATACTCACTTGTTGTTGTGCGAAGGTTTAGTCTTATCGAAGAGGGCCAGGCCCTTGTCGAACAGACTGAGCTGACTTAGGTGGCCCAGTTGCCCCAGCTGCCCCAGTTGGCCCAGCTGGAGCGAACACCTCTCCATGCGGGGACTTACAATCTCTGATTTTGTACCTGGGGATTTTATAAATAGTGTTAGGCATAAGTGACATTTTCATACATACATTATCCGTTTAAAGACGTAGAAAGTCTACAAGTAAATCATCCGAAGGGTGTCTTAAGAGGCGACTAACGGAAAAATGCGCCAGTTTGATATTGAATCAAACTATAGGTGATTTTTTATAAGATTTGAAATTTTATATAAAAGATACGGTGACTGCTTACTGGTATTTCACATGAGCGTTTCTGTTTTTCGTGGCAGACAAGCACATGGACCACCTTATAGAAAGTGGTCACCGTGGCCTATGGACGTATGCAACACCAGGAGCGTTACACACGCGCTGCCGACTCTGAAGTCACCTTCTAATGCCCTTCTTGAAGAACCCTATAATGTAGTCGCTTGGAAAAACCACGGCAGGAAGTTCATTCCACAACCTGAGCGTGCGTGGAATGAAGTTCCTTTCGCACGGTGCGCACCGTTTTCGGTTGCAATATGTGAAGATGAATTTCCTGCCTATGGCTCCGGAGGGCACGTTAAAAGTTGTCAACAGTCGTTAGGTCAAGACGGAGGCCAATATGGGTGACCTGAACAACTCTGTCAGTGGTTGGCAGCTAATCACAACTCAGGCTGGTAGGTCAGACGGTAGGCGCTCATAATATAGCCACATCATATTTGAGCGGATCTCGGATTCCGAGGTGAAGCTGGGATTAACACAAGGGTGATGATGACGTAGAAACGTCAGACAGCCTCCGTGGCTTAGCGGTAGTGAACGCGGCCGGTACGCAGAAGGCGCGGATTCGATCCCCGCTCAATGTAAATATTTGTATGCACGAATATGGATATTTGCTTTAGTCTGGTCGTGCCTCGGAGAGCACGTTAAGCCGTCGGTCCCTATTGCCATACGAACGTCTATGGCAGTCGTTACGGGTAGTTCGAGCCCTCAAAAATCCAGTAACTAGTCTAACTGCAATGCTTCGATCGCGCCTTTGGGTTTTGAAAGTTAGATAGCAGTCGCTTCACGGAAAATGTCGAAGTTCAGCCAAATCTGCATTTAGACTGGTAAAAGCGGACCCTAGACAGAAAACTTCAGATGCGAAATGAAGAATATGATGACGAAGAAACCAGTAGTGTCAACGACACATAGTTTGCAGCTGCTGTCAGCTGTCTGCAGTCTGATAAGAGGTCTTTTACACACACACACACACCCACATACCCACATACAACACTAACCTTTATGATCGTCGTGATGAAAGTGGATAGGCAGTGACGTGATAGACGCACTATCCCACGCTGATGTGGGCGAGATCTGCGATATACCTGTAATACACACACACATATATTGTACACCTGCGCTACAATACACATTAATTGTACCGATGGCCTACTGTACGCAAAACATGGAATCAGCAGTGTCAATATTTAGATACGAGGATACTTTTAACGCCTATAATGTTATGACGAGCAATCCGCGAGGACGAGTTAACTTAAAGCGAGACGTCTTCGTACTTCAAGAAATAAGATTATCTATTATATTAACTATTCTCACCGTTGCAATAAAACGTTCTGACCTGATTTTAAATATTTTATTTAAAATATAGTTTTTCCTAACTGGGAACCACTGAGTCCCGCTCTAAACATTGGTCCTTCGAGCCGGATTCAGTGTTTCCCGGTTAGGAAAATCTTAATTTTTTAAAGATAACGTATGAGTGCCGGCAAACTTTATGAGTAAAATGTTTGAAAGTTGGCGCATATGCACTCTCTCACTAGATCAATACTTATACACATACTTACAAGTAACTAGAGGGACTACTTAATAAAAAGGCAATCTTCAGTACCCCTAGCACGAAAAACTATCGTAAACGTATTGAGAGAACGGAGCATTGTGATTGGCCGGCTTCACACACACGCAGGTTCACAGTAGGCAGGCGGCCAATCGCAATGCTCGATTCTCTCAATACGATAACGATACGATTACGATAATTGTTCGTGCTAAAGGTACTGATGCCGATCCGAAGATCCGATTTGAAGGGGGTTTTAATCGGTTCGAGTTCGTCATAACCAGTGCTTTACGGATGGGGGTGGTATCTTAGGCGCAGTCTATATAGAAGAAACGTGGCGGCCAATTTAGGTAACACAACATAGACAATATTTAGTGTGCAATAACGTCGTTTTTCGTAATAGAGGTGAATTGCGGCCGCGCTTCCAGGCGACGTCCCGCCACTAAAGTGACGCGTCATCGCATCGAGTGACACGCGTCGCGTCACGGACGTTATTGTCCACTGCATAAGGTTTAAATCGTATTAATTAAATTGTACGCCACCGCCACGTCTCTTTTGAATAAACCGCGCCTTACAGGATTTTAACACGAAAAAAATGTATGGTACTCACTGAGCGTGTCCCCGTCGGACGAGAAGGACGAGAAGGAGGAGAAGGAGGAGTGCGAGGCGTGGTGCGGCGGCGCCTCGTGCGCGCGCCGCGACTTCACCTGCTTCGTCGACAGCTCGGGGTAGCGCCGCGGCTGGGGGGGGGGACCTTTATAGACATTGTCATTGGCCGGACTGGGTGACGTCACTCGACATCGACCAATGACAATGTGTGCTTAGAGAATAGGGAATACGCACGTTTTGTTTTTTATATTTTTAAATTATTATTTACATCATTATATAAATATTTAAAAAAGAAACAGTGTCAAACCGACAACATTTGGTTTTGTAAAAAGTTTTAAAATAGTAGGCTGATATCAGCATTTCAAACGACCGCCATGTTGGCGGGCTTGTCGTGACGTAAATGATCATGACAGCTGACAACTACATGATGTCGTGAATACTTGCAAAAGTGTTTTGGATTGTATAATATTCATAGTTTGTGTTTTACTTTAATTTAATAATGCAAATGGGTAATTATTCACAACAAATAGACACCAGACGACACAAACTGATATTTTATATTATTGGATATGACGTCAAAGTACACTCCGAGTCGGATCGCCATTGGTCGGAACTGAGTACTAATAGCGTTTTTAATTACATGCATATTTCCTATTACACAGTAGTAGGCAGTACGGATGCTGACAATCAAGTATTGGATCAGCATTGCTCGATTCTTATATCGTGGACTGAAATGTGCTCCATACGCGCAGTTCACGTTCCTTGAATGTTTTTGAGAACAGTATGTGAAGCTACAGCCTTGAACGAGGTCAAATTCCCGCCAAGGCCAAATTGTATTTTCAAAATCAAATACCTTTAAAACTAATTTGCTGTAATAAAATTTCATTGTAGCAGTTCATTATTATAAACAGGTCATTTTCGAGAGTAAAAAATAGTCATAATCCCTGCTGTTATTCCTACTATATACTTTGAAGTTTAAATAGTATAAAATATTACTCACAAACTTAGGCATCTGCTTGACTGGCGGTCGGGGCTCTATCTCCAAACTCTTCGCGTACAGGTAATTCGTAATTTCGTTGTCGTCCTTGCCCGGGAAAGGATCCAGGGACTCCAGGAAATGCTGTAAACAATGCAAAGTATTTGTATTAAAAAAGAACTTCGCATTATACAACTATCTACAATAAAAATCGTTAAAATTGGTCCAGCCGTTTCAATTCAAAATGAAGGACCCAGTTTAGAACCTTGTGGCACTCCTAAATAAGGTACCATGATAGACGTATATTTTTTTACATTTTATAACACATACAATAAAAGAAGTAACTAAGGATTCTGATACGTTTTATATGACTTTATAGAGGCACTGTAACATCGATTAACCTTGAATATAGTTACAAACTATTATGGTTTATCGTGTTGAAAACTTCTTACAAATTTCAACTCAGCATAACAGTAAAGTCTAAACTGTAATGGCATGTTTGCAGTGTCATAATATGACAGTCAGCCACCTGCATTAAGACTAGTAAAGCGGACCCCAGACTCCAAGCTGAAAGCTTCGGATGCGACTAGGAATAACACTAAGATGAAGAAGATGTGGTATGACCATTAGCAAAATTAGGGTCCTGGTTCAACGATCTTTTCATGTAGTACATACCCTAGTCTTGGGCTCCACCGTGAGGCAGTATGGCTGGTTCTGGTACTGCTGTATTTCTCCGGTGATCTCTGCCACCTTGCGTCTCTTAGAGAAGTTGATCAGCTCGGAGTCGGGTAGGTAGTCTACGGGAGATAACACACTTTAAAAAAATTAGGATAGATAGCTGATGACCGCTGTTATTTCATGGATATAAAGCCTATGTTTATTCCAGACTATAATATACCCGTGCCAAAATTTCAGGCAAATTCGTCCAGCTGTTAAGAGCTGATTGAATAACAAACATCCCAACATCTCTGAAAAACTTTCACATTTATAATATAAGTAGGGTTCAAAATGTAATCTGATGCACCCTACAGTCCAGAGTCTTTAAGCGGGACGTGAAAAATCATTCTGCCTTTAAGCTGAGTGCCACCATTGTATCATTGTTAATATCTGTAATGGTGACCCTCTTTCCTGAGACTGCCTTCAGCTTCAGCGAGGTCAAGTCATATTGACGTGTCCTGTAAAGAGATTGGTGATCTGATGAGCAGTAGATACGTACCTAGATTCCCCTCCTCAATATGCAGTATATTAGTGAGGTACATCCCAAAGAAGGGCACGCAAGGCGGGTTGATGCTTCGCAATCGCTCCTGGTATCGCCTGAAGTGGTCCGAGTTTAACTCGCGAAACTCTTCGAGAGCTCGCACTAGACGGAGTGGTACCATCTGAAAACATTATTGTCAGTTTTATGCCCGGTACAAATTATTCTAGTCCAGTTACGCAGCGGTCCAGTGCTGGACCTAATTGTAGGGTAGTGTTCACAATATTCCAGTGTGAAAGTAGACCGGCCATCCAGACACTAGACTGGGCACATTCCAGTGATATACCCAAAGCTGGATTCTCTCGCTGGACTGAAAAATAAATAATGTGAACCGGCCAGTAGGGATGTTTTGCTACCACAGAACAGAAATAGCTGCTAGAAGTGTGATAGGACATATTCTATAGCGGAACCAATGTCGCAAAACTCACACATACAACCAGAAAATTATAGGTTGCACTACTACTAAACAATTGTTTTGGTTGGTCGTATGTCTTTAACACCGAATTAGCCTAAAGTACACTGCAAAACAAAAACACACCTTACTGATTCGCAGTAGGTATTACTTTAATATACGGATTTACAACGTTTTGTATCTGAAAAAGTTCAACAAATTCTCAATAGATGTCAGTTTATTCTAAGAAAGCTATTTAACACTTTAAAACTTAATGATACGGTTGACAATACTTTGAAAGTCGAAACTTTACGCTCTTGCAAACCTCCACATATGAATGACACGCGTGCCACACCTACTTCACACTTCCACCGATTTTTTCTTTTCCGTGTTTGCTACGGCTACAGTACCTTTTCGTCTACCGGGCCGTTACCGCAATAATTATGGCATTAAATTTACCGTCTAAATTACTAAGTGTTGTAACTATAATGCAGTTTACCGAGATATGTCAATTAATTATAGTTCGTAAAATATAGCTTGATACCTGTGACTTTAGAGACTTCGTTTATAAAGACTGCAACAATAAATTTGTTGTTGGAAAGTTTTAATTTTTTAAATATTAATAAGACATTTGTATAGAAATCTAGTACACTTTTTTCAAATAGAACTTGTTATCAAGGAGATACTAGTAAAAACAAAGGTAATTATATTTTATTATTTATATTTTTTTTGTTAGCTTACTTCGTAAACTCTTTTCGCAGCCTTGTAGAGATGTGTAATCGACTGGCCAGCGAATATCGATAAAATAAATGTATGACAATTTCATTAATATAAATTGTATAAATGAATATATCTAATAATTTTTTCACAACAAATTCGTATTTTTTTAGTCTTGCAATACCTACTGCTTTCGCATGCAGCGAACAAGCGGGCGCCATCTTTTTTGAGTGCCCACGCCTTGTATACGCTATCGCTACGTGATTAATATTGTTTTGTCGTTATTACTGTTGCTTTGTTAAGTTTTGTTGTTATTTCTAGTTATTTGTTTTTTTTGCACCACAATGCCGAAAAGAACAAAAAAAAACTGTTTTGAATAGCGAAAGTCGCGAGTTTGTGATTCGTTTGCGCGAGTATTTTGACCGCGAGAATCAAAATGGCGGACCGCTACTACCATTGGAGCAAGTGTGCAATAGAGTTGCTGACGCTCTTGGTATCGGACGAGCTACAGTGTCTCGAATTAGCAAAGAAAAGTATGGAGAATCGTCAAAGGAGATGGTGGCTGAAGATGAGGGAGGTAAAATATTATCGACTCCTGATAAAAAAAGGAAGAGAGTTTCGCCAGTCACCGAAATTGACGACTTTGATGCTGCCGCAATTCGAAATCATATATATGCGTATTACGCACGTGGTGAATTTCCCACGTTAAAAAAAATATCCGTTTCGCTTAAAGACGCGGATTTATTTAAAGGAAGTCCACCATCGTTGTCCAAAATATTGAAAAAAATCGGCTTTGCTTATAAAAAAAGCGATAAAAGAAAAATTTTAATGGAGCGAACAGACATTGCTTTGACCCGAATTGACTTTTTGCGCAAAGTCAAAATATAACAGATTGGCATAAAGTGGTTTTTCTTGATGAAACATGGCTCAACGCAAACCACACGGTTTCAAGATCGTGGACAGACGATAAAGCGGAGTCTACCACCAAGGTGCCCGAAGGCAAAGGACAAAGATTAATAATTACTCATGCGGGGACATCGTCTGGTTTTGTGCCCAATTGTTTACTGGCGTTTAAATCAGTAAAAACAACAGAGTACCATGAAGAAATGGATTTTACAAAATTTAAGGAGTGGTTTCTAACTCTTCTAAATAATTTGAGTGAATCACATTTTATTCTGATGGACAACGCTCCGTATCATTCAGTACAAAAAGATAAGGCGCCTACGACAAGCAATCGTAAAATTGAAATTATTACTTGGCTGCAAAACAAAGGAGTAAAAGCCGACAACAGCATGCTCAAGAAAGAATTGCTAAGATTAGTAAGCATTCATAAGCCCCCCACTCCAAGATATATTATAGACGAAATTGCAAAGGAAATGGGCCACACCGTCATCCGTTTACCACCATATCATTGCCATTACATTGCAATAGAACTAATCTGGGCTCAAGTCAAAGGTTCGTATAATCTAAAAAAAACATACATAAAAAGCTTACAAAGAATTTAGTAGGTTTTTTGTTTGATCGGATACCTTTTTTTTTCTAGGTTACGCTGCCAGACATAATGTAGCACCGCCTTTCACAGCAAACAAAATGTTGACATTACTACATGAAGCTTGTGTACATGTAAATGCTGATGATTGGAAAAAGGTAGTTGAAAGGACAAAAAATGTGATTCAAAAAGATTGGGAGCGCGATATTCAATTTGACAACATATGCGATCAAGAATTAATTATTAATCTACAGGACTGCTCCAGTGATGAATCAGAATTTGACTTTGAAGTTGATCTCGGCTGTACACCATTTGACAATTAAACTTTTAAATACCTTCAAATTCATCTTTCATTTCCTTTTTTCTTTCTTTCAATATCGTTAAAATGTATTTTTTTAATAAACTCATTCTATATAAATATCGATAAAATACTAAAGACGTCCCATACCTATTACATGTCATTCTGACAAACGTCAGAGGTATCAAGCTATATTTTACGAACTGTAGGCAGTAAATCGTGGCCACAGCTAATGGCAGACACGCATCTTCGACCAGAAAAAACGAAGCCCTGGCGCGCGCGGATTGTTTTGTCATAGTCATAACGTATGCTTGGTGAATGTGAGCTCGTCCACCGCCATAGCACGCTACTCTATCCTCTGAAGACACCCAAGAAACGAGTACTGCGTGTATTGCCCACATTTTTGGTTCAAGATACATATCCCGAGCAATACCTGTGTAGCAGTCGAATGCACTAACTACCGCCACACCACACAGGCTTGTTGAAGGTTATTGGGAGGAGATTACCTGGAAGGTAGCCCTCAGCCGATGTACAGACGCGGACCCGCAAGCCGCCACCACACTAAGTACTCCATTGAAGTTATTCAGGTCCCTCAGAGCCACCGCCAGCTCTAAGAAACGGCACACGACTCCCGTGCGTTCTTCTAGGTTCTCACTCTCCACTATCCACTTCTCTATCCAACGGGTGAACTGGAAAATATAAAGACTCTAAAAAACCGCAACAAAAACCGCTTCAAAAAAGTCGCGCACAAACATCAACAATGTACAATTGTAGACCTTGATCTTGTAGTTGTTTCGGAGCGAAACTTTTTGAGCGCAGTTTTCATAGATCAAGTAATAATTTGGCAACAAATATGTTTTTTTTTGGATAATCTCTGGGACTATGTAAGGGATTTATGAAAAAATAATAATATCGCCTTATTAATTGTTCCAGACGATTTTGCTATTCAAACTGCCCAAAGGTAAGGTCAACCCCAGGTAGCCTGCTCATAATATGTCTCTAAAGTCATAATCTGAATTCATGTCATTAAATCAGAAAGCATATAAAAGTAATTTTACTCCGCACATTCGGAACAAATCAGATTAAGAATCTCTCAGATTGATATTGACTGCGTTTAGAATTTCGGACTAGAATATTTTCAGAACGCATATTCATACTAATTTTATAAATGTGAAAGTGTGTGTGTCCGTTTGTCCGTCTTTCACGCCTAAACCACTGAACCGATTTTGTTAAAATTTGGTATAAAAGTAGATTAGGCCTTGAGAAAGTACATGGGCTAGTTTGGTCGCGATAATCGCCATCCGCGCGGGCGGAGCCGCGGGCAAAAGCTAATAAATTCAATTACTTTCGCGTCGCCTCTTACGACACCCTTCGGATGAGATGGGGTGGTGACACTTGTATTAATCTTAGCAATATGTAAACTTACATTGGTGGTATGTTTAATTATCCTAAGCAGATTCGGACTAGTCTTCTCCTTATCTTTCTTCGTCCACACCGCGCCCACCAGCTCCGAAGGTTTCACCTGAATAGAAAGATTAAATAAGTCCTATTGGCAATCACCTGAAATTTGTACTACTTAGATTGCAGACATGCCAACGTGTGCAACACCAGGGAAGTCAAACTCGTGCTTTCAACCCTGAAGGAACCTAATGTTCTTGTTGTTGGTTTTTCCAAGCAACAACAATATGTGGTATATTGAAGTTCATTCAACAGCTTGAGCGTGCATTTCAGATTTCATACCGCATTTCATACCACAACGTGTGAAGATGGACTATCTGCCTGTGACGAGTAGTGCAATGATAGAATGTAGCCGTGGCGACAGTACTGCGACGATAGTGGGTGGGAGGGTGTCCTATAGACACTCACCTGGCGGTACAGATGGAACTCCAGTAGCGTCAGCTGTCGGGCCAGCTCTATTGGGTGCAGGGACAGCGGGTGCCAGTCCCAGCGGTCGGGGTCGGCCACGTGCCGCAGCACTGCAGGCGGCGCCTTGTCGAACACGTGGGACACGCAACCTCCGCCTAGAGCGAGATCGTTCTCCGCCGCCGCAGCACTCTAAAGACACATTGAAGATGATACAATACGTCGTTTATAGAGGTCCTATCAAGATTCCAAGCTAAAGTCTACCTCACTTGCAAGCGATCTCTCTAAAGCTTTTGATTGCGTTGAGCATAATATACAACTAGTACATTCACGCACAATAGTGTCAACGTTGTTTACATGATATAGGTGTTGTTTCTAAAGATACGACATTGGAGCTAGTTGCCTGCTTAAAACATACAATCACATATAGTTAAGGATCTCTATTTGGTCCTTTATATTTTCATATACTGTGATCTGTCTGAAGCTTCTGATTGCGTTGAGCATAATAGTCTTGCAAATGCACGCACAATAGTGTCAATATTGTTTACATAATAATGTATAATACACTGTATACATACTATCTACTTGTCCTAGTGTAAATTTATTGGTGTACAATAAAGAATTATCTATCTATCTATAATATGTTATCCTAAAAAGACAGCGCTGTAGCTAGTTGCCTCCATAAATCCAAATCACCTATAGTTAAAGGGATACCGCAAGGATCCAAATTTGGTTCCTTATATTTTCATTTACTGTATAATAATCCGCGCGCGCCAAGGCCCCGTTTGTCAAGATGTGAGTCTCGAAGTATAATGCAATTAAATTCTATATCTACAGCACTCACGCGATATTTTTCTATAACCACAAGATCTCAGAACCCCTCACCTTCCTCTGAACGGTCTTCAACACGCTCTGAACCCACTTCCTCATCGGTTTCCCATCGACCGACTCCAAGAACTCGCGCAGTTTGATGAGAAGCGCCTCCTCACGCTCGAAATCGTAGAAGTGTTGGTCTACCCAGTGGCGGAGCACGTTGATTACCCTGGGGGGAAAAATTAGTATACAGTTTTGATTAATCCATACTAATATTATAAATGCGAAAGTAACTCTGTCTGTCTGTTACACTTTAACGCCCAAACCACTGAACCGATTTTGATGAAATTTGGTATAGAAGTAGATTAGACCTTGAGAAAGGACATAGGCTATGTTTGGTCGCGATAACCAACATCCACGCGGGCGGTGCCGCGGGATAAAGCTAGTAGAAATAATACTAATACAACTAAACCATACAAGAAACAGATTGCTTGAAGAATAATTACAAAAGTTATCCTGATTAAGAAAATCATTATTTTGGCATTTTTTTTGGTTGCATCGAATGCTTTCACCGAGGCCACACTAGGCTACACGTTCACCCAAAGTCCACCTACTTTTCGCCTTCTGAATTGCTTCCTAAGGCTTTTAGGCAAGCGAATGCCGTCGTCGGAGACGTACGCCTGCGCTTCAGAATCTGCCCTTAACAACAGCAGGTGTACCGTCCTTGCAAGTTAGATTGGTTTGAGCCCCTAAGCTTTCCGAGTGGCCACAATTGGGTATATGGACGAAGTTATAATACTCCAACGCAAAGGAAGGATAATCTAACCAAGCAAGGCGAACACGCCTGGCGGGCCGCGGTCCAACGATTGAAATTGTCATATCAGAGCGAGAACTTCACTTTTGCGATGCAGGATTGTTAGTGACGTATTAGTATCGAAGTATTTCGGCTTGCTGTCGCTAGATGGCGATAATATTCAGTAATTACCAGGAATGCCTTAAACATGGCGGGTAGTAAGATGGCCTTAAAAGGCAATTCCCTCGCATCTCGCTTTATCATTTCTAACCTACAGTAGGGTTTCTCAAGGTGAGGTACCCGAAACCCCAGGGGGGAAGAGGAGTTTTATTACACAAGGGGTTCGCTGTCACCATGAAACTTTAACAGGGGTTCGTGGAGTCAAAAATTTGACAAACCGTGATATACAGGTAGTATGAACCTACCTGAACTTGACGGGCTGCTGAAACTCCTTCCGATACCTCTTCCAGTCCTCCCTGGCGGTATTCTTGCTCAGCTTCTCAGCGTCACTGCTCGCGACCATCTCTATACTCTCCGCTACAATACACAACATATATTCATATGTTTACACATTCTAATTTTATTCCTTGCAAATATGGGTAACATAAGGAGTTATATACAGTAACCCTAGCACGAAGAACTATCGTAGAGATCCTTATAAAATTTTAGTACCCCAACAAAGGCTACATCTATATTCTTCAAATGCATATTGTATGGCTATTAAAATATACAATAAACTACCAATTGGTGTGAGAGCGCTACCTATGACGAAATTTAAATTCAACCTATTTAATTTTTTATTAGAAAAATATTTTATTCGGTGAGGGAATTTATAGATAGCAAATTCAATGTTAAAGATATTATATTGACTGATGTAAAACAAATAAATGACCAATGAAATAATTTATTAATTACATGTGTGACATAAGCTATATTATTATTTGACATTATTATTATTGTAAAACTTAATATTTCTACACCTATCATGGTAGAATATGTATGACCACTGTAATAACATTAAGACCTCGATGTACCATATTCTTAGAAATAAATTCATTCATTCATTCATTCATAAATTCATTCATTCGTATTGTAAACGTATTGAGAGAACGGAGTACTGCGATTGGTCGCCTGCTTACTGTGAACCTGTGTGTGTGAAGCCGACCAATCGCAATGCTCCATTCTCTCAATACGTTTACGTTCCAATTACGATAGTTTTTCGTGGTAGGCGTAAAACACACACAAGCGACGTAAGGCAGCAGGCGTGGGACAGGCGTGGCGCAGGCGTGAGCCGCTTCAAAACGATTTCATACAAAATGTATGCAGGCGACGTTTTTGAATCTGTCTGCGCCGCGTCGCTTCAGTATAATTCAAAAACGTCGCCTGCATACATTTTGTATGAAATCGTTTTGAAGCGGCGCACGCCTGCGCCACGCCTGTCCCACGCCTGCTGCCTTACGTCGCTTGTGTGTTTTTTACGCCCTAGGGATACGGAGCGTTGCTATTGGCAGGCTTCACATACACAGGTTCACAGTAAGCAGGTGGCCAATGGCAATTATTAGTCGCTTTTTACGACACCACATGGGAAGAGACGGGGTAGCCCAAATTCTACTCTACCGGGAACCTTACCTATGAAATTATTATTTATACTAACATAACATAAACTCACACCTATATCCCCGAAGGGGTAGGCAGAGGTGCTAGCACCCACCCACATTTCGCCAGTTTATGTTTAGGTCCCAATGTTATAGGTGGCGAGCCTATTGCCATTAACCGGGCACTTTAACCTGCGATAAATACACACATAACTTCGAAAAGCATCGAAAAGTCATTGGTGTGTGCCATGGAAAACCTGGGATTGAACCCGAGACCTCGTCTCAGCAGTCCGTTACGCATACCACTAGGCTACCGCGGTACTATATTATTTATACTATTACTTGTATATATATGTACCAGTAATAGTTTAATAAAGAACAAAATACAATCCAATAATCAGATATAATCAGTTCTCATCAGGTCAGATGTGATAATATAACCCTGATACACTCCTATATGATACGGCTTTTGGTCTGGCGTATTGCATTGCGAAGGAGAGTTCGGGTGAGATTGGATTGCTTCATATTTGTAGATAGGTAGATAATTATTTATTGTACACCAATAGATTTACCTTACCGCTCTTTATCTCTCTCTATCGCATGGTTTGATATCTATATAGAGTAGTTATCACTTTTTTTTTCATCTTAGCGTTGTTTTCAGTTTTATATTACCTTGGGAACAAAGGATTCAATTACGCTTCCTCTCGATTTTTATTTGCCTTATCTTAGCTTTTATGGAAATAATGGTCACCTGAAGTTCTAACCACATAAGGAAAGCCTCGAAAACCTCGTCCATACATGAACAGTTATTGAGTTGATTTAGACCTCCAATATCTAACTATACAATAAAGTTATTCGCGTATATCTTGACCCCCGTGACGACACAAAATGTACTCTATATCCGCAGTTAGCGTCTTATGAATATCTTTTAAGACAATCTAAAATTCACCATTCATATATTATATCAAACCAATTCGAACGCCAAGCCCTCGTGTCTCTCACGACTTAAGGTCAAGATATATGCTGAACTATAGCAATTGGCTTCAGTATTAACCACTCTATATAGATATCAAGCTTTAAACATGCGCTGTGCGACAAAGAGAACCCTATACATGCACTTTTTTTCCCAATATGTCACATATTAAGCCATCGTATTTTCATATACGCTTTTATATATAATTATCTCTCATTTTTAGTCTCCCTCTCACTCTCTACTAAGAGTGAGTGAGATGGCTGTACTTTCACATAGTTACCTAGATCGAGGTCCAGTAGTGATGAGTTAGGACTGAGATCCTTCTTCGGCGTCTTGATCCGAGGGACTAGCGTGCGCAACACGTAATATATGAGATACTATTCATTCATATAGTCACGACACTCTCAGAGGGATAGGCAGAGATAATATGTTTTCAGTTAAGATCCTAGCATACATCTTTTGCTTCTACTTTCATTATTGTTTTGGTACATACTCGTTGCATGTTACACATACTACAATACACGCGAAATTTATAGTCGTTTCAGAGAGAATGATTTTAGGCACAGTTTCCTGAAAGTAATACTTTGGCGAAAAAAAAAACCTACAGCCATATAGTATACCATTCACCTGCACATGATTCATAAAAAATATTTAAAAACAATGTTTTTTTTTCGCGTTAATCCTTTCCAATGAATTGTGACTCCGCTCCGTCCAAAATATTTCGCTCCGAAACGCAAAACTTCTAAGTTTTTTATTAATAATACTTATTTGGCAGCGGCACCAGGACCTTCTAATGCCCTTATGAAGAATGCCTAATGAAGAACCCCATATTTCAGTCGCTTGGCAAAACCCACAGCGAGAAATTTATTCCACTCTAGAGATCTCCCCACCCGCTACAATCTTGTCATACATCTTTCGCATCTTCTTCTTTTACAATTGGGTATTTTCCTGCAGCTAAAATAAATTAATTAGCTGAACTTATTAAATTAAGAATAGTAAAAGAGTAAAAACAGTTGAGTCGGTTTTTATTTTATCGTTCTTATTAATTTTTAATCACCCACCCAACCTTTAATAGTAAATGATTTGACTATTAAATATTATGACGTCACAAATGAATTTTTCATACAATTTTCCTTTTAACTTACTGTTGAAAGGAAAATTGTATGAAACTGACGTTTAGTAAAAAGTAACTATTTGACTAGTCAGTCAAATACCCAATTGTTTACATACATGATCACTAATTGCAAGTTTAATTTTACGGGTATGCAAAAAGATACTTTATTATCTATAGTGGCGGAATTCCGCACGGGTACCCCGTGGATGACGGCTACAAAAGTTTGTCGTATTCCACGAAGTGAACAATCTAGAATTTCAAAAAACTGGTAACGTGTAAAAAAATATTTTTCAGGATTTTAAAAGATCGGAATTTTGAACTTCGGTGTTATGAGGACCCGTGGGGATTTCAGCACTAAAAAAAAATTACAATAAGACTATAAGTACTTTCCACTTGGGTGGCAGATAAGCACACGGCCCACGTGATGGCACGTGGTTACCGTGACCTATGGACGTGTGCAACACCAGGGGCGCTACCCTCGCGCTGCCGACCCGGTAAGAAGCTACTAACGCCCTTCTTGAAGAAGCACATTGTTTACTAGCGGCCACTCGCAACTTCGCACGCGTGGAGTGAGACAGACTTTCATACAAACAACTCCAAATGGGTTGATTTCTAAGAACACATTATTATTACAATGCCGCAGTATCGATACAGCATGCATTTTAAATTTCAAGTCTTATTTCTAAAACATGGAACATTCATACAAACTTCCAACCCCCATTGTACCCCCTAAAGGGTAGAATTTCATAAAATCCGTTCTTAGCGGATGTCTACGCTCTATAAGGAACCTATCTGCCAAATTTCAAATTTGTAAGTGTTATAGTTTCTGAGATTTCATGATTAATCGGTGAGTGTTATTTCGCTTATATATATATAGAGGATTCATCATCACTTACCTGTCCGGGGCGTGTCATACACTTCACTCGGTTCCGGGATACGGAACCTCTCGATGAGTAAGTCTAGTAGTTCAGCAGGCGAGCAGAAAGAACGGTACGTAGTCAGGAACGTTCGTACCAGGTTCAAATCCGCGTATATGTGATAGGTTAACCGTTCTACAAGTTTTAGTAGAGTTGCGCCCTGAAAATAATAGAAAAATTATGATATTGTATTATTTATACGATAGCAGTAGCTTAGTGGTTAAGGGGTCCTTACGATCGAGAGGTCCCGGGTTCGAATCCTGGCCATTACACATACCGACGTGAACCCACTCCTATTATAAGCAACTAGCTGTTGCCCGCGACTCCGCCCGCGTGGATGTCGATTATCGCTTTCCCGCTTTTCTGTTGAAATTTTTCCTGAATTTTCTTTGCTATAAACCTCACGGAGCCCGAGACCTTTCCAACGAATGCAAAACCGTGGAAATCGGTTCATGCGTTCTGGAGTTATAGCGTCAGGAAGGAAAACCCGACTTATTTTTATATAGTAGATTTAGCTTAGTTGGAGGGGTTAGAGGGAATATTAGTAATTTCTAAAATTTCGGTTGCTAATATATATATATATATTGGAAAAACACTAAAGGATTCTCCGTTTAGCAAACAAGACGTCAAGGTATATGTAAATGGCATTCGTTAAAATAAATTTCATTAAAAAAAATGAAAGCAGTAAGTAGGGTAGCCAGAGCTCACTGGAAAGATTTTGTGCTGTCAGTGGGAAGACCAAAGGCTATTCCTGCTTTGTCCTCTACACTGACGGCACAGAGACTCTCTGTGTTTACAGGGTCGGCAGCACGAGTGACTCCCCTGGTGTTGCACACGTCCATAGACCACGGTAACAATTTTCCAACAGCTATGTGCTTTTCTGCCACCTCAGTTGTATAAAAAAAGAGACAGCACGAGGTTATTATGGCCGCAGTATTCTGTAGGGCGGAGGTACTTCCCCAATTGTACAGAGATGTGCGAAATGGCGCATACAGAAGGGCAGATTACCCATCCAGTCGACGGCGTTCCCAATGGCAATAAGTACCCCCTTTTCGACAACCAGTATGATGGCCTTATACACCCAGCTAGTACTCCGGAAGTACCTTGATGAGTGACTGGCTCGCATGGTGTCGTTATGTTATCCGGCGAGTAGACCACGGTTAAGTCAAAAGTTCGGCAGTTGCTCTCTAATGATGTGGCAAATTCAACTCAGCGCTAATATAGTATTCTATTTTATTATGTATATGTATGTATATTTATATGTGTGGATATACTTATGTGACTATATACAAATTAAACTAATCTATTGTGTATATATATGTATATGTACTGTATATTTGTAAGTATTCATTATCTAATTGAATTTAAAATACTACCAATTATCTATACTCGCGCCTACCACGTCTTAGCTCTGCACCACCCTATGGTTGACTGGCAGAGAATGCCTTTGGCATTAAGTCCGCCATTGTACGCGTTTGTACAGAAAGTTTAAATAAATAAATAAAAAAATAAATATAACGACACTTCTAGTAGGATACTGCAAGGTAGAATATAGTCTAGGAGTAGAGAGCCCTACCTTGATGAGTGGCTGGCTCGCATGGTGCCTCGCGCTGGCCGGCTCCTCCAACACGATGTTATCGGGCGAGTCGGCCACGGCGAACCGATATAACGACACCGGAGGTAGTTTCAACGGGTGACGTTTCTCGAGGTCCAGTAGAATGCTGTAAGGAGATATATTTTGTGAGATACTGGTGATTTTTCACATTCATAAACAGTCTCCGTGGCGTGGCGGTAGTGAACGCGGCCGCTGCGCAGGAGGCGCGGGTTTGATCTAGCTCAGTGCAAATATTTGTATGCAGGAATGTGGGTAAAACCACGATAGCCTAGTGGTGTGGGTAATGGACTGTTGAGACGAGGTCTCGGGTTCGATCCCAGTTTTTACCATGGCACACACCAATGACTTTTCGATGCTTTTCGAAGTTATGTGTGTATTTATCGCAGGTTTATAAGTGCCCGGTTAATGGTAATAGGCACGCCACCTATTACATTGGGACCTAAACATAAACTGGCGAAACGTGGGTGCTGGCACCTCTGCCTACCCCTTTGGGGATATAGGCGTGAGTTTAAGTTATGAATGTAGGTATTTGCATTAGTCAGGTCGTGCCTCGGAGATCACGTTAAGCCGTCGGTCCCGGTTGCCATACAAACATCTAAGGTGGTCGTTAGGGGTGCTGGTTGGGTAACCTCCACGTCGGCTTCTCCGTTTCTTCCCCCTTTGGACCGCGGTCCTGGGGAGCGGAAGCGGGGGGGCTGGTGCACCCTGGACAACGGCTAACAGACTCCTACCTTGGGAGTTCTGTTGGCCGTTGACAAATAACCCGACGGCTGACCTCACGAGGAGGTCGTGGGATGGCGGGCCTTCAAGGCCCGCGGGAAGGGGTCCGTAGGACACCCTTCCATTCCAACAGCCCTTTTAAGGGCTAGCTGACCCCATTGCACGAGGGGGTCGTGGTATGGCGGGCCTGCAAGGCCCGCGGGGAGGGATCCGTAGGGTTCCTCCCACCTCAACAGCCCTTTTTAGGGCTAGCCGTCGCTCCCGGTACCCCTCTGCTTTAGCAGAGGAGACACGGGAGAGGCGATGGGATCGTTTGATCCGGGGACGGGTTGGCCTACTGCTCGCGCAGGGGCTGACGGGCATTCGTGCCGCCGTCGGCGTTGGGAGAGTTGGCTACTCCCCCGCATCGCGTAACCTCCGAGATATCGACAACGACCTGAGTGCTAGCCACACTCGGGAACGCCGATATCCTGGGGGCCGTGGGGCTTGCCTTAATTGGCCGGCCCGCGACAAGGAAAAGTCTGAAAACCCGACAGCGAAGTCGCTTAAAACCTGTGGATACCTGGGGACCTCCACAGTATGTACCCCGCTTCCTGGAATGGCCGTCACCCAGGAAGTGTGATTAGAGCGGTTCTACTCGTGGGAACTTATGGAGAATCTTGATAACAAAACCCAAAAAAACCCCTTACCAAGCGAAATAGTCTGCGCGGAGGTCGCGCAGCACCAAGACGCGGAGGTCGCGTCCCAAGCGGTGTCGGACCACCCTGACACCGCCGCCCAGAGCAGGGCTAGCAGTCCGGGCGTAGCAACCCGGAGCTCAGCCGGAAAGAGGGACCAGGTTCCTCCCCTTCGGCCTTATGAGCCGGACCCGGAGGTCAGCATGACCGACGGGTCCACGTCCAGCAGCGGACAGGAGGGAGAATACCTTTCTCCCCCGCCCAAGTTTGCGGCGCTCGGTCGCCGAAAGACGCGGGGTGGCAAGAGGGCTGCCCCTCAAAAGCGTGCCCCAGCCCCAGTCCCGAAGGGTGTCATGGCGCCGCCGAGTTCCTCCTCCTCGGCGGCGCCCTTGCCTTGTGCCGGCGACACCACCTCTAACCAGGTGGTGGAGGCCCTTAAAGGCCTTGCTGAGGCCCGAACTGGGGCTATGACGCCGGAGGAGGACCGGCTCATGCGGTCGACGCTCCGCCTAGTGGAGCATTACAATCTGCTCAGGGCGGAGCTAGGCCGCGCGCAGCAGGAGCGGGCTGACCTCGGCAGGCGTCAGGAGGCCTTGCTCGGGGAAACCGAGCGGCAGGCGGCGGAATACCGCGGGGAGATGGCCAAGATGGCGGCTGAGTTGGCGGCGCTCCAAGACCGTGTGGCCCGCACAGAGAGGCGGAGGGTCGGAGCGCAGCCGGAACCGCCATCGCCACCATCTCGGTCCAGGTCACCGGTGCGGCCGGGGGCGCCGCCTTCTCCTCCGGTGCAGCCGGCGCCACCGACGTCACCGGCACCACCGCGTTTGCCGCCGCCGCCGCTCCCGCCGCGCTTAGCGGTCCCGCGGCCGCCGCTGCCGGCGCAGCCGAGGCCGACGTTGCGGCTCGCCCAGCCGCAGCCCTGGCAGGCGCAGGCGCCTGTGCCGGCGGGGTCCGCGAACGCACTGGAGGCCTGCATGGCGGCAATGGCGGCACAACAGGCGCGGCACGAGGAGTGGACGCGGAGCTGTCTGGAGGCCATTATGGCCTCCATTCACCGTCCACCCTTGGCGCAGCCGAGTGGGGGATACGCCGGAGCGGTCAAGCGGGGCCCCATCCGCACGGTAGCGGCGGGGTCCCCGCAGGAGTCGGCCCGCGTCGCGCCCACTGCGCCGGCTGCCCCGGCCACCATCGCTGCGTCAGCCAGGGGTGCCCAAGCCAAGGGCAAGGGAAAGGGGAAGGGCAAGGGGAAGACGTCCCCAGTCCCAGCCCCGGCCCTGGCACCGGTTTCGGCCCCGACTGCCTCCAGTAGCTCTGCACCGGCAGGGGGCTGGGAGGTGGTCGGTGAGGCCAAAAAATCGCGGAACGCCCGTAAAAAGGCAGCAAAAAGGGCCAAGAAGGCCCTGGCTGCTGCGAAGGGAGCGCCGGGAAGGCTGCGCGTCCCCCGTACCACCGCTGTCGTCTTAACGATGACACCGGAGGCGACGGAGAGGGGCGTGCAGTACGTGGACCTGGTAAAACAGGCGAGGGGCCTCATTGACATGAGGGCCCTCGACGTGGCGGGGACCCTCCGAGTGACTCACACTCGGACGGGTGCCCGGCTCATCCACGTTCCTGGCGCTACAAGCGGTCCCAAGGCTGATGCCATAGCGGCTAAGCTTAGGGAGACGCTGAATGCAGCCGACGTCCGGGTGTCCAGGCCCACCAAGTGCGCAGAGTTGCGCATTTCGGACCTGGACGACTCCATCACGGCCGATGAAATTCGGATCACCGTGGCGGAGGCCGGGGGCTGCCCCCCTGAAGCGGTCAAGGTCGGAGCAATCCGCTACGGCCGTCGCGGACAGGGGGCAGTAGTTGTCGGCTGCCCCATTGCAGCAGCCCAAAAGGCTGCCGACATGCGGACCCTCGCGGTGGGCGGAGTTGTAGGGGTGCGGGTACGCCTCCTACAGGACCGACCGGCTAGGTGCTTTAGGTGCCTGTCGGTCGGCCACGTGGGAGTGCAGTGCACGGCGGAGGTAACGGTCGGCGACCGTTGCTTCCGCTGTAGCCAACCCGGTCATAGGGCCGGTGGTTGCGAAGCTCCGCCACACTGTTTTAGGTGTGCGGCGGAGGGCAAGCCGGCCGACCACAGGGTTGGCAACAAGGCCTGCACCCGCGGGGAGCCGAAGCCGCGAGGCGGGCGTTCCGCCAATGGTTCGGGGCGGGATGCGGAGATGGTTCCGTAATGGATTCCCAGCTCCGCATCCTGCAGGCGAACCTGGGCCACGGTGCCGATGCTCAGGCCCTTCTGCTCCAGAGCATGGCACAGTGGTCCATACACGTCGCCGCTGTCGCCGATCCATACACTCACCGGCCCCTCGGGCCCGCCTGGGTGGTCGACCTGGATGGATCGGCGGCACTGGTGCATAACGCCGCTGCGGGTGCCCCTCCCCTTGTAGTGATCGCAAGGGAGCATGGCATCGTAGCGGCGCGTGTAGGGGAGATTGCGGTCGTGGCCGTTTATCTCACGCCGGGGTCACACCGACTCATTGGGCAGTATCGGCGGTCGCTGGAGCGGCTGACCGACGTCGTCAATGCCTGTACGCCTCGTCAGGTTCTTGTGCTCGGGGACTTCAACGCCTGGTCTCAGGCTTGGGGTTCCCGGCGCACAAACGCGCGGGGCAGGGCTCTGGAGAGCTGGGCCGATTCTCTCGGCTTAGTTCTCCAGAATCGCGGGGCCGAAGCCACGTATGTGGGCACCTTTGTGGCGGGGGAGCGCAGGTCGATCATAGACCTTTCGTTCGCGAGCGCTTCCCTGTCACTCCGCGTGCGGGGCTGGCGTGTCGCCGTGGAGGTGGAGACACTATCGGATCACCGATACGTTCGGTTCGATGTCTCCCCTCCTGCGGGTGATGCGCCGGTCATATCGGCCCAACGCGAGCCGCGCTGGGTGTTGGGGCGACTGAATCGGGAGGACCTCCTGGAGGCCGCCATCGTACAGGCCTGGGCCATTGCGCCGGACAGGCCTGTCGACATAGACGATGAAGCGGCCTGGTTCCGGGAGGCCATGACACGGGTCTGCGATGCGGGTATGCCTAGGGCTCCAGCCTATAATCCGAGGCGTCGGGTCTACTGGTGGAATGCGGAGATCGCGAGGCTGCGTCAAGCCTGCGTGATACGCACCGCCGGTGGGCTCGACTCCGTAGGAGGCGTAGCCGTACCGCAGATTCGGAGCCCCGACTGGCGGAGCTTCACGAGGGATACAGGGAGGCCCGGAATGCCCTCCGAGCGGAGATCAAGCGGTCTAAGGCCGCTTGCTACCGGGAGCTCCTGGAGACGCTGGAGCGGGACCCATGGGGGCGGCCTTACCTTATGGTAAGAGAAAAGCTGCGCCCCCGGGCCCCTCCGCTGACCCAGGTGCTCGAACCGGCTCTGCTCGGAGGAGTGGTCGACTCCCTGTTCCCGGCGCGAGCGGAACATGTTCCGCCGCAGATGGCTCCGCCGCCTCGGTCGCCTACGGCGCCCAGTGCGGTGATTGACGACGACGTGCCCGAGGTCACTTGGGTAGAACTAGAGCTGGCGGTGCGAAGGCTGAGGGCCAAGAAGAACACCGCCCCGGGACCCGACGGCATTCCAGGCCGCGCGTGGGTCCTAGCTCTAGGGGAAGACGGTCTCGAACCCCGACTGAGAGGGTTCCTCAGCGCATGCTTGGAGCGGGGCCAGTTTCCGAAGATGTGGAAGACGGGGAAGCTGGTCCTCATCCGCAAGAAGGGACGCCCGGCGGACGAGCCGTCCGGGTACCGGCCCATAGTGCTGCTCGACGAGGTGGGCAAACTCTTTGAAAGAGTAATTGCCAAGCGCCTCGTCGAGCATCTCTCTAGAGTGGGGCCGGACCTGGCGAATACCCAGTTTGGGTTCCGCCGGTGGCGTTCCACTGTGGATGCCATCATGCGTGTGAGGACTCTGGCGGAGGATGCGGTCGCCCGGGGCGAGGTGATGTTGGCGGTGTCCTTGGACATCTCCAACGCCTTCAACACCTTGCCCTGGAGTTGCATCAGGGAGGCACTCGTGTACCACGGTGTGCCTCTCTACCTCCGCCGCATAGTCGGGGCTTACCTAACGGAGAGAGCCGTCGTCTACCCGAGTTCGACCGGAGTCGGTAGGCGTGAGATGTCGTGCGGTGTCCCGCAGGGATCGGTCCTGGGGCCGTTACTGTGGAACATCGGTTACGACTGGGTGCTTCGCGGTGACTTCGCGTACGGTGCCACCGTCACGTGTTATGCGGACGACACGCTGGTGACGGTGGGCGGGGCTACGCACCGCGAGGCGACCCTGAGGGCCACGACCGCGGTTGGTCAAGTCGTCGAACGGATCCGGCGGCTGGGTCTCGAGGTGGCTCTGCACAAGTCCGAGGCCATGTTCTTTCATGGTCCTCGGCGCAGGCCAGGCCCGGGAGCCAGCCTTACAGTGGGAGGCACTCCCATCGACATCAAGCCCCAGCTGAAATACCTGGGGCTCGTGCTTGACGGTCGATGGGACTTCGGACAACATCTCCGAAGCCTGCGCCCCAAGTTGGTCACCACGGCGAATGCCCTGAGTCGGCTGCTGCCCAACTTGAAGGGCCCAGGGGCCTCCTGCAGGAGACTCTACGCGGGTGTCGTGCGGTCCATGGCCCTATATGGGTGCCCCGTGTGGGCGGACACCCTGGGGGCCAGATTCCTGCCTCTGCTCCGTACGGCGCAGAGGACGATGGCCTCCAGGGCCATCAGGGGATACCGCACGATATCCTTCGAAGCGGCGAGTCTCCTGGCCGGATCGCCACCGTGGATCCTGGAAGCGAGGGCCCTTTCGGCACTATACCAGTTCCGAAAGGAGGCGCGGGAGCGGGGATTCGATCCCGAGCCCGAGGACATTCGGGCCGAGAAATCCCGGCTCCACCAGGTCATGGTGGCCGAGTGGGAGCGACGACTTGGGCAACCACGCGCAGGGCACGCCGTCATTGCGGCGGTAAGGCCCATCATGGGGGAGTGGCTAGAGAGGCCACACGGGAGCCTCTCGTACCGTCAGACGCAGATGATAACCGGGCACGGTTACTTCGGGCGGTATCTGCATCTGATGGGTATTGAGCCAACGCCCGAGTGCCATCACTGCGACGCGAGCGTGGACTCGGGGCTGCACACGCTCACCGAGTGTCCGGCGTTTGAGACGCCGAGGCGGGAGCTTGTGCAGGCCCTGGGGGTGAGAGTGCTCACGCTCTCCACCCTGCTCGCGGCGATGGTCCGCTGCGCGGATGCGTGGGCGGCCAGCGCCTCTTTCTGCGAGCAGGTCATGCTCGCGAAGGAGACAGCAGAGCGGGCGCGGCGCGGTGAGCGAGAAAGACTCGCTGACATCGCTGCTCGCGCCCGAAGGCGGCTCGGGCGTCGGAGGGCGCTTACAGACCTCCGCCCCCCATGAGCGCGGGCCTGAGGGTGACGGGTGGAGCCACCCGTCACCCTAGCAGAAGCAGGCCACGGCGGCGGCGCGCATCGTAGGACGATGCGCGCCTCCCCACACCGGGGTTGAGTCGGGGACGGCGTGGTCCCCACCTCCCGAGGAGGGCCAGACCGAAAGGGATGGCCCTGGGTCAGCCGGGGTGCGAGGGATATGCCGCAAGGCAACCTCACCTTCGGCCTAGCACCACGACCCACAGACGGCGTGCGGTTTAGTCGGTTCGAGTCCGACATAACCTTCCCCTCCGGCTCCGGAGGGGCGGGTATCCGTGGGGATTTCCCGCACGTAAAAAAAAAAAAAAAAAAAAAAAAAAAAAAAGGTAGTCGTTACGGGTAGTTGGAACCCTCAAAAGTCCAACAACTAGTGCAATGCTAAATAACTGCAATGCTTCGATATCGCCTTTGGGTTGTGGAGGTCATATGGCAGTCGCTTCACAGAAAATGTCGAAGTTTAGCCAAGTTAGTCTGGTCAAAGCGGACCCCAGACTCCAAGTTGATAGCTTCGGATGCGACTGGGATGAACTCTAGGATGAAGAAGAATAAGTACATACTTCGGAGACGCGACAACAAATAACTTACGAAGCCAATATTTTCGTTTTTCTTCTCAACCATATTGAGCGATCAAACCCTTTCTACATTTCATAAGGTGCGGCAATGTTCACAGAGGGGTGCAAGTTCTATATGTGGAGGACATCTATAGGAAGATGACGTGTATGTGTGTGTGTCCGTACCTGTCGAGCACGCGGTCAAGCATGGGCTTGGTGTTGAGCATGACGAGGTCGCACATCCAATTCCGCTTCTCCGCGCATGACGCACAGGCTAGTACCACGGCGTTGCCCACGCGTGGACACAACTCTAACATGTGCCGGCCCTCTGTGAGAAACATATTGGACATAAGTATTACTTTCAACACCATGTACCATGTAGCAATATAAGAATTATTGATGAACAGATACAAAAATTAGATTGTTATAGAATATGGCTGCGACTGAGGTTCCGTCGCAGCCATATTCTACATATTACAAAACGATTCGCGCGCGCCAAGGCTTTTTATATATCGCGATTTAGGTTCAAAATACATGAAACGAGCTATAGTAGTATGTCATGTGCAAACACACATAGAACACTCGACTCACCGTCCGTATCAGCTCTATCCACAAGTTCCAACTTCCTGACATGTAATTTCTCCTTCAGCTTCAGGAGTTGTTGGGAGCCGCCGGAGCCACTGCTGTTACTGCTCACCCCCACACCGACCTGCAACGACTGAACGCCGTGAAGATAAAATTATAATAGTTTTCTTCTATGCTATACTAATTACATTCGTTTATTTGTTTTTAAATTTACAAGTATCTTACGGAATAATCACTACTCACTACATAGTATAAAACAAAGTCGCTTTCTCTGTCCCTATATCCCTTTGTATGCTTGAATCTTTGAAACTACGCAACTAATTTTGATGCGGTTTTTTTTTAGTAGATAGAGTGATTCAAGAGGAATGTTTATATGTATAATACATGTTCAATATAGTAGAGGTAGCAGCGGGAACGGGATCTGACGCCACGCGGCCGGAAAAATAATGGCGGTACGAAGTTCGCCGGGTCAGCTAGTACTAAATAATAAAAATTATGCTATATAATACTAAATAGTACATACAAAAATAAAATAAAAGAGGGGAGAGACTGCAACTTTAGGCGTCGAAAAATTCCTCCCCATCGATCTCTACTCGAACTGTGCCCAAAAGGCTGGCGGCATTGCCACGCTGAACGATTACCTGATTGATTATGATTATCTTCTATAATAATGTTTAAAATATGAAAGTAACTCTGTCTCTTACGCTTTTACGGCTAAACAACTGAACAGATTTTAATTAAATTTCGTATAACGATAGATAAGACCTTGAGAACGGACATAGGCTATGTTTGGTCGCAATAACCGACATCATAGAACAAGCCTTCAGGACGGAACTTGAAGCTCCTACTATTATAATATAATAATGATACCTATAACCTGGCGTGTCGACCTGGTTGCAATGTCCATTGCCAGAGACATACTGTCAGTTTAAAGGTAATTTATGTACATCTATAATATGAACACGTTATTTACCGTAAACATAATAGTACAGATTCATTGTTTTAATTAGTTAATACTAGCTGATGCCCGCGGTTCCCAATAATCATTTTAGTACTTTTTGCGTTCATCGCGAAAAAAAGGGACAAAACTTTTTTTTATAAATATTCACGTTCTGGATCTTAATTCGGTGTGATATCGAGTTTCAAACGCAGTCATAACTTGAGAAGATAAGTCGTAAGGTGGATTACAATTATTGTTTGACATAGAAGCACAGATAATATAATTCATATACAGATGCACAATCAGGAACAAAAAATGGTTACACTCGTTACTTTCAAAAGCAGGCAGGCAGATTTTGTTTGCAAGAGTTGTAACTAGATGGCGACATTGTTTTGGCAAACTTTTCTAATTCTTACTATTAAAAATTAACTTACCAAAATAAAAACACACTATTGAACATGACTGAATAAAACTACAAATATTCTAATCTATATTGATTCTGCCAGATTCTGCAGTAATTGTAAAGTAAGACTTAATGCACCATGCCGCTAGATGGTGGCTTCTTAAATTAGCACTATTGTCACGAAATCTTTATTAACGTATTAACGTTACCAACGAGTTTTATATGCTTACATGCTTACATTATCATGTGATTAAGTTCTGAAATAATTTACGTGATTCTAAACAGGAAAATAAGCGTTTTAATTTTTTTTATTTCTTTAAATGAGTCTACCAGTGCCATCTATTGATTTTTGACTATTACTAATGATATTCTCTTAGTATCTGTACCCTATTACCAACTTTAGACCAACTTTAATGTGTAGAATTTTACAAACGCGCGCAGTTTGCCACTCAGAATAATAATTTAATATATCCCAAGTATTTATTTAAATATCTACAATGTACAAACACAACTATTTAACAATTCTATAGTAGCATAGATCATTTCGATAATAATAATAAAACATTTCCATCTAAAATCGGTCATTACTATCATACCAACGCAATTATTACAATGGGAAGGAAAATAATGACAATAATCATATCTATATTTATGAACTTTTTAATTTATTCCTTCTGAAATAGAACTGTGCGACAATAGATGATGTCATAACATTGACGTGTGTTTGAGGTCTTCATCATTACATCATCATCATCTGCCAATTAACCGACAAGACTTTTTGAATTTGAATCGCGATTTATTTGTTATTACACTAAGTAGTGCTAAGTAAATAATCCTACTAATATTATAAACGCGAAAGTATCTAACTATGGAGTCCCCCTCCCGAGGAGGGCCAGACCGAGAGGCATGGCCCTGGGTCAGCCGGGGTGCGAGGGATATGTTAAAAGACAACCTCACCTCCGGCCTAGCACATCGACCCACAGACGGCGTGCGGTTTAGTCGGTTCGAGTCCGACATAACCTCCCCCTCCGGCTCCGGAGGGGTGGGTATCCGTGGGGATTTCCCGCAAGTAAAATAAAAAAGCACAAAGCTTATCCTGCTTTGTCTTCTACACTGACGGCACAGAAACTCTCTGTGATTACAGGGTCGGCAGTGCAAGTGCGACTCCTCTGGTGTTGCACACATCCATAGGCCACGGTAACCACTTTCCATAATGTGGGTCGTGTGATTGTCTGCCACCTCAGTTTTTTTAAAAAAACTCACCGCGGATTCAGCTGTCGAGTTCTTACAGCATAATATGACTATAAAAATCAAACCCGAGGCGTCTCGATCGTAAATCTGATTCCTTAACCACTAAGCTATCTAGCTAAGACTTACCGAAGGCATGCTGACGAGACTGGTGATAGGTTTACACAGTAGCAGCAGTCCGTCGAATAGGTAGGCTCGCCGCTCGGCGATGCGCTTGCCAGGGCCCATCTTTGACAGCGTGTCCTCTGGGGGACATAGGAAATATCCAGAATTATCTATACTGATTCTCCTTCTTCAACCTACCGTTAATCTCAGTCGCATCCGAAACTATCAACTTGGAGTCTGGGGTCCGCTTTTACCAGTCCAACTCCACAACGCAACGGCGATATCAAAGCATTGTAATTAGACCAGTTGTTGGACTTTTGAGGGCTCCAACTAGCCGTAACTCTAGTTTATGCCGTTAGCTATTATGATTCTTTTCATATACTTATATGTCGGAGTGCATAATATCTGAGTGTTACGAATGCCAAGTAATAATAATTGTTTGAATTTTGTAATTTTGTATGTGGCAACATTAGTTTAGGTTTGAGTGTGTTTAGTTGTCAGTTGACAATAATGACTTGATGTAAATGACACTTAGTAGGCGGTCGTAGCCGAGAGGGGCTGTTTGTAAGGGGACGCAACGCGAAGGTTTTTTTTTTTTAAAGAATATTGGCAACCGAAATCATCGAAATTGCTAATATTCCTTCTAACCCCTCCAACTAAGCTAAATTGCTTGTGCTAGGAGTGAGTTTACGTCGGTAGTGTAATGGCCAGGATTCGAACCCGGGACCTCTCGATCGTAAGGTCGACTCCTTAACCACTAAGCTACCGACGCTACTTTTTTTTTGTTGTTGTCAAGTCAAGGTAGCTAACCTCACTGCATTCTGTCGGTTTGTGATTTATTCTAAGTCCAGCTTAAATCCAAACAAACAAACAAAGTTAGTATGATAACGAAGTATTGTGTACTGGACTATAACCCGCATTGATTGTCGAAATACTTTTACATCTGATTACCATCCTGAATTAATCTAAATAGAACCTTTTGTGATGTCGATTTCTAAATGCGCCAGATGCTTACGCCAGAACTTCGTCAATCTTGCGGGTGGCGTTGACTTAAGCCTGAAGGTCTTGATGGGATCCATATACCCGCAGTGGGACTGATTTTTTTAGAAAATTGTTTTTGAGATTGTAAAAATATATTCCGATAGATAAGACCTTAAGCGTCAGGGTTAGTGGCAAGCGTACCTCGTATAAACTCGTTGCAGCACTGTCCGATGTCGCGGTTGTCCCAGTTGTCGACAATGCGGGACAGCTCGTTGCACTTCTCTGTGGCCAGTTGGCGGCGAGCGCGGGTCGCCATGCGGAGAGTGTCCCTGCGAGACGAATAGCAATATTGAGACACTGGACCTTATACCTACTTGTCCTGACAGCGCCATCTTTCGTATAGAAATCCCCACTTGTTATATTTATATCTTTAGTGGTACTCAAAAATCATTAGATGGCAATAGTATACGCATTTCAATAAATAAAAAAGTTTAAAAACTTTTAGGGAAATCCCTATTTAGAATCACGTAAATTATTTCTGAACTTAAACACATGATAATGTAAGCATGTAAGCATTTATATAACTCGTTGGTAATGTAAACTTTATTTTATACTATGTAGTGATTATACTCTAATACATACTCACATTTTTGGTCCGTTTCCTAAAGCTTGTATTAACAATTTCTTAATCGGATGTAGGTTGCATTCCACCTGCGAATACACAAAACATTTTAAAGCACAACATTAAAGTGTGTTTTAGTGGCGAGTTGTCCCTATAACGCAATTCCTTCCGGCTTCCTAATGGTTGATAATAAACTAGATCGAGCAAATTTTTTTTCTACCGGCATCCCTTTAGAAAATTTTCCACAGCCTGAGTGGCGTAGTGATGGTGAACGCGGCCGCTACGTAGGAGGCGCGGGTTCGATACCCGCTCAATGCAAATTTCCCGTCGGTCCCGGTTGCCATACGGATATCTATGGCAGTCGTTACGGGTTATTGGAGTCCTCAAAAGTTCAACAACTGATCTAACTGCAATACCTTGATATCGCCCATTTTTTGTGAAGGTCAGATATAACGTAAACGTATAGCCGAGCAATAACAAAAAAGTGGAGAGGAACTCTTCCTTGGGCGAGAAATATGCGAGCTGGACCCCTTTCCTTGGGCAGGTAGGCACGGCCAGGGGGAATTCGGTATTTAACTTGAAACTTGTATGAAATAAAACATTGTAACGTCATTATATTTAATAATCAAATCCGTTTTATCGCATTTGGTCCACTTGGCATTTGACCCACTTGGTCAATTTCGCATTTGGTCCTCTTCTCAAAACGTCCATTTCGCAAATGGTCCACTTCGCTAAACGACAGTTTCGCATTTGGTCCACTTTTGATTAAATGAGTGCTTTAAGTAAAATTTGTTCTCTTAGCTACGTTTGACGCCATCTCAGGAACACACTTCGTATTTTTTATGATTTTAGAATATAAAATTAAACATTAAGGATCATCAAGAAATATCAATATATAAAGTGGAACAAATGCGAAAAGGACTAAGGCCCGTATTCTATCTCAATTTATCTGACGAAATTTTTTATAGATAATCTGAAAGACAACCTGTCTAATTTGTCAATTTGTGTGTACAAACTATCCCCAGACAAATGGAGGTTCACCTGAGTGGCATTCTAGAATACGGGCCTAAGTGCGAAATGGACCAAATGCGAAATAGACACGTTTTCGTCTAGTAAACCAAATGCGAAGTGGACCGAATGCGACGAAACGAGTCAAATTATTGATTGGGTGGATGATTTAAAATAAAAACAGACGCAATTTCTACCGCTCTTTTCCCAATCTTAATTTAATAAGCTCAGTTTAATTAGTTATTTTCCCTACAGGAAAGGATCTAATTACTCTGAGAGGGCGAACGTACCTGCTTGAAGCTCTCCCGATCCTCATTGGCGGGCGCGATCTGTAGCAGCGCTAGCACATAGTTATGGTACAGGAACACGTGCGCCACCGGGGCCAAGAGCAGCTTCGGCAGGTAATACTTCACGGCCAGGCGGAACCCGTGGCCGGCTGTGTCTAGGCGCTCTGCCAGCTGGAATGGGGATAGCGTGATTATATACTTGTATATTGGTAGCTATTGGACGTAGAAAAATGTGAAGACCAAACCTAATAATATTATAATCGCGAAAGTTTGTATGTATGGATGAATGTTTGTTACTCTTTCACGTAAAAACTACTGAATGTATTTTAATGAAACTTTACAAAAATATAGCTTATACATCAGAATAACACATAGGCTATATATTATCACGCTACTAATCAAGGGGGCGGATCAGTGATCATTAATGTCAAAATAGTCGTGGACGAAGTAGATAGGTGAATTGAATGCTCAATAGCGTCGGCTCAACACTTGGCGTTAACTGACATCCAAGAGAGCAACAGCTAAGTAAGTAATAAAAAAATATTCAAAATTCTACTGATCTACTCAATGTTACCTTAAATGTGTTAATAATAATTACTAGCTAACTCGGAGAACTTCGTACAGTGCCCCGAGCACGAAAAATATTTGTATTCATAATGTAGTTGATTGAATTTGTTGAAACTTCTTGATGGAACTTCATTTTACTATCTTTATATATTAAAAACTCACTTTACAACTATACAACGTATATTGAATGAACAAAAAGATTTATCTCCCTCGTCATTATTGAATTATTTTGTACAATTTTGACCAATTCACCTTAATTTTGACATATTTAAATAATTTTGACATATTTAAATAATTTTGAACATTTAATTTAATCTTTTGACATCTAATCTCATATTTAATAATTGCGTTATTCAAACCATTCAAATTTATTAAAATTTAAGTATGTTACTCTCTAAGGCACACCCAGTGCCTTTTCTTTATATCTTTGGTCACTTCAATCGAACAATAGCATGAAGTTTTAATAAGTACCCTCATTCAAAACAAAATAAATATGTTTACCTGAAGATGAGTAATTCGAAACATGTCGTAATATTATAAATTAAATATTAGTATTATATAGTGATAAAACTAAAACGAAATATAATTGTGTGGAACTTGTAAAGTGAGTTTTTAATATATAAAGATAATGTATTCATAATGTTAACGTATCGTGAGAATGAAGCATTGCGATTGGCAGGCAGAAGACAGCCGGCCAATCACAATGCTCCGATTTCTGGATACGTTTACGTTACGAATATGAATATTTCTCGTGTTCGGGGCACATTCATTTCGTCGCGTCGAATTCCGATTCTACTTCGGCTGTGCCTTTTATAAAATTTTATCATACATTTGGGTGCTTCATTTTTAATTATATCGGGTGATTATAAAATCATGTCGTTTCGGAGACATTTTGGACACAGTTGCGATAGCATGATCGTCTGGAAGTATTAATTCAGCGAAAAAATTAGATTTTCTACAGCCCCCATACATTATTCTTCTGACCTGTCCATTATTCCAATACATTTTTTTTTTGTTTTTCGCCATATTATATAATACGCTGTATTAGCGCTGGTACAGCCTATAAAGGAGGACTAACTCGTGAGAAGGCACGGAAACCTCTCGTACCTGACGCAGGTTATCTCCGGAAAATGGAGACCATTGTGATGAGAGCGGGGACTTACGGCTACATACCTTCAGTCCCACGTATTAGGAGACAAGCCTATTGCGATGAAACGGGCGCTTGGTCATGAACTGTATGTTTACTGTCGGTTAGAGAACAGCCCTGTCCCTTAGTCGCCCTCTAAGATATCGCGCTATTGTACTGTGGCCCCACAGCTAGGCTCGGGTGCGCGCTTACCACGGGGTCGTCGACGATGCTCTGCAGCTTGTCGCGCGACTCCTTGCGCGTCACGATGTTGGCGTAGCGCACGTACGCGCGGAACTCCTCCACCTCCGCCAGCTCTGCCACACGGAACCACTTATTAATCATTTTACTACAAATATCGATGGCAGCATAGTACAAACGGACATCTGCATTTTTGTGAAAAACTTTATACTTATCACATAAATCAAATTCAGAATTTTCTTTTCCATCTAGACATTAGTAAGTATTTGTTTTATAAAAAGACGAAAAGGGAAGTCGGTTTTATCAGCGTAAATAAAGACAATACACTAAATTTACAAAGTAACGAAGTACACACGGACATATGCCACTTGTTCGGATATGCGTTGTGCACGTTGCTTGACGTAAACAAAGATATCCTCATTGAGGCAACCGGTGACTCTTGTTCCGGATCGTTCCTGATGCAAAGGCTGGCTATCGCCATCCAGCATGACAACGCAGCAAGTGTGATAGGCACTTTTACACGGGGAGCGATAAGGGGCGGATTTGGGTATTTGTTGTACAATTTTGACGTAAAAAAAATAAATTAGAATAATTTGAGGTGAATTAACACCCACATTTCACCAATCTGTATTCGGTCCCACGTAATAGGGGGTAAGCCTATTGCCGTATTCCGGGCACTCTTGTTGACTCGAGGCAACTGAGGCTGAGTCAGGGCTGTATATCGGTCTGGTGTTAAAGTTAATCAGCTCTATCCCTTAGTCGCCTTGTACGACACCACATGGGAAGAGATGGGGTAGCCCAAATTCTACTTTGCCAGGAACCTGATGATGAAGACCATACCTTCAAAACAGCTGCCGATGTACGGAGTGGGAGAGTCCTGGGACATTTCCATAGCGTCCTCCAGATTGCCCAGTAACGTGACAGTCAATTCGTATATGTCCACTATGTTGCCGAATATTAACGATATTGCCTGTGGACAAAAATAATATCAATCAATCTCTTAGCCTCTCGCAGTCCACAGCTGGACATATGCCTCTAACAATATTGAGAGGCCTTGGTCTACTTTTTCTACGCTGGCCAGACGCGTTTGTACATGGTTTTATTTTGAGTTTTCCTTTTCTCGCAATCGTCTGGGTATTTTGCCATTAGTCGCCTCTTAAGAGACCCTTCGGATGTGATGGGGTGGTGATACTTGTATTCTTTCTCCGTCACAACACGGTAACAACCATAGGCAACAACATTTAAGACACTCACATGGCTATCTCTATCTAGAATCTTCTCCAGCTCGTCTTTAAACACCCGTATGATGAGGTTGAGATCTCGCAGGAAGTGCTTCTCATCAGTCAATAGATCCCGCACGAGTTCCGCATACGAAAGCGATCCGCGCCGCCCTCGTTTTTCCGCCCCTGCCGCGTCCGCAGCTGCCAGTTCAGATTCTTGTTGAAACATGTCTATCAGCACCTGTAAACAGAAAACTATATTGAGATAGCGTCGATATCAAGCTTTTTTTGGAGGTAAGCGTTTATCCTGTCGATATCAAAATTCTACTAAAGTTAAACATCCTGTAATTAGGGGTTATGAATCTCTAGTTGAAACTGGTTAAGAATTAATAAACAAATCGTGAAATAATGTGTAATAGTTTAAAGTTTAGCTAGTGATGTAGTTTTCGCCAAGTTTGGTGTACCTCAAGGTAGTTAATTGGGTCCTGAACTATTTGACAACTTCCCCTGATATAATTTGGTAAAAATTAGAACTTTTTTTATCGATACTATACAATTTAGTGGAGGAACTTGAGATTGAAGTATTTTGTTTTTTATTTTTAATGCTCATATATTAAAAAAACATCAGAAAAAAAAAAATTTATGTATAATATTGCATTATTTGCGAAATCTGAACACATTCATTTTTTATATGGCACTATGTCAATCACAACCAGTTCAAAGACGACTGTCGGAATTAAACACAGATCTAAACCTTCGGGGATTCCAATCATCACAAAAATAGAGTCTAACATGCTGTGGAGGGGTGCAAAAACTCACTTTCTTCATATCGAAGAATTCCACACACCACTTCGAGAGCTGTGCTTGTCCAACTATGATAAAAAAAGACTCCCTACCAAAGTAAGTACCTAATGAAATAAAAAAAAAAGTGCGCAGGAAAGACAGGATTTGTGATAAACATACACACTAAACACTTTTCACATCACTTGTACTGCTAATAAAGAATTTTATATTGTGGCCGCGAGCTCTGTACCGCTTCCATCATATTTTTATTATACCACTTAGGTGGCAAATAAAGACTGTCCAGGAAACTCGACCAACACTCGCCTGGGTGCCCGGACATGAGGGCAACATGGGCAATGAGACGGCAGACAAACTGGCGAGAAAAGGAGCTGATGAAGATCAAGTGGGCCCTGAGCCCAGAGTACCCATCGCCCATAAAATAACAAAGGGAGTCATCAGCCGAAGCATAGTGGCCGAAGCCAATCGGAGATGGAAGTCCTCGCCAGTCATGAGACAGTCGAAGATCTTCATCAAAAGCATTGACACAAAGAAAACAAGCCGACTGTTAAAACTCTCCCGAGGAAACATGAGGCTGGTCGGAGAAGTGATAACGGGAAACTGCCGACTAAATAGGCACCTGACACTTATAGGGGTGAAAACTGACCCTAAAAGCCCAGAGTGCATGGAGGAGGAGGAAACCAGCCTCCACCTGCTGGCCAAATGCCCCATGTACTCAACGATAAGATGGAAAAACATGGGGACGGACACCCTAGAAGAACAAGACCTCGAGGATCTGAAGGTGGAACAGATCGTAAGATTCTGCAAAGAGACAGGTAGGTTCGATGGAACGCCGTGATTGCCGGACACTTCTTGGCCTCCAAACAGGAGGAATAGGGGGAATTAGGTGAAATGGCCCCCATAAAAGGGCAGATCACCCGTCCGGTCTGTGGCGTCCCCCGCTGGAAGTAAGTAAGTAGGTGGCAAACGAGCACACTACCCACCTGATGGAAAGTGGTTACCATGGCCTATGGATGTGTGCAACACCAGGGACGTCACACTCGCGCTGCCAACCCAGTAAGAACCTAAACCCATATTATAAACGCTTGGAAAAGCCACAGCAGGGAGTTCATTCAGAGCTCAAGCGTGTAGGGGATGAAGTTCCTTTCATAACTCCTTCGCAAGGAGTGAAGATGGATTCTCTGCCTATGGCGAGAGATGCGATGATAGAATGTAGCCGTGGGCATTTGGACAAGGCGGTGATATGCGCGGCGAGACGGGGAGAGTATCGACCAAGCGACCGTCAGATTTGGTCAGTCCGCCGCCAGCGCTCACGGCGGTATGTCGCTCGCTCTCGACTCATGCTCTTTCTTTCTCTTTCTTTACCCATGTTTCCCGCCACGCCGCGCGTATCACGGGAGCAGTACAGCGCTTGCGATCACACCATAACAATTTTATCATAAACAAAGGATAGATGCAAATAGACAATGTGATTACAAAACCTTAGTTGCAAAAATCACTACAGAAAACTTAATAACTAATAGGAAATACACACACACACACACACACAGGCACTCATACACACACATACCGCATACACACACTCGATCCTATTATGCTGAAATTTGCAGTCAAAGTGTAGCAGCCAAAATTAGCAACTAAATCAGCAGCGAATTTTGGCAACTAAATTATAGCAGCCAAATACATATTCACATAACTAGGTCTCAGATAATTTACGGAAGTTTCTTCATTACCATTTTCACATTACTTCTATATTGAACGCGAACTTTGATCAAATCAATTATTCGCACTTCATTAATTGCTCAAAATTGGCTGTCGATTTTGGCAGCAGTTTTCAGCCTCATCACGTTCATTCATACACATTCGCTCATACATAAGGTGATATTGTGCTCATAAATACCTCGTTTAACGCCACCTGCCAGAGAAATTTAAAGCTAACATAAAAACTTGTAACACTTTCAATTTGATGGGGGGGGGGGACCTGATGACCAGGCCCTCGATTTTGCTAAAGCCAAACACTGTCATAACACAGAGACTGCTAAAAATGTCATTTAATATTACACTTTACTGTTATACTGTTAAAGTGCAAAATAAAATGGCATCTAGTGGAATTAATGAAGAAATGTGATGAACTCTTTTACATTTAATTTTGGCCTTTCTGTTGGTCTAAAATTAAAATAGCATCTTGAAGAGTGAATGAAATCATGTTATATGAAATCTTATTCATTTAATTTTAGGTTTTAAGTCTTTACATATAAAGTCTAATATTTAATTGCAGTGACAGTTGTATCACAACGGTTTGCTCTGACATGAATAATTACTTCGTACACCAGTAGTGTGTTATTAGTTAGTGTGATATATAAATTCAAAATTTAAGTTCAAGCAAACAAGAAAAAAACTCACGAAATAAGACTAAATGACTAAATGACCAATCACACCTACCTACTTTCATATTTATTACGTCTCTATATAATTTAAATGAGTGTGAGTGTGTGTGTGTGTGTGAGTGGATATGTGTATGCGTGACAGAGTCTGGGTGTGTGAATAAGCTTTGACCATATACTGTATGAGAGACAGTATCCCTAACCAAATGCATTGCAAAAGAACGGCTCAAAATACAAGTTAAGTGTGATTTAGTAATGTCAATATTGTTCATTATACTGTCAATGTGTGCATGTTATGGGATATAATGTATATGCCAACGTGTACCAAAGCAGTAGATCTATTTATACAGCATTGTAGTGCCATTTACTGTGCCTATCGAGTTTAAAAGTATATAGTTTAAAAGCTATACTAAGCTTTTCAACTCACCTTGTCAGCGCACATAGCAGTCTTGATATCACTACTGGAGATGGTGCTGTATCCAGACTTCTGTGATATCTTCTTGACAAAGTTTCCCGCCAGTTTCAAGATGTCTGCCGATACGTACTCGATGATGGCTGTCATAAAATGTGAGACGGTCAAGTCGATTTTGTATAGGAGCACCTCCTGTTGGACAAAAATAAATGAAATATTAACAATCGTTATACTTTCTGAAAGTTTAATCGAATGTCACTCATTGAAATGAAACTACTTTTTAACTGATTTTATCGTGATTAATTTTTTATTATTTACAACTACCATCTTTAGTCACACCTCGACCATGGCTGCTGAAAAGTAGTCGAAACGTCTCGGTCCAAACAATAGTACATTACTGTCGTGGCCGCCAAGTGTAGTGTTGCCGGACGATCGTGAAGTGTGCGGGCCGGCACGCATTACGGAGTCCGGTAACGCTCAGTTGTGGCCAAGGCCTGTATAGTGCTTTTCTCAAGCCATTGCGCGGAAATTAAAACTAAGTAGTATCTAGGCAGAACTTTTTATTTGAAAATGCAGTTATTGAAAGTACAATAATTAGTAACCTACTTTTCAAAATCAATGACGAACAACAGCAATTTTACACGCGGTAAAATGATCATTTGTTTTTTATTATTCTGAATAAACAGCATCCTATTTGCAAGCCAGTTCTGTATTTAAATAATGCCTTGGATAAGTTACCTCCTTGGTTGCCATGGCTCGGAGTAAAAGATGGTTCCATTTTTAAATTACACGACAGACATGAGTTTACACATTTATTTATTTGGCCACTAAATAAATAATAAATAAATATTCCACAACATTTCACACAACGCTATCTAGACCCATGGTAAGCATAGCTTAACTAGCTTGTGTTATGGAATCTAGAATGCGGATAAACATACTTAGATACGTTTTTTTTTTTGTAAACACATACATATTGTTACGAGCGTGGGGGTCGGTTTAAATAGAAAATGCGAGGACAACCGTTGAAGACAGATTTTATTCAGCTGCACTTAACTTACAGCAAAGCGCGTACAAATTCGATAACTCTTCCTTACACAATACACAGTCACTTGTATAATCGCACTGTATCGCTTCGCACACTTTATCGCAATGATCGCTTCGAATTCTAGTCGTAGACTAACTTGAGCAGCGGCTGTTAGCTCGCCTTTTATATAAGGCGCGGCCGAGTAGCGAAAGATCGAGAAAAGACAGGTACGTTCTGAAAAAGACAGGAACTTTCTGGGAGGTTCTATTAGGTCTTGTGTCTCTTTCTATTCGTTCCATTCCTTCTAGAACAGTGACGTCAAGGCATGCTGTCTCTTTCTAGCCTGACGTCTCGTTCTATTAATTCCATTCCTTCTAGAACAGTGACGTCAAGGCATGCTGTCTCTTTCTGTAGTGCCGTCTCGCTCACTCCTATGGAAATTTGGCCATATATTGAAGTGGCCAAGCGCCGGGCGTAGCACTACCCCCTTCTTAGACATGCTCGTCCCGAGCATTATTAGATCCGTAGTATCTCGCCAGTCGGTCAACATGTACAACCTTCAAGGGGCTTCGCTGGTTGCGTTGTATCCGGTATGTAACGTCATTGATCCTGGTGACAACTTTATACGGCCCTTCCCAGGTTGGAGACAACTTCGGAGATTTGCCTTTGCGACGCATCGGATTGTGTAGCCATACCAACGAGCCTTCGTCGAACCCGGCTTGATGAGAGTTGCGGTCGTATCGGGTTTTCATTCTGTCGCTTGCCTGGAGCCCAGATTCACGGACGTGGGTGTGAACGTCATTTAGTCTATCGCGCAATGCACTAGCATATTCCGTGATTTCTTGCGGTGAATCTGGAGGACGTCCAGTCAGTAGATCAGCCGGTAGTCTCAGTTCTCTGCCAAAGTTTGCACACGCAGGCGTCACCGTTGTGTTTTCATGTATCGCTGTTCTATAAGACAACAAGAACAAAGGAATATGACTATCCCAGTCCTTCTGGTGGCTCTCAACAACCTTAGCCAAATGCCTTTCCAAGGTTTGGTTAAATTTTTCAACCATTCCGTCAGACTGCGGATGATATGGGGTGGTCCTGGTTTTATGAATACCCATTATCCTACAGGTTTCTTGAAATACCTGTGATTCAAAATTCCTTCCCTGATCACTGTGTATTTCCAGAGGAACTCCATATCTACAAAACACTTCCGTGACCAATCTTTCTGCGACTGTAGTTGCTTCCTGGTTAGGTATGGCAAAAACCTCCGGCCATTTAGTAAAGTAGTCCATTACTACTAGGATGTATTTGTTTCCAGACCCCGATGCAGGAAATGGCCCTGCAACATCTAATGCAATCCTTTCCCAAGGCGCTCCAACATTGTATAGCTTCAATGCTCCCCTGCTCCTTGTATGCGGCCCTTTTACCGATGCGCAGCATGTACATTTCCTACACCAATCTTCAACATCCTCACGGCAATGGATCCAATAGAATCGTTGACGAATCTTCATCAAAGTCTTCTTCACACCAAGATGACCGCCTGAAGTTCCGTCATGAATTGATCTCAAAACCTCATTAATTTTAGTCTTTGGGACAACCAACTGTAGATGTGAGTCTTTCCCGTTTGCAGACTCCCATTTTCTACACAGGACTCCATTGTGTATCACGAGGCTTTTCCATTGTGCCCAGTAGCTCTTCGTAGCTGCACTCATTTGGGAGACATCACTCCATTTCGGCTTAGGTGTTCCTGTCCTTATCCAATCGAGAATAGGCTTGATGTCTCGATCCTCTTGCTGTGCTTGCTGCATGGCTTCGCTACTCCATTCATCGCTGACAGTAACAGTCCTAATCGTTCTAACCGCCACACTGTCCTTAGCTTCTTGCCTGCCACAATGGTTACGCTCCACCGGACAAGGTCTTCGAGAGAGCGCATCTACATTTCCATGCGCTTTCCCACTCCGATGCTCTCGTATTCCTGGCTTTTCAATCTGTCGCGCCGCTTGTTCTTGGCCATTACCATATTGAGTCCGTTTCGGGCAGCTAGGCCGAATATGTCCTTGTTCTTTGCAGAAATAACACCTGGGAGCGAATTTCCGACGGTACACACGTTGCTCATTTGTTGAGATCTCACGCAATCTATGTGGTCGAGGGTCATGTCGTACAGCTTCCACTTCAAGGGCGTGAGCAACAGCATCTTTAAGGGTTGCATGGTGACCCAGACGGACGGCAGCTCTCACCTCCAAGTCTCTGATCTCGTCAATAAAAGCTTGCACCAAAATGCTGTCAAGAAATGACGAGGAAGCTCCTTGGTAAGCTTTTCTCACGAGCTTTTCTATTTCCAAAGCCCACTGCTGCAGAGACTCATTAAGACGCTGGTTTCTGTCCTTCAATTGGGCACGGTAGACATGTTCCAAGTGACTATCACCGTACCGTGATTCCAACGCTTCAAGAAGGCGGTCGTAAGTCACTTCACCTCCAAGCGCCTCTAAAACACTGAGTGCTTGGTCTCGTAACCCCAATGTTAATGCTGTTTTGGCTTGCTCCTTATCCCAACCGTTCGCCTTTGCCACAGACTCGAACTGCAGTTTGTATGCAGTCCACGAGGAGGTCCCATCAAATGGCGGTACTTTGAACTTTCCGACAGCATGTGCAGATGAAATGGTTACAGAGCCAGCTGTTCCGCAAGCTATTTTCGTCTCCAATTTTTTTACGTTTTGAGCCACAGACTGCAGCCGCTCCTCATAACTCTCAAATTTCGTGTCGATGCTTCCTAATTTTTCGTCGTGGCTTTCTAATTTTACGTCGTGGCAGTCGAGCTTGTCTTGCACTGAATGAATTTCTCTTTGCCATTCCGCTTTAGACTCTTTCAAGAAGGCAAATAGATCTTCTTGTTGTTCCCGGAGCTGAACCTTTAGTTGCAAGGCCTGCTCTTCCTGGCGACGGGCCTGCTCTTCCTGGCGACGGGCCTGCTCTTCCTGGCGTCGGGCCTGCTCAGCCTGGTGGCGGGCCTGCTCTGCCTGGTGACGGGCCTGCTCTTCCTGGCGACGGATCAGCTCCTCCTGTTGTTGCTGGAGCTGTGCCTTCAATTGCAGAGTCTGCTCTTCCTGGCGACGGGCCTGCTCTGCCTGGTGACGGGCTTGCTCCTTCAATAAGGTCATAATCGCGCTCAGGTTAATTTCCGATGATGATCTTGAAGCACCCGTCGACGTACTCGGAGTACCCGCAGCCTCTTCCGCGGCCTGGCTTCGGGTTTTAACTCCCTCCCTGTCGTCTCTCGGCGTTATCGGCATTTTCTATCCCGCTTCTGACACCAGTTGTTACGAGCGTGGGGGTCGGTTTAAATAGAAAATGCGAGGACAACCGTTGAAGACAGATTTTATTCAGCTGCACTTAACTTACAGCAAAGCGCGTACAAATTCGATAACTCTTCCTTACACAATACACAGTCACTTGTATAATCGCACTGTATCGCTTCGCACACTTTATCGCAATGATCGCTTCGAATTCTAGTCGTAGACTAACTTGAGCAGCGGCTGTTAGCTCGCCTTTTATATAAGGCGCGGCCGAGTAGCGAAAGATCGAGAAAAGACAGGTACGTTCTGAAAAAGACAGGAACTTTCTGGGAGGTTCTATTAGGTCTTGTGTCTCTTTCTATTCGTTCCATTCCTTCTAGAACAGTGACGTCAAGGCATGCTGTCTCTTTCTAGCCTGACGTCTCGTTCTATTCATTCCATTCCTTCTAGAACAGTGACGTCAAGGCATGCTGTCTCTTTCTATAGTGCCGTCTCGCTCACTCCTATGGAAATTTGGCCATATATTGAAGTGGCCAAGCGCCGGGCGTAGCAATATTATACATAGAAACACCCAGACCAATGCAAATATACATATTCATGCATACAAATATTTGCACTGAGCGGGGATCGAACCCGCGCCTCCTGCGTAGCGGCCGCGTTCACTACCACATTTTGCCGGCCGCTGCTCGCATGTACAGCAATTTTGATTTATCTCGAAGAAGGTTGTCGAAATAATGTTAAAATATCCAAGCATGTTTGAGAAATAGTACATTACTGCCGCGGCCACCAATTGTAGTGCTGCCGGACGATCGTGAAGTATGCGGGCCGAGGCGCAGCCGAGGCACGCATTACGGAGTCCGGCAACGCTCAGTTGTGGCCAAGGCTTGTATAGTGCTTTTCTCAAACAATGCGCGGAAATTAAAACTAAGTAGTATCTAGGCAGAATTTTTTAGTTACCTAATTTTCAAAACCAATGACGAACAACGAACAACAGTAATTTTTCACGCGGCGAAATGTTCATTGGTTTTTTATTTTTCTTAATAAACAGCATTCTATTTGCAAGCCAGTTCTATATTTAAATAGCGCCTTGGATAAGTTACCTCCTTGGTTGCCATGGTTCGGAGTAAAAGTTGGTTCCATTTTTAAATTACACGACAGATATGAGTTTACATAGTAATTTATTTGGCCGCTAAAACACGACAGATATGGATTTTCATACAACTTTATCTGGCCGCTGCTCGCATGTACAGCAATTTCGATTTATCTCGAAGAAGGTTGTCAAAATAATGTTCACATTTCCAAGCATGTTTGAGAAAAATAATTATAATCACCATACCCTTATGGTGAACAAAACTTCAGATGCGACCCAGAATAACGCAAGGATGATGTCACATTATATCAAAGTAATCCACACGCGTCATACAGCCTCCGTGGCGTAGCGGTAGTGAACGCGGCCGCTACGCAGAAGGCGCGGGTTCGATCCCCTCTCAATGCAAATATCTGTATGCATGAATATGGGTACTTGCATTGGTCTGGTCGTGCCTTGGAGAGCACGATAATCATGCCAGTCGTTACGGGTAGTTGGAACCCTCAAAAATCCAACAACTGGTCTAGCTGCAATGATTCGACATGGCCTTTGGGTTGTGGGGGCCAGATGACAGTCGCTTCACGGAAAATATCGAAGTTTAGCCAAATCCGCAGTTAGACTGGTAAAAAGCGGACCCCAGATTCCAAGTTGAAAAGGTGCGGATACAACTGGGATTAGCGCTAGGATTAAGAAGAAGAATTCACACGCGTCAGGGCCTCGTTCTTCTCATAACTTTAGGTCAAGTTAAGATATACTCAGGGAACCATAGATTGCAGGATGACATTACCTTAGTTAGCAGTTGGTGAATCTTGTCGTGCGGGAAAAGAGCCTTTTTGCGCTTCGAAGTGTTGGACTCCTTGGCGTCTTGTATCGCCCACTTGTCCAGGGGGGTGGGGAAGTTGCTGGCCACACGTTCTTCCACGTCCTGGGGATAAAATATATCTCATAATTTTTTTTTAAAGGTATGCTTTCCTTTTTTTAATACAACTGAGGTGGCAGACATGATCACGGCCCACATGATGGAAAATGGTTACCGTGGCCTGTGGACGTATGCAATATCAGGAGAGTCACAGTCGTGCTGCCGATCCTGTAAACACAGAGAGTTTCTGAGCCGTCAGTGTAGAAGACAAACCAGGAATAGTCTTTGGTCTTCAGTGGAGTGTCAGCACAAAAGCTCTGCAGAGAGCTCTGGCTCACAACACGAGGTTATTATGGCCGTGGCATTCTGTAGAGCGGAGGTACTTCCCCAGTCGGACTGCTCAATTGGACGGAAATACCATTGTGTCCTACCTCCTACATCTATGGTTTTCATTACGGGAACAATAGATCCTTAATATTACCAGATTGTGATGGTCGAATGGTAGTTGCTTGGCGGAAAATATTGAAGTATGGCCGTTCGGATTGCAAGCTGAAAGCTCCAAACTTTTTGGGGTTTATGTGGTACTCGAACCGACTAAAACCGCATGCGTCTTGGATCTCTCTCTCTTGGAGATGGCCCTTCAGGTGTGGGCACTAAGATGTCCCCATCTTGACTCGGAAAGAGGGGACGCCCATCACACTGCTGCTCCGGCCTGCTTCTGCTAGGGTGACAGTTGGTTTCACCTGTCACCCACAGGCCCGCGTTCATGGAGGACGGAGGTCGTGATGATTATGAAGCCAAACCTGTACAGTGAGCGGCTAGGGTGGAAAACCCAGCATGGCCAGCAGACGCAGGCAGAGCGTCTCGACATACTCAAGCGCGCTATCCTCCGCGTTGAGCGTCCGATGCACTTGCTCTACCACCTGCTAGAGACTAACCTGTATAGTGAGCGGCGAGGGTGGAGAACACAGCATGGCCAGCAGACGCAGGCAGAGCGTCTCGACATACTCAAGCGCGCTATCCTCCGCGTTGAGCGTCCGATGCACTTGCTCTACCACCTGCTAGAGACTAACCTGTATAGTGAGCGGCGAGGGTGGAGAACACAGCATGGCCAGCAGACGCAGGCAGAGCGACTCGACATACTCAAGCGCGCTATCCTCCGCGTTGAGCGTCCGATGCACTTGCTCTACCACCTGCTAGAGACTAACCTGTATAGTGAGCGGCGAGGGTGGAGAACACAGCATGGCCAGCAGACGCAGGCAGAGCGTCTCGACATACTCAAGCGCGCTATCCTCCGCGTTGAGCGTCCGATGCACTTGCTCTACCACCTGCTAGAGACTAACCTGTATAGTGAGCGGCGAGGGTGGAGAACACAGCATGGCCAGCAGACGCAGGCAGAGCGACTCGACATACTCAAGCGCGCTATGCTCCGCGTTGAGCGTCCGATGCACTTGCTCTACCACCTGCTAGAGACTAACCTGTATAGTGAGCGGCGAGGGTGGAGAACACAGCATGGCCAGCAGACGCAGGCAGAGCGACTCGACATACTCAAGCGCGCTATGCTCCGCGTTGAGCGTCCGATGCACTTGCTCTACCACCTGCTAGAGACTAACCTGTATAGTGAGCGGCGAGGGTGGAGAACACAGTATGGCCAGCAGACGCAGGCAGAGCGAGTCGACATACTCAAGCGCGCTATGCTCCGCGTTGAGCGTCCGATGCACTTGCTCTACCACCTGCTAGAGACTAACCTGTATAGTGAGCGGCGAGGGTGGAGAACACAGCATGGCCAGCAGACGCAGGCAGAGCGACTCGACATACTCAAGCGCGCTATCCTCCGCGTTGAGCGTCCGATGCACTTGCTCTACCACCTGCTAGAGACTAACCTGTATAGTGAGCGGCGAGGGTGGAGAACACAGCATGGCCAGCAGACGCAGGCAGAGCGACTCGACATACTCAAGCGCGCTATGCTCCGCGTTGAGCGTCCGATGCACTTGCTCTACCACCTGCTAGAGACTAACCTGTATAGTGAGCGGCGAGGGTGGAGAACACAGTATGGCCAGCAGACGCAGGCAGAGCGAGTCGACATACTCAAGCGCGCTATGCTCCGCGTTGAGCGTCCGATGCACTTGCTCTACCACCTGCTAGAGACTAACCTGTATAGTGAGCGGCGAGGGTGGAGAACACAGCATGGCCAGCAGACGCAGGCAGAGCGTCTCGACATACTCAAGCGCGCTATCCTCCGCGTTGAGCGTCCGATGCACTTGCTCTACCACCTGCTAGAGACTAACCTGTATAGTGAGCGGCGAGGGTGGAGAACACAGCATGGCCAGCAGACGCAGGCAGAGCGACTCGACATACTCAAGCGCGCTATGCTCCGCGTTGAGCTTCCGATGCACTTGCTCTACCACCTGCTAGAGACTAACCTGTATAGTGAGCGGCGAGGGTGGAGAACACAGCATGGCCAGCAGACGCAGGCAGAGCGACTCGACATACTCAAGCGCGCTATGCTCCGCGTTGAGCGTCCGATGCACTTGCTCTACCACCTGCTAGAGACTAACCTGTATAGTGAGCGGCGAGGGTGGAGAACACAGCATGGCCAGCAGACGCAGGCAGAGCGTCTCGACATACTCAAGCGCGCTATCCTCCGCGTTGAGCGTCCGATGCACTTGCTCTACCACCTGCTAGAGACTAACCTGTATAGTGAGCGGCGAGGGTGGAGAACACAGCATGGCCAGCAGACGCAGGCAGAGCGTCTCGACATACTCAAGCGCGCTATCCTCCGCGTTGAGCGTCCGATGCACTTGCTCTACCACCTGCTAGAGACTAACCTGTATAGTGAGCGGCGAGGGTGGAGAACACAGCATGGCCAGCAGACGCAGGCAGAGCGACTCGACATACTCAAGCGCGCTATGCTCCGCGTTGAGCGGCCGATGCACTTGCTCTACCACCTGCTAGAGACTAACCTGTATAGTGAGCGGCGAGGGTGGAGAACACAGCATGGCCAGCAGACGCAGGCAGAGCGACTCGACATACTCAAGCGCGCTATGCTCCGCGTTGAGCGTCCGATGCACTTGCTCTACCACCTGCTAGAGACTAACCTGTATAGTGAGCGGCGAGGGTGGAGAACACAGCATGGCCAGCAGACGCAGGCAGAGCGACTCGACATACTCAAGCGCGCTATCCTCCGCGTTGAGCGTCGGGTGCACTTGCTCTACCACCTGCAAACAACAATCACGGCATTATTAAAATAAGAAGTGCGATGATTGGTTATTAAAAAAGAATACAAGTATCACCACCCTTTATCATCCGAAGGGCGACTGACGGAAAAATACGCAAACGACATCACTGTCAGAGAAGGATTTAAGATTCGAATGAAAACCCTTCCCAACACGTCTTTTTTTACGTGCGGGCAATCTCCACAGATCCCCCCCCCCCCCCCACCCTTCAAATCCGGAAGGGCTCGTTCAGCGCCCTCCGACTCCCGAGCTAACTACGCACGCGGGCAGCGATGTTCGCGAGTCTGTCTCACTCATCGCTCCGCGCCCGCTCTGCTGTCTCCCTCTCGAACATTACTTGCTCACCCAACACGTCAACACAGCGTGGAAACAATACTGGGATATTTCTTTTTTAAATACATTCGGGGAGGAATTCTTCGACGCTTAAAGTATTTGGCCTCTATTCCTCTACTTTGTAAATTTTTAGTTTATATGTTTTAGTTTTAGTTGGACTTTAAAAATAATCCTACTATAGTTTGTTTTTTTTTTTATTTCAGATAGTAAATTGACAACTGCAAATGTCAAATTGTGAAATAATAATACCAGCTTTTAGTGCTTAGTGACGTGCTTGAAACTATCAACAATGTTTGTGGCCTAGATATAAATGCTTTATCTTTATAATATTTTAAGAAAAAAATAAAAACTTCCAATATTTTTAGTTTCGTACACTATCCATTTAAGCTAACTATAATAACATACAAAAATCTATACTAAATAAATTTCATTTCTCGACAACTTTCGATACTGGTACATGACTATTTTTATTGCAATAAATCGGCAACACAGGTTATGTCATTTTACTATCTGAAATTAATAAACAGACTATAAGTGCATGCTTAAAAATCTATAAAGAATGTTTCCTTAATTTAAGGTCTAATATCAAATGTCAATTCATTTTTTGTTATTAGACATTGTTATATGGCTTCACCTACCCTGAAGGCAAAGTGTCAAATAAGAGAGTCACCATTACAGACATAACAATATTACAATGGTGGCACTCAGCTTGATGATGATGATGTATGATGACTCAGATGCTCATCTAATTCAAATAATAAGGGTTTGATTCCTGTTCAGTGCAAATATTATGCACTGGGGTCTTTCCATTGATGATTGATTAGACAATATCTATATGTATAGATGACATATAAATAAAATTGGGAGTAGACTAAATTGGGGGAAGACTACTAGAAGCTTATAACATCAAGCCGATCTTCAAGCCCACGACGCAGCTACGGAATTTTCACCGTTCGGTCAAGGACCCACGTGATCCACTATCGTCAGCTGGAGTTTACAGAATCCCCTGCTCATGTGGCTCGGTATACGTGGGCACCACCCAAAGAAGCATCAAGCCCCGCCTTTCGGAACATGAACGTAATTGCCGCCTCTGCCACTTCGATAAGTCAGCGGTTGCAGAACACACCCAAGAGGATGGGAATCATACCATCGAATTTCAGAACACGAAAGTTCTAGCTACCACAACACATTTTTTCCCACGTATACTTCGAGAAGCCATCGAAATATTCAAGCATCCCAACAACTTCAACCGAAAAAACGAGGGATTCCAGCTCCAAAAAGATTGGTACCCAGCACTGAGAGCCACTCGGTATCACAGTGCAAACAACCAATCAGGATCGAGTACGTCCGCGCCACAGCGCTCGACCAATCAGAATCGAGTGAGTCGATTCCCTGCTCCGACCGTGCCTATAAATACAGCCGTAATTCAAGGCATCGCGTCAGTCGCACGTCAGCCGCCGCACAGTAGGCTCAATTTAATTTCTCATAGAATTACGATATAAAAAAATTAACATTTTTTTTTTAATTATTCTTTTAATGGTGATTTGTTCAACTAGTCCACACGAGTCTTTAATGGTATGGGTTCATTTTGTTTACAGTCATATTCTAAAAGTTATGAAAGATTATTTTTTTTTGTTTGAAAAAATATTAAAAAAATTAATATTTCAAAAAGCTCACATAATCTCCAAATATTATTTATAGTGTCGATAAATAAGTTAAATATTCTATCTTTACACATAATTCGGGAGCTTCGAAAATCCCCGAAACTGCGTCATTTTGGACCTCATTTTTTTATTTTTTAATATTTGTTTATTCTCTTGTGGAGGTTAAGAACCATAGTGCGTAAGGTGTTTATAGTAGTCAGTATAAAAATTAGTCAAGTGCGCAATTTTTTTTTAAATAAATAAATGTTTGGACATTCTCACACAACATCATCTAACCCAATTTAAGCCAATATAAGCTTGAGCTATGGGATCTAGACCACTGTTAAACACACTAATATATTTCTAAAGACATAAAGAAAATAAATAAATAAATATTTTGGACAATTACACACAACGCCATCTAGTCCAATTTAAGCTAATTAAGCTTGTGCTATGGATCTAGACAACTGATAAATATGTATACTTAAATACATTTGTTTTTGTAAATACATACATTATTATAGATAAATTACACCCAGACACAGAATAAATCTTTATGCTAATCTAATACATATAATTAAATTATACATAGAAAATACCCAAACTCCAAAACAAACATTCGTGGATCACACATATATTTGATTCGACCCGGAATTGAACCTCAGGGACGGAAGTCGCACTCTCATACCACTATGGGCCACTGAGGCAATCTGGTTATTAATTTTTTTTACAACTACCCTCAAGTCATCAGTCTATTATTCTGTCAGTATGTATTCTATTAGTCCGTTTTTTGCTTTTGTGATTAACGTACGCTATTATATGTTCGAATTATGGAAGGTTTATTTTCTAATCTTGACGTATTTTTAAAATTAAAAGAAAGTGGAAGTTTAAAAAATAGTGAGATAATGTTCAATCTCGTTATATCACATTTAACGGAACAGTTAAATGACGATCAAAACAAAGCTCTCAAAACATTTTGTAGGACATATTGTTTTAATCTTCAAAGAAAATGGACCTTAGCGGGTTGCAAAAGTTCTGTTTTTGTAAATAAATATAGTTCTTGGTTAGATTCGCGTGTAAATTGGCCTGAATTTATCAATAATTCAGCAAGTGATAGTGAGAACGTGCACTCGATTGCTGGCCCTTCTTACGTAAGTACTCCTTTAACAACTAAAACCGTTGGAACTTCGACTCAGATTAGTCCAAGGAAACCTTTTTCTGATTTAGGGCCTAAACAGAAAAAAAAGCGAATTGAAAATACTGAATCTAATTCCTTTTCTTTTGACAAAGAAGAGGAACAGTCTTATTTTTATTTACGTTCATTAAAGGCGTGTGGTAAAAATGATATTGCTGAAATTTTAAATTATCTGCTCAAAAATCCTGAAGAGGTAAAACATGTAAAGGAATTCATTTTTGTTCCGAAAAAAAACGTTGTCTTCTGAAAAAGCCTTAGGTAATATGTTATCTTTAAAAATGACAAAATGGCAATATAATGCTATGAGAAAATCAATTCAAGACGAAGGCGTAGTTTTACTACCCTCTTACTATTTTATTCAAAAGGCAAAAAATGAATGTTATCCATCAAAAGATGATGTGGAAATAACAGATATTTCTGCGCAAATAAAATTACAGGCTCTTTTAGACAAAACGGCAGAAAGACTTAAAATTAGTTGAAATACAAGACGATTACAATAACCTAGAATTAACTAGTAAATGGGGTTTCGATGGTGCCTAAAGTCAGTCTAATTATAAGCAGAAAAGTGAGACCAATGATGATGATAGCAGTATATTTATGGGAAGCCTAGTTCCTTTAAAACTAACATGTGGAGAACAAGTTTTGTGGGAAAATAAAACACCTAATTATACTTTTTCTTTCCGTCCCCTGTTTTTTAAATTTATGAAAGAGACGCAGTTAATAATTAGGAGTGAAAAGGAGAGGATAGAATCCGAAATTAATTGTTTAAATGAAACTAACGTTCTAGGAAAATTGATTCGTCACACGTTACATTTAACTATGATTGATGGAAAAGTGGCATCAGTACTGAGTGAGACCTCTTCACAAACTTGTGATATTTGTAAGGCCACACCTAAAGAAATGAATAAGTTGGACATATTGTCACAAAAACAATGGAATACTGAGGTGTATAAATTTGGCATATCATCACTTCACGCTTGGATCAGATTCATGGAATGTATTTTGCACATATCCTATAGACTAGATTTTAAATCTTGGATTGCGAAAGGTGAAAATAAAGCTAAGTTGGAAAATAAAAAGAAAGAAGTTCAAATAGCTTTTCAAACTAGAACTGGTCTGCTTATTGATATTGTTAAACAGGGTCATGGTACCACTAATGATGGGAATACGGCCCGCAGATTTTTCGAAAACGTAAATACTACTTCTTCTATTACTGGAGTAAATGAAAATCTTATTAAGCGGTTTTCTGTCATTTTAGAAACATTGTCATCGGGGCTTCCTATAAATACATTTAAATTTAAGGAATTTACAGATGCTACATTGGCTTTGTACATTGAGAAATATTAATGGTTTTATATGCCTGCAAGCGTGCATAAAATACTTGTGCATGGTGCAGACATCATTGCCAATTTCGGTCTTATCCCAATAGGAAAATTGTCTGAAGAAGCCGCTGAATCTAGAAATAAAGATTTCAGGAGGTATCGAGAACACCACTCAAGGAAATTTTCTAGAAAAGCAACAAATGAGGACATTTTTAATAATTTTATTGTTACATCTGATCCATATATTTCTACAATTAGACCAAAATTCGTTAGGAAACATAAAATAATATCCAATGAGGCACAATCCTTACTATTTACTACTGAACAAGATAAAGAATATGACGAAGAATGAATGAAATATAATATTCGAGGTTGATTCTTACCTGAGGCCATTTGAGACAATTTTTTTTCAGGTTTAATATTGTTTTTTTATTAAATAATTATTTTTATGTCAGGTGTATAATAGACAGTCCATATAATTATTTTTGCCAGTGGATTAGGCCTCTTGGGGACACCACTTAAAAAAAAACGCACTTGGTTCTTAACCTCTGGGGTAGTGTGGAATAGAGAACATACACATCGTCGTTGTTCTGCGAAAACCCAGTAAATCGATAATTTACTATTTTGAGTTATAGGCAAATGAATATTAAGATTAGAAAATTATTGATAAGAAACAGATTAAATTACATTTGTGTATAACGAAATAATTCTTCGTCTCATATTTTAATAAAACCATTTATAATGATATAATTTTACTCTCAGAGTTTTATTATAATAATACTTTTATACAAAAGGGTACCTATTTACTTAGTTTTCCTTGAAGATATTTATTTGTGATTTATTTGGTGATTCTTTGACTTAATCAAAACAAACTAATTAAAACAATTGAGTTTTTTGCTAATAATACCGATTAAAATTAATTAATTTTGGATTCAGGGTGTATTTTTTCTATAATAATATAAAAATAAAATATTTACCGGGTTTTCCTTGCCGTGAAAATATTTAAGAACACAACTTAATTTACTTTAGACCTTGCATTGGATAGTAAAATAATATTTTTTATGCTAAAAGTGAATTTATTTAAAGAAAAACAACATTAATTTGACAAAAAAATATTTTACTGTTCTTCCTGTGAAGTTGCTTTTTGAAACGTGGCTTGTAGCCCTTGAAACCAGCCGTGAAACTCCTCTGGAATTACACCTTTGCCACAAAATGTAAACAAACCTTTTTTCTTGCTACTGAGATATTCAAGCGTGTTTTGTAAAGTTGTTTCAGATCACAAGAAAATTGTTTATTTCTTTTGGCATTTAATAGCCAGATTGTAACGAAGATTTTTTTAAAGTTCTTTTACTTTTATTTCTAGTGCCAAAACTATGTCCTGGTTGTTCAGTTTCTACATCCATTGCAAGACATGTAGGTACGTGTGGTAACAGGCTTTCCAAACTTTCGAGTTATATCGGATATGTCATAAATTTAGAAAATTTTTGCTTCTCCTTTAATGTATCAAACGTTTTATTTTTAACCATCATCATCATCGACATTTAGACGTTATCCAGATTGCACCCGAAATTGAGATGCCCTCGGAGCTCTGGGTCTGCCTTCCGGTTCTTCCTATTCCACTTCACACGATCTTGGGCGTCTATGTCAGTGAGACCATTTGCACGCATGTCGCCCTACACAGCGTCAAACCAGGAATTGTTAGAGCTGCCCCATCTACCTGGACCCGGCGGGGGCGCCATTACCAGGTATTTGTTACCCACGTAGCCTAGCTGTTACCGCAAGACACACCAGCGAAGACGACTTTCTCGCAATTAATCTACGATGTCACGGACATGAAGGCTACTGCGGATGCGAGAGTTCCTCACGCGGCTTATACCTGTAACTTAGCACATCCACCGCAGCATTTTCATCTCCATGACACGCAGCTCCTGCTTGTGTCGTTCCAACAGCGGCCACGCCTCACAGCCATGTAAAAGGACAGGCCTAATGATCGTCTTATAGACCTGCCCTTTCAACCCGACAGCATTTGAGGATCGCATGTGTCGTGTGACTGTGTGACGCCAGTCATTGCCCACCACTTAGCCCACGAGACGGCCATACGTGCCTTGATATCGTAGTCGATGTCACCAGTCACGTAGAGTCTAGATTCCAGGTACTTAACCTAGTCCGTACGCTCGATCAAGTCACCGCCTATGCGGACGGGTGTGGGTACTGTTGAGTTTAACGCCAAGTATTCTGTCTTCGCCACATCTAACTTCAGAACGCCGTTCTCAAGCGCCTCCTTCCACACTTTCACACGTCGCAACAATCTGTTCCTGTCCGCGTATGCGCATATATGAGCAGCCATGGAGGCCGCTCATGTGAGTTTCTGATGCTGTCCGACAAAATGTCTTATTTTTAACCATTTTACTTGATTTCCGTCTGTACCATTAGTAATATTTATTAATATTTTGTCCGATAAATGCTTCAAGTCTTTGAATTCGTTGTTTTTAAACTCTTTATCCAAGTATCTTTCTTTTGTGACGACTTTCTTGGCTTCTTGGATGTTTGCTTCGATCGTGCTCTTTTAAAAACATTACCCAATCTGTCATAGAATAAATGGCCGTGTTTTTGGACAAACAGAAACACCCACTAAATATAGTAGATAATGGTACAAGTGTGTAGTGTAGTAGAAGTTTGGTGATTACCGCTCAGTTATCATTAACACTTGAGTCACCAGGGAAGGGTCTAAAGAGAGCCGAAGACGGTAATCAACAAAATACACGTGTATCATACGACGGTTATCAATACACTTGTAAATAAAAGAATACTAAAATAGATATTTACCCTTGCACTTTTCAGGTAGTAAACATTCCTTAACGTTAAGGACCTCAAGCAAATCAAGCACATTGTATAGTAATATTGTGTTTATATCGGGTAGTGTACTAGGAACATATATCGTTTTCTTTATAACTAGTACTTGTAGACATTTTAATTAATAAATAACTTTAATTTCAACAGTAAAAACGAACTGCAAAACTTTTTGGTACTGACGGACTGGCGGAAACAATTTGAGTAGGTTATCTATGCTCGCACATTTGCCAAAGAATAAAAGATGAAGGGTTTTTTTAGTTTAACGCGTGTACAAAATGGTAAATTTAATTTAATTAAAGTTTCAAACAAAACGAAAACAAAAGTTAGGTATATTTAAGTGAAAGTTTTGTTTATTATACACGTACAAGATAAAATTTTGTATTTAAATTCGTTACAAAGGTAATAGTCCCACTCCCATGGACGCTCAGGATCGTGTGAAGTGGTGGAGGTAGAGCCGGAAGGTCTACCTAATATTAATTTATTTGTTCTATTGAACACGATCTTTTCTGTATCGTTTTTTTTTTTAAGAATAATGCAACTCAACCAATAAAATTAAAAAAAATAATCTATATGCCACTCGTGATATATCGACTCGTGGTATATGTTGTATGCCTAATTGCGGTGAGATTAGAGCCATTTAATGAGCAAGTAAATTGAAAAATCTTTATCACTCCGTTATTCATCCACACGCGAATCGGCAACAAGGGAGTAGTTTTTACAAGTAAACATAGCAGGTGGGAGCATTACTGTGCGACATAAGCAAGTACGGCGATTTACCTTGTTTTCGTTGCAGTGATACATTGGTACCGATCAATTAAATACTCAGCGAAAACAATTTATTCAAATTAACTGCTTTTTGTTTGAATAACTTTATATCAGACGAGACTGAAACACCTCATGAAAAATTATTTACATATCGATAATGCATTAAACCTGTGACTTTTTATCATAAATCTTGAAAAATAGACAATTAAGTCCAACTACATTTTTATTTCTGAGGAAAAATAAAATAGTTACAAAAATCGCCCTTAAAGTAAAACTAGTTAAATATTATTAATGCGTTTTATCGGAGATGAACCCAAGAAAATATGGAATTAAGTCAGGTTACTTTTTTGTAGCTGAGAGATTTACTTACAATCGTTTAGATAATTAGTTTTCTCATTCAGTATCTCCGAAAGTACCTAACTATTACTATCATGGGTTTTCGCAGACAAAAGAGAACGAAAAACTGAGTAGATTGGTAGTGTTAACCCATTTTATGAAAAAAGTTGATTTACTGGGTTTTCGCAGAACAACGACGACATTATGTATAATTAATATTTAATTAGTTAACTATTTTTAATTATTTCTAAGCATAACATAAGTGAAAATGCGCAATCCGTGAACAGTTTTAAGTTTCGTCTGGACAAATGGTTGAAGACAAATCACTAATGAACAAGAACACTGAGTGATATGGACATACCAGCAAGTTGCTGCTCGTCCATTAGACAATAATAATAATGGGGCTACAGAGGGAGAAACCAATCGGACGGCGTATCGTGACAGGATGCTTGCTTTGTTTCAGGTCCTCGATCCAACCATCACAGTGTCCGCCCAACGATTGTCGGATCAAGTGCGGGCTATCCAGCGGTGTAACCTGTTGGATCAATCTGTGCTTGATCGGCTCCGCCTGAAGGCACAACCTACTCGCGCGACTCCTTCCTTGATACGGGACCCACCCGCCGCGTCGGCAGCTCCACTGTCAGGGGTGGCACCAGTGACATCGGTGGAGCCCGTGGTCGATGATGGAGATTGTGTGAGTACGACTGTTAGCACCCAGGTAAGTGAGCAATTGGGGAGGGCTTTGGAGGACGCCATTCGCCAGTATAGGTCCGCGCCTGAATCTAGGCCGCGTCTACCACGTCGGCCCACTCATAGGCGAAATCTGGCACTGATGGGAGCCCTGAATGATTTACTATTTCCGTATATGCGGGCTAGTAAAGACTTGTCTGATACCCACTCGATCATGTACTGTGGAGCAATCGCGGTGTGCCGCGTCGCTTGTGTCAAGTTTCCAGATACTGACCGAACGCCGCGGCCTGCCAAGGTTGCGCCCGCTTGGCAGGTACGGATCGAGCGGCGTATCAACACATTCAGGACTCTCATTGCGAAGCTGGTCTGCTTCAGCCGGGGGAATAGCCGCCCCCGTGTCATGCGTTTCGTGACTCAAGCATTCGCCGGGTCCGGTATACGGCGCCCGGATTTTATGGATAACGTCACGGAGCGCATTGACTACCTGAAACAGAAAGTCTATGCATGGGCAGCCCGTATTCGCCGCTACAGAGAGCGGGTGGATCGGTACTGGCAGAATCGCCTTTTCCAGAGCGACCAAAGGAAGGTGTACCGGAAGTGGGATGGAACCGACCAGTGTGTGGTCGATGAGGGGCTGCCAGAAGCCAATGCCATGATTAATTTCTGGCGTGGTATCTGGTCAGCGCCCGTCGAACACACGGAGGGCGATTGGATGTGCGTTGTGGAGCGTGAATGTGGGAGTATCGAACCCATGGGGTCTATTACTATAGACCCCGAAGACGTGAGTTGTGCGATCCGTACGGCCCCGAACTGGAAAAGTCCTGGGCCGGACGGATTGCACAACTTCTGGATTAAATGGATCCGGTGCTCCCATGACCGCTTGGCGACGCAGTTCCAACAAGCCCTTGAAGTTGGCTCCCTTCCCCGGTTTATGACCACCGGGATGACCTTCTTGCTCCATAAGACCGGCAGTACCGTTGAACCTAAAAACTATAGACCCATTACGTGCTTGCCCACTATGTACAAGCTCCTTACATCCATTCTGACCATTAAAATTAACACACACATTGTTGTGAATAATATTTTGGCCCCCGCTCAGAATGGGTGTAGGGTTGGGTCCCGCGGTACTAAGGAGCTCCTCCTCATAGACATGACTATTAGCCAGCAAGTCCGACGGAACCGCGGGGCTTTGTCCGCGGCCTGGATTGACTACAAGAAGGCCTATGATTCGGTGCCTCACTCATGGCTGAGGAGGATCTTAGAGTTGTATAAAATCGATGCAGTTTTGAGATCCTTCCTCAGTGCGTGTATGGGGCAGTGGACCACAGTCCTTCGTCAACCGGGCGGCGGGGAAATCTCCGCTGACCCCCAGGACTCCATAAGGATTGAGCGGGGCATCTTCCAGGGTGACTGTCTGAGCCCGCTTTGGTTTTGCCTAGCACTGAATCCTCTCAGCACTTTGCTGAGAGATTCAGGTCTAGGCTACCGGCTTCGGAGAGAGGGTGAGGTTATTAGTCATCTGTTGTACATGGATGACCTCAAACTTTTCACACCGAAACTACCTGACCTGGTGGAGCTGCTGAAAATCACGCAGGTTTTTAGCAACGCCATTGGGATGGAATTCGGTATGGATAAGTGTGCGGTCTTACATGTGCAGCGGGGGAAAGTTGTGAATTCTACAAATTTGCAACTTTCTGAGACTATGACTCTCAGATCTCTTTCTGAAACCGAAACGTACAAGTATCTCGGTATGTCAGAGTCTTTGGGTATCTCAGTAGTGGATATCAAGAGATCGGTGAAGGAACGCTTCTTCTGCCGCTTCACGAAAGTACTCAACAGTCTTTTGTCGGGCGGCAACAAGGTGCGAGCCTTTAACGGTTGGGTGATGCCTCTACTGACTTACTCCTTTGGCATACTGAGATGGACTCAGACTGAGCTGGACGCCCTGGATAGAAAGGTTCGTCAACTGCTTACCACTCATCGCATGCTACACCCGCGCTCGTCTGTGATGAGACTATACATCCCACGGAGGTGGGGGGGTCGAGGCTTTTTAAATGCCAAGAACCTCCACAACCGTGAGGTGTGCAGACTCAGGGATTATTTCCAGAGCAACGAGTGCGGGATACATCGTGATGTGGTGGCAGTAGACAAGGGTCTCACTCCGCTCTCCTTGGCGAACGAGAACTGGCGCAGACCGACGGTACTGAGCGTCACGGACCGCAAGGCCGTATGGGAGGGCAAGGAGCTGCACGGGAGATTCTATCGAGCCTTAACAGGGCCCGATGTGGACCTCCTGGCCTCGGTCAACTGGCTTCGCTTCGGGGACCTCTTTGGGGAAACTGAAGGGTTTGCCTGTGCAATTGCTGACGAGGTCATGATGACGAATAACTATCGGAAATATATTCTGAAGGACGGTACGGTCGACATCTGTCGGGCATGCCGCCGTCCCGGAGAGTCACTCAGGCATATTATTTCCGGTTGTTCTCATCTGGCCAATGGCGAGTACTTGCACAGGCATAACCTAGTGGCCAGGATCATCCACCAGCAACTTGCTCTTCGATATGGCCATGTTAAGTCTGAGGTGCCGTACTATCGGTACACACCGGTGTCAGTTCTTGAAAATAGTCACGCATTGCTCTACTGGGACCGCTCTATTATCACAGACAGGACTATTACTTGCAATAAGCCTGATATCGTGGTGATCGATCGGCCCCAGCGCCGGGCAATGATAGTTGACATTACCATTCCGCATGACGAGAACCTCGTGAAGGCCGAGAAGGACAAAATCAGCAAGTACCTTGACTTGGCTCACGAGGTAACCGCCATGTGGGATGTTGATTCAACGATCATTGTCCCGATAGTCATTTCGGCGAACGGGCTGATAGCGAAAAGCCTCGACCAACACCTCAAGAGGCTCTCGCTAGATGGTTGGGTCAAGGGTCAGATGCAAAAGGCGGTCATCCTCGACACGGCACGTATTGTCCGGAGGTTTCTCTCTCTGTGACTCCGACCGCCGGTAGCTTGGGCCCTGCCCCGCTATCGGTGGCCTTCTATTTTTTATATTTTTAAATAGATGTTTTCTTTTTGATATGTATTTAAAAATGTAATTTATAAGTAGTTTTAAATGAATAAAGAGATAATAATAATAATAATAATTAATTAACTGTTTCATGTTATAACATTGTTACCGTATAACTTTTGAAATACTAACTTTTTGGATTTATGCCCATAACATAAAACGATTATAGACAGAAAAGGAATCACTTTCTATAGTTTTTTCTCCCTAATTCCACAAAACGATATTTCAGTCCACTGTGCGCCGGCGAGGCAAGGTCTCCGAAGTTGTCGTCGCCCGGCCTTGCGCCACTGAAGATGTCGACCGCAGTGATCGACGAAACGTCTGGAACGCAAGTTTCACATGGACCACGGCCAATCAGCCCGGAAGCAGTATATTCTACAAAATTGGGAGTGTCTGTTTGTAATATTAAAAAAAAGTTTTTTACTACATGCATTTGAATATAATACGGTACATATACCAAAAGATTTTTTTTTACAATTTTTGTCTGTCTAATATGTTTTATTTAAAAAACTTGGTAGCCACGTGGGTCCCAGGAGATTAGAATTTGAGCCACCCCTTCTCTTCCTATATGGTGTCGTACAAAGCAACTAAGGGATAGGGCTGATTAACTTTAACATTGGATGAAATGGCCCGCAGAAGCGGCGGATGGATCATCCGTCCGGCCGTCCGGCGTCCCCAAATTGAAATAACTTTAACATTAGACAGATACGTACAGCCCAATAGTGCCCTGAACGGCACTAGGCTCACCCCCTATTAAGTGGGACCAAATACGGATTGGTGAAATGTGAGTGTTAATTCACTTCTGCCTCACCCTCCGGGGATAAAGGTGTGATTATATGTATGTATGTAAAAACTCAGTTAGTATTTTGTGACTATGAACACCTTTATAGACTAAAAACTGAAATCAAACAACTAGTTAGTTAGTAAACCTAGTTTATTTGTTTAATAATCTGTTTTTATAAAATTGCGCTACAAGATTGTTTACCTAATACTTTATTAAGTATTTAAACAATTGGAGTATAGATCTACTAAAACCAAGTAGTGTTATAATTTTTACTTTATAAATTCCATAGTATAATGCAACACAGGTATTTGAGACAGGTGTGACCAGAAAGAGAATGTTGTAATTAGGATTGAAAAGGGTAGGTGGTATGGTCTCATAGAACCAATGAGTACAGAGCAAATGACATACAACATATGTAAGATACAGGTGAATGGGCCGGCTAGCAGGGTTCAACCTCTGTAATATATATATGGAGCAAATTAATAATTTAATACAAAAGACAGGTCAGAAGTGTTCAAAAGCAGCAAGCTTGCATGAAAGTTTTACATATAGTAGAGGAAGCTCGTGAGTTAAGAGTATGGCAGGTTGTTGTCTCTACCAGCCCCAGAGAGCTATAGTCGTGAACATATGTGTGTATGTATATAAGTTTCATTGTGTAAAACATGAGAACCCAGTTTAATGGAATAGGTTTTCAATGATAAAACCCAAAATTAGCTTAGCTTACTAACTCCTACTTCTTCCACACTCATTTTATGTATTGAATATTATTGCAAAGTCACTGAAAACCAATAACACGAGTTTCTTTAGTCTCCGAAATCGCTTTTTGTGAGAACTTCGTAAACAAAAGCAACACATTATTAGTTTACTAAATTGTTTTACTATAATAATAGTATAGTTTTTTTTATTATAACTGGACACACGTCGCTACGGCAACAACATAATCGTTGGAATCTCCAAGAGTCAATAGATTCTGATAAGGAGTGGAGATACGAAAAACCTTGAATGTGACTTTAAGTAGTCTTGCTAAGTTTACAAACATCTGAACTGAATTACTATCCATAAAACTCCAGGTAATACTGTTATAAGGTAATTTCAAGGGTCCAACCTTACTTTCAAGAACTAAAGAACATTACGAGATGTTTCGCAAACACAGACATGATACCAATGGGATGAGGGCCTACCTTTCTGAGTGCAGGCAAGAGTAAGCCGCGCCATTTCTCCGCGTTCTCCGCGTCCAGAAAGTCGTACCCTCCCGTCTCCTCCACGGTGGGCAGCATTGTAAAAGTATGCCCCGCGCAGAATTCATGTAAACACTATAATGTTATCACATTGACAAAACATAAAACACCATTTCTGGCTTCACAGAAACTAAACAGCTTCTACACTCGTTTGCTAAGTTTAAAATACACGATAATATGTTAAATTAATTTATTTACAATATTTAATTGGAATACGTTGGTTTACTAGATTGCGTTAATTGAAAAATATATTCCTTGATTCATTCGGTCGGCTAAACGACGCCATTTTCAATTTATTTATCATTGGTCCGTTCTCGTTTCGACAGTAATCCACAGACAATATCTTAATTTTACTCTAGCGTTTCGTAAGCTTTCAGGGACTGGCATGAATAAGCTGAAATAAGCTCCACTGCATGTTAGTACAAATTTCAGTCCATCCTACTAATATTATAAATGCAAAAGTTTGTGAGTGTGGATGGATATATGAATGGATGGATGTTTGTTATTCTTTCACGTAATCACGTAAAAACTAGAGAATGGATTTTAATGAAACTTTGCAATAATATAGCTTGTATAACACATAGGCTATATCATTACGCTACAATTCAAGGGAGCGGAGCAGTGATCATAAATGTTAACATATCTGGCTGGCATATACAGAGAAGTGACAGTGTAGTTATTTCTGTTGCTAAGCCATGGCGCTGTGCATCGCGGAGCGCGGACTTGGTGGTTGGCGGTCGAGCAGGCCACCACAAATTATTTCAATATAAAAAATTATGCGCAAAGGGCTGATACTTGGTACAGGGTTGGATAAAACTTAGGAACAAACATAGACTCCCTTTTATCGTGATAGAAGGGGTTAAGGGGGGGGGGGGGGGTGAAGAAAAGGGGATGAATGTTTGTAATTTTTGAAGATATCCTGATGAAATTTGGTTCAGAGGTGAATTAGAGCTTGGGAACTCTACGCAATAAGCGACACCCACGCGGGCGTAGCCGCGGGCAACAGCTAGTATTCCCATAAAATTGTAAAGTACACGCGTAAGTAAACTAAATAAGTAAGTAACATGTTATATAAAAAGGAAAAAAGTTGTTGTTTGATGTACGAACAGACTGGCTTTAACTCATCTCAGGGTTTCTTTGAAGTTTAACCCAACATGATTTGGGCTGGTAGCTTCAAGCATGCCCCGGTAAGGTAAGAACGCAGGTTCAAACCCCACCTAGATCAATTCAATATTATTCCTATCCTAATCGGTAGAATTTCTTGGTATGGCTGTAGAGGTTTCATGTGGTTGTAATTGCTTCAAGTTCTAGGTAATCCTAGCTACTACAACACGGGATTAACCATAGATGCCCTAATAGATGAAGAACCAAAATACTGAACTTCATCGGTTCGATTATCTGTTGTATATGTGGTCGTAAAGGTTGCATCGACCCCACTATATGGTTCAGCGGTTCGGTCCGTACCAAATCTGGTAGTCTGTTTTTCGGTTAAGGGTATTTTTTTCTGTTCTGTCGGCTTTTTAAAAGTTCTAGATTCAAGATGATTATAAACTGATCATGGGCCACGGCACGGCCCTTTGGCATAATGAAAGCCGAAAGGGCTTACTGTCCATCGTTGTCAGTAGTGTCAGGCAGATGCCATTGTCAAGGGGTGTGTGTCAATGTCAAGTGATGTCAAGTCAAAACAACTAAAGTCAAAACCCGGTTGACTTCTGTTTTCTGTTATCATTAGACTGACTCCCCTAAAATAATATTGACCAAAACATCATAAATAAAAAACAAATATGATTGCAATTATTCTCAGTGCTCTCTGTTTAACATCGGTGCTCTGTACATATCAGGATGATAGTGAAAGAAATTTTATTTATGAGACGTAAGTTGGTACAAAGTTTGTTTGTTTACTTCCAATTTTCTCTATTTTTTTGGATTACATATAGCATGGCCTTTGTCTAGTAGATTGTTATTATTTCCTCATACAAATATTGTTATTAAAAACTGTATACTAAGATAATATATCTTTTGTATTTATGTCTTTATTTCTTCTCTATCTATATCTTCATAGCGATAGGGGAATTCCCGAAGCATCATTGTTATTGTAGTGAAGTGTGATATAAGCAATTTTCTTTATGAGGTCTTTTGTGGTTTCGTAATAGGTTAAATTATATTTAATGCGAAATATATACTTAGAGACTGTTAAGAGTAGATAATTAATTTAAATATTTAATAAAATGGGGGACTTACTGAAATTATCATTACTTAATATTTTTGTTAACAGGTTATTTTCTTATAGTCTTTAACTTGCCAATCATGCTGTTTAAATATTTAAATGTGTTGTGTTGTGCAAACATGAGACTAAGTTGATTAAGATATACTTAGATATGGGTTCGAATTTTATTTTTATGGTAGATAGGCTTCATTTGACCTCTACCTCACCTGCTGGTAAGTAACAATGTGGTCAGTATTTTTGTATGGAGTCCTAACTCTAGTGAAAGTCCCATCCAATAAGACCCTGTAGTTTCAGAGAATAGCCACTTATAACAAGAGCAAAAAAAACATATTAACTATTTTAATACAACAAACAGACACTTCAATGGTATTATATTTTTCAATGATTTTGTTTCAGGTACCCTTACAACAAAACAATCAATGTGTTTGTCAATAAAACTACAGAACACATTATGCAGTTTTCAGAGGTAATCATATCAGTCATTGTCCTCTTCACGGAGACATGCACTCGGAGTTCAGGGTCCACCATCCGGCACTACCTCCTCCACTACGCAGGACTATCTTCTTCATCGTAGCATTATTCCCATTCACATTCAAAGCTTTGTCAACTTGGAGTCCAGTGTTCCCTTTTACCTGTCTAACAGCAGATTTGGCAGAATTTCAATATTTTCTTTAAAGCGACTGCCATCTGACCTCGATAACCCAAAGGCAATATTGAAGCATTGCAGCTAGACAAGTTGTTGGACTTTTGAGGGCTCCTACTACCTGTAACAAATGCTATAGATGTTTGTATGGCCTACAGCTTAACATGCTCTCCGAGGCACGACCAGACCAATGCAAACCCATATTCATGCATACAAATATTTGCATTGACCGGGGATCTAACCCGCGCCTCCTTCACTACCACTACACCACAAAGGCTGTCATGCATGATAATATCAGTCAATTAAAATTTTGAAGATCACTGCGTGACATTGGCTGTTCCCATTGTCTTCATAGCACCCAATCCTCTGCCTTTTGCATCCTGTCTGTCTTGGCTTCTATTTTCAAGTTATCAATCATCTTCAAACTCTTAAGGGCCTCATAAACAGTATGATTCAACGTTACAATCTGTCGCTTTAGACCAATCGAAACGGCTGATCTGTAGTGCTGCCGCTCATACACGAAACGATTGGTCGTTACGATCAATCGTTTATTCATTTGAAATGGAAACCATAAAGACATGCTCAAAATTCAATACATGCCCTGTAAAATGGAAAACGAACTTCTTTTCTCGTCTGTGGCGGTAACTTTGATTACAGTTGAATGTTACAGCAGTAAACAAGAAAATCTAGAAAAGTGTAGGTTAAGAAATGGCTATTAATGCGAAAAAAGTATTCGCATGTGTTTTAAATGAATTAAGGTTCCACCTAAAAGGTTGGCTCAACTATATGAGAATCATTGTTAAGGACCCCATATACGGTACAATTCATCGTTATGATCCGTCGCTTCAGACCGTTGAAACGACTGGTCTGTAGTGTTGCTCAAACACGAAGCGATTGGTCGTTACGATCGATCATTTATTCATTTCAAATGGAACGATAAAGACGTGCCCCGTATAATGGACAACGAACTTCTTTTCTTGTCTGTGGCGGTAACTTTGATTATGTTACAGAAGAAAACAAGAAAACCTAGAAAAGTGTGGGTTAAAAAATGGCTATTAAAGCGAAAACAGTCTTCGCGTGTAAATATTTTAAATGAGGGGTCCATCAAAAAGATTGGCACAACTACATGAATGACGGAACCTATACGTACGTAAAATTATTGAAAATCACCTAAAATTATCATTAAATATATATAGATTCGTCGTTACGATATTCATGATTGCATGGGTTTTTGTTGCGATCTCCGATGTCGTCTGCGATCAAGTAAATCGTTAACGATCGTAACATACATTATAGATCCGTCGTTTCGATCGGTCTGTAGCGACGGATCGTAACGATGAATCGTACCGTAAATGGGGCCCTTTATGATATTCAGGATTGCATGGGCTTTTGTTGCGATCTCCGATGTCGTCTGCGATCAAGTAAATCGTTAACGATCGTAACATACATTACAGATCCGTTGTTTCGATCGGTCTGAAGCAACGGATCGTAACGATAAATCGTACCGTATATGGGGAAGAAATTCGGAGCCAATCTTACCTGCCCAATGAGGGATGAGCCTCTGTGAGGAATAAGAAGAAAGCCTCTTGGGGTTTGGAGGTCAGACAACAATGACTTCTATAATACTTAAGCCAGGAGTAGATGACAAAGCAGTACAGGCGTTTGGTCTTCCCACTGACAGTGCAAAAATTCCCCAGTGAACTCGGGCTACCCTACTCACTGCCAGGAAGACAACACGAGGTTTTGTGTAAGGTCTCTAGTCGAACTGATCGATCCATCCCAACTCATCGAAGAATGCCAGCAAGCTATTTACGCTGCTGGTGATTTCTCGCACTGATGATAATGAATCATTTAATTGTTATAAGTGACAGCCTCTGTGGCGTGGCGGTAGTGAACGTGACTGCTACACAGGAGGCACGGGTTCGATCCCCTCTCAGTGCAACTATTTGTATGCGCTAAACCGTCGGTTCTGGTTGCCATACGAACATATATGACACTGGAGAATATATTGCTTCCGAGCTGTTTGGCCGTGGTCCATATCAAACTTGCGTTCCAGACGTTTCGTCGATCACTGCGGTCGACATCTTCAGTGGCGCACGTCCGGGCGGCGACGAGCGCGCAGTCCTTTCCTCGTCGGCGACCTCGAGGCGGCGAGGAGAAATTTGTCGACCGCAGTGATCGATGAAACGTCTGGAACGCAAGTTTCATATGGACCACGGCCAAACAGCCCAGAAGTAGTATATTCTATATACAACGCCGGCCGTGAAAGTCTAAAGACTTATATGTATGACACTAGTTATATAGGGAAAAAACTGCCCACAAAGAACTGCTGATCACCCGTCTGGTCAACCGAGTTTCCACTAGCAGTAGTAGTATCATAATAAATGTTATAGCCGAGCCAAGCGAAGCGCAAGGGCACTTCATACCTTTTCTCGTAACGCTTCTTCGTTTTTTTGAACTCTCATAACTTTGCTTCGGACGATGCTATGATAATTAGTTAAAATTTTCAAGATAGAATGCCATCGGTATATACAATCATTAAACATACAAAGTTTGAATCTCGTAGCGATTATACTTTAGATTTTATTAATGTCTCAAAACCCTTCGTTTCGTCACTGATCATCAAAATTGTTAGGGTACTTCCTGAAGTCCTAGAAAGCTGAAATTTGATGTAAAAGCTAATACTACTGTAAATACAACAAAAAAAAATTAAAAAACCTAACCTAACCTATCCCCTGGGAATAGGAGGTGGAAGCACAGATTACGTAGGAAGTTTGTATTTGAGACTTGCACTACAGTTTGTGCTACATAAGTCCAAATTAATTAAAATATTTCTTATACCAAATAAAAAATACGTACGTCATAATTTTTAACCAACTTAAAAAAAAACCGCGGTAGCCTAGTGATATGGGTAATGGACTGCTGAGACGAGGTCTCGGGTTCGATCTTAGGTTTTCCATGGCACACACCAATGACTTTTCGATACTTTTCGAAGTTATGTGTGTATTTATCGCAGGTTTATAAGTGCCCAGTTAATGGCAATAGGCTCGCCACCTATTACATTGGGACCTAAACATAAACCGGCGAAATGTGGGTGCTAGCACCTCTGCCTACCCCTTCGGGGATAAAGGCGTGAGTTTATGTTATGTTATGTAAAAAAATAAATAAAATCCCACCAAAAACATTTTCATGTAAAAATGTTGCCAAGACGAGTTTACGTAAGTAGCTTACCCTGTGAAAAAGTTATCAGATCTCGTATAAAGCTAATCTCTAAAGACTGCACGCTCTAAACCTACTATTTGTCCTCAGAGTTCAGAAGAGTGGCACGGATATCCCACAAGAGTACATGTTTCGACTAATGAGACGCTTGATGTTGAAAACCCCCTTTTCGTGACTGCAACTCAACAGAAAGGTTAGTTATCTGCTTTAGACGGATTCACTAGAAACACAAGAAGATTTGAAGATGGAGCAAATCATAAGGTTCTGCATAGCAACAGATAGGTTCGTCGGTACGTCGTGTTGACCGGACGCCCCTCAGTCTCCCCAGTGGAGGAATGGGGAATTTGAATGAAATAGCCCAGCATGCAAAAGTGCAGATCAACCATCCGGTCAACGGCATCCTCTGCTAAAAGTAAACAAGTTACCTACATCATAAAGTCTTGGAGTTCTTTACCAGAACAAGTGCTTGCTTCTTCCTACAGTCCCGAGTCCTTTAAACGTGACCACTATTAAGGTCTGGAGGTGAGAGATGAAACCGCCTGTCAACCTTTTTTTAACCCATGGAAGGTGGTTACCGTTTCCTATGGAAGTGTGCAACACCAGGGGCGTCACTGTCGTGCTGCCGACCCTTTAGAAACCTTCTAATGCCCTTCTAGAAGAACCCCATACTGTAGTCACTTGGGAAAACTACAGCTTAAGCGATGTGTGTGATAAAATTCCTTTCGCATTTGTCTGTGCGTACACTGCGTACTGTTTCTGTTCGCAACGTGTGCAATCTAGAAGTGGACCCAAAATGGCGTGCTATCTTATCCTGTTGGAATGATGACGGGGGCTGTTTAGGGGGGAATTTCGCACTTTAAAAACAATGAGGGCAGCCATTGCAGCATTATTTGTAATTTGGAATGGTGACCCTCAATCTTGATAGCTATCCTTAATGAAACATGCGTCCTACATAAAAATAAAAACGAGTATAGTCCACGACACCACTGAAGTAAAACCTAATAGGTCTGAAATGTGTCTTAGATCCTATACGAAATGTAACTGATATTGAGTGGAAGAGAGAGAAAGAAAATGTGTTTCAATTAAATTTTTAAGCATTTTAATGCTAAATATTGAAATCGATTTAAATAGAAAAAAAAATCAGTCTAGGCGGGGTTTGAACCCGCGAACTTTGCCTTACAAGGGGCAATGCTTTGACCACTAAGCTACCAGACCTCTCCCTAACCAATCCTTATATCCGCCTTTCAAACCCCGCCTAGACCGATGCAATTTTTTCTATTTAAATCGATAACAAAATGTGTGTTAACACCACTCTCTTACCCCTACAGTAATATACGAAACGTAATTCTCTCTCTTTCTATCTTTACTAACTTTTATCTCCCTTTCAACTTTCGTTCACCACACCCGTTCACACTTTTCGTAACTATCTCGTCACGTATTCACCAGTTTGCTCCCCAAGTCAAGCGTGCGTAAAGTAGTATTCACTTCAAAAATTGTTTTCTTCAGGAGTATCCTCTTGGGAGCTGCCCCTGATGGTACAGACACGGAAATGGACGCTGTTCTTCACGGATATGGCGCGGACTTTGTGTCCGCACGATGCCGGGCCTAGTGAGTATGGAAATGAATTGCTTTCTATAACTATATATGTACATAAGTTTATGTAAGTTAAAATTAGAAGAGAAAAACAGACTGTGTCTTCTACACTGATGGCACAGAAACTATCTGTGCTTACAGAGTCGGCAGCACGAGTGTGACTCTCGTAATGTGGCACACGTCCATAGGCCACGGTAGCTGCTTCCCATCAGGTGGACCGTGTGCTTGTCTACCACCTCAATAGTATACTGGGTGTAAGGGGAATGCGTTATTAATATTCCCGCTAACCCCTCCAACTAAGCTATATTGCTTGTGCTAGGAGTGGGTTCACGTCGGTAGTGTAGTGGCCAGGATTCGAACCCGGGACCGTACGAAACCGTAACCATTAAGCTACCGACGATTAAATTAAATGTCAATCTTATAGAGTGAATGAAAAATGTTATAAACTCATTCTCTTTTCATTTTGGATAACGTCTAAATTTTAATGACATTTTATGCAATGTCAGCGGTTGAACAGTGTTTTGTTATGTCATAAAATTTGCAGAATCCGGGGCCTGGTCATTTTTTTAAAGAAACAAGTCGGTTTCAGATATCAGCACGGTAAATCGTCCGCTGATACACGTGACAACGTCGAACCCACACAACGTGTCTGTAGTCATCAAGCTAAGGAGGGTCACAGACTTCTATGTAGAAGTGCATAAGGTGAGCTATGGCCATTCACATTTCATTCTATAGATAGGAGTTTGATCTTCTTGTTTCTGTGCCGTTCTTCGGGAAATATATACACTTACTAGCTGTCGCCCGCGGCTCCGCCCGCGTGGATGTCGGTTATCGAATCGGGGTATGAAAAATAGATGTTGGCCGATTCTCAGACCTACCCGATATGCCCACAAAATTTCATGAGAATCGGTCGAGCCGTTTCGGAGGAGTTTGGGAACGAAAACTGTGACACGAGAATTTTATATATTAGACAAGCTGTCGCCCGCGGCTCCGCCCGCGTGGATGTCGGTTATCGCGAATCGGGGTATGAAAAATAGATGTTGGCCGATTCTCAGACTTACCCGATATGCCCACAAAATTTCATCAAAATCGGTCAAGCCGTTTCGGAGGAGTATGGCAACGAAAACTGTGACACGAGAATTTTATATATTAGATAAAACCACCTTGACCTATGAGTGGTCGCCGGCCTTGTTAAAATTCTATCTTAACGCCTTTCAGATGACTCTCCCGGACCAGAGTAACCTGGTAAGACGGGGGAAGGCCACAGAAAAGCAATGTTATACATATCAGTAGGATGTAGGGTGCTTCTCGATAGAGGCTAGTATTCACGCCGCCCACGACAAGGTGCTTATCATCATACGTGAAGCAATGAGTCTGGCAGAGCCCAAAGGATTGACTACTAACAGACGTCATATCAACTTTGTGTTTGAAGGTTCATCCTTAAAATGCAGGAATAAACCTTATTCAATCTTAGATACTGCCCCAGATTGGACTCTCCTAATCGACACGTATGAAAAGCACTATAAAATTCCGGAGGATGTTGGGGTTTCGTCATCTAGACCGGACATATTCCTCTATTCGAAAATGATTAAATATGTGGTCCTTGTGGAACTTACCGTACCGTGGGAAACAAATATACCGAAGGACCACACACTTAAGAAAAATAAATACTATGATCTCACAAACGAATTATTCAAAAACGGTTACGTGGTTAATTTGTATGCAGTAGAAGTGGGAGCGAGAGGTATACCAGCTAAATCTCTCTATAACCTACTTAAAGACTTAGGCCTATCGAGAGCTACAATAAGCTCATTACTAGGACGAATGTCTAAAGCGGCACTAGTCGGTTCGTATCAAATTTGGTAAGGCAGGGAGGTGTGAGGTTGGTGAGTGTTGATGTACATCATCAACGCTCACCGGTGGCGTAGCGGTAGTGAACGCGGCCGCTATGCAGGAGGCGCGGGTTCGCTTCCCGCTCAATGCAAATATATGTAAGCTTGAATATGGGTATTTGCATTGGTGTGGTCGTGCCTCGGCGAGCTAGGGCTCTGTAGTTAGACCAGCTGTCGGACTTTTTGGTTCCAACTACCCGTAACGATTGCCGTATTAGTATGGCAACGTGGTTTCCAAGGCAAAGGGGGTCAATATGATAATGGTCACCCATCCTGAGCTGACCTCGCAATAGCTTAACTTTAAAATGTGTTAACCTCTTGTTTGCACAGCCTTCATTCTAAAATAGTAGTTTATGATACTGTTGCATAATAAGGGTTCTTATAACAAAATAGTAGTTTATGATACTGTTGCATAATAAGGGTTCTTATAACAAAATAGTAGTTTATGATACTGTTGCATAATAAGGGTTCTTATAACAAAATAGTAGTTTATGATACTGTTGCATAATAAGGGTTCTTATAACACGAGTGTGTTTTAAAAAAACGAGCCGTCGGCGAGTTTTTTTATAGTATCACACGAGTGTTATAAGACCAAGTTATGTACAGTGTCATACACTACTTTATCTACTCTCATACTATAATACATAAACTAATTTATTTTACAAACAAAATTTAAATGTAAATGTTCTCGTCAAGACGCAAACATCGATTGCGCATGCGTGTTTTTTTTTTTCTTCGAATCTGCGGATTCTTTTTTAAAGTAGAGGTTCAGTCCAGATGGAGGTTGTATAGGTGTATCGTTATGATTAAAAAGTTATTTTATGATATAGGTGTCCATACAAGACCTGTATCGTAATAAAACTTTTTTTTTGACCTGTGCGTAATGTTCGTCATAAGAGTTTTGATGTCAATTTTATAATCTGTGTATTATAGTATCAGAGTAGATAAATAATATAACATATTGTTCACCATACTTACAAACTCTACTTCCACATACCTACCATACTCATAATCTCTAATTTCACCACAGTTAGGCACATATTGATACCTATAATCAAACTGTGTCTTTTGATTGTTATAAATCACAAGTGAAGTGGTTCAATTCCCGACTTTATTTATATTTTTTTTTGATAAAATTACCATAGTTAGTAAATCATATTTTTTTTTAACGTGCGGGATACCCCCACTTCCCGGAGCCGGAGGGGGAGGTTATGTCGGACTCGAACCGACTAAACCGCACGCCGTCTGTGGGTCGTAGTGCTAGGCCGAAGGTGAGGTTGTCTGACCCAGGGCCATTCCTCTCGGTCTGGCCCTACTCGGGAGGGGGCATCACGCGGTCCCCGACTCGCCCTCGGTGTGGGGAGGCGCTGCCGTGGCCTGCTTCTGCTAGGGTGACGAGCGGCTCCACCCGTCACCCTCAAGCCCGAGTAAATTATAGTATATCCTCGTGAGCATTCGCTTCTCCAATCTAATCGATTATGCTTTAAAATTTCATTCAAATGATTTTTCTTGTTAAACAGCCGCTAAATCTCAACGTGACTCCGAGCACTCCCAAGTACTACTACTTCTCTTTCGACCAGAACCCTTGGAACGTCTCCAATGGAGCTCATCAGGTGAACAGGTGCGTTTAATACACTGTTTCATAATATTTTTTGTAATATTTAGTCTTCCGTACCGGACGAAAACATCAGAATCCCTATAGAATCACTTGGTTGCCTGCCTGTCTGCCTGTCAAGACCTTTTTCTCAGGAATGCGTGGAGGTATCAAATTGAAATTCATACCCCATACTCAGTTCTTTAACGTCTCGATACTGTGTAAAAATAAAACTTCTAAATCAAAGCTATCAAAATATATTGCAGTTTGTCCATATGGATACTTGCACAGTAATATTATAAATGCGAAAGTAATTGTCTGTATGTATGTTACGCATTCACGCCTAAACCACTGAACCTATTTTGATGAAATTTGGTATAGGGGTTGATTAGACCTTGAAAAAGCACATAGGCTATGTTTGGTCGCGAAAACCGACATCCACGCGGGCGGAGCCGCAAGCAAAAGCTAGTGTAGCATAAAGTTCATCCCTCAATCTAATTTAATACGGAACCTACGGTGCGCAAGTCCAACTCGCGCTTGACCAGCTTTTTTAACTATTATTAATTTATTTTTCTTCCCTTTAGACTAAACTATACGATACCAAAGAGCGTCATCTTGATGATAGAGTCAGACGATGATGTTTGCGCCACTGTCTCCATACAAAACAACTCGGTGAGTCAATATTTATGAATATACAGGGTGTAATCGTTAAGTGTGTTGGAAGTGGTAAGTTAGTTAATTTACACGTGTATCTACTTGAAAATCATCTAATATGATTAAGGTAAAATGGGTACTAGATCACTTAAAACAAGGAAACTAAAACCTTTCTACTAATCTCATACTAAATTTATGGGAGTGTTTAATGTCAAAATGTTAGATACCTCTCGTTTGATTTAAAAATAGTTATTGATGTCATTTTACTCATAAGGTAACGTACTTTCGATATCAGTTTAAAGTTTTTTGATATCTGTAATAACTAGTTACGGAATAATCGCCTGGACACACTTAACGATTACACCCTGTATAAGTATACCTTAGAATATCAGTCATCTGCCAGTGAAAGTCTCGTCAAAATCGGCCCAGCCAGTCCAGTAATCCAGCGAATCAATCCAATCCAGCACTGGAGTGGATCGTAGTGTTCACATTATTCCAGTGTTTTACCCGACTGCGCCAGAAGGAGGGTTATGTTTTTCGAAAGTATGTATGTAAAATTGTTGGGCATATCTGCAGCCAGAACGGCTCGATGTATTTTAGCTTGAGAGGTGTCGTTAGATTCGTGATACTGGATATGTCAAACTAAAAAAAAAACAAAATGGCGGATTTTGGTAAAGAAAATTCACTCAAATTTATCGAGCGGGATTTCAAAATATATTACAAAAATATATTTTTCATAACTAAAAAGTATAAAATAAAATAAATTACTATGACTGATGCTGAAAAGATCGAAACAAGCTTTATAGCACTGTAGTACCCATTTGCAAAACTCAAACCAGGTGAAAATTAATGAGTACCGCACGCTATGAAGCTTGTTTCGATCTTTTCACCATCAGTCGGGGTTTTTATTTTTAATAAATTAATTTTTAAATGTATATGACACATCATTTTGACTTCATTTCGCGTGATGGTAAGCTGAAGTCAAAGTCTCACGAAAGAGGATTGTGCGCACCGCGTGGCCCCCACCGGTCCCACGAGTGCAGCGACCACACCCCCCCTGCCCGGCTCTGCACTTGCTGACCCCTGAACGCTATCTAACCGAGATTGGATTACTATGGAGGGCTTTTTCGCAATCATGCACGGTGGTACACACCCGGCCGAAGTTTATGACAAATTTGTGCTATCAAATTTCTATCACTCACATTATTCCAATAGTATTCCAGCATCCGTTTGCTGGACTGGAATGCTACTGGAATACTGTGAACCGGGCATTAGTCTAGTCAAACGGGTAGAAAGGCAGACAAAAAAATCGTAAATCAGCTTAGGTTAGGCTTAGGTTGAATACGACGGCCACCTAATGGAAAGTGGTTATCATGATCTCTGGTCGTATGCAACACCAGGGGCGTCACACTCGCGCTGCCTACTATAAATATATTTGCAGTTTGCACTGAACTAGAATCGAACCGCTAACACAACAGTCCGATGCTATATCATATTGACTGTTCACTATTGTTTAATAAAAAACGTATGAAAAATTATCATTTTACAGACAACGTTTCAAAAACTAATCATTTGACAAACTTTCATTTCGCAAACATATTAAATAACACACTTTTTTTTTTTTTTTTACGTGCGGGAAATCCCCACGGATACCCGCCCCTCCGGAGCCGGAGGGGTAGGTTATGTCGGACTCGAACCGACTAAACCGCACGCCGTCTGTGGGTCGTGGTGCTAGGCCGGAGGTGAGGTTGTCTTGCGACATATCCCTCGCACCCCGGCTGACCCAGGGCCATCCCTTTCGGTCTGGCCCTCCTCGGGAGGTGGGGACCACGCCGTCCCCGACTCAACCCCGGTGTGGGGAGGCGCGCATCGTCCTACGATGCGCACCGCCGCCGTGGCCTGCTTCTGCTAGGGTGACAGGCGGCTCCACCCGTCACCCTCAGGCCCGCGCTCATGGGGGGCGGAGGTCTGTCAGCGCCCTCCGACGCCCGAGCCGCCTTCGGGCGCGAGCAGCGATGTCAGCGAGTCTTTCTCGCTCACCGCGCCGCGCCCGCTCTGCTGTCTCCTTCGCGAGCATGACCTGCTCGCAGAAAGAGGCGCTGGCCGCCCACGCATCCGCGCAGCGGACCATCGCCGCGAGCAGGGTGGAGAGCGTGAGCACTCTCACCCCCAGGGCCGTCACAAACGCCGGGCACTCGGTGAGCGTGTGCAGCCCCGAGTCCACGCTCGCGTCGCAGTGATGGCACTCGGGCGTTGGCTCTATACCCATCAGATGCAGATACCGCCCGAAGTAACCGTGCCCGGTTATCATCTGCGTCTGACGGTACGAGAGGCTCCCGTGTGGCCTCTCTAGCCACTCCCCCATGATGGGTCTTACCGCCGCAATCACGGCGTGCCCTGCGCGTGGTTGCCCAAGTCGTCGCTCCCACTCGGCCACCATGACCTGGTGGAGCCGGGATTTCTCGGCCCGAATGTCCTCGGGCTCGGGATCGAATCCCCGCTCCCGCGCCTCCTTTCGGAACTGGTATAGTGCCGAAAGGGCCCTCGCTTCCAGGATCCACGGTGGCGATCCGGCCAGGAGACTCGCCGCTTCGAAGGATATCGTGCGGTATCCCCTGATGGCCCTGGAGGCCATCGTCCTCTGCGCCGTACGGAGCAGAGGCAGGAATCTGGCCCCCAGGGTGTCCGCCCACACGGGGCACCCATATAGGGCCATGGACCGCACGACACCCGCGTAGAGTCTCCTGCAGGAGGCCCCTGGGCCCTTCAAGTTGGGCAACAGCCGACTCAGGGCATTCGCCGTGGTGACCAACTTGGGGCGCAGGCTTCGGAGATGTTGTCCGAAGTCCCATCGACCGTCAAGCACGAGCCCCAGGTATTTCAGCTGGGGCTTGATGTCGACGGGAGTGCCTCCCACTGTAAGGCTGGCTCCCGGGCCTGGCCTGCGCCGAGGAACATGAAAGAACATGGCCTCGGACTTGTGCAGAGCCACCTCGAGACCCAGCCGCCGGATCCGCTCGACGACTTGGCCAACCGCGGTCGTGGCCCTCAGGGTCGCTTCGCGGTGCGTAGCCCCGCTCACCGTCACCAGCGTGTCGTCCGCATAACACGTGACGGTGGCACCGTACGCGAAGTCACCGCGAAGCACCCAGTCGTAACCGATGTTCCACAGTAACGGCCCCAGGACCGATCCCTGTGGAACACCGCACGACATCTCACGCCTACCGACTCCGGTCGAACTCGGTAAATAACACACTAACTAGGTAGGGCAAACAAGACCACGTGAAGTCGGATTTGCAGAGATTCATTTCTGTCACTAAGTTTTGACTATTCAAGACAATAATTGAAGGGCAAATTTTGTTTTGCCAACTGACATGTTTAAAAAAATAATCAATTTTTGAATTAATGATGTTAAGGCATAACGATTTTTTTCCAAATAAGTATTTTGTCTAATGAGTAGTTTATTAAACTATAGTTGCTTTGCGTTGCTTGTCAAATGAAGATCTGTCTTTCGTTTTTTGTCAAATGATTGAATACCCATATTGACTAATATGTGTTTCAGTGTCCTGTGTTCGACAATGAAAACGATGACCTGTATAAAGGCTACCATCTCACAATGACGAGTAAAGGAGGGATCACATTGACGGTAAGTGACTTTTAACACAGGAGTAATACTCCCTGAAGGGTAAGGCAGTGGTGTATTGAGATCCACATTTCGCCAACTATGACTTTTCGGTCTCACGTAATAGGGGGCGAGCCTATCGCCGTCAAGCGGGCACTTTGTCATGGGCTTTAAGTTTATTGTCGAATGGAGAACAATCCTATCCTTTAGTGGCCTTCTACGACACGCATGAGAAGAGATGGGATAGCCCTATTGTACACCGGGAACTAACAAATTTTTATTTAAAATTAGCTGTTGCCCGCGGCTTCGCGTGGATACCGGTTATCGCTTAGTGTTGAGTCAACGCTATTTTTCTAAAATAAAAGTAGCCTAAGTTACTCGTACCTACCAATAAAAGTCCTCTCAAAATCGGTCCAGCCATTTCAGAGATTAACCAGAACAAAAAGGCAGACAGACAGACGGATTTTTAAAATAAAAAATGTTATTTTGGTGTATGTACCGTATTATATTTATATATATGAAAAAAAAAACACCTTCAGCGGACTCCGTGGCGTAGCGGTAGTGAACGCGGTCGCTACGCAGGAGGCGCGGGTTCAACCCCCGCTAAGTGCAAATATTTGTATGCATGAATATGGGTATTTGCATTGGTCAGGTTGTGCCTCGGAGAGCACGTTAAGCCGTCGGTCCCGGTTGTCATACGAACAATTATGACAGTCGTTACGAGTAGTTAGAGCCCTCAAAAATCCAACAACTGGTCTAGCTTCAATGCTTCGATATCGCCTTTGAGTTGTGGAGGTCAGATGGCAGTCCAGTCGCTTCACGGAAAATGTCGAAGTTTAGCCAAATCTGCAGTTGGACTGCTGAAAAGCGGACCCTTACAAACAGACACTCCAATTTTATTTAAATGTATAGATTTAGCATACTTTTTTTTTTACGTGCGGGCAATCCCCACGTATACCCCCCCCCCCGGAGGCGAAGGGGGAGGATATGTCGGATTCGAACCGACTAAACCGCACGCCGTCTGTGGGTCGATGTGCTAGGCCGAAGGTCCCTCGCACCTCGGCTAACCCAGGGCCATTCCTCTCAGTCTGGCCCTCCTCGGTTTGGGGATTTAGCATACTAATATGAATTAGTTTCAATAATTTGTGATTTTTTCAGCAATCAATGTTCCCCACCGGTTTCTACATAGTGTTCATAGTTAAAGAGAGCGACGACGAGTGCACTGGCAACACTGAGGTCTCGGTGTTCAACAAGAATAGGCTGAAGCACTTCAGGTATGTTCCGTATAGATATAGCAATAGTGCATTACTGTCGCGGCCGCCAAGTGCAGTGTTGCCGGACGATCGTGATGTGCGCGGGCCGGCACGCATTACGGAGTCCGGCAACGCTCAGTTGTGGCCAAGGCTTGTATAGTGCTTTTCTTAAACAATGCGCAGAAATTAAAATACAATTAGTTACCTACTTTTCAAAATTAATGACGAACAACGAACAACAGTCATTTTTCACGCGGCAAAATGTTTATTTGTTTTTTATTTTTCTTAATAAACAGCTTTCTTTTTGCAAGTCAGTTCTGTATTTAAATAATTCCTAGGATAAGTTACCTCCTTGGTTGCCATGATTCGAAGTAAAAGATGGTTCCATTTTTAAATTACACGACAGATATGAGTTTACATTAGTACATTACTACAGAGGCCGGGAAGAAAGGGGTTGCCGGCCGAAGACATATAGACGGATAGGTCTGAGGCAGGCAGCCCAATATTTCCCGCCGAGGTATGTATAGTGCTTTTCTCAAACAGGCAATGAAATAAACAACAAAAAAATTAAAGATTTAAAGACATTAAAAGTAAACAAGATAAAAACTAAAACTCACGTGTATAGTACTGTTTCGTCTATTTTAGCTTGATTATAACAGTAAACATTTACATTTATGTTCATTATCATGTTACTTAAAAAAAGTATACAGGCACATTTCTGAACGAACAGTGACACTTGTCATTGTTATAAATGTCAATTTGTTGCAACTAAATTAAATATTAATATTTCAATGTTTATGTGTATAGTTAAGAAAACAATTGATAATAATGTGTTATTAGTTGTGTTAATGTGGATTTTTTTATGTAAATAAAACTGCTCTAAGTAATTACCAAGTCGTTTATTGTTTTTTTTTTAAATACGCATAGTGGCAGAGTGTCGATGCCTTTGTGAAAATTTATGTGGCATCGAAATTAAAAAAGAGGACTTTTCCGGCCTTGGGCCTGCAAGGTTTGTATGAAATTCCATTACCGGCCTCTGGTCCTAGCCACGCCTAAAACGTCATACTTCACAGCCTATTAAGAGGAACGTAATGTCAATATTTCATTGCATGTTTGAGAAAAGTTATTTATTTGGCCGCTAAAACACGACAGATATGGATTTTCATACAACTTTTGCCGGCCGCTGCTCGCATGTACAGCAATTTCGATTTATCTCGAAGAAGGTTGTCGAAATAATGATCACATTTCCAAGCATGTTTGAGAAAAAGAAATATGGTGCTCAGAGTGTGGCGACTACTGTGGTTTCTCTAAGCATACAGCTGCGAGCGCAGCGCTGTGACAGCTTTGATAGCGATCGTCATGGTCGGACTGGGTGACGTCAATGGGACCGACCAATGACAATGTCTAGCAAGGTTATCGCAACGCTGTGCTTGACGTTGCACCGCTCGCCATGGATAGGAAGTTAATCGTCACACATTACGACCAAAAATGGTGCGAACCGTGCGTTACGAAAGGAACTTCATCCCACGCACGCTCTAGGTGTGGAATGATGTTTCTACTGTGGTTTTCCCAAGCGACTGCAATATTGGGTTCTTCAAGAAGGGCATTAGAAGGTGACTTCAGGGTCGGCAGCGCGAGTGTGACGCCCCTGATGTTGCACACGTCCATAGGCCACGGTAACCGTGTGCTTGTATGCTACCCAGTGGTATAAAAAAAAAATAGCACAGCTGAAGTGAAAACAGTCTGTAGAAAGAGTAATTAAAAACAAAAAACCCGACTGATGCTTAAAAGATCGAAACAAGCTTTATAGCAGGCGGTAAGTGAAAGGCGGTGAGTGAAAGAACTATTTTACCTCATACATTTTAGCGTCAAAACCCAACACATAGCTTTTGTTCAAATTTTATGTACCCAAGAACACTTGGGCAATAAATACCTTTCATTTGAGACATGAATCGTTGGAATCCGTACGGTGGTCCAGAAGATATGAGGTAATAAAGAATATTACAAACATCCATACAACATAACCCTTCTTAGCAGTCGGGTAAAAAGCACTCAACGCGCCTAAAAAGGTCTCAGTTTAAAGATTTGTCACATGTGAGTTCCCCCCATATCCAGGTTCACAGTAGTCCCAACGATATCCTACAAGGAGTACGTGGTGGGCGCGCTGGTGACGCTGTCCCTCATCGCGGTGGTGGCCGTCCTGGTGCTGGTAGCCATGCTGCTGCCCAACTCCTGCAAATGCACAGGTAATGGTATAGACTAAATCCTCATGTATACCCCCCCCCCCCCCTCCGGAACCGGTGTGGGAAGTTATTTCGGACTAGAACCGTTGTACTGCACGCTGTCTGTGGGTCGTTGTGCTAGGCCGAGGGTGAGGTTGGCAGACGACATATCCCTCTCACTCCGGTTAACCCAGGGCTATAACTGTCGGTCTGGCCCTCGTCGGGGGCCGATAATGTGGGTGGTATGCAAGAGGATATCTGCACGAAAAAAAGTTTCCACTAAGTTCTTTAGTGCCCTCCACGCTTCAACTACGAAAAGAATGCCTACACCGAGTCTTGTCCTTCAAACACGTACGGTATTTGATGTACAACAGACCAAATCCAAAGAGACAGTGGGCAAAATTCAGTCTCTATTTAATCTTAATCTCCCAAACGTCATGAATGACCACAATGGCTACATAACCTATTGAATATTGGCCAGATTTTTCGAGAATTGGCCCTGAGATAGAAATAAGTATGCCATCTAGATAAGAAGTCGAATTTTTTAATTAATTTTTAAGTATGTTTATGCTAAATATTCGAATTTAAAACCTCGCCTAGACCGATTCAATTTTTCTATTTAAATCGATAAGAAAACGAACACTACGGCCCGTATTCAACAATGTTACTCAGTTCTATATCTAGATTTATCGGAGGACGTCTACACAATCTATCTATACAATCTGCCTTCAGAAAAACCGAGAATTAGGACTGAGTGTCGTTTTAGAATACGGACCTAAATATTCGTCCTCTTATCTAGATGGGATACTTCTTTCTATTTTAGGGCCAATTCTCGAATACTTCTTTCAATCTCAGGGCCAATTCTCGAATACTTCTTTCAATCTCAGGGCCAATTCTCGAATACATATTTTTATCTCAGGGCCAATTCTCGAATTCTTCTTTCTATCTCAGGACCAATTCTCGAATACTTCTTTCTATCTCAGGGTCAATTCTCGAATAAAAATCTGTCCAATAATCAACCCTAAGAGGTAATCCTACGCCAGAGCATCAGAAGTACCAGTTTTCTGATGAAGTTAACTTAAGCCTCGAAGGCTTTTGTATGACCCCATACCTACATACATTTCTCTCTCTATCCCTTCTAAAAAAGATTTTCGATTTTCTCCAACAGAAGAAGTCACTATCATAGAAGAAGAACCAATCATCCAACCGTCAACATCGGGCACAGGTGTGCCTGTCAGCGGGGAGCGGGGCGAGCTAGCGGGAGCGGGCGACACCGCTAGGATGGTCCACGAAGACTCTGATACCGATGAGGTGGAGAGTAGAACGGTAGTCACTGAGGGGGATGGTAGGAGTGAGGCGGTGAGAGCTAGAGGGATCCAAGGTCATTCGTCTGCTGCTGAGGTGGTTGAAGGTAAGTGCTATACTTCTCCACCACTCCACTGCTGGACATAGGCTTTTCCCAATGTGGGGAGGCTCTGTCCTACTGTGTCCACGCTGGCCAGACGGGTTGGCACAGGGTTTTATTTCGAGTGTTCCTTCTCCCGCAGTGACATGATATCGTTTGCGTGTTTTTATAATTTTCAGTTAGTCGTTTCTATCTATTTATCTATACTATTATATGTAAAGTGGTCGTGTCTGTACATTGGAGATATCCTACTATAAGTATGTATGGATGGATGGATGAATGTTTGTTACTCTTTCACGTAAAAAGTACTGAATGGATTTTAATGAAACTTTACAATAATATAGCTTATAAATCAGACTAACACATAGGCAACAATTTATAACGATAACCGATATTATAACGATAACCGGCGTCCACGCGGGTGGAGCCGCGGGCAAACGCTAGCCTAAAATAAAATAACGGTACTGAACACGACAAAATATATATAATGTTAGTTCTTGTCTGTTTGTTGTTCTGCTAAAAACGCAAAGTAGAAATGTGATTTTCTGTTAGAAAAGTCTTGGTCAGACTAGAAATCTTATGTTTATTTGATTGCAATCGGTTGAGTAGAACCAGAGATATGACCAAAAGTCACAATAAACGACATTCACGCGGGCCTACCTAGTCCATCTACATAGCGGGTGACAGGTGGAGCCGCCTGTCACCCAGCAGAAGCAAGCCACTGTACCGGGGACGAGCGCCCTGAGTCAGCCAGGGTGCGGGGATATGCTCTATGGCTACTTCACCCTTGGCCTTGCACTGTGACACACAGACGGCATGCGGCTTAGTCGGTTCGAGTCCGACTTAACATTCCCCTCCGGTTCCGGCGGGGGTGGTATCCGTTCGGATTTCCCGAGTCTATCTATATAATTGTTTAGAACTGACTGACTGGCGATTCATTAACACAGAGCTCAAACCACTGGGGCTCCAGACAAAGGAACTCTTCAAGAATCAACAGCACAGAATTAAAACTTCTTGTACACGTATTAAAAATGTTTGTCACTATTTATTTACTTATGTCACAGAGGAGCAGTGGTCCCATTCACATCCGCTGACAGTGTACAAGCTGACGCGCGCTCCGCCGGAGACCCTGGCCAGGAGGTCTGACAGGTACAGTCTTTGATTCATACTTTGGATCTTGATGGAAAAAGTGCTCAAAATTATCTTAGTTCGTCGGTTCCTCCCCCCACTCCCCTCCCCCTCCCCCTTCCTGTTGATCGGTTGTTCTGATATTTGGTACAAACCTTTAGTTCAGACGATAATATAATTTAAATTAATAAATCAGTATTTTCTAAAGTTAACGCAAATATCACTCATTGAAATAAAATCACTTTTTAAGGAATTCTATCGAAACGTCGTCGGTCTAAAAGTAAATAATCACTACATAGTATAAAACAAAGTCGCTTTCTCTGTTCCTATATCCCTTTGTATACTCAAATCTTTAAAACTACGCAACGGATTTTGATGCGGTTTTTTTAATAGATAGAGTGATTCAAGAGGTAGGTTTATATGTATAATACATGTTTAATATAGTAGAGGGTGCAGCGGGAACGGGATCTGACGCCACGCGGGCGGAAAAATATTGGCGGTACGAAGTTCGCCGGGTCAGCTAGTAACGAATAAATCGCTATAGAATCCGTTAAAAAGTGGTTTTATTTTAAAAACAGTTTAATTTACTCTTTATACCTTATTGTTACGATCATTTTGATATTTTGTAGTTAAGATATTTTTGACACTGACTGTACCATCAATTTTTTGTTTATCACAAAAAAACCGATATAGCTTGACGAGTCCACTACGAATGGGTCTAAAATTCGTCGTATTCTATGAGCGTCTAGGAAAAAATTAGTAAAATTAGAAAAAAAGAGTAAATTACTAAATTTAATGAAATTTTAAAGCAATTAGGTATATTCCTGTACTTAAAATAGTTTGTAACTACATTAAAAACTGCCCGTAAGTTATTATTGTTAAAATAATTAAAACATGTCCATCCAAAGGTTGCCTGGAAGAGATCGCTCGTAGCGATAAGGCCGCCATTTGTACATTTTTTCATAATGTTGTCCGTACATGTACTACAATTTATTGGTGTACAATAAAGATTTATCTTATCTTCTCTTAAAATAAATTATTTAGCTGCACTTATTAAATTAAGAATAGTAAAAGAGTGCAAACACGGTTGCACGACGTCAAGCCAGGACTTTTTGGGCCTACCCCTTCTACCTGGACCCGGTGGGGACAAATGCCTGGCAATGGCGCACCCTGCCGGTCCAGGTAGAAGGCGTAGGCCCAAAAAGTCCTGGCTTGACGTCGTGCAGGATGACATGCGAGCAAATGGTCTCACTACCATGGACGCCCAAGATCGTGCGAAGTGGAGGAAGAAGAGTCGGAAAGCGGACCCTGAGCTCCGAGGGCATCTTGGCCTCGGATGCAATCGGGACAACGTCTAAATGTCCTTGAGTAAAAGAGTGAAAACAATGGTGTCGGTTCTTATTTTTAACGTTCTTATTTATTTTTAATCAATCACCCTATAATAGTCAATGATTGGACTATTAAATATTATGACGTCACAAATAAATTATTTCATACAATTTTTCTTACAACGTACCGTTTTGACGTTTAGAAAAAGTAACTAATTTGACTAGTCAGTCAAATAGTACTACTACTAATTAGGAAAAAGAGAATTGCTCAGGCGGGACTAGAACCCCGCCTTTTTATGCCTCTTAGGAAAGTCTTGTATGCCTAAGGCATGGCTCAGTAGTAAGAATTCCCCCTGTAATTGTCTGGTAGCGGGTATAAGCCTCGCATGAATATTCACTTTTTCCAACTTAAATAAAAAATAACATGGACTTATAGAATCGGTTAAAATAGGAAAAATTGAGTCGGTCTAGGCCGAGTTTGAACCCGCGATCTTTGGCCTTACAGGGGCAGGGCAGGGCACAGGGCAACAATGCTTTGACCACTAAGCTACTAGACCTCGCCTGAACCTATCCAAATTTCTCCATTATATCTTTGAGGCGACAGTGGAGCATCTACCGACATTCTTACGAACTATCGGAACCAATGAATGATTTTTCAACCATTTTTAAACATTTAATTTTTTGAGTACTCCGCCCAAACAATTTAAATAAAATTTTAAAAAGCATTTTGCATGTTAAATATTCAAATCGATTAAAATGGGAAAAAAATCAAATAGAATGCAGAATGTTTATATTTCGCAGATACTTCTGGGGCGCGCTGACGGTGGCTGTGGTATACTCGTTGCCGGTGGTACAGTTGCTGTTCACATACCAGATGGTGAGAGTGTATATTCAGTAAGGTCTGAATTTGATCTGAATCAGAAGCTTCAAGAGTAAGGCTCGTATTCTAACGGTTTCTTTTTGTGTACCCCTGAGGTGGCAGACAAGCACACGGTCCACCTGATGGAAAGTGATTACCATGGCCTATGGACGTGTTCAACTCCAGGAGAGTCACACTCGTGCTGCCAACCCTGTAAACACAGAGAATTTCTGTGCCGTCAGTGTAGAAGATGGAGTAGCTTTTGGTCTTCCCAATGACAGCACAAAAGCTCTCCAGTGAGTTCTGGCTTCCCTACTCACCACCGGGAACACAACACGAGGTTACTTAGGCCGCGGTATTCTGTAGGGCGAAGGTACTTCCCCAGTCGGACTGCTCAATTGGACGAAAATACCTTCGTGTCAATACAATCACTTTTCAGATAAATCGATATTCAGAACTGAGTACTATTCTAGGATACGGGTCTATAAGAGTCCTAAAGAATTACCATATTTGGCGACAGAATTGCCGGTAGCCATTTTTGATCAAAGGGCCTTTTGTGGCCTTGGGTCAGTCGAGGTCTGCGAGCAGGATAGAGCGGCCATACGCAGTGTTTACCTGCATGTCGCGCGTGGCGACTTCTTCACTGTAAATAAATACTCACGAGAGATAACAAATACTTTTATTTTTCAAATTAAGCTCTCCATTATTCCACAGTTGGAAATAGCACAATATGGCATATTCACGGTATTTTTAATGATGTTATTATAAGCTAGTCTTAACTGCCCCTCTAGACTAGTGGTCGTGGTGATTTGATGGCCGGCGTTTGGTAGAATAGAACGACAAATGTATGGGATTTGACGTTTATGACATGCGTTAACGACTGTCAAATACGTCAAATCCTATACATTCGTCATTCTATTTCATCAGACGCCGGGCAACGAATTGCTAGTTATAAGTTTTCAGGCTTTCACGGCCGGCGTTGCATGTAGAATATACTGCTTCCGGGCTGTTTGGCCGTGGTCTATGTGAATCAAAGAATCAAAGAATCAATTTCGTTTATTCAGTTTAGGCACATAAAGAGCACATATGAACGTCAAAATTTTACAATAATGTCAAGAAATTACTAATATAATATTAAATTAAGTAAATAAATCATTAGAAAAGGATTCTTTCGCTGGTTCGGTAAGTTGGTTCTACTGAGAAGAGACCAGCAAGAAACTCAGTGAACAATATTATAGTTTCTTTTTTTAAAACAATTTGTTTTCTTTTTCATAGGTTTATATTGTGCGAGCAAGCAAAGAGATTAGGATGACCATGCATTTTTATCATTAAGGTATTCGTTTACTTTGTAATATCCTTTTTTCATTAAAGTCTTTTTTACTTCGATTTTAAACTTATTTAGTGGCATGTCAACCAACTCTTGAGGAATTTTGTGAAACTTGCGTTCTAGACGTATCGTCGATCACTGCGGTTGACATCTTCAGTGGCGCAGGGCCGGGCGACGACAACTTCGGAGATCTTGCCTCGCCGGCGCCGCAACTCAGCCGTCGCACTCGACCGCAGTGATCGACGAAACGTCTGGAACGCAAGTTTCACATAGACCACAGCCAAACAGCCCGCAAGCAGTATATTCTACATGAATTGCTAGTTGTCTAGAGGGGCAGTTCGGAGTAAGCGTTCGAAAGTTCCAGTCTTATAGGGCAGAAATTGACCAAAAAGTTCGTCGTTTGTAGTCGTCGGCCGTTCTATCCTAATATATTTCTGTGTGTGAGAGGGATATACCAGAGGCTACCCCACCTTTGGGAACTGAACGTCCAAGTCGGTCGTGCGTTTTTGTTCGGTTCGATTCTGACATAATCACTCCCGCTGACTCCGGCTGGTGTATGACAAAATATGAACTTTGCTGACAAAAATCTCTTGTTTTTTTCCCCAAGATGGTGGTCCAGACGGGAGACCAAGACCTGTGCTACTACAACTTCCTGTGCGCGCACCCGCTGGGCTTCCTGTCGGACTTCAACCACGTGTTCTCCAACGTGGGCTACGTGCTCCTGGGCGGAGTGTTCATGGCGCAGGTGCGGCACCGCCAGAGGAGGAGCCGGCGACAGCCGCAGGTACTGGGGGCGATAACATTATGATAGTGATTCTCTGGTGATGACGTTATCATGACCTTAGCATGACAAGGTTAATTATACATCTATACATACATATAATTAAAATTGGAGTGTCTGTTTGTAATATTGAAATGATCGTTTTTTACTACATGTTTATATAAATATAATACTGTACATACACCAAAATAACATTTTTACAATGTTTGCCTGCCTTCTTTCTGTTTGTTCCGGCTTATTTCTGAAATGGCTGGACCGATTTTGACGAAACTTTTATTGGCAGGCAGCTGATGTAATAAGGAGTAACTTAGGCTACTTTTATTTTAGAAAAATATATGCTTAGTAGCGTTGACTCAACGCTAAGCGATAACCGACATACACGCGGGCGGAGCCGCGGGCAACAGCTAGTCCAAATTAATATTATAAATGCGAAAGTAACTATGTCTATCTGTCTGTCTGTCTGTATGTTACGCTTTCACGCCTAAACCACTGAACAGATTTTGTTGAAATTCGGTATAGGAGTAGATAAGACCTTCAGAAGGACATAGGCTATGTTTGGTCACGATAACAGACATCAAAGCGGGCGGAGCCGCGAGCAAAGGCTAGTACTAACATAATTAAAAAAAAAAACTGTACATACTAGGATCGCCCGGTGGTCGACATATAGCCTTTAACCGTGACGACGCTCTCCTGTTTATCGCACATCATTATCATCATCTGAGCCTTTCCCCGACCCAGTCCGGGTCAGCTTACCAGTCTAACTGTGATGCGGCTAAACTTCGATATTTTCCGTGAAGCAACTGCCATCTGACCTTCTGTAGTGATGTGACCTCCGGGATGTTTGCGGAGGGGCGTGTCAACGACTTCGCAACTATAATGAGGGGGCGCTGTGCTTCCTTATTGTATCGCACGAGGAGCAGCACCAACAGCATTCTGGTGGCGTTGTCAAACCGTTGGGACTCCCCTCTGTTTAAAAGGTGGATGGTGCTCCACACCGTCATTAATAATAAAATTAAAATAAAATATCATGTACCTTACTAACAATAGTATGTAAGTGAAAAATTGTATGATACTAACTACTTCTATGGATTTTATCCGAAATAAACTATATATTATTATTATTATTAAGGATTCCAATACCTATAACAATTACCATTGGGGCCATCCATCAATAACGAGAGGCTTGAAAAGAGGGAGGAGGGGTGTGACAAAAATCACGAAATATCACACGGGGGCAGGAGGGGCGGGGGGTTTAGTAAGATATCACGTGTATTAATTGTTTGGTCAAATGCTTTCGTCAAATCTTACAATATTTTAAAAAAATGCTAAAGTAAAGGTCACGTGATTAATGGACGGCACCGACAGTTTAACGTGCTCTCTGGTGCACGGCAACGCCCAAAGACTAATGCAAATAGATATATTCATGCATACAAATATTTGCACTGAACGGGAATCGAATCCGCGCGCTCTACGTACGTGTTCACTACCGCCACAGCACGGAGGATATCTGTGCGTTTCATCTTACATATCGCGTTGGAACGTATTACATTGAACAGATCGGCATTGGTCGACATATCTGTGGACTATGAATGATCCTATGGAGGAACGAGGTGTGATGTCCCTCCAACACAAAGGAAGGATCCTCCGAGCGAGCAAGGTGATCACACCTAGCGGGCCGCGGCCGTGTTGTATATGTATTGTACCAGCGCGGGAACTTCACTATCGCGATGCAGGATTTGTAGTATCGTTGTAGTTCGGCTTGATGTCGCTAGATGGAGCTGGTTACATATGATTATAGGATTATTAATGTTACTGCCACAGGACATGGGCATCCCCCAGCACTTCGGTCTACTGTACTCCATGGGTCTGGCGCTAGTCATGGAAGGTCTGCTGTCTGCCAGTTACCATCTTTGCCCTAACAAGATGAACTTCCAATTTGGTATGTTGTTTGGCTTATTTTCTTTTATATTTGATACGCTTGAAGTAGAGACCTCTATTCCAGGGCTTCTATGAAACATTCGAATTTTGCACAAAACATGAATGAAAGACGTAGCATTTGGCCATGTATACTCTGTCCAACGATTTAACTTTATAAGTCTTTAAGCTTTCACGGCCGGCGTTGCATGCAAAATGTACTGCTTCCGGGCTGTTTGGCTGATCAGTCGCAGCGAAGTCGCCGACGAGGAAAGGGCTACGCACTCGCCGCCGCCCAGCCCTGCGCCACTGTAGATGTCGACCGCAGTGATCGACGAAACGTCTGAAACGCAAGTTTTATATGGACCACGGCCGAAAAGCCCAGAAGCAGTATATTCTACATCTTGACAGTTAATTTTACGACAAATATGTTATGTTCCAGTGCGTTATCTATTCGATTTCAAAAAACAATCGACTTTTTTAATATTGCGGGTATGGATAAATATACCACAGTTAGTTTGCTCAGTTTATTCACAGACTCTTATTTATTTATTTACAATTAAGGTAAAAGACCCAATGTCGACACCGACCCAATAGTCAACACTTTCGTCTCGCAGTTTAGCTGCAAGGTATGTATCCCGAGGTATATTTAAGATCTGTGTACCGGGGTGTATTCAGATAAGGCATCCAACACTTTGGTCCTTCGAGCAATAAGCAAAGTCCAATTTCCCCCAGATTCCTCGTTCATGTACGTGATAGCAGTGCTGGTGATGATCAAGCTGTACCAGAACCGCCACTCCGACATCATCCCCAGCGCGCACACCACGTTCATGGTGATAGCTTTCATCATGACGCTATGTGAGTATACCCCTCCCAGGGGTGGTTAATTTTTTTTATGTAGGACTCATCTCAGGCAAAATCTCTGAAAAGAGAGTCACCATTACAGACACGTACCATGTTACAATGGCAGCCCTCAGCTTGACGGCCTCAGCAGATACTCTGTCACGCCCCGCTTAAAGGAGCCAGGACTGTAGGAACAGGTGAGCTGGTAAGGAATTCCAGGTTTTAATGAAAAAAAAAAGCGCCGCTTTGATCCCTACTCAATGCAATGTATGCGTGAATATGGGTTTTTGCATTGGTATGGTCGTACCTCGGTGAGCACGTTAAACCGTCGGTCTCGGTTACCATACGAACATCTATGACAGTCGTAACGGGTAGTTGGATCCCTAAAAAGTCCATCAACTGGTCTAACTGCATTGCTTCGATATCGCCTTTGGGTCAGACTCAGCTGGTAGTCGCTTCACGGAAAATATCATAAGTTCAGCCAAATCTGCAGTTAGACTGGTAAAGCAGACCCCAGACTCCGAGGTAAGAGCTTCGGATGCGACTGGGATCAGCATTGGATGAAGAAGAAAAAGAATAAAAAAGCAAGAGTCACCGAACCGCCGTCTGTGTGAGTCATAAGTTGTGGTGAGATTGGCTGAGACATATTTCTCTCACTCAGGCCCGACCCAGGACCATCTCTTTCGAGCTGGCATTGTGATTATACCCTCAGGATTCCTGGAGGAAAACGACGGTATTCCCGTCCAATTGAGCTGTCTGACTGGGGAAGTACCTCCGCCCTACAGAATACCGCGGCTATAATAACCTCGTGTTTTGTTCCCGGCGGTGAGTAGGGTAGCCAGTGCTCACTGAAGAGTTTTTGTGCTGACAGTGGTAAGACCAAAAGCTTTTCCTGCTTTATCTTCCACACTGACGGCTCAAAAAGTATCTGTTCTAACAGGGTCGGCAGCACGAGTGTGACTCCCCTGGTGTTGTACACGTCCATAGGCCACGGTAACCACTTTCTTTCAGGTGGGCCGGGCCACTTAAGTGGTATAAAAAAATCTCCCTGCTATTCGTCCAGGTGGCTACACAATCTTCATTATTCTCTGAGCCCATTACCAATTCAGTTGGGATCAACTTTTCACTCTAACTTTAACACGACTGAACTTTGAAATTTTCCGTGAAGAAACTGCCATATGATCTCCACAACCAATTGGCGATATCAAAGTTTTCTAGTAAGTCCAGTCAGACTTTTGAGGGCTCCAACTTCCCGTAACGACTGCCATAGATGTTTGTTTGTATGACAACCGGGACCGACGCGGCGACGGCTTAACGTGCTCTCCGAGGCACGACCACACTAATGCAAATTACATTCATGCATAAAAATACTTGCTATGAGCGAGAATCGAACCTATGAAAACTACTCGAGCATTTTTTCTGATTTATATTGACCCTATCGGTATCCTGACAGGTCTATTCGGCATCCTGTTCCCGAGCGTGTACTTCTCTGTAGGATTCACTATACTGCATCTGCTTACCTGTTTCATACTCACCTTGAACATATACTACGCGGGCAAGTTTAAGATGGGTGAGTTTTTTCAGTATTTGTTGAACAATAAGTATTTTGCTCAAAATTAGTACTGTTCTACCAGTGAGCAAAGTTATTTGCCTATTTGAAACTAAGTTAACTTTACTCATTTGAAAGGACGTTTTGTTCAACAAGTGACCAAAGTTATTTTTACTCATTTTTATTTTAAACTAAGAAAATTTTGCTCACTTGGAGAACAATATTTATTTACTTCCCAAGTGAGCAAAGTCATTTGCCCACTTAAACTAAGGTAATTTTGCCCACTTTTAGAACCAATAACTATTGTTCTACAAGTAAACAAAGTTATTTGAGCACTTTAATCTAAGTAGACTTTGCTCACTTGCAGAACAAAGAAATAATGTTCTACAAGTGAGCAAAGTTATTCGCTCAGGGCATACTAAGTAAACTCTGCTCACTTGTAAAACAAATCAAATAGTGAGTGTAGTATTTTTTGCTCACTTCAAAATACTTTTGCTTAGTTGTAAAAGAAATAAGTATTTTTCTACCAATGAGCTTAAAATATAATATTTTATTTTGATCTCAGAGTGGTCAGCGCTGAACCGTGGGTTCGACAGTGTGAGACAGCGAGGGTTCCTCGCGTTCCGTCCCGCCCACCCGCTGCGAGCCGCGCTTATAGCTCTCGCTAACCTGGCTAACTGGTCCCTCGCTATATACAGGTATGACTCTCTAGAACGGGTAGTATGGAAATTTCTGCTCACCGTCCTTACAGAAGCAGGCCTTACGGCAGCGTGTCGTGACAGATTCACGCACGCCCCCCTAAGAAGCGGGATGACACCCGACCCCCCCCCCACCTCCCCACAGACGCGGGATAACACACCCACCCGAACCACCCCTTAGGCGAGGCCGCAACCGCAGGTCTCTTGGTAGTCCTGGGACATCCTTCCGAGGGCTTACCCGGGACTACCAACCGAAGGCTATTAGGCGGTTCGGCCTAGCACTACGACCCAGAGACGGCGTGCGGTTTAGTCGGTTCGAGTCCGACATAACCTCCCCATCTGGCTCCGGAGGGGTGGGTATCCGTGGGGATTCCCCGCACGTAAAAAAAACCTACCCTGACAAGGTCTAGAGGGAGAGGAATGAAGCTATATATCCTACATAGCTCCATCTCTGTTTCTCTGGCCAACTGTTCAATTTTTTCCACAGTGCATGCCAACACAACAAGGACTTAGCCCGCCAACTCCTCGCAATTCTAATGGGCAACGCGATAATGTACACATTCTTTTACATTGCTATGAAAGTGGTCCACAGGGAGAAGATTCCTGTGTACACCTGGATATATTTCGTGTTAGCCCACCTGGCCTGGTTCTACGCGCTGAAGTTGTTCCTGGACTCCAGGACTAAGTGGTCGGTAAGTAGAGACACAGGTATAAAGATCAGACACAAATAGAGCAATACGCAGACACTGACAGACACTAGTGTCGGTAGCTTAGTGGTTAAGGAGTCGGCGTTACGATCGATAGGTTCCGGGTTCGAATCCTGGCCTTTACACTACCGACCTAAACCCACTCTTAGCACAAGCAATTCAGCTTAGTTGGTGGGGTTAGAGGGAATATTAGCAATTTCGATGATTTCGATTGCTAATATTCTAAATAAAAAAAAATACTGACACTGATCAGACACACGTACGAACACATATCGACTCTCAGACTCTGGTATGGCACACAAATAGACATTCTTTAGATACAGTTAGACAGTTGAGCAGTATGGGCACACCCACACTTATACCGGTGAATGAAAACGAACACTCAGACACCGATTCACAAACAATGACTTTCAGATACCATTACACAAATACTGACACTCAGACACTGAGACACCGGACGAATAGTTTATTCTCTGACACGAGTTGCAAACACTGACTCTCAATCATAGGCAACCAAATGCTGACTCTCGATTATCGGTGCCCAAACACTGACTCTCAGACACTCAGATACCCAACACACCAGTATAGCTGTTAGACACAGGTAAACATACTGACCCCTGACTCTCTGACAACGGTACTCAAACACTAACTCGGACTTAACTATTAGAGCACATCCATAAACTACGTTACATAAATTACGGTTCTTTTAAGATTCTATGAGTAATAAGTGACACGGGTATTCAGAGATTGGAATACAAATACGTAAATACAGACTGAAATACCGGTATATTTAAATTCAGACTCTTAGATACTAGTACCTAAACGCAGTCCCAAGAAAACACTTACTCTCAATCATCATTACATTACACTCATGAAACCAGTACACTGATGACACCTGTACACTCCTGACACCAGTGATGTATGATTATGTATCTCGCTGTCCCGGCCGGCAGCAAACCCCGTCGCAGTCGCGCCAGCACAACGCGGCGTGCTCGGCGCTGGGGCTGTTCGACACGCACGACGAGTGGCACGTGTCCTCCGCCGCGGCGCTGTTCCTCAGCTTCAACCTGCTCCTCACTGTGGACGATCTGACCGCTAACACGAGGAGAGAACTCTTGCAGACGTTCTAGAGCCTGACTCTTAGGTCTTCATAAACTACGTCACATAAATTACAGGCTTTTGATTTGACACCTCCGGTGGGAGAGCGAGAGTCCCGCTAAGATTGGTTTGTTTCGGTTTTGTAAAACGTTCTCTCTATCGCAGAGTGTATGCCTGAAATTAAGTTTTTAGAGTAGCTTTAAGAGACAGTGAGAGAGAGTAAAGTAAATATTTCATAAACATTCATTGGTTTTAACTACTCTAGAAATATATCGAATTCTGAATCCGATATTTGATAGACAGAGCCCTCTACAAAATCCGACCAAACGGATTTTAACCGGACCCTCTTCTTTCCGACGAGTTGAATCAAAAAATTATATTGTACATTATTTTTAGTGAACATCTATGGTGAAATGATACATGTTTAAAAGAATATAATATGATACAGACACTGGCGAATTCAATGTGACATGAGTGCAAACGCACTTACGATTACCAAAAAACAAACGCTGTGCAAATAATATATGATGCATGACAGAATACGTAATGAAATGCGCGATTTTAAATGTTATTATCATAGTGTAGATCAGCGTTTCTCAAACATTGAGTCACACTCGTGCTGCCGACCCCGTAAGCACAGAGATTTTCTGCGCTGTCAGTGTAGAAGACAAGGCAGGACAAGCCTTTGGTCTTCCCACTGACAGCACAAAAACTCTCCAGTGAGCTCTGGCTACCCTACTAACCATCGGAGACACAACACGAGGTTATTACGGCCGCAGTATTCTGTAGGGTGGAGGTACTTCCCCAGTGGGATTGCTCAATTGGATGGAAATACCGTCGTGTCCTCCTCCTCTTCTTTTTGTTACTTGTTCACGGTGAATAGACATGTTGGTTTTGCTCACTTTCGATTATGCTCAAGCTGTGATGAACGCGCTCATCGCACATTGTTGAGCTAAGGGGTTTAACTTTTTTTGACTTTAATAAAAACACTTAAATTATATTGACACTAACTGTTACCCGCGGCTCCGTCCGCGTGGATGTCGGTCATCGCAACTAAACATAGCCTATATGCTTTCTCAAGGACTAGCCAATACCAAATTCATCAAAATCGGTTCAGTAGTCTAGGCATGAAATCGTAACATACAGACAGGCAGAAAGAGTTCCTTTCGCATTTATAATGTTGGTATAGAGTTTTTATATTTTCCCTACGCGCACAAATAAAACTTGTGGTTTGTCACGACAGAAAGACTAATACAAATAAGACATAATGAAGTTTGGGAAGCGCTGATAATATGTTTTGATATGGACATCTAATTATTAGAATCGTGGTTACATATTTAAATTGAGATATAAAGTCAGATTGTAGTTTGGCTAGTCCAAATGTGAGCATATGTGGAACAAAAATAATTACCTACAAAATTCAATTCTCAATATGACGATTATTTATATCATAGTAGTTAATCTTAATATTTTATATATCTATATTGCTCGGGACATATATCTTGGACCTAATATGTGCTCTAAACACGCAGTACACCTTTCTTGGGTGTCTTTTGAGGATATTACGGAGTGCTACGGCAGTAGAAGACCTCAAATTTACCAGGCATAGATTATTTCAAAGCAATTCGCGCACACCAGGCCACCGGTTCTGTCAATTTTATGACATAACAAAACCACTATCATACCGCTGACATTGCATACAATGTCATTAAATTTTAGACATTATTCCTGAGTCCTAAAGTTCGAAATAAAAAGAGAAAGAATTTATAACATTTTTCATTCGCTTTGCAAGATTGTCATTTAATTTTAGACTTTAATAGTAGTAAAGTTTAAAGTTACATGGCATTGGTCACAGTGTCTGTGGTACCGCAGTGGTTTTGCTATGATAAAAATAATAGCAGAATCAGGGCCCAGGGCCTTGTTTATCTCGCGATTTAGGGTCAAGATACGTGTCCCGAGGTATACTTAAATTAAAGTGCAAAGATCAAAAAATAGAAGCTATGTTCCAAATAAGAAAAATAATATAAGTTAGCATACAAAAATGTTTATAAATATAAGTATATTACAGCAACCTATATTGCAGCGCTGTCTTGATTCAAACTAAGCACTTTGGGTCTAGATAGCGCTTTATAATATCATCATCATCATCCTGTAAGTGCCAATCCCAGTTGTATCCAAAACTTACACTATGAAGCCCGAGTGTCGGTCTCCTACTCCTCCATTGAGTTTACTGGAGCTACTGCTGATGATGGTTCAAAGTTAAACATGACGTTATACAAACATCTCAATAATATTTATTTTGTAATTACATAAAAATTGTTTCAAAATATAAAATAATAATGACTCATAATAAGAAATGTGTTATGTACTTATATCGTGTTTTGTTTTGGTATACTGGCTGACTGGCAACAAATATTTAGTGTTGCCATTGACAACGCTGATTTTTTAGTCGCTTCGGAGCGAAAGATTTTGAACACAGTTTCGATACTTACTTACTTACTTACTGCCAGCAGGGGACGCCGCTTCCGGACGGGTGATCTGCCCTTCGGTGTGGGCCATTTCACCCATTTCCCCTATTTATCCTGTAACGGATAGGGGTGCCCGGCAATCACGGCGTTTCGTCAAACCTACCTGTTTCCTTACAAAAACTTACAATCTGTTCCACCCTCAGATTGGGAATGTCTTCGAGATCTAGTTCATCCGTTCCCATGATTTCTCATCTTTTCAGCGCGTACATGGGACATTCGTCCAGCAGGTGGATGCTGGTTTCCTCGGCATCCATGCACTCCGGGCATTTGGAATCGGTCTTCACTCCTATTAGTGTCAGGTGCCTGTTCAGTCGGCAGTGACCCGTTATCACTTCTACGACAAGCCTCATGTTTTTCCTGGATAGTTTCATCAATTGGCTTGTTCTTTTTGTGTCTAAGCTTTTTATGAACACCTTCGACTGTCTCATGACAGGCGATGTTTTCCATCTTCTATTGGTTTCTGCCACTATGCTTCTGCTGATGACTCCCTTGGTGATTTTGTGGGCTATTGGCAGCCTGGGTTCAGGGCCCACTTGGTTTTTATCAGCTCCTTTCCTGGCCAACTCATCGGCCACCTCGTTGCCCATATTGCCTTCGTGTCCGGGTACCCAGGCAATCGTCACGTCGGTTGCTCTAGCCAGACTTTCCAGCGCCTTTTTGCACTCCTTTACTATTGCCGAGGTGGTCTCTATCTTGCCTAGGGCTTTCAGCGCCGCTTGGCTATCACTGTAAAGTGTGACCTTTTCGGCTTTCAGGTCTTTTGTTATTTCCGCGCACTCCTTGATGGCAAAGATTTCTGCTTGGAATACACTTGTATACTTGCCCAATGTTGTTGAGCTGTTTATCTCTGTTCCGTCCTCGCATTTAATGTGCACTCCGGAGCCTCTGGCTCCGGAGTGCACATTGCACACAGTGGCACACAGTGGCACAGCTTCGTTGTGGCCTTTCTGGAGCCGTCTGTGTAACAGACAATGCCATCTGTGTCTATCTTCCAGTCGTCTCTCTGTCCTATATGTACTCTGTATTTCTTGTCAAAGGTTCTCTCTTTCTTGATTAGGTCATTGTTTGAGAGAATCATTGACAGTTTGTCTTCATAGCCCTGACTAATCTTGGCATGGCCTTCGTCGAATGAGTTTGCTGTCCAGAGGCCAATGCTTCTTAGTTTGAACCATTGTTCAGCTGCTCTCTTTTTTGCCTCTAGGTCTAGTGGGTTTAGTCCTAGTATTATCTCTAGCGCGGCAGTGGGTGTTGTTCTCATTGCACCCGTAGTCATTAGTGCTGCCATTCTTTGGGTCTTGTCTAATTCTTTTTTATTGCCCCCAATGTTGGCTCTGTGCCACCATACCAGGGCACCATGCATGATTCTGGGCATAATTATGGCCTTATAGATCCACAGTACTATGGCCGGTTTTATTCCCCAGGTTCTTCCTACAGCTCTTTTACACTGCATCATGGCCATTTTGGCCTTCGAGCATGCGTTGCTTATGTGAGTCTGGAATGTCAGTTTGCTGTCCAGTGTCACACCCAGGTATTTGACCTCTTTTACCTTTTCGAGATCGTGACCGTCAAGTCTTACTTGTTCAGCTCGTCCTTGTTTTCTTTTCCTCGTGAAGAGTACTAGTTTGGTTTTATCCGGGTTTAGGTCTAGGCCTTTACTCCTGCACCATTCTAGTGCTTTGTTGATCCCCCTGTTCATGATATTACATATGACACTGAGGACCTTTCCTGTTATCAGAAGCACACCATCATCAGAGTATACCTGTGTGTATATATGCATTCTGTTTATCTTGTTTACTAATTCGTCTATTAGCAGGCACCATAGTAGGGGTGATAGGCATCCTCCTTGGGGGAAGCCTCTCCTTGCTGTCACTATGCGTGTTTTTCCCGCTAACTCAGCCTGTATCAGTCGTTGGTTCAGCATGTTTCTTATCCAACCTGATATATCTTTGTTTATGCCTTCGCGGTTTAGTGTCTCCTCAATTGAGACTGGGGTCGCCTTGTCAAAGGCTCCCTCTACGTCGAAGAAGCATCCTAGTGCATATTCTGTGTTGCTTATAGATCTCTGTATCCTGTTGACCAAGTTATGCAGGGCGGTCTCGGTGGACTTGCCTTCCATGTACGCATGTTGGTTCTGGTGGAGCGGAGATCCGCTTGCGGCGACTTGTTCTCTTATTAGTCTATCCAGTATCTTCTCTAGGGTTTTGAGTAGAAATGAGGATAGGCTTATGCATCTAAAGGCTTTGGCCTCTTGATACGTCTCTTTACCGGGTTTTGGTATGAATACCGCCCGCACTTCCCTCCATTTCCTAGGAATGTGTTTCATTCTGATGCTGCAGTTGTATAGCTCCAGAAGATCATCTTCTATGTACTTGATTGCATTTTGGAGCATTCCCGGGAAGATTTCATCTGGCCCGGCTGCCTTGTATGGCTGGAACGATCGAATGCTCCATAGCAGATACTCTTTCGTGATTATTGTCTTTACCTCGGTTTCCTCCGGGTTCTCTGTGTAGGCACTTGTTTCGTTGCCTACGTACTCCTCACTTTCTGGAAAATGTGTTTCCAACATTATTTCCAGTATTCTTTCTGGGTCAGATATGAGTTCGTCCCATTGCTTAATGCTACCTAATTTGCAGTTGCTGGTTTTTGGGAACATTTTGGCAAGTCTCGCTGCGTCAGGGTATTTCTCGATACCCTCGCAAAATGCTTTCCAGCCATTTCTGTTCTCCCTTCTGCATTCTTTTTTGAAAAGGTTTCTTTCTCTCCTGTATGTCAGCCAGCTTTCCTCGTCGCCCCTTCTAAGTGCTGTTCTGAGGGCTCGCCTGGTCTTTTTCCTTTTCTTCTCTAGTGCTCTTGTCCACCATGGTTGGCCTTTTCCTGGTTTTATCTCCCTGAGTGGGCATGCCCTGTGGTACGCCTCCCTGAGGGCATTATCCAGTCGGCTGGCTTCTTTTTCTATATCTATGATATCTTTTATCGAGTTGCGGTCTGCGATTTCGGTTCCCACACTGAAGATTATCCGTCTGTGATCCGACTTCGAGTCTCTTTCGTCCACTTTCCATTCTGAGATGTGTTGGCTGATCCAGTCGGTGGCGATCGTGATATCCAGCACCTCTTTCCGGTTTTTCGTAACGAATGTCGGAGTGTTACCCTCGTTCAGTACGTCAAAACCTGCTGAACTAAAGAAATCTAGGAGTAATTCACCTTTTGTATTACAGTTGGTGCTGCCCCATACCACGTGGTGGGCGTTGGCGTCGCAACCTAGAATAATGGGAATATTCTTACCGTGGTATTTCCTTGTAATTTCTTCCAGTTCTGGCGATGGTGGTTTATAGTCTACTTCGCTGGGTAGGTAAGCGGAGACTATGAGCACCCTTACTTTGTCACCTGTGTTGAACTGCATTGTTGCTGTGGCGCTAGCGAGGTCACTGTAACAATCTGCCTTTATTAGTCCTAATGATCTTACCCTGCTGCTGGCGTATATGCATGCCCTGGGTGTTGACTCACCATTTTCGTGGTATATGATTTCACCTCCCAGGGAGCTCAGCCCGGAGATACGTCCATTGACGACGTATGGCTCTTGCAGTAGGGCCATGTCTATCTTCTCATCTACCACGTGTCTGCAGAATTCAATCATTGCATCGCGGCAGTGGTGGAGATTAACTTGAACTATTCTTATTTTTTGTGTGTGTGTTTTTGATGTGTTGCTGTTAGTGTGCATGTTTGTGTGTGTGTTGTGTGTGTCTGAAAGTGTGTGTTACTGTTCCCTCCTTAGACTGCATTACGCAGGAGGGCTCTTCTCCATCCAAGGCGGTTGCAGTATTGCAACGCTTGGAGGAGGAGTCCGATCACTGCGCTTTGCAGGGAGGGGGTGTGCCTTGACGTCTGGGCGTGGTTGTTGGCGGGACGCCATAGACCCGGACGGTGCCTCCTTCGAGGGACCCGGCCGGGGGTCTGTCCCCCCACCTTCAACCAACGCCACCTGTGTGTGCGGCGCCTGTTGTGTGCTGTTTGGGTTGGGGCGCTTTAGGTGCGGCGTACCTGTTTCAGCTGTGCCCACCTTCGGGGCAGCAGGCTGATCGGTACTGCCGCTTGGCTCCGAACCCGGTGCTTTTTTGTTGTGGACAGGGCAGATGCACCTGTCCGGTGCTTGTGTTGTCTGGGGAGGCTTACCTAGCACGCGGACGTAGACGACCGTAGCCTGGTACATAAGCCATGTATCTTGTGCAGCTATCTTGGGAACTCCCACCACAAGTCGGACTCCTAAAGGGAGTACTTCCTTGCGGATGAGGTTCCACTCTGATATCTTAAGGTCTTCTTCCCGGTCTCCGTTCTGGATCTTTATCATATCCAGGGGCTCTATACGGATCCCACCTGCGTTGCCAGGGAGCCATATGACCACCTTGTGGAGATCCAGCTTCTTTGGCCTGAGAGACACGCCGTCGAGCTTTCCGAAGTCGCATCCCAGGAGCCACGTCATCGCCTCCTCGGTTCTAGGACTTACCAGGAAGTATCCCTCCGCCACTAGGCCCGAGGCGACGAACTGCAGACTCCGGCCGCTTACTCCGCTCAGTGCAGCAATCTCAATCAGGTCCACTAACCTTGTTCTAATCACCGCAGCAGTGGCGTCGTCTACTGTCGCCCCATCTCCCCGCTCGATGATGATCGAGAGCTCACCTTGACCCGCAGTGGGCTTCGGTGGTCCCTCGATCTTCGGTCGTTTTGTGGGACGACGCTGCGCTTGCTCCTCCGGGTCGGTGCCCTGTCTTTTAATCTTGTTGGCCCTCTTACCTGACTCACCCGCGGTCGTCGCTCCCGAACTGGTCGACGCGCCGAGTTGAATCTGGCCGGGGGGCCCCGCTGAGGTCTTCTTACGGCGGGTCCTTTTCCGTCTATATTTGACGGTGGTCCACTCGCCTGCTTCTGTTGTGCTCTCCCCTATGCTCATGTGGGTGAGGCCGTCCCCTAGAGATTCCGATACGGATCTCCCGGTTCTTACCTCTGGGCATGGGTCCTTTTTGGTCTTTCTGGTGTTTCGTTGCGCTGATGTGTCCCCCCCAGAATACGTGGGACAGCTTGCACCACTACGTGGTGCAAGGAGGGATTCTCCGGCATGGCCGGTACCCTCCTGGGGTATTTGATCTTTTTCATAAGCGCTTGTCATTATATTAGGTTTGACCGGGATTGCCGGTTTGAGATGGAGGTGGGTGGTGGAGTGGGAAATAGATGGGATTATTGGACTGGGCGTGGTGGGAGTGGGGGCAGTGGAAAAAGGGGGGGGGGGGCTTCGACCGAGGTTTCAGTTACGTCTGTTTCTTAGGGAACCAGACCAAAAAGCAGGCGGTACCACGTGCAGGATTACCTCTGGTCTTGCCATAGGAGTTCTACACGACTGTTGCGCTCCTCCCATGACCTTACTATCCTCAGCACTGGAGAGATGCTGAGAATAAGGCTTCGCCAGTCTAGGCGCAAGGTCCCCAGACTGGCTCCACCCCCCTGCAGTTTCGATAACAAAATTGGCAATTATTCGACGAAAAGCTATTTCCTTTTATAATGTATGCAAATAATGTACATGTTAGAGGAATATTGTATGGGGACAGTAAAAACAATACTTCCAACCTATTTATCTTATTATATATATTTATATCTCTTGTCTTGAAATGGTCGCGGAGGCCTAGGGAAGGTTTCAACGGTGAGAAAAATGGGAAATTGCAACTTTTTTTTGATTGATTCTGAAGCGGTAAGAAGTTTACCGGGTCAGCTAGTATAAACTAATAATGACTCACATAAAGAAATGTTAAAAAGTATTTCTTATATTGTATGAATAATATAAATGTCGTGTTTTGTTTTTGTATACTGGCAACAAATATTTAATGTTTGCATTGACAACTACACAGGCTGATTTTATAGTTGTTTCTGTGTGAAAGATTTTGAACACAGTTTCGATAGCAAAATTGGCTGAAAGTATTTATTTGATGAAATACAATTTTTATTTATAGTGTGTGGAAATAATGTACATGTTAAAGGAATACTGTATGGGGACAGTACAAACAATATTTCCAGCCTATTTTGCCATAGAATTTTTGGCCAAAATCTTTCGCTCCGAAACCACTATTATTATAGTAATTCCTTTTAATAGTATTTTTTATTAGACTGAGTTAGGAATGAGTTGAAGATGAAATATTATAAAGGTGAAACTGTGCAAAGATTATAAGTTATTATGATTTTAAATCGAAATATGTCAACATTCAGAATGCGATTTGAACCCATAACAGTTCGTTTCTAGGGGAATACTGTGCCAAATGCGCTACTTGGACTACCCCCTCTTAGTTATACCCAGTGTTGGGCAAATTTAAATTGCAACTAAAAGATCGAAACCAGTGAACCCGACTGCTGTATTAAATATCGAAACAAGTTTGTCAGTAGGCTTTATAAAAACTGCCAATATCTCCTTACATATTTAATGGGCGCTCCCTAATCGAGTTTAAATACCATTCTGAATTCTGACTTCTTTAGAAGAAATAGTGATGTAAAATGCTTGTAAAGGACCAAGATTCTGCTAATTTTTAATGTGTGTGTATGTTTAAATGTTAGCCATTTAAGGTCTAAAATTAAATGGCCACTTGTAAAATGTTATAAACTCTTTTTAATTTAATTTTGAACTTTGATTTAGTATCGATATAGTCTAAATTAAAATGGAATCTATTGCAGTATCTGGGCGTATTACAGTTGTTGACAAATAGCAGTATCGGGTCCTGATATGTAAAGTGTAGGTGTAATTTTATTATATGTATATGCTTGAATTGAATAGCTTTTAGCGAATAAAACTTTTTTTACTGCAAACTGTGTTTTACTTCATAACAACAGTTCTTCATTCAAGCGAATATCCAGGTTCTAACAAAATGCTTGAACATTAGAGCCTAAGTGACAGCGTCTGGCGTAGTAGTTGCAAACGCAACCCCCGCCCCGCATGAGGGCAGGCCTGTGGGTGACGCGTGGAGCCACCTGTCACCCTTACAGAACCAGGTCGCGGCGGCGCCTCCCCATATCGGGGACGAGTTGGGGACCCATTGGTCCCCCGACCCGAAGATTGCCAGATCGAGGGAGATGGCCCTGGGTCACCCGGGTGCGGGGGATATGCACTATACTCGTAGCACCCACTTTCGGCCTTGCACTGCGACCCACAGACGGCGTGCGGTTTAGTCAACTTAGGGGTGGTATCCATAGGGAATTCCCGCACGATAAAAAAGGGCGTTTGTTTAGTTCCCGCTCAGTGCAAATATTATATGCATGAATATGGGTATTTGCATTGGTCTGGTCGTGCCTCAAGGACCACGTTAAGACGTCAGTCCTGGCTGCCATTCATACATATGGCAGTCGTTATGGGTAGTTGGAGCCCTCAAAGTCTAACCACTGGTATAACTGTAATGCTTCGATATCACCTTTGGGTTGTGGAGGTCAGATGGCAGTTGCTTCATGGAAAATGTCGAAGTTTAGCCAAATCCGCAGTTGAACTGGTTAAGCAGACCCCAGACTCCAAGTTTCGGATGCGACTGGGATTAACGGTAGGATGAAGAAGAAGAATAAATATTAGTATTTGCATTGGTCAGGCCCCTGATTTTACTAATTTTATGACATAACAAAACCACTATCATACCGCTGACATTGCATTAAATGTCATTAAATTTTAGACTTTATTGCTGAGGATTAAAGTCCAAAATAAACAGAAGAAGAGTTACATTTTTCATTCACTCTACAAGATTGTCATTTAATTTTAGACTTTAACAGTATAGACGTAAAGTCTAAACTTAAATGGCATTGGTAACAGTGTCTGCGGTACCGCAGTGGTTTTACCATGTAAAAAATAATAGGAGATGCCTCGGAGAACACGTTAAGCCATCGGTCCCGGGTTGTCATACAAACTATGGCAGTCGCTACAGGTAGTTGGAGCCCTAAAAAGCAATACTTCGATATCGCCAATAGTTCATGGACCCTATCACACCCAGGAAAAAGTGTACCCCGGACTTCGAGACTCGGATAACACCGGGACTAACTTTAAGATGATCATGAGTACGTTTATGTTACCGTTCCACTTTAATTTATTGATTTCTTATTAACCTAATTATTATTATCGTCGTTTTGTTATCAGCCTTAACAGACAAAGATCATTTTAACAATGGATGCCAGCCAGATAACTAAATGTCGTAATAAACGTTACGTACGGCTGAATATCATTCAGGGCCTCGATTCTACTAAAGTAAAACCATTGTCATACCACTGAGACTGCAAAAATTACCCATTTAATTTTAAACTTTAAAACCATGGAATTAAAGTCTAATATTAAATGGCTTTTTGTAGAGTGAATGAAAAGTGAAATGTGACACTGTTCATTTAATTTCGGACTTTAGGATTGTAGTTTTAAAGTCTAAAATTTAATGCCATTTATTGCAGTGTCTGTGGTGTGACAATTGATTTAGCTTTAGCAGAATCGAGGGCCAGACCGTTCATAGAATGGCGGCGTTTAGTTAACAGCCTAGGCAGTTAATTGAACGAGTGATTAAGCCAGTTGGCGGCGACAAATATACGCACGCTTGTTTTCTCCAGGATAAATTCTGTACTCCCGTAAGAGATTCAGAACTCTACCGGACCGCCGCCGCGCCGAGCCAACGAACGCGACTCTGACATCGGAGGTTGCTTAACGAAATCCGTTACAGAATAAGTAACTCCGTCCTCCATGAGCGAAGGCCTGAGGGTTTCTATAGGAGGTAGGACTCGACGTTATTTCCGTCCTATTGAGCAGTTCGACTGTGGAAGTACCTCCGCCCTACAGAATACCGCGGCCATAATAACCTCGTGTTGTGTTCCCGGTGAGTAGGGTAGCCAGAGCTCACTGGAGAGTTTTTTGCTGTCAGTGGGAAGACCTAAGGCTTGTCCTGCTTTATCTTCTTCACTGACTGTACGGGAGTGTGACTCCCTTGGTGTTGCATACGTCCATAGGCCACGGTAAGCACTTTCCATCAGGTGGGCCGCGTGCTTGTCTGCCACCTAAGTTATATGAAAAAAAAATACAAGTGAAGCCGCCTGTCACCCTAGCAGAAGCAGGCTCTGGGGCAAAATAGCGATACCGTGGTTCTCACACCAGAGGGGATCTATTGGAAATTGGTGATGGCCCTGGGTTAGCCCGGGTTCGAGAGATATGTCTGAGGCAATCTTACATGAGGGAAACTGAAGACACGAATCCGCGTGCTGTTACTCGGTTCGATTCCGATATAACCAACGCCCGTAAAAAAGGGTATGGTTATACAATAACCATACCCTTTTTTACGGGCGTTTTTATTTGCAGCGAATGTTGCATAGAAAATTACATAAATGCAAATTTAATTATCTTACGGTGCAACTAGTACGCACGTATAAGGCATATACACCTTATGCAAATGGGTCAATTACCACTGGTAAAGAAGCAGCCGACGCGCGACGGCCAGACTTTTGTATTAGAAACTAGCTGTTGCCCGCGGCTTCGCCCGCGTGGAAGTCGGTCGCTTAGTGTTGAGTCAACATAGTAGCTTTATGCATGCAAAGTCTCAGCCCGATCGGTTTAAAATTGACAAAGTTTCATACAAACTTTCATCCCCTATTTTATCCCTTTGGGTGTAGAATTAATCAAAATCCTTTCTTAGCGGATGCCTATGTCATAACATCTACCTGCATGTCAAATTTCAGCCCGATCCGTCCAGTGGTGTGGGCCGTGCGTTGATAGATCACTACGTCAGTCAATCAGTCACCTTTGAGTTATATATTTAGATGATTGCGAAAAAGCGCGCGCGGCCGCCTTTAGCCTTCAAATGACTGATCTTTTTCTCCCTTAGATAAGATTCAAAATGTTTTGTAATATTTTGCCACGAAGAGCTGCTGCTCTTTCATTGGGGATTAACCCTTAAAATTCAAATTGAAAAGAAAAAGTTTTTGTAACATATTTCATTCACGCAAAATTTTACACAATTTTAGACTTTAAGTCATTGAAGTAAAGTCTAAAATCAAATGGCATTTTTGAAGTGTCCGTGGATGACGATAAGCTGAATCTGGGTCCTCCTAACTACACGAACAACCCCGCTGTGACACAATTACCACAGTATAAATATAGTCATAGTTCGCATTATTCTTTATTTTGTGATATTACACTACGCCAATGAATCAGTACTTGCGCACTTTTATCTACAGTCAGCGTCAAAATTATCTTGACTACGAAGTCTCAAATGATCATAAAAAAATTAAATTGTATTATTGTCCGAACTAGACGTGTGTACCAAATATCAGAACAATCGGTGAACAGGAAGGGGGGAAACCTAGGAACTAAGATTGTTTTGAGCAATTCGTTCGCCAAAAATCGATTTGATGCTGACTGTATTAAACTTAGTAAGATAGTTGTATCATTTCATTATACTTGCGGCACGCTATGACGGCCGTTTTCACATATTAACTAAGTTACATTATTGACTAAGTGAACCGGCCTAGTCATCTGTAGGTAGTTGATAAGGGAGTAGTTTAAGGTGGTACTTATCGGCAGTGAAAAAAAGAGAGAGAGAAGCAAGTTCTCTTAGTACTTAACGGCCATCATACCGTGCCGGTAGTGTAGTAATAATGTGATTGATAGTTATTTAGTGTGACCAACTATGAATTGTCCCTATAACTCAGATCTAGAATGCCTTCAGAGTCTTATCCGATCATTAACAGCTGCTCCAGCTCGCAATTGAGACTGGTTTTTGGCCCGAAAAGGTCTTGGTGGGACATCATAGGTACTCATATGATTTTGGTCTAAGCGCTTATCTCTGGAACTACTTTCAATTCAATTCAAATTGTTTGTTGGGAAACATACAGATTGTCTTTTACATAAATTGCTCAGGAATGTTCAGCCACAGATATTGGCATACAATATCTTAAAGAGATTTGTCGTATATTAATGATAGATTATATTTATTTAACTAAATTATATTTAAATTAATAAAAAATTAACGCAATTTTAACTGAAGGGTTTTATCTTCTAAAAAGTCCTCAATACTGTAGTAACACTTTTCTACTAGTAACTTATGCATTGTCACGTGACCAGCTGATGCATTTTCTACCGGGGCATTTGCAGCTGACATTTCTTGTCCTTCAAGGCATTGGCTTTACTGTATTTTGGTAAATTTTGAACCGGCAGAAAATTACTGAATTTTGGCCACATCACCATTTGAGGCGTTTTCTACTGCGGTATGCGCAGCTGACAAATTATTTTCTTCAAGGTATTGGCTTACCTACTTATATTTTGGCAAATTTTGGGCCGGGAGGAAATGACTGACGATTTTAATTTTTCATACAACTTTTTGAACTTTTGGTCACCAGCTGACGCGTATTCCACCGCGATATGGCCAGCTGACAATTTTTTTCCTTCAAGGTATTGGCTTAACTGTCTTTTAGCCAATTTTGAGCCGGGAGGAAATGACTGACGATTTTAATTTTTTTTACAACTTTAGGTCACCAGCTGACAGGTTTTCCACCGCGATATGAGCAGCTGACAATTTTTTCCTTCAAGACATTGGCTTAACTGTAATTTAGCCAATTTTCAGCTGGGAGGAAATGACTGATTTTTTTTCTGTTTTTTACATGTTTGAGCGGTCACCGCTGCTTACCCCACCAACAAAGTGCCAGCTGACAACCACGAAAATTCATGATTTGACTTCCTTAACCACTGTACGAAGTATCTCCCGGGAGGCGATTGGTCATGAGAACCTGTCGCTGGCTTGCGGTCTATTACGCAAAACTGCTTACATTTCGACGGCATCTGTGGCGTAGCGGTAGAATGTTTAACTGCAACGCAGGGCGCGCGGGTTCGACTCCCACTCAGTGCAAATTTTTGTATACATGAATAGGTATAAAACAATTTGTAAAAAAAAAAAACAAACAAAACGTATCTAGCAACTTTATCCGCATTCTAGAATCTAGATTTAATTAAACACAAGCTATTAATAGGTCTAGATTAGCGTTGTGTAGAATTTTGTAGAATATTAATTTATTCGGTAAATATTTTTTTAAGAAGGTTAATGGCTATTTAACACCATGCTACGTTGCTTAGAAGCCGAGTTATAAGGAAAAAGGATGGAAAGCTGCGAATTGCGCCCGCTCGAAGCGAGTGAAACTGCGGATTACATGTACAGGTAGTATAAAATTTAATCGGTTCTTTCCCATCTTCCACCCATATTTTAACAAAGATTTAACTGATTTCGTTAAAAAAAATAAGTAGGTACCTACTAGGTAAGTGTTCCCTAGCTAGCCCCTCCCACTAAGCTTGCTTGTCTTAGCAGTACCAACCTAGGAGTGAGTTCACGTCGTTAGTGTGCTAGCCAGGTTCCGAACCCAGGACTTCTCGATCGTAAGTCTGATTCCTTAACCACTACGCTATCGATGTTTCATAACCATTTAAAAAGGTGCTTGAAATATTCTGATAACGAATTTTTCAGTTTTATTCGCAAGCAAAGCTGCCGGTAAATGTAAGGAAATTATTAACGTAATGACTAACAGGTTGCTAGGTTACATGCACCACAATACTTGCAACCTCAATCAGCTTTCATGGTGGGTTGACTCGCGCTGACACACCGATTTTCATTCAACCAAACACGATCATTTTTCATGTTATGTAGGTATACAAGATATTGTTTTAGGGCTACTATATAACATTCATATCGGAAATAAATTACCTTTTAATGCGCTCTCAATATTATTTGGACCAGAGGCTTGCGACCTAGATTGTAGATAGTAGTATGTACGTTTATTTGACCTAGGCGCGGGCTGTAAGGACCAGGCAATGCCCTACTGGCCCAGTTCGCGGCTGGGTGACGAACCGCGCATGTGCACCCCTCTCCCTGAATGGGACACCCGTGTACTCTCCATGACAAACTGATAAAGCGTGTTGATTCATTTAGAAACTGCACAATTTTGTGGTAAAAATAAGCTTTCTGTAATTATTAGTTACAAATGATTCTTGTGGATATAGTCGATTCCAAGAAGAAGACATTAATTAGTTCCTACGTAAATGAAAAGTTTAAAAAATGTGCTTCCGATCGGCCCGTGGTAAATTATCTAGAAAGTTCATTTAAGTTCGAAGAATCAGACGAACAAAGGCATTATGAGTTAATCTATTTTAATAAAAATTCGTAATCAGATGACTAATAAATGTAGGGAGGTGTAAATTATAAACTGGTAACACTTCACTTTTGTTGTCCACCTAAAGAAAAATGGCCGACTCACGTAATGTCAAAACTCTTAGGGCGAAAGATTATCGTAAAAACGTGTAAAAATTGATCTGGGAATTTATTATAAGTGTTTTCAGTGCCAGTGAGGTGTTTCAGTGTTCTTATTAGAGTGTTTAGTGGCTTCATTACGGATATATATCGTATGGTGGCCGCAAGAATTGTGTAGTTTTCCCACTGCAAAATAAATGCACAGTAAGTATATTTACGTTGAGTTTTGCTGTAAAACAACGTTAAAAACGTCCTCGCGATATTGTTACACGTCATTTGTGATCATTATGCAGTTGCTAACACGACAATTTCGGCCAGAGCGACGTGGTAAAATCTGTTGTGAAGACGAGTATTCGTGATTTTATTTTGAAGGTTTTCTCGTACTGTACTAATGTATATCGGAGTCAAAAGCGCCTCCAGCCTTGATAGTGCGCTTATAACGAGGTTACAATGCAAAAACAACGATATTATCGTACGTAGCGTAGCGTATTTTGTTAGTACCGAAAGACTTTGTCAGGCCCATAAATAGATTTAAAAAAAATACGGTCTCTTTAAACCTTTTTGTTGTTATGTTTTGATCTTAAAAATGTATTAAAAATCGTCTGTATGCTAATTACTGAACCTCTATAATGTGCTATCAATGATATTTGAGTATTATTGCTTCTATTGTTAGCAAATTATAGTGTTAAATTAGTGTAGAGCAGGTCAAGTCTGTAAGCATAGATTGTCAGTTACTTGTGTATCAATATTGGTATAATATTCTATGACATTTACACAGTGCTATCTTGAACCACAATAAACATAACTTATCTAGCTTATAGTACGCAGGGCCTTCCTAAAATCCGGTAGGCAGAAGGCAATCTCATTTGTAAGCCAGTACACTGACATATGAGGATGAGGCTTTTCTCACCGTTTGGGTGGTCCGAACCAGTTAGAAAAACCTCTTAAAATGACAGTTAATCCCATAAAAATCAAGATTAGCCAAAAGCAAGAGTAGCTGAGAGGACATCAGGCTCCCAAGTTCAAGCTTTTTTTCCTAAAGAACAAATAGATAATCTAACAAATGCACTGAACCGGACCAAGTAGTTTATTAGCTCCTTTCTTTGTTGCACCATTAAGACCTACAACTCCTTGCCAGCTCACGTGTTTCCTTCTTCCTACAGTCCTGGGTCCTTTAAGCAGGGCGTGAAAAAGCATCTGATGAGGCCGTCAAGCTGTGTGCCACCATTGTTAACATGATATGTGTATGTAAAGCTTTCCTGAGACTGCTTTCAGCTTACCATCAGGAAAGGTGAAGTCAAATTGACGTATTCTATATAAAAAAAACTGTGTGTCAAATAATATTATGGGAATCTAACAAATTTGTTATGATTTATGATTACTGATCTGCTTCCTGAATAAACAGACTGTTCCACACAAAAATACTATTTTTCAATTCAAACCTGAGATTAGTGCGATCAAGAAACAAACAAACTCTTTTATTTTATACTGTTAGTACAGATTCCACAAGCTCTACCTAGCCCTTACAAGGCTTACAAGCTTGAATATAATGTGTTTGTAAACAAGGAATTTGGCAAAATAAAATATTCAATATGTCAGTTGCAATGCTAATTCTTTGTGTGAAGATAAGTCAACAGTCTAGTGATAATAGGCTTTAATCAGTTGTTATGCAAGCTCCTCTTTGCTCCTTCGTCTGTGATGTAGCGGTAGAGCATTCAAGTACTATATGGGGGCGCTGGGTGTTTCCGTGTATAATATTTATGTGTTACTGTGAATCTCCCAAATCTGTGATGTGTTTTTATTTTTAGACTACCGATTTGTGTTAGTAATAATCACTCTTTGTGATTCTTTCAACTCAACATAATCATTTCCTTTGGTTATGAATCAAAATACCGAATTTCAAAATCCCGCATGTACGAAATACGGAAGTACGATATACCGAACGACACCCCGCCCAATCCGACTTGGATAGATTAGGTTAGAAGACGCAGGTTATTATTTCTTTAAGAAATAACCACTATGGCTAAGGCGTCAGCCTTCGAGGTAATTTTTTTACTAACCATCCTATCAAAACCACCTAAAAAATGTACTTTCAGGATTTTGAATTTCGGGATTTAGTACTTTGAGATTTTGAACACTGGTATTGAGCTTTGGGATTTGATACGTAATCTTTCCTTCATATACTACAAATAGTTTTATATAGTAAACGAAGTCGACGAAGTCCTATATCTTTGTGCGTTATCACAAGCATACCAATGAAGGGTACGGCGGAGGTTGCTGCGATACCGCCGCCTACCCTTCTAACCTAATCCATCCTTGTCGGGGCGCGCCGTGTCCACGAGTTCGCTTCGTTCGCTACCGCGCATCATAATTTCGCTTACAATGAACAATTACCAAGTCGTCGTGATGTATGTTTACATTACAGTCACCGGTGAATGACCGAAATCTTCATGGAAAGGATAAATAACAGACATTCACCAAAAATCTTGGTGGATGTTAACCGTCACCAGTGTATCTTAACATACACTGCGTTACAGTTATTCACAGTAACAAATCTAATATGTAAAATTCTCTTGTCACAATGTTCGTTACCATACTCCTCTGAAACGGCTCGACCGATTCATATGAAATTTTGTGTGTATATCGGGTAGGCTGAGAATCGGCTACTATCTATTTTTCATACCCCGATCCGCGATTCCGTCCGGTCAACAACGTCCCCGCTGCAGTAGCAGGTCTTATCAAGTCCCGGCAACTATCTTAATTATAAGTTTTCTTATGAGAAATGTTTACTATGTCATTCAGTCTTATCAGTGTATGAGTCTGCAATATTTCGAGCTTTGTGATGTAGTGGGGTTTTGACCCTGTGACGAAATATGTTGACAAACAGAGGAGGAAAATGTATGAAGTATGAAACGTCACATTCTTGTGACGCATCTTACTGTCCTTCCTTCCTTAATATTTATAAATACGACAGTGTGTGAGGGTGTGTGTGTGTGTATGTGTGAGGTTGTACGAGGATGCGTACGAGATGTAATTTATCATAGACATATCAATACCAAATCAAAAACCTCTTCATACATACATACATATACTCACGCCTGTAAATCCCCAAAAGGGGTAGGCAGTGGTATATTAACACCCACATTTCGTCAACTATTATTTTTGGTCCCACGTAATAGGGAGCGAGCCTTTTGCCGTCAAGTGGTCAAGCGGGCACTTGGTTATGGGCTGTATGTTTACTGTCGGATAAGGATAGCCCTATCCCTTAGTCGCCTAAAGAGATGGGGTAGCCCTACTCTACTCCAACGAGAACCACTGGAAAAGTGGCAACTGGGGAAGTACCTCCGCCCTACAGAATACCGCGGCCATAATAACCTCATGTTGTGTTCCCGGTGATGAGTAGGGTAGACAGAGCTCACTGGAGAGTTCTACACTGACTTGGCAGCACGAGTGTGACTCGCCTGGTGTTGCACACGTCCATAGGCCACGGTATCCACTTTCCATCAGGTGGACCGTGTGCATGTCTGCCACCTCAGTGGTATAAAAAAACCAACACGGTCAACGGTTAAATCTGTAATAGTAGTACATACTCACCTCATCGTCAGTTCCGACGGGGTTTTCGCGCGCAAAATAAGGGTTGCCAGTAAATTAAATAAATTGCAGATGGAGAAAAAACGTCTCAAGCTAGTCACTTGAATCATGAGCATGACATATTTATTGCACCATTGTAATATTGTAATACGCAGTGTTCATCTATATGTCGCGGGTGGCAACATTTCCACGAGAGATAAGAAATAACTTTATTTTTCAAATTTAGCTCTCCAATTTATTCTACAGTTGGAAATAGCACAATTTTATTTGTGACGTTGTTATTACAAGCTATTCTTAACAGGACCGCGTAAGTGTTTGAAAGTTTCTGTCTGATAGGACAGGAATTGACTAAAAAGTTGCTACGCGTTTTCCGCTCATATGGCCGTTCTATCTTAATATATTTCTGTGACCCAACTCAACAGATTTTTTTTCAAACAAGGAGCAATGCTAAAAACCTTCAGGGGTAAACCACCCTCACTTGCAAGGTGTTAATTAATGGACGACGTGTTGGCGCAGGTTTTGGCAGACTTCAATACACCTGTACTCCCGAGTTCCGAGGGGAAAGCCTCAGTTACCACACCGGGAACAAGATAATAATCAACCCTAACATTGTAGTACAGTTTGAGTGCGTTTTCATGCCCACTTTAAGAAGACGAAATCTCATATATTGGTAAAAAATTTCAAGGTTTCCAAAGAACAGACCACAATGGTCTTTTCTCTTTCTCTACAATGGTCGTTCTTTTTGTAGACGATACCGCGAAACATTTTTTCGCAAATATGTGCCATAGCGCTTCTGCGTCACGGGTCTCCCACCCTTTAAAAGCGTGACACATACAATATTGTAGTGGTGCAATTAGTGTGTCATGGAATGATTCAAGACGGCACGTGGGTCGCTTTTTCTCCCATCTTTGCAAAATAAATATTTTTTCTGGCAACATTATGCATGGATACGTGTGACGTATATTATATTTCAACTATGTATTATGTTCGGTTATTTTGTTTGTACAATTACTGATAAAAGTTACAAGAAAATCTATTGTCGTGCAGCCTCAGCATGGGTGAAACTTCATCCGAACTTTTTCACATCCAGCTGTGTGCCATCAATAGATAGAATAGTAAAAGAATGTCCTTTCACATTCCAGCCTTTGTCGCGTGGCTGTAGTGCCTTGACTGCTATGTAAGGGCTGCGGTATCGATTCCCGCTCAGTGCAAATATTTGTATGCATGAATATGTCTATTTGCCTTAGTCTAGGTGTGAGCGTACCTCGGAGAGCTCGAAAACGCTCTCGGTGCATGCCGGTTGTCAGACAAGTATCTACGGCAGTCGTTATAGGGGGAAATAAGCGAAAAGGCCCACACAAAATGGTTGATCATCCATCAGATTAACTGCCTCTCCATTCGCAGTAGTACGGTCCGAGCCCGTTTTGTGAAAAAAAATTAATCCTCATCCTTGCTGTAAGTACGGTAACCGCTTATCATTCTTCAAGCTGTCCGCTTGTATGTCACCTCATTAACATAAATAAACCATAGATACGACTTATCAGCGATCAGTGCACACGATTGCTGAGTCATCTCTCTTTTTGTTTACATCATCCATATAAATATAAGTCTTTGTGTTATTGCGTTTAGTTATTGCCCTGATATTGGCCAAGAGGGTGTTTGAAAGACGTTTGTTCGATAATTCTTTGATATGGAGTTTAAATATGGTGAGTTATTGTGAAATATTTATACCTAGGTACATATCACCGTCATACTAGGCTTTAGAGGCTTCAATTTAGATTCACAAGTCCGTTGCCGATTTTTAAATACTAAGACGTAAAATAAAAATTTCGTCTTCGGAATATCATATCATCTCCTATTTTATTCAATGTTTAATTAATTAAAACTATTTTTTAAATTGGTGTAGCCTTAGTCGATGCTCTAATAATGTTTTAATGTGAACAAAATAATTACAATATTAAAAAATATTGATTGGGCGCAATCAATCACAGAGATGCACCAAACCGATTAACAAAGTCCACTTTATGTACGTCCATTTGGCAAACGACTAACTTGTCATCAATCTAAATATCACCAACAGATGTGAGAATACCTACCCTAAATACAAAATAAAAATCATAACAAACTACCTTCATTTGTAATTTAGTTTTGGGTACGAGCGCCATACACGACGCCCCTATAATGTGCAACGGCTTGATGTGCTTCCCATGAGCCTTCCCTTTTGAGCCCATCTTCAGTATTCAGTTCTGGGGTCTACTGACACCACAAAACTGACTTCGTACTGTCAACGCGACGACGACGACGGCGGAACCTCAATTTTTCCTTTTGCCGAAATTGAGTTTCCCTTAGTGCTATTTAGCTGTGGAAACAAACATCATACTTCAGTCACAGTTGGTTGAACACGCTACAAACACATCATCAACTTAAAGCAACCGTGTGTCATATTTGGATTCATATGATCATGCAGTTTCAACACAATACTGATGCGACCATTAATTTGGTTTCATTATCAAATTATGTTTATAAAACTACAATTTGCTGGTTGTATTGGAAGAGAGTGGCTTAAAATAAAGTATTGCATGTTGAATGCAAATTCATTGACGTCATATAGCATATCAATCAATGACTGAACCTATCGCAGTGCAATGCTGGACAAGGCCTCTTCCAATGTACGCCATAGCACCAGTTACTCCGCTAGGCGCACCCAGTCTGTCCCACCCATATTTTTTAAGGCGTCTGTCCATCTATCTGGAGGCCTTTTGCTTTGGGGATTCACGGTCTCCAGTTAGAATTTGTTTGTTCCAGCGGCCTTCTGTTCTTCGGCAAATGTGGCCAGCGAATTGTTACATAAGCTTCTTATTCTGCAAATAATGAGTGATTATTTTATTACAAATTGTATGGTTGGCCTGCTGGTTTTACCGGCTGGTGATGGTATGATACTTAGCTAGCCTAGCAATCCTTGGATTCACCGTGCTGGTGCTTCCTGTGGTAGAGATAGAAACTCAAGCAGATTCCGAGATTTGAGACACGGGTTTAGGTTGAGGGGTCCCTTTCCAACTTACATCAACATTCACCGCTTCTACTCGTGTTTCTCTCCCTGCCGATCCAAATCTGAAAAATATTACTTTTTTTAAAAAAAGAGGACCGCGATCGAATACCTTGATTGCGTTTGCACATCCAAACTTCCAAATGATAGTACTTAGATCATCGAAAAATGGCCATAAAATGCAAACAGATACTGTTACTTTTCTAGGAAAACCAAACACCAGCAGGGCTAACATGCACGCCACGAGATAGCTATCTCGAGGCATTTTGAAGTTTTATGTCGATATGTCGACTGTTGGTAGTATGAAGGGCTAACATGCGCGCCACGAGATAGCTATCTCGAGGCATTTTGCCGTTTTATATCGATATCGACTGTTGGTAACATGGCAAATTTCATGGCGATCTGTCAGATGTCGCCATAACTCGACTTCGAGAAATCTTCTCTACTTAGTGTCTGCAAATTGTAACATACGTGCCCTTATTTACTCGAATTTTGACATTTAAAATGTTTTGTCTCTCGTCTTTCATTTGATCGACGAGAAGTTATTTCTTGTGCTCGATCACGATCTCGCTTCTGATCACGAATATAAGAAAAAAAATTCGATAGCATGTCATGTCAATAAGGTCGAAAATTGTTTGCACTATTTTTTCTCTTTTTTTCATACCTAGCATCCCTAACTAGTCTGTGCTTTCGAGCAAATGGCCGTATCGGGCCGATTTTATCGGATAAATTTTTAAAAAATGTGTATGCCATAGACAACAATTGAAAAAGTTTGACGCGACAAAATATATCGGCGTTACTTCGCTCGAGAAGACTCGAGATGATATCTCATCTCGATTAGAGATATTTGACGACGCGCGCATGTTAGCCCTGCAGGACGCTAGTCCTCGTCTTGGCGTTTTCTGATCAACTTGCTATGCTGTCCAGATGTGAGGCTGCTAGCATGTGGGGCGCGGAGGCGGGGTGGTGGTGCGGCGCGCTCGCAGCGGCCGCGCTGCTGCTGCTGCTGCTGCTCGCGGCGCGCTGCCGCCCTCGCCGGGACGCCAAGAAACTCGCGGCGCCGCACCACGTGAGTATACCACACTTTGTTGGCATTTAAAATAACATGCCATGTATTGTTTTGAGCGACTGATATTTCGCCACTCGAGACTTAATCACGGATTAACTGAATTTCATGGCGGTTTAAGGGTAAAAATAGTTTTGCCGTTAACCACAAGTAAAGGTAGATAACAATGTTTTTTTTTCGATCTACTCTGTTTCGTAATGTTTGTAACGCGTAACACGTAATCGAAGTCGATCACGTTTACAGCACACAACACTTACTGTATTATACTTGCGATTTTGTTTTGGCTTGTTTGCTGTTATTTTATATCAATAACACATCGTTCCGGCAAAGACCAAGCATAACATTTGCTGGCCAACAACACGATTCGTCCTGTACGTTCTATTTATGATTTCCAGGTGCACGTAGTGAGTACTTGGGTTCCGGCGCGTGGGGCGCCCCGTCCCGGGCCCGTCAGCGTGTTCCGTGGCCTCACTCCCCCGGGGCAGCCACGGCGAGCGCGCGCCACCCTGGCGGGAGCGCCGGCCGACCGCCCCGACCCGCAACCCACTCCCCCTCAAATCATCATCGTGAACAACACACAGCCCCCTCCAGCCCAAGGCCCTTCCGAATACAAAGGGATCCCTAGACTGCCTTTACCTGAACAGTGGTTACATAAACGCCCTATAGACTATAAATACACAACGATCCCGAGACCCCTAGCACAATTAGTTAACGCGGATTTAGGAGCAGATTTGTGTCAGGAATCTCGCGCGAGAAAGTTCAGTGCGACTCGCTCACCGTCGTTAGAGAAAGACGACAAATCCCCCTTTTTAGTAAGTGCAAATAAGTTTGAGAAAGATAAAGAAGTGTTTGGATTCGATAGTGAAGCGGTTGAGAAATTGAATGAGAAAGAAATGGGTGATAGAATGACGCCTCCGAACGAGGAGGGCTCTCCTGGCAATCTTAGGAGGTTTCGGTCTGTCAGTACGAGATTAAATATGTGTAGTGTAAGCGAGGGTCCTCATTTAGAAGGACAGCAAGAGAGATTAGAAATGCAGAACTCTCCAAGATTATTAGAATGCAGTTCTGCGAAAGAAAAATCTTCAGCGCCGAAGTTTGATTTTTCTCCTAAAATTTTGGCCGATACTATGACTTCTCCACGATTCTTTACTCCACCAGAAACGGTATCACCTATGTTCTTCACTGAGCCGTCTCCAAAATCAGTCTACTATGATACAGTTCGGTCTCCCAAGTTCTTTCCAGAGACACCTCGAGATTCCGAAGTTCCGCAATCACCAAGAGCATTAGGAGACCATCTAAATAGAAACGGTATTTCAGAAAAACCTAGTTCGCCTAGAATCTTAAACAAACCTAGTCCAAAGGTCCATAGTTATAATAAAGAGAACTATTTCACTTTCGAGCAGTCGTGCTTGGACGAAAATAGAGCATCTCCGAGGCCAAAGAAGTACGGTGGACGAAATTCAATTGAACGAGAACGTTTCACACCGCCAGCAGATAAAGTGGATGTAAGAAAGTACAGACGACACAACAGTTGCGATACGAATTATAAACCTGTAGAATTAAACATAACTAAATGTGATGACGATAATAATAAGGAAACAGAAGCCATTGCCGGTGACGATGTAACTGATTACTGTATTAAAATGGAAACTTTAGAAATAGAACCGAAAATCGAAGAAAAAACGAATGAGCTGATAGTAGCGCCTCCACCAAACTCAGCACAAGCTCGAAGACAGAGATTAAAGTCAATATCATTAGATTCAGATAATGCTAAAATCATCGAACAGAACTTAGGTCTACCTATAGCGAAACAAATGAAAGATCAAATGAACGAAGCTTATAAAAATCAAGATACGAGTACGTCTTGCGATAGCATGGAACGATATCAGAAAACTCCGACGAATGAGAAACCGATTTTTAAATTTGAAGAAGAACAAAAAGATAAGAATTCCGAGGAAGATCCAAAATCACCTGAAGTTAAACAAAAGAAAAGTCTAAGACAGAGTTCTGATACGCAATCTTTTATCGACATGCCTAGATTTTCGCCAAAAGAATTTGAAATCACCGTCACTTCCGAAGAAGGAGCCACGATGCCTGCACAAACTGAAATGAAAAAGAAAGGAAAGAATCTTAGAAATTTACGAATAGATTTGACGAAACGAGACAGCGATTTAGAAAAGGAACTTCTTGAATTTGAAAAGCTATACACAGATGCTGAAGAGAAAAAAGTTAAAACGCCCACTCTAAAAGTGAAGGCAACTTCTCTTGATTCGTCAGAATCTGTAAATCTGTCGCTACCGCAAAACAAAACGCTAGATGTTCCCCAAAATTCCATTTCAATGCCTAACACCCCAAAAAGGCAATTGAAACGTATTTTAGCTCAAAAGAATGTGAAACATGATTTCACAGGAGCTAAATTAGGTTACAATTCCATACAGTCAAATGCAGAACAGCGAAGATTGTATATGAAAGGGCAAGACTCTGGAATATTTTTGAGGGAAAACCACGCTACATTAATGTTATACCAGCCTGGTACTTCCCGAATGGGCTCTCGTAAAATGGGGTCTTTTGACGAAAATATGGCGGCAGATTTTGAAAATACCCCCGAGATTAATATATCGGATACTGATAATAGGATATATCAGGATCCAAATCAAAATTTAGGTTCAAATTTATTGAACTATAAACAGAATTTAAGTTTGTCTAGTACTAATTTGAAAACTTTACCTGAAGGAGTGCCATCTGATGATTTCGAACCCAATGCAGAAGATGAAAAGGTTGTAAAAAAGTTGCATAGAAGGAATTCTAACCAGAGCTTAATGCTTAGCACACACAGTCTCCAAAGTTCAAATTGTTCTTTAAACAGTGCTGGAACATCCTCCCATAATTTATCCGCTGTGAGAACCAGCCTGTCAAATTTCAGCTTAAATTCAGATTCCAGACAGAAACGACTATCTTTCGATAAACGAGATTCAAACGCCTCATTCTTGAACGAACAGCTACCTACTACAAGAGTTATATGCTCATCTAACATGAATTTATCTGGTGAAGGGTCTAAGAATTGCCTCTTACAACGCCGAGGTTCAAATAACAGCCTTACGTTAAACATACTATCAAGTAACAACTTAAGTCGACATTCTAGCAATACTTCTTTAAATAAAGACTGCAAACAAGGCCAGAAGAAAGGCCTTCTTGAACGAAGAAGCTCAAATACCTCCTTAACTTTAAACATAACGAACTCAAACCCTCAACTTTCCGTTAACAGAGGCTTAAGCATATCTAACTACAACTTAAACGGCTCAACATGTAACTTAAGTAGATATAACAGCAATCACAGCATAGATAATCCTCCTGCTGAACCTCGTAAAGGTATTTTGGAAAGACGCAGCTCAAATACATCTCTAACGTTAAACATACAGCCACAGGAACCCAGAGAGTTGGAGGTAGACGAGAATATGATAGAAAGTAATATGAAAGATTTATCGCATCGAGACAAGCATAGGAAGTCTTTGAGCACGGAGAATTTGATACCAAAATCTTATAAAAACCGCACACGATTACGCTCAAACGACAAAGGTGTTGGATTTGGTTCTCACGACAATCTATGGTCTACTTCGTACTCTTCAGAACAGGATTACCTTCAGAATCTAACATACGTTTGCGGTGATCAAGAAAACGAAATTATTTACGCTGTTGGGCGTCAAGAAGATACGAATTTCCAACCTGGTATCACCAGAAACATAACTACAAAACCGTTAAGCCCTCAGAGTACTTCAGAAGACTTTAGACTGTATTTAGCAAATATGCAACATCTACAAAACGCTTCTAGTGTGCTATCTCGACAGCAATTGAGAGATTTGAATAACGTTTTCCAAAATGGATATTCTAAAGTGAAGTGCCATAATTCTGTCGAAGGACAGCGCTGCTGCTCTGGTATAGTCGAAGATATGGCGAAAGAAAACCCTCAAATGGCAATACCAGACTTGGTGACTTCCCAACCGTGTTCTGAGTACCAGAAGATGTTGCTCAGGAATTTACACCAGGAGTTCTGGGATATGCCCACGAATTTTCAAGAGAAGCCAATCGTTTCTGGGTCACACCCCAAGAATCGGTATAAGACTATATTGCCTAATGAGCATTCGCGGTTCATGTTGACCACGGAGACTGTTGAAGGGTATATCAATGCCAATTTTATTAAGGTGAGTTGATTTTGTTTAATGTATTTGTGTACAGTCCGCAAAGGAGGTACGGTTGCACTTTTTCATATAAAGTTGCAACCGTATCTCGTTTGTCGACTGTACATGACTTATAGACCAGGGGAGGTACCAGGTCCCGAGGAGGGCCAGACCGAGAGGAACGGCCCCGGGTCAGCCGGGGTGCGAGACAACCTCATTCGGCCTAGCATATCGACCCAGACGGCGTGCGGTTTAGTCGGTTCGAGTCCGACATAACCTCCCCCTTCGACTCCGAAGCGGGGGGGGGGGGGGGGGGTTTCCGTGGGGATTTCCCGCACGTGAAAAAAAGGGTACCAGGTTTGAGTGCTGGCTATTACATTACCGACGTAAACCCAACAAAACAAGCAATTTATTTTAATGATGACATTTTAAAGCATTTTGCATGTGCTAAATATTCAAATTGATTATGATAGGCAAAATTTAGAATCTCGGTAGAAGTCTCCATTGTCGCCTCGCCGTGTGATTTGGGCGAGGTCTGGTAGCTTAGTGGTCAAAGCATTGCCCCTGTAAGGCAAAGACTGCGGGTTCGAACCCCTAGACAAGCAATTTAGGTTACTTGGATCCATATCCAGATACATAGATATATGGGGCCTCACATAGGTCTTCGGGGCTCTAGCCAATCTCACCTGCTAGCCTATAATGACGAATGAAGCTCTGGCACTAGCTTTCTTCTTGGTGTTGAGGGACCAGACAGCTATGGGGAGGAGGTAGGACACGACGGTATTCCCGTCCAATTGAGCAGTCCGACTGGGGAAGTACCTCCGCCCTACAGAATACCGCGGCCGTAATAACCTCGTGTTGTGTTCCCGGCGGTGAGTAGGGTAGCCAGAGCTCACTGGAGAGTTCATGTGCTGTCAGTGGGATGACGAAAGGTTGTTCCTGCTTCGTCTTCTACACTGACGGCCCAGAAGCTCTCTGTGTTTACAGGGTCGGCAGCACGAGTGTTACTCCCCTGGTGTTGCATACGTCCATAGGCCTCGATAACCACTTTCCATCAGGTGGACCGTGTGCTTGTCTGCCACCTTAGTGTGCAAGCTTTGGATGCAACAGGGATTAACGCGGTGATGCTATCAAGCGTATTATTACAGAGTTATAAGATAAAAGGTGGCAGGTAATTTGACGTTGTTGAATGTTATAAAAGAAATCTAACTTATGAACAGGCTGGATAAAAAAAGAATTCTAGATACAAAAAACTCCAAAAAAAATGTTTTTCTCGTATAAAAAGACTGATTACAAAAAAATCACGTCGCGACTAATCGCCCTAGCTGCCTATCCCCATAGGGATAAGTTTCCAAAAATAAACACATTATTGATATTGAATTTGAATACTTACGCGAATAGGGATCACTACAATTATTTTGTTATAATAGCTTGTCTAGTACATATAGAAGTCACTGTTTAAAAAAATATTAGCATAGTAACATGAGAAATTCACTAATTCAATATATAACCAATATTAATCTTTTCTAGGGGCATGAATACACAAAAAATACCTACATAGCTACCCAAGGTCCTCTTCAAAATACTATATACGATTTTTGGCTGATGGTGTACCAGAATAGCATAGCATGCCAATCGCGACTCGACGAGGCGGCCGCCAGCACCGCCATCCAAAAAGTCGTGATGCTAACAAACTTTATCGAAAATAATCGCCAAAAATGCGAGAAATACTTTCCATTAGAACTAAACGAGGAAGTAATAATTACCTGCCCAGAAACTCCAGACGATATAGAAAATATATTTGTTTTAACAAATGAGGGTATGCTGAGAAAACCGGGATACACTATAAGGAAGATAAACGTGAAATTCAGGAAGTGTGAGCGAGACGTCACCATATACCACTACTGGTTCCACAACTGGGCGGATCACAAATGTCCAAAGGATGTGAACGCGCTTTTAAATTTAAGTTTGGACGTTTTGAAGGACAGAGTGTATGATTTTGATAACACAAGTGATTTTAATGAAGATATTTGCAAGTGCGAATCCCCTAAATCGGACTCTAAGTTCGTTTTCCCGCCATTAGAACAACCTACTCCATGTGATGTGAAAGTGTGTGTTTCTACACCGTTTGATTTTACTAAAGAGACTTTTAGTCCTCCTACAATAGTCCATTGTTCGGCTGGCATTGGTCGGACTGGGTGTCTGATAGCCATTTTGAATGGTATCAAGCAATTGACAATAGAACAAAAAGTCGATGTATTGGGTATAGTTTGTAATATGCGATTAAATAGAGGTGGTATGGTGCAAAATTCTGAACAATACGAATTGATACATAAGGTATTATGTTTATATGAACAGGCTTGTTTGCCTTTATAGCTGTTTTAATATGTTTTTTTATAGATATTGAAGTTTGATTGTGACTCTGATAGCACATTCTAGGATATTCTAGTCTCGAAGTACCTTAAATAGCTTGTGTTATGGGTACTAGAATGTGGATATAATATTATATATACTTTTTTTTGTAAATACATACATATTATACATAGAAACACACAGACCAATGAAATATAGACATAACATTTGCACTGAGCGGGAATTCAACCCGCGACTTCTAACGTAGTAATCGAACGTTTGACGTCGACATTGATAGACAGAAGCACGTGAAATTTGGGTTTTAATGCATCTCTGCCTACCTTCGTGGCAGCATAACAGAACTGTACTTATTTAAAAAAAAATACAAATATTTATACAAAGCGGGAATTGAACCCACACCGGCCGCCATGCTACAGAGACTGCCAGGATTACTACTCAGCCAAAAATATAAACTAACTATCTCATACCCGCGGCTCCACTCGTGTGGATGAACGGTTTTTGCAACTTTTGGTCATATCTCCGGTTTAATCAACTGATTGCGATGAAAGAAAGAACGATTTTTTTATTATTGAGCACAGTTGAGCAAACTAAACAAATAAAACAAATTTTAAATAGATTTATGCACAATCGTGTAGAATAATGGCCGCCTCTCAGCTTAATGCTGTCCGCTTTGTAGTGCAGGCGGAACAGCGCTGATTTTTAGAGACGGCTCCGAGTATGACGTTCAAATATATAAACAAACAAAACACTGCTAGTACAACACAAACTATAAAATATGATATAAATACGATGAAACCAAGTTAAGATTGTAAATCTAAGACTTTCAAAAAACCGCATCAAAATCTGTTCAGTAGTTATTGAGTAAATCGTGGAAACAAACTGACAACTAGACAAGAATTAAAAAAAAAGCTATGTTCAGTATCGTTAATTTAACATAACCCAAGTTTTTTTTAAATATCTCCTGCGCTTTATAATTCGCCTGTGGCAGATTTTGAAACCCCGTATTTTTAACCCCGCCCTTTGAGCCAGTAACTTTTTAGCCTTTAAATAATGTAAGTAAATCTGACGAATTTGTTGACATTTATGATTACTGCTCCACTCCCTTGAGTAGTAGCTTAATGATATATAGCCAATAACCTTCGCTATTCAACACAAAAGGATTTTTTCAATTCGAACCAGTACCTCCTGAAATTAGTGCGTTCAACCAAACTAAACAATCTCTTCAGCTTTATAATAGAAATAGATCAAACTGTCACCACTAGATGGCATCACAAGTAAGTAGCTACGACTTGCGTCAGCGCAGTTGTCGCCTCCATGCTAATATTGTAATTTGCCACTCATAGTGCGAATAGTTTAAACAAATATTTACGAGTATAGTGAATACATTTGGTATAATGGAAAATAGCTGTTGTTCGTTAAAGTTAAACGGTGTGTAGGTTCAATTACCTATTAATTATCTACTAGTTTTGCACCCGGATTTGACCACTTTTAATAGAAAACTTGCTAGAAAAATTGATATTTTCTATGCACATAATTATGCTTACTAGTGGCGAGTAGCTTTATAATCCGTACTGGCTGGCTTTCCAATGGATCGCACGGTGCATGACAAACTATATCGAGGAAAGTTTTTTTCACCGAATTCCCTTTTAAAAATTTTCTCCCTTCGTTGCTTCTTCGCCACTTCACTAGCTTCATTTAATCATGTTCTTACGACTGAACGAATCTAGCTATTATTTGGTACAGGAATAGATTATCTGGAATGACACATAGGCTGTTATTTAGCCAAAAAACAGGCTCACTTTTTAATCACGAAATCTCAACCTATAACTGCTAAAAACCTGAAATATGGCATATAGATTCCTTATAAGGTGTAGACATCCGCTTAGAACGGATTTTGCGAAACTTCACCCCTTACGGGGTAAAACAGGGGTTGGGAGTTCGTATGAAAGTCTTATGATTTTGAAGTATGAGACTTGAAATTTAAATTGTATGCTCTCTATAGACGGTGTGCTAATAATGTCTCCTTAGAAATTATCCCCCTTTTGGGGATAAAACATGGGGTGGAAGTTGATGGAAGATGGAAGATGTATGATAGTCTAACTCATTCCACACGTACAAAGTCGCGGGTGTCAGCTTTTAATATTAGTTGACTTAAATATTTCACGAATGAACCCTAATATTATATCATATGTACCTATTATCTGCGTCGCATATAATGTTATAATCATTTGGACAAACAAACAGACATAAGCACAATTCGCACTTCATGTACTTAGATTTAACCTTCATAGGTCGAAAAGACGAGTGCGTAGTTTTTGACAAGATATGAACTCACTATAATGTAGGAAATAAATCTATTTTTAAACAATTCTATGACGATTTAGATATCGTCATCAATTAGCCCACTGCAGTCCACTGCTGGACATAGGCCTCTCCCAATGTGCGTCATTTCGTGCGATCCTCCGCCTTCCGCATCATGTTCGTCCCAGTCACCTTTTTCAGGTCATCGGTCCATTTGGCTAAGGGGCGTCATACCCTCCGTTTGCCTTCTCGCGGTCTCCACTCCACGGATTAAGATATATTAATAGGATTAGATTTATAGATAATTATTTGAGGTGTAGTTATCTTGAAAATTGTATTACGAATAGGAAGTCATATTATTTGTGAGTATGATAGGCTATCGCATAGGGTCAGCAGCGGAAATGGGATTAGAAGTCTACTATTAGGTACTTAATTGTATAGTGATCTACGCGCTTTGTGTTCCGCCCACTGCCACTTCAACAAGCTAATCCGCTGGGCTACGTCGGTCACTTTTGTTCTCCTACGGATATCACCATTTCTGACGCGATCACGTAGGGAAATACCGAGCATACCCTCTCCATAGCTCGTTGAACGACTTTGAGCTTTTTATGAGACCTATGGTAAGGGAAGGTCGGCCTCACCAAGGTCGCTGGGAAGCGTTGGATGCGGGCTGCTTTTGGTGGTACGTGTTTTTACACTGGAGATATTTCAAAAACACTTGGGTCATGTTACATTAACGGTATTGAACAACTTTTTTTTCTGAAATTCGTGTCCGTTTTTTATTGTTGGACGCGAAAAATGCTGAACATATTTTTATGCGTTTTTTTAAGAACAGTTTTGGTCAGACTAAGGCCCATTTTCTAGAATTTCATTCAGCTGAGTCGCGATTTATCTGAGTAAAAATTGTATTGACAATCAACTAGACAACTTGTCAAATTTGTCAATGTGAATACAATCTTTCCCCAGATAAATCGAGGTTCAGCTGAGTTATATTTTAGAATACGGACCTTACGTAAGTTTGATTGCAATCGAATGAGAAGAGCCGGAGATATGACCAAAGAAATTATCGATTTGAATTTGTTCTTACTATTTTTTTATTTACATTGACACCGATATTGCGATTGCTTTTCAGAAACTACCGTTACATGGTCAGTGTAAATAATACTCTTTGCCATTTGGGTAGGCAGAGACAATATCTTTCCACTTGCTACGATCCTGGCATCACTTTCTACTTTTATTTGATGTCTGTATATATCTACGTAAATCTGACCCTCTAGACAAGTGGCAATTCGTTACCCGGGGTTTGATGGAATAGAATGACGAATGTACGGGATTTGAAGTATATGACAGTCGTTAACGCATGTCATAAATGTCAAATCCCATAGATTCGCCATTCTATTCAATCAAACGCCGGCCAACGAATTGCCACTTGTCTAGAGGGGCTTGTCAGAATGTGCGGGTAGTTTGATTTATTTAAGCGAAAGTAATATAAAACTACCCGCACTTTACAGTGTAAAGGTGTCGAAACTACCCGCAATATGGTTACAAATAAAAAGACAACCGCACAAACTATACTATCAGAGTCACAACAATACACAAAGTGAGAATACACGCTGGATAACTATTATGAAATAATTATTAATAACATAACAATATTGTTTTTACGCACGTGTTTTATATGGATTCCTAGACGATCATTTTTTACTACGCGTTAGATTTATCAAAACATATGACTACTACTAGCTTTTAAACTCTCGCATTCCATGATACACAAAAATATTAACGGGGTATAACGCGAACATGGTATAGGTACACGAAGTCCCCGTCACCAGAAGCTAGAATTTTGTAACTACGTAGCGACAATCAAATCAAAAACAAAAAATGCCAAATTCAATTTACTCTAAGTAACATACGTATAATACGACACTCACGCGCTATTTCACTTAGTCGGGTTCTATTGAGCGATACAAAACCGTGTCAAATAATGTTTGTGGTACAGGGGCGGAACCGTTAAGATCGCCACAGATAAAAAAAAAACCGCGTCAGGACGTAAACATTCTGGCTGCCATTTTGAAGTTCACGTTGACACGTGAATGTTGACAATCGAATTTCGAATAGGTCTCGAGTTTGCGTTCCTCTTAATGCGTGTTTACAATATTTATAGCTTCTCGTGACTGAAACTTTAGACTTCAGACACCTTTGATTTGCCTGAGGTTTCGACCAGGTTAAACCGGTCGTTGTCACAGACTGTGTGTATCCAAAAGTATGTATTTACCTGTACCACGGTCTTTAATACCCGTTAAAATCATTGAGTATCTATAACCACAATTTCTTCGTGAAATGAATAAACTTCCCCGGAAAATAGGTATTTGAAGGTTATGATTTCCGATAAAGCTATCACAAGTGTTGCTAATGTAAATTTAAAACTTTTTATTTTATTTGCAACACTAAAGGCTACAGACTATCGCGTAGTGAAAGAGGTCTTTAAAAATTTAGTTAATAGATTATTGTCGTCCATTATACGTTTTTTTCTCCTCCCGTGTTTGTCAAACCAGCAGACTTAGCATGGCATCATAAACATATCTCTTTGTCTTTTCGACCAATGATCAATTCAATTAATTAGCCTATTGCAGTCCAATGCTAGACATAGGCCTCTTCCGATGTTGGAAGACTCTGGCTTACTGTTTCCACGCTGGCCAGACGGGTTGGTACAGGGTTTTATTTCGAGTGTTCCTTCTCTCGCAGTGATATCGTCTGCGTATGTTTCCGTCAGTCGCCTCTTACGACACCCTTCGGATGAGATGGTGTGGTGATACTTGTATTCTTTCTCCGGAACCACACGGATCAATTTGAACAGTGAAATCGCTGAAAAAAGATGTCATGTGACTGACGTCATGATATAGACATATCTCTTTAATGAAAGCAGTTTGTATGTTAGCTATTCAACTCGATTAAGTTTATGGTGGTTACTCCAAGATGATTGTATAGAAGAATTTGAGATGCTCAAGACGTGGCTTGGTAGTTCAGTGGTCAGATGATTTCCCCTGTAAGGGAGTGGTCACGGGTTCAAGTCCTTTTAAATCGATTTAAATAGATAGATAACTCTTTATTGTACACCAACATTAGATTACAAGAGACAGTAGTACGGATTATAGCAACTATTGTTAAATGCACAATGGGCGGCCTTATCACTAAATGCGATAATTGAATCGGTCTAGGCGGGGTTTGAACCCGCGATCTTTGCGTTACAGGGGTAATGCTTTGACCACTAAGCTACCATACCTCGCCCTAACCAAAAAAAACAGTATAGTGTGTTTACCGATATTCTTACGGACTATCGGAACCAATGAATGATTTTTCAATCACTTTTAAACATTGATTTTTGATTACTCCGCCCATACAATTAATCAAAAATTGAATCGGTCTAGGCGGGGTTTGAACCCGCGGTCATTTCACTTTTTTAATCTTAATTGATATATTTTTGACTCCATTGGGCAAAGAGAAGTGAAGAGATATTATGTTTATGTTGCCATACTAAGGTCATGCAGAGATAATCAACAGGTGCGGCTATCAGAAGCAGACATTTCTTATGTCCTGGCAACCTGTCTGCCTTCCCACACAAGTGGCATAACGCAAGTCGAATAGAAAATTTTTATGAAATTACAGAGGTACCAAGCCACGCCTGAAGCGTTCCAATTTCTCCTGTACAAAGTCGCGGGTTTAAATCCCGCCTGAGCATTTAACTTTTTCCAATGTTAATCTATTAGAACAGAATTATCAGTGTATAGGATTGACATATTTTAACATTTATGACAGTCATAAACGTATGACACTATTTGCCCGCAGCCCCGCCACTGCCACTGGACTTGTCTGTCAGTATAATTTTTTTTCCATAATTTAAAACAATATTACTATAATGGGCGACAATATATCTATTAAGAAACTTAGATTTAGTTTTTTTGTGTCAGTCAATGGTGTGTGAGGGAGAAATTTTATTTTGAAAATGGTAACACCGTTTAGTAATATATTGTGTTGGCAACAATTTTGAATTTTTTATTAAATGCTATACGTATTAAAATAACCTAAAGTCTTGGTTAATTAAAAAATGTGTGTACAGTCGGACAAAGAGGGTGTAGTCGAACTCGTTACACTTCTTCATATAAAGTTTTATGTACAACTTTTACATACAGCTGTATATATGAACAGGAGCGTATTATACTTATCTCTTTTGCCGTGTGTACATACAAAAAGTTTCGAAAAGGTTGCCAGCGTAAGAAATATTGAGCCAAAAAATAAAAACCAGTGTTGCCAATTTCAATTTTGTTTTACCATAAGTGTGTGTAGATTAGAAATTAGGCTTTTCGGTTTTAATCGCACAATATTTCTTAAAATGCTATAAGTTGTACATTTAACTGTTTTAATTTAATATAATTTTTATTACATGTAAAAAATAGCAGATAATAATTTATTCATTGTAAGTAGATAGATTTTTTATTTATTTTTCGTTTTCATTTGTAAAAATAGTTTTAAGGGTTTTTAGACAGCATTTAAATCAAATATATTACACTATCCTCCTTTTGACGTGGCACTTCGGGAAGAGAATGAGAACGAGGCTTCGGGTAAGATCGGCTTGCTTCAGTTTATATAGCGTTCTATTCGTTGCACATCGTGTACATCTTGATATTTTATTATATAAAATCACACCAGTAAATCCCGGAAGGGATAGACAGAGGTGTATTACACACCCACATTTCACTATGATTTTTTGTCCCTAGCTCGTAAGTCACGTAATAAGTGCCGAGCCTGTTGCCGTTATGCAGGCACTTTTTCATGGGTTGTATGTTTCCTATCGGATGGCGAAAAGGCCTACCTTAGTCGCCTTCCACGACACCCCACGGGAAGGTCTTATATCCACCGGGAACCAACATGGCATTATATCTTTTTAGAGTAGTTAAAACTAGAGTTGTAGTTTTAATATTTAATACAAACGGTTTTAACTACTCTATGTAAGTATCAAATTGTCAGTTCGTTGTGCGACAGAGAGAAAACTATACAAAACCGAAAAAAGCCGATTTTAACCGAAGTCTCACTCTTCCCGAAGTGCTGTATCAGGAGCGGGGTACTGTACATAAATATATATATATATATAAATGTGTATTATATAGTGTGTATGTGTAATTTTTATTTTATGCCAAGATTATACATTGTAGTACAAATTTTTATTTTATTTTATTTTTCTTTTTAAATGTTTTCACTATATTTTAGTTAGACACGTTAATAGTCAATATTAGACCAAGACAAAAGTGGTTTAGAACAGTTTAGTAATTTTTTGTCTTTACTTGTACAAGAGTTAACTAACAACATAATGGTTTAAAAGCGAACTGGCTAATGCTTAATGTATAACTAACTTTTAAACTCTCGCGTTCCATGGTATTTAATCTGTAACATGGAATCCAGTGATGAAAAACATACAACCTCGCTTTTCTGCGCAGTCGGATAGACACCGGACAGCTTGCTTACAGAATAGGGACATTATGTGTGTTGTATGTGACGGTACATGGCGAAAAGGAAATATTGAAAATGTGCGGGTAGATGAAGAACCGACTGCCTCACGGATTCGAAGACGGCGGGCGTTCACCGCTGAGCCAGTCAGCCTGTGACCACGGCCGGTGTAATCTGGTCGAAAAGTCAGACAATCAAAGGTATGTAAGTACCTATACCATGATCGCGTTAATTTCCGTTCTCTTAATTATATGCTTATTGTTTAATAGGTATATAATATACCTCGCGTCTTCTGCCATACATAATTGCATCACCCGTGTGAGTAAACTAAATTGAAATGACAATAGTAAGCTGGTCATACACACATCAACATGGTCTAGGGATATTTCAATTAAACCTAAATAACTAAAATTCTATTAACTAAGACACCTACACATTGAAATAAACCTTGTTTAATAGCCCATCTAATCTGATCAGCCCCTCTAGACAAGTGGCAATTCGCTAACCGGCGTTTGATGGAATAGAATGACGAATGTATGGGATTTGACGTACATGACAGTCGTTAACGCATGTCATATACGTCAAATCCTATATATTCGTCATTCTATTCCATCAAACGCCTGCTAGCGAATTGCCACTTGTCTAGAGGTTCAGAAACTTTTAGATGAAGTAAAATTTAAAAAAAAAACTTAGAAAAAGAGGAAAAACTCAGACGAAATTTCAATCATAACTTTATTTTTAAAACATCAAAATCTAAACAAAACAACTATTTTTTTTTATAAAAATTGTTGAAAACTCGTAACATTAATATTCCGTATCCACCTAAGACTCTCCTGACACATCTGCAGCGGTTCTGCATACTCAACAAGGGTGTCAATATCCTGTTGTGGAATACCAAGTCATAGACCATGTTGATGTGTGTATTTGTCGAGGTACCGATGAATGCAAGGGGGCCCCAGTGGTGGAAAGGTAGAACCCCTCCCCCCTCCAACCAGATGTTAGCTGGACTAAAACTAAAAGCAGATTGGGAGGGGCCTACTGGCTAGGATTTCGGCCTTGGAGATCTTTGTAGAATCTCATCCACACGAGATACCGAGATAATACAGGTCTGCACAAAAATAAAATTGAGAGCTGCTTTGGTTTTGTGGCGTAATTTTTGAGGTGTGCTGAATTCGAAAATGATTTTCGTTTTTTCTATATTTTTCTGATACAAAAACCTGACGTCCTGGATTTTTTTGAGTATTTTTTTTAGTGCTGGAGAACACCCAAATGCATATAAATCAGTTGAAAACATCCATGCAGCATTTATGTTGTAGATCTGTGTAATCATTCTATTAAGTAATATTTATGGCTAGCCCTGGATTGGTAATACTGCGATGGGAAGGATGCAACTGGGAACAACGCTAAGATCAAAAATGTTTTTTTTTTTTTACAAACTGCTACACAACTCATATCCTCGTATTGCCAATTTGTTCATATCAAGAATAGTACCTATACGGGTCAATCCCACTAAGAGAGGCGGGTGGCAACCAAGATTAGTTGTCATCATCTTCATCCTAGCGTTAATTCCAGTCGCATCCGAAGCCTTCAACTTGGAGTCTGGGGTCCGCTTTTACCAGCCCCAACTGCGGATTTGGCTGAACGTCGATATTTTCCGTGAAGCGACTGCCATTCACCTCCACAACCCAAAGGCGATATCGAAGCATTGCAGTTAAACCAGTTGTTGGATTTTTGAGGGCTCCAACTACAAGTAACGACTGCCATATAATCCGTACTAATCAATCAAAGTAATCGTGGAAAGACCAACGGCTATTCCTGCTTTGTCTTCTACACTGACGGCATAGAAACTGTCTGTGTCGGCAGCAAGAGCGTGGTCCACTGGCGTTGCACACGTCCATAGGCTACTGTAACCACTTTCCATCAGGTGTGCCATGTGCTTGTGTGCCACCGAGGTGGTATAAAATCAGATTAAGGCTTGACTATCTGTGAAAGTAACCACTGCCAAACGAAACGAATTCAACGGTTCATATAGGAATATAAAAAAATTAAGTCACAAAAAAGTATTTAAGAGGAATTTATACTTTGCCACAGTATTTTTATTTTTTAACCTGACAGATTTCGCCTTACGATATTTTCAAAGGTATAAATAGTAAAAGTAGGTACAATGTGGGAAAGTACAAGTGCCTTATTCCATACTAGCTGACCCGGCGATCTTCGTACCGCTAAGTCCGCCGTGTAAGTCGCTTTCTCTGTTCCTATATCCCTTTGTTTGCTTAAATCTTTAAAACTACGCAACGGATGTTGATGTGTTTTTTTTTTAATAGATAGAGTGATTGAAGAGGAAGGTTTATATGTATAATACATGTTTGATATAGTAGAGGGTGCAGCGAGAACGGGATTTGACCCCACGCGGGCCGAAAAATATTGGCGGTCCGCAGTTCGCCGGATTAGCCTTTTACATAAATAAAAAAATTATAGAATGATGAATGTATGCAATTCACACGTATTTTGACGTATCTGACAGGCGTCAACGTACTTATGTCATAAATGTTAAAATGCCTGTCAATCCTTTACATTCATCGTTCTATTGTACTATACGCCGGCCAACGAATTGCCATTTGTCTAGTAGGTTGAACAACACATGAATGACTATATCACCCTCATATAATGTAAAAAAATAGTAGCTAAACAACTTCTCTAGACAAGTGGCAATTCGTTTCGTTGGCTGACGTTTAGTAGAATAGAATGACGAATGTATGGGATTTGACGTTTGAGACATGAAACGACAGTTATGACATAAACGTCAAATCCCATACATTCGTCATTAATCCAATCACACGTCCTGATCGTCCACCTGAATCTCGTGGGGGCGGACACATAACATAACATAACATATAATCACGCCTTTATCCCCGGAGGGTTAGGCAGAGGTGTATAAACACCCACATTTCACCAATCTGTATTTGGTCCCACGTAATAGGGGGTAAGCCTATTGCCGTATTCCGGGCACTATTGTTGACTCGAGCCATGCATCTGAGGCGGAGTCTGGGCTGTACATATCTGTCTGATGTTGAAGTTAATCAGCCCTATGCCTTAGTCGCCTTGTAAGACACCACATGGGAAGAGAAGGGGTGGCCCAAATTCTACTCTGCCGGGACACACGGAAACAAATTTACTGGCGTGGCTAACGTGGCTCTGGTACACTCGACATTGGCGTGTCGCCATTAATAATTTTATAATACATTTCACTTGACATTGGCGAATTGTGGCGATTTGCTGCAGAGGCCATTTTGAAGAAGTTGAAGTTGAAGTTCTATTTTACCAAACGTCAGCCAACGAATTGCCACTTCTCTAGAGGGGCTGGCACTTTTTGATCTAGACACAAACGAGCGATGATCCAAGACAGAACTTGGATCCGCCACCAATCCCTTAAAGGGGGAATACTCTAACTAACTGAGTTGTTCATACATGTCTTGGACATTCAAAATTCTTCTATACACTCGTCTTTTTGGCGACGGCGGAACCATCAACCGATATTCTTACGAACTATCGAAAAAGCGGGAATACCTAATATATGAAAATTTTTATTTCGACATTCAGCGTTGATGAGCGCGTTCACCGCTCATAGCATTCCTTCTATAACGGATTGGTCGGAGATTCAATACCCGTCTTGGAAGTTCACTTTTCAGATCTAAAGCGATTGAAAAACTTAGCAAAGGTAGGTACTCTATTCTTTCCCGCACCAGAGCTCACTGGAGAGTTTTTGTGCTGTCAGTGGGAAGACCAAAGGCTTATCCTGCTTTGTATTCTGCACTGATGGCCTACAAAGTCGTCGGTTACGGGTCAGAGGCCAAGTGATCCTGACGCCCGAGTTTAACAATTTTTACCCATTCAACGCCGCTAAAAAAGATTTCACTTCAAAGAATTTAAGTTTAGCATGCAAAATGCTTAAAAAAATTCATTTAAATAAACTAAACATGCCATACTCGTCGAGTTAATGACCTTTTCATGCATTGTACAGCATTAGCCAGTCATTTTAAAGCACTAAGCCATTATAAAAGAATGCCAATGTAAACGGTCAAAAATGTGATGTGATTTTTTTTTTAATTTTAATAAGGATTTATCTATGATCGACTACAATTGTTTGAATATTTTGTAGTTAATGCACGGTTTATTTGAATTCAACTGGTGATTTTTGTATAATCTACATAAGTGCTATAAGCAGTAACAAGGTTATCTAAAAATAAATTATAATAATTAACACAGATTACTTAAAACATTTTATCTAACAAATAATTATATAATCTGTAACGGTACAGGTTATATAACTAGGTGTATATGTCGCCGCCAATTAGCTTGATCAGCCGTTTAATTAAACGCCTAGGCTCTTTACTGAACGGCGCCGTTCAATTAGCGGCCTGAATGGTGTTCAGCCATTTCATTAAACGGCTAGGCATGTGGCTTGTATCGATGACGTTTAATTACTAGCCAAGGTATTTAATCAAACAGCTATAAAAATGACTTTTTTCTGCATGGTTATAAAAAAATAACTACGAAGGATAATGCGGGAGCACCGCTCCGCTTCGCTCTCGTATTAGACCTTCTAACCTAACCTATCCAAGTCGGATTGCGTAACTTTCTCAATGAACCTGTCACTAATTTTCTGTGAATACATCTCTACCTACCCCCTCGGGTATTTACTAGGTAATTGAACGGCTGATTAAACTAGTTGGCGGCGACATATACATACGTATACATACATATACATATAGAGTGTACACAGCTGACACAGCATTCAAATTTTTAAACAGTCCTATCATTGGCATTAAATTGAAAAAATAAAACAATTCCGATAAGCCGTGTATAGACAATATATAATATTGCGATTAATCATCGCGATCCAGCTTCGTGATCCAATAATATAGACACGAATAGCGTATGAATATTGAAATTATCGATTGCGATATAATATTGACCGTCTAAACACATACTTAGTGGAAATAAATTATTTCACGGAGCTTTTGGGTGTGGAAAACACGCTGTCCCAATCTTTTTCCAGAAAATTCTATGTATACCTCGGTCATAATAAATAGGTTTTATCCAATATAAACCAAAAAATTAATGAAAGACGGCCATTGATAGGGTGACTTACTCTAAATAAATATGAATTAAAAAGTATGGAATTCATTTGAAATTGTATAATATCATAAAATAGAATGTAAGTTTGTCTATTTTTATGTGTAATTACCTACACATTTAGATATAAAAATTAATATTACGAAACCAAAACACCAAAATTAAATTAATTAATTTATGTATATGTACTAAGTAGTTATAAAGTATAATATCTAGATATATAAAATTTATAATATCTTTCAGTGGAGGATGACTAGTCTAATATTAATGAATATTTAAATTATAACAATATATTATATGTTTTCATGTATACTTATTTAAATTAATTTTAGTTTGTCTATATTGATATTTATCTATATATCTTACAATGTTGAAAAAAAAATAGTCAAATTTAAAGTGTCAATCAAAATCTGATGCAATTTTTTGGCGCGAAATGTTTTTTTATTGCTAAGTATTATCGTACTCCCTCAAATTAGATTCAAAGGTATGGGATTACATAGTTAATATATATCACGATTTCCATATTTATCGTGATTTTCTCGATATATATCGTGATATTCTCAATAAATATATTGTGATATTCGTGATCATGTCAATATATGTATATCTATTGATTTTATTGACGCAAGTAGGTATTAATTATTACTCGTCGAAACTTATTTGAACGGTACCTATTGTATGTATTGAAACTTATTTAAATGAACCCAATGTAAAATTTTCAATATGAGATCTGACATTATAATGTGAACATCATTTTTTACCATAATCAACAATAAATAACTTGAATGAAACGCGATTCGTTTTCACACCAGATCACGATATACATTGACTGTGTAACCCCTGCCAAAGACACAGAAGTAAAAAATCACATAAAAGTTATGGTTGAAATTCATAACAATTGTATCTGTATAACAAATCTTATATTAAAAAGAGGTAGATACGGTAGTAGCAGTTAAGGCCGATGGCCTAAAACGAGGCGAAGGCTTAGGTTACACCAATGCAACTACGAATCAACAGGACATGCCAATAACTATGTATACTACAAGACTGTCTGGCATAACAAAATAGAGCGTGGTTAAGTAGTCACCAAAACAATAGTTCGTTATTAAAATAGTTTTATAAATCTGCCATCGAAATATTTTGGCACCTTTATCTACCACCTAATTTGATGACAAGCCCTATGTAGTTTCGAAATATGAGTTTATTGGTCATGGGCTGTACCTATGTCCACTGTCGGATGGAGAACAACTCTATCCGTTAGTTGCCGTCTACGACATCCACAGGAGGAGATGGGGTGGTCCTATTGTACTTTATCGGAAACCAACTCGGATACCTACCTCTTATTTAGTATAAGATTCTTGTGTCTAAGTATTTCGACCTATCTATCGAATAAAGTTACCACCTATTGTCAAAGCTCTACAGGACAGTGTTTATCCTTTAGAGAAATTATTTTTTATATCATAATTTAAAGTATTATAAATATCCGGCTCGAAGGACCACTTTAATGTTATGTAATTTAAAAACATGCACTGATATTTTATGACAATTGGATTTATTGAATCCACTATACAGCATTTTACAAAAACCACAGAAGAAAGACTAGCCATACATAAATATATTGCCATACATAAACTACTCAATTGAAACTGCTATGTTTTATATTGAAAAGCGACAAATATACAAAAAAAGAGGATTTGGATGTAACCAAATAACATGTTACTCTATTCTATGCATAGATCGAAGTACTGAAAGGAAAATATAAGGACCTAAATATATATTAAGTATACGGATATAATATATTGATTTTGGTTTACAAAACCGAGCTATATTCCTATCTATTATTTATAAGTAAATGTAAGAATAAAAATGATTATATATGTAAAACCTATAATGAATGTAACCAGCAATGATAAATATTAATTCTCAGAATTATAATGTCTGTGTATTATGCCTACCCACACCGAGGGTGGTCGTCTGGGTGGTATTTAATTTAGGGTGCATTCAATAAAAAACTGCATTATACGTTCTGAAACTTTTGCTATTAAATTATTATGCAATGAATTTCTTTGAATAACACGTGACTTAAATTGTATTAAAGAATTCATCTGATCAAACTAACTTATAACATCACCTATATTTGTTACTATCCAAAAAGTTATTGACAAATGATGCCGATAAATTTATATTAAATTTATTTTATATTTATAAAATTTAATATTATAAATGCTATTTATTATATTAATCGATTGTTATATAAAATATAACGATTTAAACTTGAGACATATTTATCCTGAAACCTGTGATTTAAGTTAATTATATATGACTAAATCTTTACCTATTAACCAGTGACTTCTATGTTTATAGTTACCGCTATATATCTTGAACCCAGTATCGTCACATACGAGTAAAATATAGTACATACGAGTTTGTCCTCAAAATATTGTCTTTTGTCTTCAAACAAACGAAGTGCTTCGACGAGACGACGACGGTGAAGCTCAAATTCACCAATCAAATATAATATTTTAATAATATAATTTATAATTATATATTAAATAAAAACCATTCGTGCGCTAGGGCTTCGTTTGTCTCACGACTTGAGGTCAAGATATATTATAAGCCAGGCGTTATATACTAGACTGGCTGTACGATACTAACAATTTGGTTTGTCATTGCCATCAACTAGCGCACAACTTTTTGTATTAGTCATACAGATGATATTACAAAAAAGGTAACCTATTTATACATATAGGTGCCAGTATTCATTAACTCATATCAATTCCTTCAAACCCCTCCATTTACCGCCTCATTAAAACTAAATTTTTATTTTAAGTAGTTTGTCTTATTTTATTATGATATCTAGAAGTCATTGATAAATTAATAATTAAATATTTGATCAATAATATTTAATTTTTCATCTATTAATGGTTTAATTACAATTATTATGAATTTTATTTAAACATTGCAACGGATTAAAATATCATCGAGATTCATATGATATTTAAGACATTATTGCGAAACTCCCTACGTAGGTAAACTATCGTATCTGCATACATGGTTGGGGCCTTACCAACATCTCTTAAAAGTAAAATTATTGAAATCTTATTCTAATGGGGTGTCGGACCGGGATAATAGGGACTCGGACCGTTGTCGTCCGCTGATATTTTATTTTGTGTTTACTCGACAAAATCGATAGTATCCCACCTTTACATATTATGTAAAGGTGGGATACTATCGATTTTGTCGACTGTACTATAATCCTTTAAGTCAAGTGTAAAAGCTAACTATTCAATAAATAAATATATCCACTACAGTAAGAGATACTGTTTAACTCAGTTTGACCGTATATCATTAGTATCCTGAGTATACTGACTAACGCTGACGGTTCGATTTACACTATGAAAGTTATAAAGTTAAATTAAAATAATACTAAATATGGTAGTAGGCCCTAAACTACTCATTGAATACAGATGTAAATATATACAGGTTGGAAAATAAAAGCCAGTTATTTCTTCATTTGTAAAGATATTGCAAAACTTTAAACTGATATGAAATCTTCATCGCTTAATGCGTAAAATATACATAAAGGTATAAAAATATCGTTGTGTTCACAATTTGTATTTTTGCGGTTCCCACAATTATATTCTTTACCTAAGTTGTATCGTTCGTATTTTTCATATCATTTTACACATCAAGACAAATTAAAAAGATTCATTTTTATCAATACATTAATAAAAAAAATACTATGTTTAAAATTATTTAGATAAGTAGGTACTAAAGTATGGCACATATTTATTTATTATATTCACATAAATAAAAATAAAGTGCTGTGTTTAAGGTACTGTACGGTAAGTACCTTAATTTGTGTCTTAATTTATTAATTTACATAATTATTACCTACTTATAATTTATTTCATTTTTCATTTTATTTATATTATTAAAATGAAACGTCTGGTTTGAGGTACCTACTATACTTTATTTTGTGTTTTTTTAATGATCACCCCTCAGACCCTGTAGGAACTTGTAGATAAGGTAATTTTATTAAATATAACAGGAAAGTCTTCTCTAGAGTAGGGCCTCTAGATAAAAAAAGGAATCAAGTTAGGTAAATGTGAAAAAACAATATTTTTACAAATTACAAAACAATTTTCAAGAAAGAACATTGACATCATGATCGGTTTTAACATTCGATCGAGGTAAAATTAATGTAAAAATGTTTATAACGAGTATTGTCCCTCTTTTCATTGAAATCGTTCTCGTTTTTGACATTTAATTTGATTTGATTTTGACAGTCAATCGAATCGAAATCGAATCTTTATAAGTTAACAGAATTAATTTCGTTTTAGGTTGAAAGTTTTGTAATACCTTCAAAAGTTTACGAAATAATCACCTGGACTTGACATTTCCACTCTGTTTACATATAAAAACATAATATTAAGTTGTACAAAACCAAATCAGGCATCTTAGCCGAAGTCTCACTCTTTTCCCCGACGTGCTACTAAATACAGCTTGTCAAAAAATATAGCAAAAAAAACAACGCTATGTGGCATCCTGTTAAAAAGAACCATATTTATTTTACGGTATAATGGTGACGTTTTTGACAGCATTTTTACAGTGTAGCCAACATGCAAAATATTAGTTTAAATACTATACTGGGCACTAAACCTGCGTACCTATGGCATACCGACAATGCATCAATGTATCTTATATACCTAATATAAATAAGTGTATTTACGAATTAAATGATGTAAAAACTACTGTAATGGTTACGAATATGCGCAATGTATGACATTTAAAAAAAAAACAGCACACCTATTTTCTTCTTCCTACAGTTCATTAAGCGGGGCGTGGAAAAGCATCTGATGAAGTCGTCAAGCTTAGTGCCACCATTGTAACATTGTTGGTGTTCATAATGGTGAGACTTTCCTGAAAATTTACCTTCAGCTTACCATTAGGCCAAGTAAAGTCATATCCACGTGTCCTGAGAGAGAGAGACGATATTCTTAGCAATCCATGGATTCTCCGTGCGGGTGCCGGGTCCATCGCGTTGCTGAGTTGGGAACTCAGGACAGTGCCTGGGACTTGCGACCCAAGTGTAGGTTTAGAAGGGGCCCCTTTTGTTGATGTACATCAACACTCACCTTCACTACCCAAGTTCCCCTCCCTGCCTAACCAAATTTGATACGAACCTACTAGTGCCGCTTTAGACATTCGTCCTAGTAATGAGCTTATTGTAGCTCTCGATAGGCCTAGATCTTTAAGTAGGTTATAGAGAGATTTAGCTGGTATACCTCTCGCTCCCACTTCTACTGCATACAAATTAACCACGTAACCGTTTTTGATTAATTCGTTTGTGAGATCATAGTATTTATTTTTCTTAAGTGTGTGGTCCTTCGGTATATTTGTTTCCCACGGTACAGTAAGTTCCACAAGGACCACATATTTAGTCGTTTTTGAGTAGAGAAATATGTCCGGTCTAGATGACGAAACCCCAACATCCTCCGGAATTTTATAGTGCTTTTCATACGTGTCGATTAGGAGAGTCCAATCTGGGGCAGTATCTAAGATTGAATAAGGTTTGTTCCTGGATTTTATGGATGAACCTTCAGACACAAAGTTGATATGACGTCTGTTAGTAGTCAATCCTTTTTGGGCTCTAGCTACTGCCAGACTCATTGCTTCGCGTATGATGAAAAGCACTTTATCGTGGCGGCGTGAGTATTGGCCTCTATCAAGAAGCACCCTACATCCTACTAATATGTGCCTAGCCGTCCCTATTGCCTCACCACACGTATAACATTGTTTTTCTGTGGCTTTCCCCCACCTTACCAGATTACTCTGGTCTGGAAGGGTCATCTGAAAGGCGTTAAGATAGAATTTTAACAGGGCCGGCGACCACTCATAGATCAAGGTGCGCCACTTTAAAGCCATCGGTATGCAGAACTCTCCCATTGTCAACCATTCGTTTTGGATTTCCAAATTCATCGCGTGCACTCGATATTTATCATTTTCGTCTTGCTTCAGAAAGGAACTTTTATGTAATCTTCTTCATTCAAGATATAATTCTGGGTCTATTAAAAATTTGCTTCTTGGAGCCAGGAGTTCGTTCTTCTACTCCTATTATGATTTTGATTGTTTTAATCATTAGGAGAGCGACTGGTGCTCTATAGTGCTAGCTTGCGATGCAATCAGGCTTGGCATATAAATGATGATGATTCGCGTAAATTTTCACCGATATCGTGTTAATTTCTGATAGTATCAAATGCCACTGGGATTAACGCTAGGATGAAGCAGAAAAAGAATCAAGTTAGTTTTCGACAACATCAAGTCACTTTCGACAATATCAGATTCGTTACTTGTCCAAATGTCAAATGTTGAGCACATTCGTGACTTTACAGTTTTAAATGTTCGAATGTGTCTATGGGTGTAAAACATATTGTGATTTCTATTTCTTTATATATCTGTATGTGGAAAAATAAATAAATTAAATATTTCAAAATAAATATTGTGTTTTAATCCTACTACTTACTAATTTACAGTTGATCTATCATCATCTATCCGCCGAACAAAGACAGTTTGGTGGAATAGAATGACGAATGTATGGGATTTGACATGTTACTACGACCAGGCCCCCGATTCTGCTAATTTTATGACATAATAAAACCACTGTCATGGCACTGACATTGCATAAAATGTCATTAAATTTTAGACTTTATACCTGAGCCTTAAAGCCCAAAATGAAAAGAGAAAGAGTTTATAACATTTTTCATTCATGAATATGTGTACGTTACGCCGTTAGTTCCAGTTGCCATTCGAACATTAATGGCAGTCGTTGCCGATAGTTTAAGATTAAGCCCTAACTTTCGACAACTAGTCTTACTGCAATACCTTAATATCGCCGATGGGTTGTGGGGTTGTTGAGGTCAGGTGCCAGTCGCTTCACGGAAAATTGAAATGATTGGAAAAAGCGGGCCCCGGATTCCAAATTGAAAGCTTCGGATACGAACGGAATTAACGCTAGGATGAAGGTTTGTGAGTTTGTGATGTCAGAGGATCTACTGGATCTACTGAACCGATTTTGAAAATTATTTTACCAATTAAAAGCCAAATTATTTGTGAGTGTCATTAGGTATATACCATCACGCTATTTTGGACAGTCAGGAGCAGGAACGGGATCAGAACTCAACGAATAGTTTGTAAGAATATCGGTAGACGGTCCACTGTCGCATCAAAGACAGATATAAAGGAGAAAGGATTGGTTCGGGCGAGGTCTGGTAGCTTAGTAAGGCAAACCCCGCCTAGATCGATTCAATTTTTTCCTATTTTAATCGACAAAACGCAATAAATACACTTTGTATGGAACGGGGAAATCGCTATGAAAATGATGGTGATGGAACAAAGCGATCACGTGCATCAATGATTCAATCAAATATTGACTCGTAAATGACCACTGTCCACACAATACTATTAATGGAATTGTCATGTCTGTGCTTAAGGAACTACCAATGAGGAAAATTGTTTTTGATATTTGTATACTGGCATATTTCAAGTTTTCTATAGCAAGATATCCACGGCTCTGCCAATGTGGAATACTGAAGAAGTTTGCGTGATTCACAGAATAATAATCTTGCTATTCACAAGATTTTTTTTTATACCTCTTAGGTTTTCACCTAAGAGGTATAAAAAAAATTCTTGTTTGTTTCGACAAGCCCACCTGATGGAAAGTGGTTACCGTGGCCTATGACGTACCTACTTGTTCCTAATATCGGCAGTCACTACATCGATGGTCGCTGTGTCGAAAACGTTCCATCGACGGGCTAATGTATCGACAGTACACCTAACGATGTAGCGTACCAACGATTTGGTGTACTGTCGATGTAGCGTACCATCGATTTGGGGAACTGTCGATGTAGCGTACCATCATTTTGGTTTACTGTCGATGTAGCATACCGTCGTTTTAAACGTTCCATCGACGGGCTAATGTATCGACAGTACCCCAAATCGATGGTACGCTACATCGACAGTACACCAAATCGTTGGTACGCTACATCGTTAGGTGTACTGTACTTAGTACCTACACTAAAACAACGGTATGCTACATCGACAGTACTCCAAATCGATGGTATGCCACATCGACGGTACCCCAAATCGTTGGTACGCTACATCGTTAGTACACTAAAACGACGGTATGCTACATCGACAGTAAACCAAATTGATGGTACGCCACATCGACAGTACCCCAAATCGTTGGTACGCTACATCGTTAGTACACTAAAACGACGGTATGCTACATCGACAGTAAACCAAATTGATGGTATGCCACATCGACGGTACCCCAAATCGTTGGTACGCTACATCGTTAGTACCTACACTAAAACGACGGTATGCTACATCGACAGTAAACCAAATCGATAGTACGCTGCATCGATTTCCCGACACGAGCCCGATTTAAATGTTATAGTGATAGCTGCGCAATTATTTTACATCCATGCAGCAATAAATCTTTTTTCTAGATAACTGTTGCTCGGTCGGGTATAGTCGATGCAGCGTACTATCGATTCGTTTTACGTTGAAACTAATTAAATGAGATAGTGGTCATTAGCCTATTCAATCCGTTTATGTGTATGGTGACGGAGAAAGAATACAAGTATCACCACCCCATCTCATCCAAAGAGTGTCGTGAGAGGCGACTGTCGGAAACATACGCAGACGATATCACTGCAAGAGAAGGAACACTCGAAATAAAACCCTGTACCAACCCGTCTGGCCAGCGTGGACACAGTAGGGCAGAGCCTGCCAACATTGGGAGAGGCTTATGTCCAGCTGTGGACTGTGACAGGCTAATTGAGTGATTGAGTCTATAAACGAAAAATAATTCAACTTAGGCGAACATTAGTATGATCTAGATGCATTAGACGTTTTGGTAAATATTTGAATTTTAAAGTTGAAAGGTATGAATTCCTCGACAGTAGAACAACACAGACACAAATCTTAATATATATAAATCTCGTGTCACAATGTTTGTCCTCAATGGACTCCTAAACCACTTAACCGATTATAATAAAATTCGCACACCATGTGCAGTTCGATCCAACTTGAGAGATAGGATAGTTTAAATCTCAAATTATACCCCGATTCGCGATAACCGACATCCACGCGGGCGGAGCCGCGGGCGACAGCTAGTGCAAATATAATACTTAATGCATACAAATATTTGCATCAAAAAGGAATCGAATTTGCGAGTTCTGACCTTGGAGATGACACGCGACTGGTCGTACAGGTCAGTAGTAGGAATACTTGATGGGTTTTGTTCACTAACTGTACTCTATTGGTACTGGAGATGGATTAGAATTTGGGAAAAGGCATATGCTACCTTTTATAACGAAGAGAAACGGAGTTAACCGTCCCCTGGTGTTACATACGTCCATAGGCCACGGTAAACTTTCCACCAGGTGGGCCGGGTGGGTCTCTGCAACCTAAGCGTTGTATATAAAAAAAATGTAAGCTACCCGCGGCTCCGCCTGCATGGATGTCGGTAATCGCTAATAACCAAACATAGCCAAATATACCCTTTATCGTTTCCCAAGGATGTACCCCTATACCAAATTTCATCAAAAAACGTGAAAGCTTATAACAGACAGACAGAGTTACCTACATACTTACTGTCAGCAGGGGACGCCGCGACCGGACGGGTGATCTGCCCTTCGATGTGGGTCATTTCACCCATTTCCCCTATTTTTCCTGTGAGGGATAGGGGTGTCCGGCAATCACCGCGTTTTGTCAAACCTACCTGTTTCCTTGCAAAACTTATGATCAGGTTCCACACTTAGATTGACAGACAGAGTTACTTACTCATTTAAAATTTTGAATAGAGATAAATTTTGTGATTCGTCAAGATTTTAGCTTTATGCAATCACGTGTTTAACTCTATACGCACGATCGCGAATTCGCCTATCAATTAATTAATCAATTAGCCTATCGGTACACCAATGGACATAGGCTTCTCCTGATATTGGCCTACTGTGTCCACGCTGGCCAGACGGGTTGGTACAGGGTTTTATTTCGAGTTGTCCTTCTCTCGCAGTGATATCGTCTGCGTATGTTTCCGTCAGTCGCCTCTTACGACACCCTTCGGATGAGATGGGGTGGTGATACTTGTATTCTTTCTACGTCACTACACGGATGAACAACTAACACCAAGGTATATATCTTAGGATATTTATTTTATTTACATATTAAATAGAAGGAATGTGTGTCATTTCCGTAGAACAATAGCTCATTAGGAATAACAGTTAGAACTGTTAGGTCTGCCTCACGGCCCTGCCCTTCACCCAAAGCCAAAGATGACTCATTTCTAATGCACATAAATGATTATTGATTAGTTATATAAGTAAATAAATTAAATAATTAAGCCGCGTGGTCCTTGGCGGAGAAACAGATAATATATTACTCAAGGCAGAGATCATTCCTCGGTGTTTCTATAAAGTCACTAACATTTTGTGATAGGTTGAGAAGTTTTCTATGATTCTTGGGTTATTACTGCAAAAAAGAATTGAAAAGAATAGTACATTACTGCCGCGGCCACCAATTGTAGTGTTGCCGGACGATCGTGAAGTATGCAGGCCGAGGCGCAGCCGAGGCACGCATTACGGAGTCCGGCAACGCTCAGTTATGGCCAAGGCTTGTATATTGCTTTTCTCAAACAATGCACGGAAATTAAAACTAAGTAGTATATAGGCAAAATTTTTTAGTTACCTACCTACTTTTCAAAATCAATGACGAACAACGAACAACAGTAGTTTTTCACGCGGAGAAATGTTCATTTGTTTTTTATTTTTCTTAATAAACAGCATTCTATTTGCAAGCCAGTTCTGTATTTAAATAACGCCTTGGATAAGTTACCTCCTTGGTTGCCATGGTTCGGAGTAAAAGTTGGTTCCATTTTTAAATTACACGACAGATATGAGTTTACATAGTAATTTATTTGGCCGCTAAAACACGACAGATATGGATTTTCATACAACTTTTGCTGGCCGCTGTTCTCATGTACAGCAATTTCGATTTATCTCGAAGAAGGTTGTCAAAATAATGTTCACATTTCCAAGCATGTTTGAGAAAAATAATATGGCTGAAATTCAGCCTAACATAACACTGGATCGACCAAAAAGTCAGGGAACGAGAACAGAATTCCACGCGGGCACAGATAATATAGATAATATAATTCTTATACAGATGGACAATCAGGAACAAAAAATGGTTCCACTCGTAACTTTATAAAGCAGACAGGCAGCTTTTTAGTTCAGGAGTTATAACTAGATGGCGACATTGTTTTGGTAAACTTTTATAATTTTTAGTATTAAAATTAACTTATTATAAATATCAAAACTAAACACGTTATTGAGTAATAACCGAATAAAACTATAAATATTCTAATCTACATTCTTCTACATCCTAGCGTTAATCCCAGTCGCATCCGAAGCTTTTCAACTTGGAGTCTGGGGTCCGCTTTTTACCAGTCTAACTGCAGATTTGGCTAAACTTCGATATTTTCCGTGAAGCGACTGCCATCTGACCTCCACAACTCAACAAAGACGATATCGAAGCATTGCAGCTAGACCAGTTGCGGGATTTTTGAGAGCTCCAACTACCCGTAACGACTGCCATAGATGTTTGTATGACAACCGGGATCGACGGCATAACGTGCTCTCCGAGGCACGACCAGATAGATCAATGCAAATACCCATATTCATGCATACAAATATTTGCACTGAGCGGGGATCGAAACCGCGCCTCATGCGCAGCGGCCGCGTTTATTGATTCTGTAAAATTCTGCAGTAATTGTAAAAGTGACATACATAATGCAGTATGCCGTTAGATGGCACAAAAATAAATAAATAAATAGCACGATTGTTACGAAATCTTTATTTATTACATTACCAACGAGTTTTATATGCTTGCATGCTAACGTTATCATGTGTATAAGTTCTGAAATAATTTAAGTGATTATAAGTCAGCAAATAAGCGTTTTAAGACTCTACTAGTGCCATCTATTCATTTTTGAGTATTACTAAAGATATTTTCTTAGTATCGGTACCCCGTGATGCAGGTAAAGCCGCGGGTATCAGCTAGTAGTACATAAATTACGTGTTAAGCAACTAATTAATGTCGTTGGCTGTACTACATAACTAATGTCGAAAGATTTATTAGATTCTTGTCACTGATTCGAGGTCAGTAAGTAACGTTATTTAGCTAGAGAACTAATGTAGATTGCATAGAATATTTCATAACATACATAGATTGGAAAGCGGTAGTGAATAACACTGCTACACAATGGGCACGGGTTCGATTCGCGCTCAGTGCAAATTATCTGAAATATATATAACTCAAAGGTGACTGACATAGTGATCTATCAACGCACAGCCCAAACCACTGGACGGATCGGGCAGAAATTTGACATGCAGGTAGATGTTTTGACGTAGGCATCCGCTAAGAAAGGATTTTGATTCATTCTACCCACAAGAGGATAAAATAGGGGATGAAAGTTTGTATGAAACTTCGTCAATTTTAAACCGATCGGGCTGAGACTTTGCATGCATAAAGCTACTATGTTGACTCAACACTAAGCGATAACCGACATCCACACGGGCGGAGCCGCGGGTAACAGTTACTTTATACATAAAGGTCTATTTGCATTGGTGTCGGAGAGCGCGTTAAGCCGTGTCGTCGTTCCCGGTTGTCATCATTCCCGTGTGCACTGTTTCCGGTGGCAATGTGTGAGGATGAATTCCCTGCCTATGGCGAGCGGTACAATGATAGAATATAACTGTGGGCATAATGTCAAACAGTTCATCTGAGCACAGACCATTGTATAGGCGATAGAACACACACAGCGAAGCGAAGTCACTCCTGGGGCTGAGAGGTTCCACATCGCCTGCGAGTATGGGAATGTTGACGCCCGTTTACTATCCATACGCCCATAGACATTAACGCACAATAATATTACAGGAACCAAGGATTCCGATTGATAGGATTGCATCATTGATCATCAACTTCTTTCGTTACCAATCGGAAACGATTTGCAACGTGCGGTATGAAAGGAACTTCATCCCAAGCACGCTCATACTGTGGAATGAACTCCCCGCTGTGATTTGCTTAAGCGGCTACAATGTTCTAGAACTTACTGGAGAGTTTTTATGCTGTCAGTGATAAGACCAAAGGCTATGACTGCTTTGTCTTCTACACTGACGGCACAGAAACTCTCTGTGTTTACAGGGTCGGCAGCACGAGTGTGACTCCCCTGGTTTTGCACACGTCCATAGGTCACGGTAACCACTTTTAATCAGGTTGGCCATGAGCTTTACTACAACCTCAGTGCTATTTCTTTCAGGAAGGGTTTCAGGAGGTTCCTATAGAGTCGGCAGCACGAGTGTGACTCCCCTGGTGTTGCACACGTAAGGCTACGGTAACCACTCTCCATCAAGTGGGCGATATCTGCAACTTAAGTAGTATAAAAATAATATGCTAAGTAATGCAAGTCTACAATGTTAGGACATAAAAAGTAAATGTATTTATAAATATTCACGCTAGAAGTAAATAGGCCATCGTGTAACATTGTATTAATATGAATAATACAATAAATGCCGTAATGTCTGACGTGTTTACAATAGCGTTATTTAACTTACAACCTCCGCCCTTATGCCCTGCCCCTGGGGGTGACAAGGCCGCCTGTCACCCTAGCAGAATCCATCTGATGACGGATAATAGTATCACCACCCCATCTCATCCGAAGGGTGTCGTACGCGACTAACGGAATTAAAAACTGAAAAATATAAAATAACTTTGAGAAAAGAAACTGAATTACAGATTGACTGTTCTGTTAGAAGTCGGTGCGAAAGAAATGGCTAATAATTTTTACACATTTGTAATGTGCTAATTCAGCTCTTTAATTTCATTCCAAACACGGATTATTTATCTATTTAAAAAAAAAATGCACAGTTCTTTATGACCGATAGAGGGCGCCACATTACCTTTAATAACACGTCATATAGCCTATAACCAGCGGACAATCAAGACGTTATTAGCGATACGTCATTTTTCTAGTTCAAATTTGTAGTCGAGGAGTTATGAGGGAACAAATGAACAAACTATACAAAATGTCTGCCAAAATCATAAATTCGTTAGACGGCGTTGGATGGGATTTGACGTTCATGACATACGTTAAAGACTGTCATATACGTCAAATCCCATACATTCGTCATTATATCCCATCATACGCCGGCCGACGAATTGTCACTTGTCTAGAGGGGCAGCATTGACATACGTTGATGACTGTCATAGAAGTTCTACCAGCACCGGCCAGTTAAATGCCACTTTTCGAGGGGTAGATATTTAGTTATTAATCGATTTAGGGATAGATTAGACATTGAGAAAGGACATAGGCCATGTTTCATCGCGATAATCGACATCCACGCGGGTGGAGCCGCAAGCAAAAGCCAGTGACATATCCTTTCATGAACATTTAGGATGTCTGGCAAGGGGTTACCACCATATTAAAGTGTTTGTATATGAATGACGCGATTTCTAATAATACTGAGAAGGTAATACCTAAAAATCACACAGAAATACTTAGATTTTCTCTTTTCAAAACTTCATTACCGTTTATCCGCCAGAGACACTATGACCCAAACTCCATAATGGGCCATCGTTCTTTTCTGTGTTGGGAGCATGCGCTGTCAAACATTTAGCTTTTATAAAATGACGTAGGTTTGGTGTTCACGGGCTCTTAGTCTATTATTTTAGTGACTTCCTATGATAACGTTAACTGTATAAAGTGCTAAAAAGGATACTTAGTCGGGGACATTAAACTCTAGATAATCATTTAGAAACATTATGTTTAAACAGTTTTGTGGCACGATACACGGGAAATTGAATTAGTAGTTAGTGAAAGTGTACCAAAAGCAGTGTAATAATGTAGTGTGGAGTAGTGTAGTATAGTGTCTTGCAGTATCAAACAATAAATTGTGTTCCCGGCGGTGAGTAGGGTAGCCAGAGCTCACTGGAGAGGTTTTGTGTTGTCAGTGAAAAGACCTAAGGCTATTCATGCTTTGTCTGCTACACTGACGGCACAGAAACTCTCGGTTATAACAGGGTCGGCAGCACGAGTGTGTCTCCCCTAGTGTTGTATACGTCCATAGTCCACGGCAACCACTTACCATCAGGTGGGCCGTGAGAGCGTCTGCCACCAAGTTGAATAAAAACATCTTTTTTGGATTTTATTCTATATGTTATCAAACAGAGTAGTACAGAGCGTTATAAAAAGATTTTTTTAATTAATTTACAAAAAAAGTATCTTACGGTTATCCGCATTCTAGATTCCATAACACAAGTTTTGCTTACCTGTGTCTTCTAAATAGCGATGTGTATAACTAATGTCATAGAATATTTTATTAATAAAGGATGATTGCAATAGTCGTTTCGGCGTAAAACATTTTAAGCACAGTTTCGACAGTAAAATCATCTGGAAGTATTATTTTGGCGAAAAAAATAAATATATTTTTTGCCAACGTACATTTTCCTTTGTAGCGTATTTAGTGTGTATATTATTATTTAATATCCTCTTTATTTATTTTAAAACAACTTATAAATTATATTTTTAATAACAAATTAAAAAAAACATCTATTTAAAAATTTAAAAAATAGTACTCCACTGGCATCGGATACAGGGACCAAGCTACCGGTGGTTAGGGCTCCAGGGAGAAGAACCTCCTCACGATGTGTGCCGTATCGAGGAGTACCACCTTCTGTATCAGGCCCTTGACCCAACTCTCAAACGCGAGCCTCTTATGACGTTGGTATACGTCTGCCTACCTTAGGATTTTATATGTGAATATAATGTATGTATGTATTACTCTAGTCAAATCAACTGATGACCTGAAAACGGTGACTGGGACGGACTGGATGCGGAAGGCTTAGGATCGTACGAAATGACGCACATTGGGAGAGGTCTATGTCCAGCAGTGGACTACAGTGGGCTAATTGATTGATTGATGTATTCGTATGAAGGTGGTTGTGGAATGAACTTCCTGCTGTGGTTTTCCCAAGCGACTACAACAATATGGGATTCTTGAAGAACGGCATTAGAAAGTTTCTTCAGGGTCGGCAGCGCGATTATAACGCCCCTGGTGTTGCCACATCTATAGGCCACGGTAACAACTTTCCATCAGGTGGGCCGTGTGCTTGTCTGCCACCTAAGTGGTATACAAAAAATGAATAATTTAAATTTATTTAAAAACATGTGCATATTCATATTATTCATACAAACAAATATTTTCACCGAGCAGGAATCAAACCCGTGAACCTTGTGGCGCTCGATATGATTAATTGTATGTACGTGCTTGGGAGAGAGAATGAAGTACAGTCAGCGACAAACACAAACACACTTAAGAAATTTGTTATGGCATTGGAATGAAATAGGCTCAATTAATAACTCTCAAACCTCTCATTAAATCTATACATCTATACATTTAAATAAAATTGGAGTGTCTATTTGTAATATTGAAATAACCGTTTTTTACTACATGCATATGAATAATATATAATACGGTAGTTACATACACCAAAATAATTTTTTTTACAATTTTTATCTGCCTGTCTGTTTATTCCGGCTTATCTCTGAAATGGCTGGGCCGATTTTGACGGGATCATATTGGCAGGTAGCTGATGTAATAAGTAGTAACTTAGGCTGAAATAACGTTGACTAAACACTAGGCGATAACCGACATCCACGCGGGCGGAGCCGCGGGCAGCAGCAAAATATATAAAAAATATAACATGACACAATAATAAATTAACCTTCAATTCTGGAAAATACAAAAATACATTATAGTTATATGTATTTACCCAACTGTTAAGAAGGGTTATGTTTTTCGCGCGTATCTTGTATGAATGTTTGTAATATCCTATGTTACCTCATATTTCCTGAACCACCATACGGATTTCAATGATTAATATCTCAAATGAAAGGTATATTATTGCCCAAGTGTTCTTGGGTACATGAAATTAGAACAAAAGCTATATGTTGGCTTTGTGGCGCCAAAATTTATACAGGGTGAAAGATTTTAACCTTACCTGAAGGGGAAGTACTCTAAATACAGGAGATAGCGAATTTCGCTCAAAGGAAACATTCCTCTATTTTTAAAAATGAAATAAAACGGCATTCAAAATTTTTCAAAAATTCGCTTTATACACCCGGTAATCGAACCGACTAAAATCCGAAAAAATAACAATTTATATTTTTATATCATCCATCGACAGGGTCAATCATAAGGTTCAAATCTTTTGAAAAAACATGGTAAATTAAATGAAAGGAAATCCTTGAAATCTAAAGCTATAAATTAAATTTGACAAAATAAAGCACTTCAACTCAAAGGCTCATCTGATATCATTCTAACAATGAAATTCAATATTTAAATAAAATTCCTTTTTTTTCGTACGGATACCGCAGCTGATCAGTATGGGATTTACATCAGACTTGAACCAACTAAAACCGCACGCCGCGCCGTCTCAGGCCTCAATTAACATCTTCTGTAGTGTGGCTGTAGTGAACGCGGCCGCTAGTTTGATCCCCGCTCAGTGCAAATATTTGTATGCATAAATATGGGTATTTGCATTAGTCTGCCTGTGCCTCGGAGAGCACGCTACGCCGTCGTTGGTCTCGGTTGCCATATGAATATCTATGGCAGTCGTTACTGGTGGTTGGAGTCCTAAAAAATTCAACAACTGGTCTAACTTTAATGCTTCGATATCACCTTTGGGTTGTGGAGCTTAGATGGGAATTGCTTCACGGAAAATATCGAGGCTAAGCCAAACCCGTAGATATTCTAGTAAAGTGAATCCCAGTTTCCGAGGTGAAAGCGTCGGATGCGACGGGGATTAAAGCTGAGATGAAGAAGAATTAATTTTAATACTAAAACCTTTTTAAAACAATCTTTTTTTTTCTTTTTTCTTGCATTGTCATCCGAACTGAACGTGCATACCAAATTTCAGCTCAATCGGTTGAGGGCAAGTGCCTTAAAATTGAGTTGTAAGATTCCACCCGAACAAACATACATTGCAAGTTAAATAAAAGCTTGTAAAAAGAAAGTCACCACCAATACGGCAATTTTCTCGCCATCCCCGTTGCCCAGGGTACACCGCAAAGGTATCCAATCAAGCCATACTAAATTACTACCAACCCTACCTACATACCTCATGCTCAATAAAGCATGCATTACTCAATAAAGTAACATTCCAAACCGAAAACAAAGTTCAGTCATTAAGTATCTAGGTACTTATTGTAATTAATATTTGGCATCAAGGATAACTTTATTGTAGATAAGGTTTCTGATGCTGTGTCTGCTGGCACTAAATTTATAAGTTAAGATTTTATGGACTTCCTTTCATTTTATTTACCACGTTTGTTAGACAGATTTTATTCTATCGATTAATGCCATAAAAATACAGGATGTTACTTTTTGGGATTTTAGTTTTTTTCGATTACCGGGTGTGTCATGCGAGTTTTCAAAAATTTTTGAATGCAGTTTTGTTTCTTTTTAAAAATAAAGGTATGTTTAAGGTGTGTAACTCACTATCTCCAGTATTTAGAGTACATCCCCTCCAGGTAAGGTTAAAATCTTCCACCCTGTATTAAATCAAATTATATTTACAATGATAAAAATATTAGTCATGTCACCTTAATTCTAAATATATAGAGCAAGTGCTAATCAAACAACCCGCCCCTGATCGCTCCTGGTGCAAAAGTGCCCATCACACTTGCTGCGTTGCCGCGCTGGATGGCGATGGCCAGTCTTTGCACCAGAAACGATCCGGAACGATAGTCACCGGTCGTTTCGATGAGCCTCTGTCCAATCTCCCCAATAACGTTTTTAGCCTCCTTGCCCCAGCTCCCCAGGGTCTCCACCGCCACCGGCACGAAATATTACAGCGGCTCCAAGTCAGCGTACTTAAGCCTCTTCCGAGAGCTGGCGTCTTCCGCGGCGGCAGCCGGGGAGTGGATGGTGCGACTAAGGTGGCTGGTGGCTACCGTGCTGACACAAGTTGCGTCCCAAAGTAGGCACTTGCCATTCTTCCATTAAATCAAATTAATTCATATTTAACTCTGTTCTTACAGGGTTGGCAGCACGAATGTGACTCCCCTGGTGTTGCACACGTCCATAGGCCACGGTAACCACTTTCTATCAGGTGAGCCGTGTGCTTGTCTGCCCTTAGATTATAAAAATAACTCGAGCTGTCGAAAAGTTCGAAACGAGTTTTATAGAGGCGATACCCATTCATTTTCAATCAGTTAAGATTGGCAAATGGGCACTGCCTGCCAAACTTCATTCGATTTTTCAGCAGTCGAGTTTTTATAATTTTTAATAGTTTATTATTATTTGTTACTCTTGCACAATATACTGTTAGCTTAGGTGACGTCACTAGTGATGCCACCCAAAAACCAGCGCTGCATACCTTACGACATGCACAGTATTCATGCTGAAATGGCATACATATTTCAACGCTCACAATGTGCATAAAATATCTTACATTTTAATATTACATTTATAAGTTACTCTGTCTGCCCCATTTGTGTGAGTAAATATAATTTATTCCTCTGATTAGATTTCTCTTGCAACCCCGTTGGTTTCTAGTGCTCCTGTTTTATTTTTTATACCACTTAGGTGGTAGACAAGCACACTGCCCACCTGATGGAAAGTGGTTACCGTAGCCTATGGACGTGTGCAACATCAGGGGCATCACACTCGCGCTGCCGACCCTGTTATAACAGAGAGTTTCTGTGCCGTCAGTGTAGAAGACAAAGCAGGACAAGCCTTAGGTCCTCCCTGAGAGCACAAAAACTCTCCAGTGAGCTCTGGCTACCCTACTCACCGCCGGGAACACAACACGAGGTTATTATGACGGCGGTATTCCGTAAGACGAAGGCGTAAAAAAATTTTTTTTTTGCTCCTTAGTTTTTTGAGTATTGTTCTCTCAGCGTTAGCCTTAGCGTTGTCATTAAAATGATGATGATGATGATCACTAATTTCCATACTAACGACACTTAACTACACTTACACTCATAAAGAAAAATAATTAATGGTGTACAACAACTTATGTCGCTGACTGTACATATGTATGTCAAGATCAAGATACCAAACTTACATTCTACCTACCGAAACTCTTTTTTTTATTCGTCCAGTTGTAGCGTCCGCGAACTTATTCGGCTTGACCAACGTAACGTAAATACGATGGTATGATTGCGAATCCGACCGCATAGGTACGACAAGCCATCAGTGCCCCGAACACGATTAATATTCGAATTCGTAACGTAAACGTATCGAAAGGATGGCGCATTGTGATTGGTGCACAGTAGGCAGGCGGCCAATCGCATTGCTCCATTCTCTGGATACGTTTACCTTACGAATTCGAATGTTTTTCGTGCTCGAGGCACTGTACCCCTAGTAGGGGTTACTATCGTAAACGTATGTAGAGAACGGAGCATTGTGATTGGCCGGCTTCACACATATACAGTTTCTAATAGGCAGGCGGCCAATCGCGTCGCTCCGTTCTCTTGATACGTTTACGATAGCTTTCACTTCACGATTCGTTACGACCGCGTTTGAAAGTCAAGTCAAGCAGAATGATTCCCAAGCGATTATTATCTCTTAAAGATATCTCAATCGAATCGTGCGCATATAGAACGTAATATGGCGCGTGACGCGCGCGCATCCTCCAGTCAGTGTTGGAACTTGCGCGCTAGCGCTACGTGACCATTACCGAATATTGTAGTGTTGTATATTATATACAGTGATTTATATTATATTATTGTGAATTTCTTTATTTTGTTGGGTAAGTAGATGATTTGATTTTTTTGTCAACGGTACTTATTTTTTTTTTAATATTAGGGTAAATATTATTAAAAAAAATATAGGTGGAGTACATTTATATTCTTTAATTTCATTATTAATAATAATTATTAGTTATTATTCATTATCATGAAATCGATTTAAATAGAAAAAAAAATCGGTCTAGGCGGAGTTCAATTTTACTAAACTAATTTTTTTTTTTTTTTTAGTATCGACTTGAATATTTAATATGAAAAATGCTTAAAAACTTAATATTCAAATCATTATCATTATTCATTATTATTATACTCATAATGATATGTTTTCATTATCATAATTTATATCTTAAACAAAAACATACAAAGACAAACAAACAAATAAATTATAATTATAAAAATAAAAATATCATTTTAATTAAGTAATAATAACGAAAAAAGGAAAAAAACAAAACATTATGGATAAATTATATTTCCTGTAAAACAGTTGCTATTTAGGTTAAATATAAAAACTTGTTCAAATTCAAATTAATTTATTTCGTGAAACATAGGTTACAGAATATTTGTTATAAGTCCAAGCTATGTTCTGCAAAAGGCATACAAAATCTAAGATATAAAATTCTCGTGTCACAGTTTTCGTTCCCAAACTCCTCCGAAACGGCTCGACCGATTCTCATGAAATTTTGTGGGCATATCGGGTAGGTCTGAGAATCGGCCAACGTCTATTTTTCATACCCCGATTCGCGATAACCGACATCCACGCGGGCGGAGCCGCGGGCGACAGCTAGTATTAAATAAAGTCATGAAATAGATAAGTAAATTGTTAATAATTGTTTTCTTAAAATAAAGTTAAGTAGGTAGTAAATTTCACATCGATATTACAAATTATTATGCCATCTAAGTATGTACGGTATTGAATTGTAAAATAGTAGTTTATGATACTGTTGCATAGTAAGGGTTCTTATAACACGAGTGTGTTTTAAAATAACGAGCCGTAGGCGAGTTTTTTTATATTTTCACACGAGTGTTATAAGACCAAGTTATGTACAGTGTCATACACTACTTTATCTACTCTCATACTATAATACATAAACTAATTTATTTTACAAACCAAACCAAACTTTGTTTAATTTAAATGTATAGAATAAAAAAAAAAATGTTCGCGCCAATGCGCAAACTCACTCGATTGCGCATGCGTGTTTCTTTTTTTTTCCCGAATCGGCGGATTCTTTTTTTAAAGTAGAGGTTTAGTCCAGATGGAGGTTGTATAGGTGTATCGTTATGATTAAAAAGTTATTTTATGATATAGGTGTCCATACAAGACCTGTATCGTAATAAAACTTTTTTTTTGGCCTGTGCGTAATGTTTGTCATAAGAGTTTTGATTTCAATTTTATAATCTTTGTATTATAGTATCAGAGTAGATAAAAAATCTAATAAGATAAGAAAAATTGTATCAGTTCGGGTATATACATAGAGAGATACATAGGAGAATTTGGATGGATTCAGCCCCTCTAGACAAGTGACAATTCGCTAGCCGACGTTTGATGGAATAAACATAAAAAAATAGAAAGATGAATGTATGGGATTTGACGTATTTGACATATAAGTCAAATCCCATATATTCGTCATTCTATTCCACCAAACGCCGGCTAGTGAATTGCCACTTGTCTACAGGGGAAGGTATGGCTCGGTGGCTCAGTGGTCCGAGCACTGCCCCTGTAAGGGAAAGATCGCGGGTTTGATTCCCGCCTGAACCGATTAAATTTTTCCTGTCTTAATTGATTTTAATAGTTAGCATATTATATGCTTTAAAAAATCATTCAATAAAAACTTTTTTTTTACAATTGAAGTGGCAGACAAGCACACGGCCCACCTGATGGAAAGTGGTTACCGTGGCCTAGGGACGTGTGCAACACCAGGGGAGTCACACTTGTGCTGCTGACCCTGTAAACACGGATAGTTTCTGTGCCGCCACTGTAAAAGACAAAGCAGGAACAGCCTTTGGTCTTCCCACTGACAGTACAAAAACTTTCCAGTGAGCTCTGGCTACCCTACTCACCGCCGGGAACACAACACGAGGTTATTATGGCCCAGTCTACTCTACTATTATAAAGAGGAAAGTTTGTATGTTTGTAACGAATAAACTCAAAAACTACTGTGCCGATTTCAAAAATTCTTTCAACATTGGAAAGTTACATTCATCCTGAGTAACATAGGCTATATTGAATTTCCACGGGAACGTTTTTACCACGCGTGCGAAGCCGGGACGGATCGCTAGTACTGTATAAATCGACCATTTATAAAAACCATCGTGTCGAAATTCTCAAGCAATTAGTATCTACTTAGAAATGCTAATTTTTCTGGGCATTACATTTTATTAACACACGAATCGCACCAAAATGATAACATAGTGGCCATGGGATCATTTTGATAGTTAGAATTGGTGCGTACGGCTACAGCTATACATATATTTTGCAACAAAACATATTAAGTGAATGAAATTGTGTAGCAATTCGCTAGCTGGCGTTTGATGGAATACAATGACGAATGTATCAAATACGTCAAATCCTATACATTCGTAATTCTATTCCATCAAACGCCTGCTAGCGAATTGCCACTTGTCTAGAGGGGCAGTCGGACTGGGAAAGTACTTCCGCCTCGTGTGTGTAGCCAGAGCTCACTGGAGAGTTTTTGTGTTGTCAGTGGGAAGACCAAAGGCTTGTCCTGCTTTGTCTTCTGCACTGACGGCACAGAAACTTTCTGTTCTTACTGAGTCGGTAGCACAAGTGTGACTACCTGCACATATCCATAGACCACATTGACCACTTTCCAACAGGTAGGCCGTGTACTTGTCTGCCACCTCAGTGGTATAAAACACACACACACACACACACACACACACACACACACACACACACACACACACACACACACACACACACACACCACACACACACACGTTCGGTCAATCCTTTTAACATTATAAACGCGAAAATTTGTAACTATGGATGGATGGATGTTAGTTACTCTTTCACGTAAAAACTACTGAATGGATTTTAATAAAACTTTACAATAATATAGCTTATAAGTACATCAGAATAACACGTAGGCTACAATTTATAACGATAACCGTTAGTATAGCGATAAGCGACATTCACGCGGGCGGAGCTTAGGTAAAAGCTAGTTAATTATATATAGGCAAATGCGTAAGTTTGTAAAGGAAATGAAGATGTAGTTTGTTTAATCACTCTCTAGAGTCTAGCGGCTGAACAGCCCCTCTAGACAACTGGCAATTCGCTAGTCGGCGTTCGATGGAATAGAATGACGAATGTATGGGATTTGACGTATTTGACATGCGTTAACGACTGTCATATACGTCAAATCTCATTTATTCGCCATTCTATTCCAACAAACGCCGGCTAGCAAATGCCACTTATCTAGAGGGGCTGGCCGAAATTTGGTACACAAATAGATTACAATCTGGAATAACACCTAGGTCATCTTTTGTCCCAAGAATATGTTACCATGGGTAGCGAAAATAGAATCAAAATTACACGCGAACGTAGTCGTGATTGTCATGAAACGCTAGTCTTGGGATGGACTCCCGCTCTGTGTATTTATTTGGGACAAACCTTCAAGCGCATTTATTTACCTAAATAGCAGATTCCCAGGGTACCTAAAGCTTTTCGAAAATTATACATCTTAATTAGACTTTTTTGAACTGTGGTGACGGAGAATTCCTTTCTTTGTCGCACCATTAAGACCTGGAACTCCTTGCCAGCTCACGTGTTTCCTTCTTCCTACAGTCCCGGGTCCTTTAAGCGGGGCGTGAAAAAGCATCCGATGAACCCGTCAAGCTGTGTGCCACCATTGTTAACATGATACGTGTATGTAATGGTGACACTCTTTCCTGAGACTTCGCCTTCAGCTTACCATCAGGCGAGATGAAGTCAAATTGACGTGGCCTATATAAAATAAACACCCCATCTCATCCGAAGGCTGCCATTACCGGAAAATATACGCAGACAATATGTGAGCCATGTGCTTGTGTGCCACCTAAACCTAAGTGGTATAAAATGCACTATAAATTCACATACATTAATATAATCACGCCTTTATCCTAAGGGGTAAGCAGAGGTAAATGAATACCCACTGGGTGTTTTTTTTTTGTTTTTTTTTTACGTGCGGGAAATCCCCACCGATACCCACCCCTCCGGAGCCGGAGGTTTTGTCGGACTCGAATCGACTAAACCGCACGCCGTCTCTGGGTCGTAGTGCTAGGCCGAAGGTGAGGTTGTCACGCGACATATCCCTCACACCCCGGCTGACCCAAGGCCATCCCTCTCGGTCTGGCCCTCCTCGGGAGGGGGGACCACGTGGTCCCCGACTCCTCCCCGGTGTGGGGTGGCGCCGTGACCTGCTTCTGCTAGGGTGACGGGCGGCTCCACTCGTCACCCTCACCCACTGGGTGCACAAAGTGAATAAAGGTTACTATTAGTGTAATTGATTCACCTAGGTGCATCAATCCGAGTGCTTTAAGTATACTACGGGACATTTTACCAATTATTGTATACGGTCCCACGTAATAGGGGGTGAGTCTATTGCCGTATTCCGGGCACTATTGTTGACTCAAGCTGTCTGATGTGATGTTAAACATACTTATCCCCTAGTCGCCTTGTGCGACACCGCATGGCAAGCGATGTGGTGGCCCGAAGATCTTTTTTGCCGGCTAGCTAAATGAAATCTGTAGGCCTGATTGAAAACCAGCGCCAGACAATAGTCTGGCATATGCTGAACCAGGCCGTATTCAGAATGCCTGCGAGGTATATGCCAATTGTATTTTTATTATTGTGTGTATTTCTTCTCCTTCTAGTTCTGTATCTCTTTTTTTTCACGTGCGGTAAAACCCCACGCGTACCCCAAGGTTATATAGGAATCTAACCGCCTAAACCGCACGCCGTCTGTGGATTGTTGTGATAGGCAGAGGTGTGGTTGTCTGACGACATATCCCTCGCACCCCGGTTGATCCAGGGCCATCCCTCCGAGTCTGACACTCCTCAGGAGGGGCGTTTTTATCTCGTAGGTTTATGTTTGAATAAAATATTTTAATTCTTTCTTTCTTTCAAATTCTACTCTGCCGGGAACCACGTGGCTTAATTTATTTATTTACTAGCTGTTGTCTGCGGCTCCGCCCGCGTGGATGTCGGTTTTCCTGAATTTTCTTTGCTATAAACCTCACGGAGCCCGAGACCTTTCCAAAGAATGCAAAACCGTGGAAATCGATTGGTGCGTCAGGAAGGAAAACCCGACTTATTTTTATATAGTAGATTTACTATTACTAATCAAAAATCATTTATTTGCATAAGAAATGAGTCATCGTTGGCTTTGGGTGAAGGGCAGGGCCGTGAGGCAGACTCAACAGTTCTAACTGTTATTCCTAATGAGCTATTGTTCTACGGAAATAACACACATTTTACTTCTATTTAATATAAAAATGAAATAAATATCCTAAGAGAAATACCTTGGTGTTAGTTGTTCATCCGTGTAGTGACGTAGAAAGAATACAAGTATCACCACCCCATCTCATCCGAAGGGTGTCGTAAGAGGCGACTGACGGAAACATACGCAGACGATATCACTGCGAGAGAAGGAACACTCGAAATAAAACCCTGTACCAACCCGTCTGGCCAGCGTGGACACAGTAGGGCAGAGCCTCCCAACATTGGGAGAGGCCTATGTCCAGCTGTGGACTGCGACAGGCTTATGGGGATGCCGACGCAAAACTAATTGTAGATGGCAGCAGCATATGACCAAACAACAATAACCATCTGTTCTGTGACAATAACAAACTCATAGCTGTCAGATTTGAAGAGACAAACATTGAAATCTACGTAGATGACAGCTAACATTGGCCATTACGAGGCGCCCTATATAGGGATAAAAGCGCAGTCGGCATCCCCATTGATTGACTGATATATTATCTTGGACCCAAAATGTGTTCAAAATACGCCCAGTACACGTTTTCTGGGTGTCTTTTGACTACTTTTAAGGACAGCACAATCCTACAATCATAAATTATATCTATTTAATACGATCGCGTCAAGGCCTCGTTACTTTCGCGACTGTGCCCAAGGTTTTGACCCCTCAAAGTCAAGCCCGAGACTAAATCCATACTAATTTATACTAATACACTCGAGAGCAATGAATCCGGGTCACTCAAAGAATCCAAAAAATCTCGGAAAGTAAGAATGCTAGGTTAATTCAATAAATTGTATTTAATAGACAATTTAATACTCCTTAAATGAAAGTTAAAAAAATATGAGTCACCATACATTTTATTTACACAAAATTACATAAAGAAAAAAAACTGCTGATCTCTCCTTAAAACAAAAATAGGAAACATGAAATTTTTGAACTTTATGACGATTTTCTTGAATTTCAATACTTCGTATTACCTCCTCGTGCTTCCATTACTGCGTTTACGCGGTTTGGCATGCTGTACACCAAGTTCCTTATACGATTTTGGGGAATATTCTCCCATTCCTCTGTGAGAGCAATTTTGAGCTCAGGAAGCGTGATTGGGGGAGGGTTTCGTTGTTTTACGCATCTCCCTAGCTCGTCCCAAGCATGCTCGATCGGGTTGATATCCGGGCTGCGCGCTGGCCACTCCATACAAGTAATGTTCATCTCTTGAAGGTAGTCATTCACAATCCTACCTGTATGAGGTCGGGCATTGTCATGCATAAATATAGCATCCTCACCCAAATTGACCATAAATGGACCAACGTGTTCGTTGAGGATTTCTTCCACATATCTTACGCTAGTTAAAGAGCCGTTTTCTATGATCACCAGCTCTGTGCGACTTTCAGAGGAAATTCCGGCCCACACAAGTACAGACCCACCACCGTAGGCTACTTTTTCTTCGATGCATGCTTGCTTGAATCTTTCCCCTGGTCTTCTATACACTCTGTGTCTTCCATCGTGCTTGTAGAGCATAAATTTTGATTCGTCGGAGAACATAACTTTCGACCAATCTTCAATACTCCAATTTACGTGGTTCTGGGCATATCTTAGTCTTGAAATACGATGGCCACGCTCCAGTTTAGGGCCGTTTGCAGGTCTAAGGGGTTTTAAGTTAGATTCAGCAAGCCGACGTCTTACTGTCCATGCACTTGGGTTACTTCCTCCGAGGCGTCGAAACTGATTTGTGAGTTCAGTTCCTGTGAGAAAGCGATTTCGAAGCATGGTGTTCACCAAGTATCGGTCTTCTCGTGCTGTGGTACACCTAGTTCTGCCCGTTCCTGGTCTGCGTAGGTTAGAACCAGTTTCTTCGTAACGTCGGAGAACTCTTTGTACTGTTGACAGCGACACACCGACAGTCCTGGCTGTATCGCGCTGACTCCGGCCGGTTTCCACCAATGTAAGTATTCTGGTGCATTCTTCAAGTGTAAGCGACATGATTTCAGCTTGAATAATGAATATTGAGCACTATCAACCTGGTTTATGTACCAACATAAATGACAGATTACAAACAAAAGCAAAAACAAATCCTGTAATTTCGTAGTTCCATCTTCGACAGTGTTCCCTTTTCAAATTAGATTTTTTTATGATATAACTTTACAATAACTAAGAAGTTTTAATACTTTCATTTAAGGAGTATTAAATTGTCTATTAAATACAATTTATTGCATTAACCTAGCATTCTTACTTTCCGAGATTTTTTGGATTCTTTGAGTGACCCGGATTCATTGCTCTCGAGTGTATTATGAATGGGAAAGTGTGTGTGTCTGTTTTGCCGTCTTTCACGGTTAAACTACAGAACCTATTTTAAAGAAATTTGGTATAGGGGTAGATTAGACCTTGAGAAAGGACATAGGCTATGTTTGGTCGCGATAACCGATATGTGATTCAGGACCTCGCGTTCATGAGGCTTACTCCTTAACCCTTCTTTTTTTTTTACGTGCGGGAAATCCCCACGGGTTCTCCCCCTCCGGAGCCGGAGGGGGAGGTTATGTCGGACTCGAACCGCACGCCGTCTCTGGGTTGTAGTGCTAGGTGAGGTTGTCATGCGACATATCCCTCGCAACCCGGCTGACCCAGGGCCATCCCTCTCGGTCTGGCCCTTCTCGGGATGGGGGACCACGCGGTCCGGTAAGACTTACTCTTAAACTTTAAGTACTAAGCCATAGTTTCGCAACAGATTAACAAATACAAATATCTCCTACATTGATCGATACTGAATAGTTAAATATCAAGGTTAGAAAAATTATAATTAAAAAATAATAGCGTGATGTACTTTCTTGTTTGACTGGTATACCTTGAACGTGGTAGCTGTTTACACTATATACAAACTCTATATCTAGACACAACAAGTGTCATTTCAACGCGACGTAAAAAATTACTACTACTTCGGTGTAAGTTGAAATTAACATCACATTGACAGTTTGAAAAACAATATTGACCTTAGCTTACTTAACACGACGGTATTTCCGTCCCAAATGAGCAGTCTGACTAGTGAAGTATCTCCACCCTACAGAATACTGCGGCCATAATAATCTCATGATGTGTTCTCGGCGGTGAGTAGGGTAGCCAGAGCTCACTGGAGAGTTTTTGTGCTGTCAGTGGGAAGACCAAAGGCTAGTCCTACTTTGTCTTCTGCACTGACGGCACGAAATCTCTCTGTGTTTACCCCTGTAAACACAGAGAGATTTCGTGCCGTCAGTACGGGAGCGCTAGTGTGACTCCCCTGGAGTTGCACACGCCTTAAGCCACGCTAACTACTGTCCAGCAAGTGGACCGTGTGATTGTCTCCCATCTATATGGTAAAAAAATAAATGCGTTTTTCACATCGTTTTTTTGCGATGCATTTTGTTTGTGGCTGTGTCTATACAGTATATGGTCTATAATGTATTTTCTTGTTTGAGTGGGCCACCTTGAACGAGGAAGTTTTTATAAATCTCAATTTCAAGGTTTATAACTGCAGTTAAAGACAGGCGGACATGGATGATTTATTATACACTAATTTGAACAGAGGGTCAATGGTTGTCATAAAAATATGGTTAAAAATTTATTTCCGATGTCATCTTGTATCTCATAAAAAGTATTCTCGTACAGTCTTGAACAGATCGATCTTACTAAAATGATCCTAATGGACTAAGAGCCCGTGAACGCCAGACCTTCCTTATTTTATAAAAGCTGATAGTTATCCAGCGCATACTCCCAACACAGGTAAGAACGATGGCCCATTATGAAGTTTGGGTCATATTGGCTTTGACTGATAAAAGGTACTAACGGTGTAAAAAATAATAAAATATGTAGAGAAATTTTCTTTTCTTTTTCTTGAGTGACCATGAGCAGGTACAGCAGGAATTTTGGCACACGTAGTATGAAAATCAGCTTTTATACTATAACTAGCTGTTGCCCGCGTCTCCACCCGCGTGGATGTCGGTTGTCGATTAGTGTTGAGTCAACATAGTAGCTTTATGCATACAAAGTCTCAGCCCGATCGGTTTAAAATTGACAAAGTTTCATACAAACTTTCATCCCCTATTTTATCCTTTCTTACCGGATGCCAAATTTCAGCCCAATCCGTCCAGTGGTTTGGGCTGTGCGTTGATAGATCACTATGTCAGTTAGTCAGTCACCTTTAAGTTAAATATATATATTTAGACATATATAGTTACCTTTCTCTTTTAAAAACTTTAGTACCGTTTACCTGCCAAAGCCACTATGCCATAATGAGGCCATCGTTCTTACCTGTATTGGTAGCATGTGCTGACAAATTTTCAGCTTTTATAAATTTTAAAATGACGTAGTTTTGGCGTTCACGGGCTCTTGGTCTATAATTCCTTTATGATGTTAATACCAAACTGATATGGATGAATGTTTGTTACTCTTTCACGTGAAAACTACTGAATGGATTTTAATGTAACTTTAAAATAATATAGCTTATACATCAGAATAACATATAGGCTACAATTTATAACGATAAACGATATTATAGCGATAACCGACAGCGCGGAGCCACGGGCAAAAGCTAGTACATGTTTTTTTTTGCAATCAAGACCACCCCTTTTTTTACGTTCGGGTAATCCCCACGGATACCCACCTCTCCGGAGCCGGAGGGGTAGGTTATGTCGGACTCGAACCGACTAAACCGCACGCCGTCTCTGGGTCGTAGTGCTAGGCCGAAGGTGAGGTTGTCACGCGACATATCCCTCGCACCCCGGCTGACCCAGGGCCATCCCTCTCGGTCTGGCCCTCCTTGGGAGCTGGCCCTCCTCGGCCACCCCAGCTCTTCCCGTGGGTGTCATAGAAAGCCACTAAGGGATACTGCTGTTCTACATCCGACCGTAAACATATAACCCATGAAAGTGCCCGCATGACTGCAACAGGCTCGCCCCCTATTACGTGGGACCGAAAATCATAGTTGACTAAATGTGGTTGTTAATACACCTCTGCCTACCCCTCTGAAGATTTATAGGCGTGAATATATGTATGGATGTTTATAGTTTATACATGTTTATGTTGTAGTCAAAGTTAATTTATGTTGTTTTTTTTGGCAATCCAGATGCAAAACATGGTTTTGAAAGTCGCCAGTAATTTTCCGGTACATACAAAACGTTTATAATAATAAGCGTACGATTGCATCAAAACGATAGTGAATGAAGAAAACATGTGTTGCCATACTTCATGTCGATCATAATATTAGAACGGGCGGTGTTGCAAGCGTAAGTTATTCGGACTGGTATATTTTAACCGAATATTGCGAGAGTGTGACCCTCGGTTAGTACAAGTCAATGTTATAATAATAATAATAATTGTCTTTATTATACACCAAGGACAAAATATCATAAAAACATAAAAGCAATTGCGAGAGGCAATCTTTTCCAGACAAGTATACGATGTAGAGAAAAAAAGGAGAATATAATTTCAGCCCCTCTAGACAAGTGACAATACGCTATCCGGCGTTTGATGGAATAGAATGACGAATGTATGGGATTTGACGTATTTGACATGCGTTAACGACTGTCATATACGTTAAATCCCATATATTCGTCATTCTATTCCACCAAACACCAGCCCCTCTAGACAAGTGGCAATTCGCTAGCCGGCAATTGGTGGAATAGAATGACGAATGTATGGGATTTGACGTAAATGACAGTCGTTAACGCATGTCAAATACGTCAAATCCTATACAATCGTCATTCTATTCCATCAAACGCCTGCTAGCGAATTGCCACTTGTCTAGAGGGGCTGGGCAGTTTGGTGTACATCGATTATTATATCATTATATAATCAAAAGTTATGAAAAATTAAATAGAACAGGTAAACTAAATAAGCTACCGAGCCACACCTGAAGCTATCCAAATTCTCCTATGCTACCGTCTTAGGGCGACGGTGGGAGCCATCTACCGAGTTCCCCCTTTAAGGGAAAGATCGCGGGTTCGAGTCCCGCCTGAGCCATTCACTTTTTCCTATCTTAATCAATTTGAAAAGTTAGCATAGTAAATGCTTCAATGTCAAAGTCAAAGTCAAAAATCATTTATTCTGTATAGACCATTAAAACGGTACTTACAAAACGTCAAGTTTAAAAAAAAAATCTAGACTAGTTTAGCAAATGGACCACCGGTTCGAAACGCGGCCCCGACCTGAGAAGACTCCGGCAAGAAACTCAGCGGGCATTTTTTTTTTCAAAATTTCATTAGATTATTTGGGCGGAATATCGGTATTTAAACTATCATGGTTGTTTAAACTATTATGAAAGTTCTCGGGATATTTACCATGTAATGATTTATTGAGTTTCTGATATTTCGGTACTGTTGCAAACGCCATGATCACGGAAGAATTGGAGTACTGGCGGTTGACGGAGAAAAGTTTTGAGCGCAGACATATCGGTGTACCCTCTTACGCACTGCGTACTCGCAACAGTGCCGAAATATCGGAAACTCAATAAATCATTACATGGTAAATATCCCGAGAACTTCGAAAAACAACGTTTAAAAATGATTGCAACATCATTCATAGTTTCCGATAGTTCGTATATGAATGTCGGTAGATGGCTCCCACCGTCGCCCTTAGACGGTAGTATAGGAGAACTTGGATAGCTTCAGGCGTGGTTCGGTGGCTCAGTGGTCATATCATTCCCCCTGTAAGGGAAAGTTCACGGGTTCGAGTCCCGCCTGAGCGATTCACTTTTTCCTATCTTAATCGATTTAAATAAGTTATCTAGCTACCTAAGTATAGGTATACATAAATAAATAAAACATATATACTATATACACAAAAAAAAATTAGATAGTTGGACCACTCTGGATACTTACAACTCACAACTATTTGAGTACCTACTTTAATAACCAATATAAAATTGGAATTTTGGTATTTGGATTATTTTGAGTACTTTTGTTAGCGACATTTTAATGATGCTGACTGTACTAAGCTTTTGCCAGGAAATTCACATCAGTTAATCCACAGAGAGAATGGCTAGGTAGTGTTTTTTGCCAGATATTTGACCTATAATGTACCAAGGCTGGGCAGGTACAGGTTTGTGTGTGAATACTAGACTAGATCTCCCGACTGAGTGCGGGCAAACGTTGTGTAGGACGCCCAATGGCCAGGTGGAAAGACGACCTCATCAAGGTCGCCGGGAAGCGCTGGATGCGGGCGGCTTTAGATCGGTCGTTCTGGAAGTCTATAGGAGAGACCTATGTTCAGCAGTGGACTATGTGCGGCTGATATGATGATGATAATGATATCTCCCAGCGGTTTTACCCTCGTAAGTCCTTATACATACCTATATTCACGTCAGTAAATCCACGAAGAGATATATTTTTTTAATCTTATCAGCCGAAATTATCTCATATCTCATACATGTGCTAGGAGTGGGTTCACGTCGGTAGTGTGAGGCCAGGATTCGAATCCGGCACCTCTCGATCGTAAGGCCGACTCCTTAACTACTAAGCTACCGACGCTTCAGATAGAGATATATTAATTTAACACCTAAATTTCCTGTCCCATGTAACAGGGGGCGAGCCTATTGGCATTCGCGGGTACTTAGCCCTATCTCTTAGACACCTTCTACAACACTTACGGGAGGGGGTGGCCCTTCATCCAAAACGGTTCATTTTTGTTTTCAAATTTTATCCAGATTCGTTCAATCATTCAGGGCCCTGATTCTGTTTTTATTTTTTCATGGCAATACCACAGCGGTACCACAGCCACTGTAACCAATGCCATTTAACTTAAGACTTTACCATTATTTAGTTAAAGTCTAAAATTAAATGACAATCTTGTAGAGTGAATGAAAGATGTTATAAATTCTTTCTCTTTTCGTTGACCTTAAATCTCAAATGTAAAGTCTAAAATTTAATGACATTTTATGCAATATCAGCGGTATGACAATGGTGTTGTTATGTCATAAAAAAACATTTCAGGACGACGCCGGATTTGCGGATCCGCAGTCAATTTGCTAAACATTTTGATGATTGACGTTTTGTAAGTGCTGTTTTAATGCTCTATCTATCTATACTACTATTATAAAGAGGAAAGATTTGTATGTTTGAAATGAATAAACTGAAAATCTACTGTGCCTATTTCAAAAATTCTTTCACCATTGGAAAGCTACATTCACTCTGATTAACATAGGCTATATTGGATTTCTACGGGAACGTTTTTACAACCCGTGCGAAACCGGGGCGGATCGCTAGTGTAGTATAAAATGACCTTTGACTGTGACATTAATTAACTAAGCATTTATAGTAGGTAGTTGTTGTGTGTTTATAACAGTTGTAAGATTATTTTTTATATTCGTACCATAAAAAGTCTAGACAGTTTGATTAGGTTTTTTATTATTTGAAATTCGTAAAGCCACTGTTTTCGAGTGCTTATGACCCTGTGTTTTAGTGTTACTTCCAAGCTCCCGCCTCGGCGCTTCAAACGCCGGACACTCGGTGAGCGTGTGCAGCCCCGAGTCCACGCTCGCGTCGCAGTGATGGCACTCGGGCGTTGGCTCTATGCCCATCAGATGCAGGTACCGCCCGAAGTTACCGTGTCTGGTAATGACCTGCGTCTGACGGTACGAGAGGCCACCGTGTGGCCTCTCTAGCCACTCCCCCATGGTGGGTCTTACGTGCCCTGCGCGTGCTTGCTCAAGTCGTAGCTCCCACTCGGTCACCATGGCCCTGTGGAGCCGGGACTTCTCGGCCCGAATTTCTTCGGGCTCGGGATCGAGTCCCCGCTCCCGCGCCTCCTTTCGGAACCGATAGAGTGCCGAAAGGGTCCTCGCTTCCAGGATCCACGGTGGCGATCCGGCCAGGAGACTCGCCGCTTCAAAGGATATCGTGCGGTACCCTCTGATGGTCCTGGAGGCCGTCGTCCTCTGCGCCGCGTGGAGCAGAGGCAGGAATCTGGCCCTCAGGGTCAACATCACCTCACCCCGAGTGACCGCATCCTCCGCCAGAGTCCTCACACGCATGGCATAAGCATGGGTCTAGATAGCGTTGTGTGAAATGTTGGGGAGTGTTTATTTAACAACAAATGGGATTTTTCAGGCGCCCACTCATTATCAGTCCGCCTGCAGTTTCAGATCTGTCCGGCGGCCTGCAGTCCTTAGCCGATAGCGTCCACACACACTATAACGATTTTGGCCTGCCGGCAATTCCCTGTTGTCAGTTTTGCGGCCACACACTAGCAGTTGTGAGTCGACAGTTTCCCGCCGTGTGTTCGCCCTGACGACCTAGGTCTGTACGGCCTAGGACTATCCGTTATCATTCGGCGGCCACACTATATGATCGTATTAGTCGTCAGTCCAAAATCGTCATCGAAACTGTGAGTGTGTGGGTTATTGCAATTAACTGACAGATTTATATCGTCCGGCCGTCGTCCGGTCAACTAATAGTGAGTGGGCGCTTTTATACCATTTTTTGGTCGATATTATTACGGGACTGGTGAAACTAAAGAGGTTGTATAGTACCTTTATAAAGTTGTACCTACCCATAGATATTAGTACGGAACCCTTTATGCGCGAGTTTCACTTGCATTTAGCCTGTTTTTTTCAATCAATCAATTAACATAACAGTCTACTGCTGGACATAAACTATTGAGAGAGGCCAGTTTATAATACCTATATCTTTCATTTTAGTCAGTGTGCCTAGGTATACATGTAAAGCTTTATCAGCCGTTCAATTAACTGCCTAGGCTGGTAACTAAACGGCGCCATTCAATTAACGGCCTGCCCCTCTAGACAAGTGGCAATTCGCTAGCTGGCGTTTGGTGGAATAGAATGACGAATTTATGGGACTTGACGTACTTATATGACAGCCGTTAACGCATGTCAAATACGTCAAATCCCATACATTCGTCATTCTATTCCATCAAACGCCGGTTAGCGAATTGCCACTTGTCTAGAGGGGCTGAATAATATTCAGCCATAACTTTTATTACAATATTTAATTAACTTGCTGGCTAATGCTTAGGCCATACGTAAGATGGAGTACTACCCCGAAATAAGAAATAAAATTACATACGTACAAACATATACTCACGCCTGTAAATCCCGATGCGATAGGCAGAGGTGATTTCACAGAAAATTAGTGATAAGTTAATGAGAAAATCGCGCAATCCGACTTGTGTAGGTTAGGTTAGAAGGTTTATGCAGGAGCATTCAGCCTTTGTGGTTAACTTCGTGGTTAAATCGTCAACGATCTAAGCCATTAGCCTAGCCGTTTAATCAAATGGCTGAACATCATTCAGGCTGTTAATTGTATACACCTCTGTCTACCACCTCGGGGATTTACAGATGTAAGTATGTATATGTATGTGTGAAATTTTTCTATCTTATTTCGAGGTAGTGCCCCATCTAACGATTGGCGTAAGCATTAGTCAGCCAGGTTATTAAATGATGCAATAAACGAGACGGCTGAATATCATTCAGGCCGCTAATTGAATGGCGCCGTTTAGTTAACTGCCTAGGCAGTTAATTGGATGGCTGATTAAGCCAGTTGGCGGCGATATATAAATGTAATGTATATCTCTAAAATTAAATATCTGCTGTTACCAAATAGTTAATCTATATACTATCTATGTGTATGATAGTTAATTTACAAGGTGAACGCCTTTCGATTGCATACAAAACATAATTAACAGTAAAAAAAACTTGTTTATAAATAATACCATAGTAATATGAGTTGAACTGAGTGTGATGACTTGAAGGTCGGTCTCTCGCTGCCTACCCGTTTATGTAAGCAGGTTGAAGGTGAAACGTTGTACAGCCTTTGTGGTGTGGTAGCAGTGAACACGACTGCCACCCAGGAGATGCGGGTTCGATTCCCACTCAGTGTAAATATGTTTATTTTGCATTTGGCCAATTGGGCTGAGTATTTCCGTCTCATACGAACATCTGTAGCAGTCGTTACGTCTTCTGACCAAAGGGATGAAGCGGGTATAACGCGAGAGCGAAGGCCCTTGTCTGTAAGGGCTATTATAATCGCCCGCAAGATTGCTCGTTGCTCGGAGAGCGTCAAAGTGACGCTTTTTTAAGACACTACCCCCAGCGAAACGCTGTTAAAAGCGTATTTTGTTACATTTTAAACGGCTATCTACTCGTTAATTGTAAGATATATAGAAAAACAAACACAGGCCATATTTCTACAATATCATAACCTTTTCATTATACGACTCCAATTATTTATCAATGCAATAAATATTCAGTAAATTCGTTAAAAAGTGAATGATAAAATTGAAATGTTACAATTAATAACATGCGTTACCTCTTAAAGCACACACAATTTTAACTTGAAACTAATACTAATGGATAGATAATTTCATAAAGAACAACTACTAAGAAAAAAAATTTCAATAAGAGCCAAAATTGATTAGTTTAATAAAGATAATCATAAATCTGTACGTATTTGCAAGGAACACTCTGGTGCCGCCGCGCGCCGGTTCGAGAATTCAGTGCGTTGCAAGCTCTCAGACGAGAAGCCTGTGTCGCTTGTCATCGCGCTCGCCTAGCGCACATTTATTGCTAACGTCACGGTATATTTGTTTTAGCAGTATTATAAGTTCGCACTGTTTTTGGCTGCTTACTAACTTTTTTCTTTACTGCGAAAGGACGCTTTGTGTATATATTTTCTTGTTTGTTTATGTTTTGCAAAAAGACGCAAACAGACAGACAACAAAATCACAAAATTATTTTGTAAATCCATACTAATATTATAAATGCGAAATTAACTCTGTCTGTCTGTCTGTATGTATGTTACGCTTTCACGCCTAAACCACAGAACCGATCTTGATGAAATTTGGTATAGGGGTATATTAGAGCTTGGGAACGGATATAGGCTACCTTTTATCGCGAGAACAGGGGTTTAAGGGGGGGAAATAGGGGATGAAAGTTTGTCATTTTTATATAGATATCCTAATGAAATTTGATACAGAGGTGGATTAGAGCTTGGGAATGAACATAGGCTACCATTTATTGCAAAAAGGGGGGGAGTAGGGCCATGGGATGAAAGTTTGACATTTTTGAAGATATCCTGATGATTTTTGGTACAGAGACAGATTGAAGCTTGGAAACGAACATAAGCTACCTTTTGTCACGAGAAAGAGGTGGGGGGGGGGGGATATGGGATGAAAGTTTGTCAGTTTTGAAGATATCCTAATGAAATTTGGTACAGAGATAGATTAAAGCTTTGAAACGAATATAGGCTACCCTTTGTTATGAAAAAGGGGGTTTAAGGGGGGGGGGGGGGGTTGAATAGGGGATAAAAGTTAGTCAGTTTTAAAGATATCCTGATAAAATTTGGTACAGGGATGAATTAGAACTTGGGAACGAACATAAGCTAGCCTTTGTTGTGAAAAGGGGGTTTAAGGGGGGGGATAGGGTGTGAAAGATTGTCAGTTTTTTAAGATATCCTGATGAAATTTGGTACAGGAATGCATTAGAGCTTGGGTATGAACACAGGCTACCCTTTGTTGTATAAAGGGGGGTTTAAGGGGGGGATTAGGGATGATAGTTTGTGAGTTTTGAAGATATCTTGATGAAATTTGGTACATAGATGAATAAGATCTTGAGAACTGATATATGCTACCTTTTATCGCGACACTATGCCTTTGAAGGGGGGAGTGGGGCTATGAATGACATTATTTGTGAAATTTGGTACAGAGATATGTTAAAGCTTGCGACCAGACATAGGCTACCTTTGATCGCATAAAAGGCAACGGGCATGGCGAGAGAAATACCGTGTTAGTACCTTTCTTCTTCTTCATCTTAGCGCTTTCAACTCAGAAACTGGAATTCACTTTACTAGTGTAACTGCGGGTTTGGCTTAGCTTCGATATTTTCCGTAAAGCGACTGCTATCTAAGCTCCACAACCCAAAGGTGATATCGAAGCATTACAGTTAGACCGGTTGTTGGGCTTTTTAGAACTCCAACTACCATGTAACGACTGCCATAGATATTCGTATGGCAACCGAGACCGATGGCTTAACGTGCTCTCCGAGGCACAGTCAGACCATTGCAAATACCCATATTCATACATACAAATATTTGCACTGAGTATGGATCGAACTTGTAGCCGCGTTCACTACCGCCACACTACAGAAGATGTTAATTGAGCCCTGAGATGGCGTGCGGTTATAGTCGGTTTGAGTCCGATGTAAATCCCCTACTGACCAGTTGCGGTACCCGCAAGAAAAAAAAGTAATTTTATTAAAATATCGAATTTCATTGTTAGTATGATATCAGATGAGCCTTTGAGATAAAGTGCTTTATTTAGTCAAATTTAATTTATAAGTTTAGATTTCAAGGATTTCTTTTCATTTAATGTACCATGTTTGTTAGAGACATTTGATCCATATGATTGACCCTGTCGATGGATGACATAAAAATAGAAATTGTTATTTTTTCAGATTTTAGTCGGTTCGATTACCGGGGGTGGCAAGCGAATTTTTGAAATTTTTGAATGCTATTTCATTTCTTTTTAAAAATAAAGGAATGTTTCCTTTGAGCGAAATTAGCTATCTCCAGTATTTACAGTACTTCCCCTCCAGGTAAGGTTAAAATCTTCCACCCTGTTTCTCACCCCAAATAGAAAAAAATGATAAAAAAATTGAAATTTTTTTTAGGGTTCCCATACCTAGAACTGATACTCAAATTTTTTTTTCATCACTCCCTTACGTGTTTCATCAAACCCATCTATGGATAGGTCTTCAAAAAATATTGAGGTTTCTAATATATTTTTTTTCTAAACTGAATAGTTTGCGCGAGAGACACTTCCAAAGTGGTAAAATGTGTCCCCCCCTCCCCCCCTGTAACTTCTAAAATAAGAGAATGATAAAACTAAAAAAAAATATATGATGTACATTACAATGCAAACTTCCACCGAAAATTAGTTTGAACGTGATCTAGTAAGTAGTTTTTTTTTAATACGTAGTAAATCGTAAACCGAAATTTACCTACTCGCTGCTACGGACCCCATCATGGGCGAGTCCGACTCGCACTTGGCCACTTTTTTTTGTTACCTTTATAAATTTTCATCTGACTGTACTGCTTTTGCTGAATCAATAGGTTTTTTTACTTATGTATCGAGTTGATAGAAGTAAAATACTTATCAAAATTTAATAAATCCGGTTACTGGGACAAAGATCCTAGTTACAAATTTCTACAGTAATATGATCATGTCTATGCCTACAAGATGGCAGACTGTAAAAACAGTCTTAAATTTTAATATAGAATGCAAAGAAACTTTTTCACGACCTTACTTCGCCCCCGTGACACTTACATACCTGTAATTTAGTAATTTTAAAATTATTAGTTCTACAAAATGTATTAAAAACGTTCCCCGATTTATCAACATCACTGCCCCGCTTCCCTGGGTAGCAGGGTGATGATGTATAGTTTACCCCGATAAATAGACTATCCAACACAAAATAAATATAATTCCAATCCGGCCAGTATTTTCAGAGATAAGCGTGTTCAAACTAACGTTTCAGATTTATAATATTACTAGCTGTCGCCCGCGGCTCCGCCCGCGTGGATGTCGGTTATCGCGAATCGGACTATAATTTGAGATTTAAACTATCCTATCTCTCAAGTTGGATCGAACTGCACATGGTGTGCGAATTTTATTATAATCGGTTAAGTGGTTTAGGAGTCCATTGAGGACAAACATTGTGACACGAGATTTATATATATTAAGATATACATAGATATATTATTATACTTAGTATAGATTATTTGATTGGAATTAGAAAGGGGAAGAAGTATCCGCGGGGCACAGCTAGTGCATAATTAAAATGGGTTATCAGTGAGACTGTTATGGTGGAGCCCATTCCCGAGATTGTTTACCTTCAGCTTACCCTCAGGCGGGGTGCAGTCAATGTAGGTATGCAGGTATAAAAAAAATGTGCGTTATGTAAATGTATAAATATATATCAATGTACTTACCATGTACTTACCACATATCTGTTTTACAAAGCATCATAAAAACACTTTCTTTCAAAGAAATAAATATTTTTATTCATTGCCGTATGTACATAGGTAAAAACTCGATGCTGTTATTACTGCGCGTTGTTGGAGAGTTCGCGCTTCAGTGTTTTACGGAATATTATAGAGGGGCCGCGGGGCGGTGGGGCAACGAATACGCGAATGCGCAAGGTCATTTGCTACAGGTAGCGCCTTAAGCATAAAGTTGAACATCGCTCTACACTAGCGAGCGGTCTGTCGATCTCATATACGCAGAAACAGTTTAAGGCTATGTATCCAGTACAATAACGCACTTAGGGTGCTGTTGGGTCTGCCCTGACACTGCAGCGCAACGGGGATATTCGCCGAGTTGGATGTAGACGGCTTTTTCACAAATATGCGCAAACGGTGCACGTCCCTTTACTGCAGGATTCGGGGTAGCACTAATAGCATACTCAATGGTTTTGTAAATAGGTTTGACTGTCAGTGTCAGTACATAAACCATTTGTGTATATACACTGACTAACGAATCGGTACTCAAGTTCAGATATTCAATTAAAAAATTTGAACATTGAAAAATAGATTTAACGTTTGACATTTATTCATTTAATTCATATTGACGTTTATATTCATTAATATTGACTTTTATATGAAATTAACGTATAAATAGCTTAATAATTTAATTCAATGTGTAGGTACTCAACTTTTTCTGTATGACATTGACGCAATACGCCTATTTGACTGAATTGCGTTTTTATTTTATTGCGTATTTTATACTTAATTAGACACTAACATAGTCTGTAAGTCAACCTTCAATGTATCTACTAACAAATAATGGATGACTAGCTTTTACCCGCGGCTCCGTCCGCGTGGATGCCAGTTTTCGCTAGAATATCGGTTATTGTTATAAATTGTAGCCTATGTGTTATTCTAATGTATAAGCTATAGTATTGTAAAGTTTCATTAAAATCCATTCGGTGGTTTTTACGTGAAAGAGTAACAAACAAGTGTGGTAGGAATATGTAAGACGTTAAATATTATTTTTATTTTATTTTCAGTATTAGTTGTTGTAGACACAGTAAAAATACATAATCTGTGCAAATTTCATATGTCTAGCTATTACGGTTCTTGAGATCTAGCTCGGCGACTGTGGGGCCTCGCTCTAAATAGAAATATTTAGTAATTGAAAAAATATAATAATTAGATAATAATAACGAACGCGGTATTATATTAGAAGTAATATATGTTATAGAATGTTATTATAATACGTTAGTTTATTAGAACGTTTTTTTTTTACACCACTTAGGTAACATATAAGCACGCGGTCTACCTGATGGACATCTGGGGCGTCACACTCGCGCTTCCAACCATGTATATTATAGGAACCTCTAATACCCTTCTTGAAGAACTTCATATTGTAGTCACTTGGAAAACCTAAGGCAGGGAGTTCATTCCACAGCTTATGCAATCAAAGTACCTATCATACCTGACTGTACCACGCACGCCACGACGTGGCGGGGACGTATGGCGGTTGCGGACAATTTAAGTAACACAATATAATCCTTATGTAGTGTACAATAACGTCAATATGGTAGCTAGCGCCATTCGATGCGCGATGGCGCGTTACTTTAGTGGCGGGACGTCGCCTGGAGGCGCGGCAGGTGGCGCAATTCTCCTCTAAGATAAAAACGACGTTATTGGACACTACATACGGTTTATATTGTGTTACTTTAATTATCCGCCACCGCCATACGTCCGCGCCACGTCCTTTCCGTATAAATCGCCCCTTAGGAAAGATTCCCTTATTGTGGCGAGACGTGAGATGATAGAATGTAGCCGTGAGCATCGTGTTGAACAAAACAATGTTATTTTGGTGTATGCCAGCAGCGAATCGTCGTTCGGTAGGAGTTAGGACACGACGGTATTTCCGTCCAATTGAGCAGTTCGACTGGGAAAGTACCTCCGTCTACCGCAGTCATAATAACCTCGAGTTGTGTTCCCGGCGGTGAGTAGGGTTGCCAGAGCTCACATGAGAGTTATTATGCTGTCAGTGCCAAAGGCTATTTCTGCTTTGTCTTCTACACTGACGGCACAGAAACTCTCTGCGTTCACAGGGTCGGCAACGCGAGAGTGACTACCCGGGTGTTGCACACGACCATAGGCCACATACCATCCAGGAGGGCCGTGTGCCTGTCTGCCAGCTCAGTTGTATTAAAAAATATATTGCTATCTTCACACCCAAGTACCTACCCATATCATAACTACCTACACTGTTTGTAAACAAAAGTGTCACAATAACATAACTTTCTTGTCTAAACCTTGGAATAAAACTATTTTTAATTGTATCTATCGCAATTTATTTGGTGTAATCACTAATTAGGTGCAGTATTACAATTGTAGGTAACTATTTTCTTCACAGCACCATAAAGTCTTGGAATTCTTGTATTTCAGTTTTTCCACCAGCCTAACACCCTGCCATCCTCAAAAGATACCCAAACAAACGTGTAATTCTTGTAAAGTAAGGGTACCGTTTGGTGCTTGGTTGTGTGGTTAACGAGAAATAATACAAGTATCACGACCCTATCTCATCCGAAGGGTGTCGTAAGAGGCGACTGACGGAAACATACGCAGACGATACCGATTCTGAAACATATCTCCGACAAACGTTTCCCTGCCGAATGATCCACCGACAGAATGTTTCGCTTATGAGTTTTTCATCTACAGAACATTTCACATACAGGCAGTTCGCCGATAAAACGATTCATTTTTGGTTAAATCGACGACAGAACCTTTCCCCTACGAACTTTTCGCCGACAGAACGATTAAATAATGAGTGAACCGACGACAAGGTCGACGGAGCCCCGCTACGCGGGGCTCCTACTTCTGGGTGGTTTATAAAAAAATATATAATCTGAGTTGGGGTGTTAACTATATTGTAAATTGGTGAAAGATTCTGTCGTCGGTTCACTCATTATTTAATCGTTCTATCGGCGAAACGTTCGTAGGGGAAAGGTTCTGTCGTCGATTTAACCAAAAATGAATCGTTTTATCGGCGAACTGCCTGTATGTGAAATGTTCTGTAGATGAAAAACTCATAAGCGAAACATTCTGTCGGTGGATCATTCGGCAGGGAAACGTTTGTCGGAGATATGTTTCAGACCGGACGATACCACTGCGAGAGAAGGAACACTCGAAATAAAACCTTTAATCAGTGGCAATTCGCTAACCGGCGGCGTTTGATGGAATAGAATGACGAATGTATGAGATTTGACATATTTGACATACGTTAACGACTGTCATATACTTATGTCAAATCCCATATATTCGTCATTCTATTCCACCAAACGCCAGCTAGCGAATTGTTACTTGTCTACAGGGGCTGGTGGCTGTCGGTTATCACTATAAAATATCGTTTATCATTATAAATTGTAGCCTATGTGTTATTCTGATGTATAAGCTATATTATTGTAAAGTTTCAATAAAATCCATTCAGTAGTTTTTACGTGAAAGAGTAACAAACATCCATCCATCCATACTTACAAAATTTCGCGTTTATAATTCTAGTAGGACGATACTCCAGTTACACCACCGAGGCACCATCTTCACCTATCTACAGGGTAGACCTTGACTGCGTTTCAACTCATAAGGACAGTATTTATTGGCCATTGTAATGATTCAACGTAAGGAATGAGGAAAAAATTATGTAAGAGTGGTTCGTGCGTACTGTAACTGTGTAGCTAAATAGCGTGCTGAGGTGGCCATGTTTGAAAAGTTAATGCAGGATTTTGGTAATTCTGTTCTCTAAGGATTGAGGGCAATGGTTCGTTCAGAGAGGCGTATTGTCCAACAGTGACTGCAATATGCTAAATGATTGTATAGTTCGGTTAGAAAAAGTGTTATAAATAAACTAAACGATACGATCGGTGTTTTTTGTAAACCTACTTACATATTGTACTCAGACACACCTAGACTTAATTTGCATACAAATATTTGCACTGAACGGGAATGGAACTTAGCTGTGGAACACTCTACCGTTTACCGTTAGTCGTCGAGCCGTTTTTGACCCCACTAAGATCTTCAAGGCACGAACTAAATACTCACTAAACTAAATGTTCGCCAAATAATCCTGCCACGTTATTAAATTGCTATATTTTTTCCATTTTTAGTAACAAATCAAAAACGATTTATCTATGTCATACTTGTAAAAATACCCAAGAATTTCTTGGGAATTTTTACGAGTATGACAGAGCACCAGCGTAAAAGACCTCTTTTTCTCGTACGCACACAGATTTGGCACAGCGTCGGGCCGATTGTGCCTGATTCGCAGTGAGTGTGTTAATAGACGAGATTTCAAGAGACGGCAGTCGGCCTTATTAAAGCCAAATAAACCCAATTAAAGAAGCAGGACTTCAAACCTCAAGTTTTAGATGCAACCGGAAGGCACTAAATAATTACTCACGCGATTTCAATTCAAACCCGGGACCTCACGAAGACCGACTTCTTAACCATTAATTTACCTACACTTTTTCAAACTAATTCATAATAATTCTTGCTTGAAAACTTACTCCCCCTTGAAGCTGTGGATGCATCCAGGATGAACGCTAGTATACTGGACAATGCAGGACTGTCCCACAAATTCCCGTCCAATTGAGCAGCCCGACTGGGGAAGTACCTCCGCCCTACAGAATGCCGCGGCCATAATAACCTCGTGTTGTGTTCCCGGCGGTGAGTAGTGTAGCTAGAGCTCACTGGAGAGGTTTGGTGCTGTCGGTGGGAAGACCAAAGGCTATTCCTGCTGTGTCTTCTACACTGACGGCACAGAAACTCTCTGCGTTTACAGGATCGGCAGCACGAGTGTGACTCCCCTGGTGTTGCACAAATCCATAGACCACGGTAACCACTTACTATCAGGTGCGTCGTGTGCTTGTCTGCTACCTCAGTTGTATAAAAAAGCATCAAATCTCCATCGCATGGTCACCCTCACCTTATTTATGTAATGCTCTCACAAGCGTTCGCTAATAATGTTCAATGATACGATAAGAGCTTGTACGTTTGTTTGTCTATGTGCATAAAAACACAACTTAATGCCAAGGGTACGCTTAACATGGTCATGACCTTAACGTACCTGTAGAGGTCTCTAGAGATTTGCCATCCGCGCCAGAGGTTAAAAGGTCGCGGATTCGATTTCCGCTCATTGCTTAATTAAGTATCCATCCTAAACCTGACCAACCAATATTTATTAGTAAGTTAGTTATTTTTTTTTTTTTTATTTTTTTTTTTTTGTTTAAAGATAAAGAATATTAGCAACAAGTAGTTTATTAGTTAGAGGAGATAGGACATGACTGTATTTCCGTCCCATTGAGCAGTCCGACTGGGGAGGTACCTCCGCACTACAGAATACCGCGGCCATAAAAACCTCGTGTTGTGTTCCCGGTGGTGAGTAGGGTAGCCAGAGCTCACTGCAGAGTTCTTGTGCTGTCAGTGGGAAGCTCAAAGCCTATTCCTGCTTTGTCTTCTACGCTGACAGCACAGAAACTCTCTGTATTTACAGGGTGACTCCCCTGGTGTTATACACGTCCATAGGCCACGATAACCACTTTCCATCAGGTGGGCCGTGTGTCTGAAAGCAGGTATAGCCTTAAGTATTCCCACTGACAGCACATAAACACAACACGAGGTTATTATAACCGTGGTATTCTGCTGTAGGGCGGAGGTACTTCACCAGCCCGACTGCTCACCTAAGTGGTCCTAAGTGGTATAGAAGAAATGCAATGCGTCCTGAGGGCTTCTGAAAACCGCAAATGGCCAAGGGTCAGCCGGGGTGCAAAGGAAATACCTTAATTGGGAAACCTTACACCCTCGCGTTCTATTTTTATTTTTTTAGTATTGTAAACTGTATCTTTTACAATAGTATAATGACCTGTTAAAGAGAAATATTCTTATGACAAATAGTTTTAATTTGATTTCAATTTCTTGAACCGCCCGAAAACGCTTCATACAAAATCGCACACACTGTGACGTCACAGCGTACCACGTTTGCCATTATCGTGCCGTATCTGCGCCACAGCTGCGCAGCTGTCGCTGTCTGCAAAATATTAGGGAACTAGCTGTTGCCCGCGGCTCCGCCCGCGTGGATGTCGGTTATCGCTTAGTGTTGATCCGATGCTATTGAGCATTAAATTCGCCACTCTACTCAACTTTGTCCTCGACTATGTACACACCTCTTTTCTCGACTTTCTACTCGCCTCTATATTCGACTCTTTACCCGACTTTCTACTCGCCTCTATACTTGAATTTATACTCGACTCTCTATTGACTTTTCTATTCCCCTCTCTACTCGACTTTGTACTCTTCTCTAAACTCGCCTTTCCATTGGCCTCTCTACTTGCCCATCCATTCGATTCTCTTTTCGCCTCTCTACTTGACTCTCCCCACTCGCCTATCTACTCGCACCTCTACTCAACTCTCTATTCGATCTCTACTCGCCACTACATTCATCTTTCCACTCGCCTCCCTATTCGCCTCTCTCCTCAACCCTTTACTGCATTCTATTTGGCTCTCTAGTCGCATATCTACTCGCCCCTGTAGTTGACTCTACTCGACTTTCGATCTTTACACGCCTGTCCACTCGTTCCTATAACAATCTCTACTCGCCTCACGTATCGCTTCTATATTTAGTTCGTTACTCGACTATGTCCGTTCTGAAGCTCTAATTCACCTTTGTGCCAAATTTCATGAGGACATCTTAAAAGAAATTCTTACTATTTATGTCATATTGTGCCAATGAAAAATTAGAAACTTTAATCCCATAGCCCTATTCCCCTTCCCCCCTCCCCCTTCTATCCCTTTTTTCGCGATAAGGGGTAGCCTATGTCCATTTCCAAACTCTAATCCATCTCTATACCAATTTCATCAAGATATCTTCAAAATTGTCAAACTTACATACCCTTGCCCTATTCCACCCCTTCAACTCCCGTTTTCGCAATAAAAGGTAACCTATGTCCATTCTCGAGCTCTAATCCATCTCTGTACCAAATTTCACCATTTCATACTAACTATCCAGTCCTTATCCCTCCCCCACCCTTTTACCACATTATTCGCGATAAAGGGTAGCATATGTCCGTTTCTAAGCTCTAAACTATCTCTGTACCAAATTTCATCAGGAAATCTTCAAAAATGACAAACTTTCATCCCAAGGCCCTATTCCCCCCTTCTACCCCCCTTTTCGCAATAAAAGGTAGCCTATGTCCGTTCCCAAGCTCTGAACTATCTCTGTACCAAATTTCATCAGGAAATCTTCATAAATTACTAACTTTCATCCCAAGGCCCTAATCCCCCCCTTCTACCCCCTTTTTCGCGATAAAAGGTATCCTATGTCCGTTCCCAAACTCTGATCTACCTCTGTACCAAATTTCATTAAGATATCTTCAAAAATGAAAAAAAATTTATAAAAACTTTCATCCCCTATTACCCCCCCTTAAACCCCCCCTTAAACCCCCTTTCTCGTGATAAAAGGTAGCCTATGTCCGTTCTCAAGCTCTAATATACCTCTGTACCAAATTTCATCAAGATCGGTTCAGTGGTTTAGGCGTGAAAGCGTAACATACAGACAGACAGACAGACAGAGTTACTTTCGCATTTATAATATTAGTATGGATAAGGCCGCGGCGCGTAGTGAAAATGTATGGAGTGCAAGAAAATATCACATTTATGACAGTCCACGTTGCGTTTACACATGTACAATGTATAATAAGATTGATTTGAAATTCAATAAGGAATCTAAAAAGTTATTAATGAATACCATTCAGGCCGCTAATTGAACGGCGCCATTCAGTAAAGAGCCTAGGCGGTTAATTAACGGCTGAATAAGCAGTTGGCTGCCACATATACAAAATATCATAACAATCATGCAACGGGAAAGGAGAAGGCATTAAGATCATTTTGAGTGCTTAGTTTTTCAAGACCGATCTGATGTTGATTATATTGTCATGGCCTTCATAAAACATCTTGAACTTGCCCTTCGATCAATGATTTGACAGATCATTAAATATTTGAGTGTCAATGACGATATCTGAATAAGACTCGACTCATTACAAATTGTAAATTATGTAAATTGTGTATTGTTCAACATACATAATTACACGAATTGGAATGAAATTTTGAAGCCTTTTACATGTTAAATATTGAAACTGATTAAAATATTCAAATAAAATCTTATTTTAAACAATTTGAAAATTTAGCATGCATAATGCTTAAAAATTTCATTCAAACCCAAGTAACATTTCATTTGGGCCTAGGTTGTAAAAAATGCCTTTAGGTTTTCTAAAGGTCGTAAAAAGGTTAACGCTTTGCCATCAGGTCATATTAAGTACTTGAAAATGGTTAATAGGTCCTGAAACTAGTTGTTTTTTATTACAACCTTGGAGCAGATGACAAGAGTTTAAATTAACGTTATTTTGACTGTGCTTCAAGAGCATATAGTCCTAGGATCTTATAGTTGTCGTAGACTCCTGATTAGGTTCTGAAAAGGCTAGCATTATGCTGAAATGAGATTAAAAGGTTTAATTTTTAACTTTGTTATGACCACAAAGTTCTGGAATATCGAAATTGCTTATAAGTAATTTTTAAAACCTACCTCAAACCTTAAGGCTGTTTTAGAGTGTCTAGGCAAACAAATTAGGACTGCGTGGTGACAACCCAAACTAATTAGCTATTGTCTAAGAGCTTAAAGCATGATTAACGTCCTACAAGAATATTTTAAAGCTTTAGAGGCATCCTCAAAAAATATCAGTTGTCTCCGCGACTTCAAAGCGTTACGTTGTCCTCCTGGCAATAGCCTTAAAGCTGCGAAAACAGCCTATGCGTTTTATCTAGCTCCGCGCGATGACCTTTAGCTCTTATTTTGGCAAACATTAAGAGCTTTTAGCTGTAACAGTTCTAAAAATGTTAAATTTAATGCTTTCTTGTAGTTTCCTAACGCCAGCCATTTTTTTACATTAAATTTAAAAATAATCGAAACCAATGGCAATATTTTAATTAAATGAGGCTAAATTAAGTAACTTGTGCTATACCATTTAAAATTTATGTTTTTACGATGAATAGTAGTTTTATTTCTAATGCAACTTACCACCAACCGTATAATTTTATAATTTTTATTTCATTAAAATATCGTCAAAATTATAAACTAGCGCAAGGCCCGTCTCGTATACAGCACTATTATCCTAAAGTATCACGATGAAGTGCCAGTCGCACAACTTTTTTATTATTCCTGACTTCAGCAAGATACTTATATTTTTTTAAATACTACTTAGTTAGCCATTTTGAAACTTGGAATAATGTCAGGGAATGTGGCGCCATCATAGTAGCTATTTAAATTCACGATAGGTCTTTTTGTGTAAAAAAATCTTACACAGAAACATTTTAAAACCCGAGAGTCCTGGAAAGGTTTTAAGTTGTCATAGGGTTACATCCAAGACTAATTTAGAACTTTAAAAGCTGTCTGGCAAAGTTATATTAACGTTAAATTAAGGTTGTGAAGGTTATATTTGGGTACTGTGTAAGTAGTTCGAAAGGTTCTGGATTTGAGCTATAGGTTTTGCTGTAGCTCTCAGAAAGGTTTTAAAACGTGGGCCCTTTTTGCACTCAGGAGGTTAATATAAGGTTAATATAACGTTATTGAGCCTATTAGGACTTACGAGCAGATTTCCATATAAAGGTTATAGAACCTTATCAAAACCTTTCTAAAACCTAAAATGTTACTTGGGAATTGTCTGGGCCGAGTATTCAGAAATTAATGTTTAAAAATGATTGAAAAATCAGTCATTGGTTCTGATATTTCGTAAGAATATCAGTAGACACTCCACTGTCGCATCAAATACAGATATAGAAGGAGAAATTTGAATTGGTTCAGGCGAGGTCTGGTAGCTTAGTGGTCAAAGCATTGCCCCTGTAAGGCAAAGATCGCGGGTTCAAACCCCGCCTAGACCGATTCGAACTTTACCTATTTTAAACAATACATACACAAACATATACAAGTATCAACATAATTTTCTAGTTTCTAATTTTCTAGTAGAAAATTATGTTGAATTGTCGTATTTAGTATATTTGGTATCTTGGTTCTGCCTGTATCACGCCTGTATTCCCGAAGGGGTAGGCAAAGGTGCTAGCACCCACATTTCGCCACTTTATGTTTAGGTCCCAATGTAATAGGTTGCGAGCCTATTGCCATTAACCGGGCACTTATAAACCTGCGATAAATACACACATAACTTCGAGCATCGAAAATTCATTGGTGTGTGCCATGGTAAAACCTAGGATCGAACCCGAGACCTCGTCTCAGCAGTCCATTACCCATACCACTAGGCTACCGCGGTATCTTATGGGGGCCCAATTTTACTGGGTGGCTGTTGGGAAGGTTTTTACGGGGTAGGCAGCGCGAGTGTCCATAGGCCACGGTATCAACTATCCATCAAGTTGGCCGTGTGCTTGTCTGCCACCTGAACGGTGTTTAAAATATTAAATCAATTAATAAATGTGTGCTGATATTAGTTAACGTATCAGATATTATTTTGTTTCAATTGTCAGACATACCTATTTATAAAAATGTCACGTATGGACAATTGATACACAAACTGCTAACGTTTGATAAAAAATTATAATTAGGTATTAAAATCTTAAAATATACATACATGCTTACATATATTCATGCCCATTTCCCTCTGACGTGGGTAGAGATAGACTATAAACTACTTAACACTACTACTATAACAGCCTCCGTGGCGTAGCGGTAGTGAACGCGGCCGCTACGCAGGAGGCGCGGGTTCGATTCCCGCTCAGTGCAAATATTTGTATGCATGAATATGTATATTTGCATTAGTCTGGGTGTTTCTATGTATAATATGTATGTATTTACAAAAAAAAAAGAACGTATCTAAGTATGTTTATCCGCATTCTAGATGCCATAACACAAGCTAGTTAAGCTATGCTTACCGTGGGTCTAGATAGCGTTGTGTGAAATGTTGTGGAATATTTATTTATTTATTTATAAAAGGAATCACAGGCTCAAAGGGCTCGCTTCATTGGTTAACCAACCCCCCTAGGCAACAGAACTCCTAGCACGAACAACTAAACGTATTGAGATAACGGAGCATTCCGATTGGCCGTCTGCCTACTGTATACCTGTGTGCATGTGAAGCCGGCCAATCGCAGTGCTCCTTTCTCTCAATACGTTTACGATAAGATTACGATAGTTGTTCGTGCTAGGGGTACTGGTAACTCGTCGGACTATTTAGAGATAGGATAGAATTGTAGAATAGATCGATGAATGTATGGGATTGACACGTATTTTGACGTTTATATCTACCATTAAAGTAATGCCAATCCCATATATAAATCGGTCTATCCATACTAATATTATAAATGCAAAAATAACTCTGTCTGTCTGTCTGTCTGTCTGTCTGTCTGTCTGTCTGTCTGTCTGTCTGTATGTTACGCTTTCACGCCTAAACCACTGAACCGATCTTGATGAAATTTGGTACAGAGGTATATTAGAGCTTGAGAATGGACATAAGAGAAGTCAGTAGAGAGTCGAGTATAAATTCAAGTATAGAGGTGAGTACATAGTCGAGGACAAATTGAGTAGAGAGGCGAATTTAATGCTCAATAGCGTCGGATCAACACTAAGCGATAACCGACATTCACGCGGGCGGAGCCGCGGGCAACAGCTAGTACTAGTATATATTAGGTATTCCATAACACCGTGTTGTTCCCGGCGGTGAGTACGGTAGTCAGAGTTCACTGGAGAGTTTTTGTGCTGTCAGTGGGAAGACCAAAGGCTATTCCTGCTTTGTCTTCTACACTGACGGCACAGAAACTCTCTGTGTTTACAGGGTCGACAGCACGAGTGTGACTCCCCTGGTGTTGCACACTTCCATAGGCCACGGTAACCACTTTCTATCAGGTGGGCCGTGAGCTTGTGTGCTACCTCAGTTGTATAAAATATAAACTATTCTATTCTATAAATGTATTGACACTTGTCTAAGAGGGCAGTATTTTTACTGAATATTTAGTTGGCCGCATATGCACGAACTCTGAAGTATTTGTTCAAGTTATTTGCCGGTATCTGTGCACAGGTAAATCATTGGCGGTAGCCCGTTAAAATACAACATAACATATCTATCTAACTATGTATCCAACCTCGCTTCGTGTCTTTAAACTTTAAATTAGCAGACAAATAACGTTACATCTGTAAACATTGAATTCCACAATCGGGGAATAAGCTACGTCATGATGTGTGTTTGTTTGTAACACCAGTACAAATGCATGGGTCAAGGGCTCGTCAATATTGGCGCGGATGAGATGGGTTCTCGAGTCGATAGGGTTGTCAACAGTACGGACGTGTAACGTCCCGTTTCTGGAACCAGCCAGACTATATCTGATGTAAATTCCATCGGAACACCAAAAAAAAATCGCTTACTTTTTTATATACTTATTTAGGTCGCTTATGTAAAGCGAGCTAGGGTGCAGTCTAAGGAATAGTTGTCCCATACGAACATCTGTGGCAGTCGTTACGGGCAGTTGGAGCCCTCAAAAGTCTAACAACTGGGCCCTGATTCTGTTATTATTTTTTTCATAGCAAAGCACAGACACTGTAACCAATGCCATTAAACTTTAGCCTTTACTGATATACAGTTAAAGTCTAAAATTAAATGACAATCTTGTAGAGTGAATGAAGAATGTTATAAACTCTTTCTCTTTTCATTTTGTACTTTAAAGCTTTAGAAATAAGGTCTAAAATTTAATGAAAATTTATGCAATGACAGCCGTATGACAGTGGTTTTGTTATGTCATAAATTTAGCAGAATCGGGGGCCTGGTTTAACTGCAATATTTCGATATCACCTTTGGGTTGTGGAGGTCAGATGCCAGTCGCTTCACGGAAAATATCAAAGTTCAGGTTCAGCCAAATCCGCATTTAGACTGGTAAAGCGGACCCCAGACCGCTTTTTTTTTACGTGCGGGAAATCCCCACGGATACCCACCCCTCCGGAGCCGGAGGGGGAGGTTATGTCGGACTCGAAGGTGAGGTTGTCATGCGACATATCCCTCGCACCCCGGCTGACCCAGGGCCATCCCTCTCGGTCTGGCCCTCCTCAGGAGGGGGGGACCGCAGACTGCAAGCTGAAAGCTAAATAACGCTATGATGAAGAAGAAGAAGTTCATAACTTAATCACGTATTAATGACTAAACGGATCTGGCTGAAATTTGGTAAAGGGATAGATTATAGTCGGGATTAACACATCAGGTATGGAAATTTTAATCCTTGTAGTAGGTTCCCATGGTGGGTTGCCGGAGCAGGTGAAGCAACGGACATCAGCTAGTCATAAAAATAAGATATATTCGAAAAACCTTTTTAAAAACAATCTTTTTTTTTTTTTTTCTCTTGCATTGTCATCCGAACTGAACGTGCATACCAAATTTCAGCTCAATCGGTTGAGGGCAAGTGCCTTAAAATTGAGTTGTAAGATTCCACCCGAACAAACATACATTGCAAGTTAAATAAAAGCTTGTAATATCCGCATTTTGTAACCAAACATATTTGACAACCTTATTCGTAGGGACTTGACAATATACCTCGTCTCAAGGGTCCTTTCTGCCCTTGTAATGGTATGTAGGGTCGTTCTCGAGTACCAGTGGGTACACTTGCAAGGTACTCCCACTTGTGGCTATGAATCACCTACTTATACAAATAAATAAAATTAAAGTGTCTGTTTGTAGTGTTAAAATAACAAAGACTACCATGACGCGGTAAACACTCGCGATCCAGGTGAGGAAAAGAGATGGAGCTATATATGGTGTACTATATTATTGCGATCAAACATAGCCTATGTCCTTTCCCAGGGCATAATCTATCTCTATGATATATTTTATCAAAATCGGCGTTTAGGCGTGAAAGTGTAGGTAATAGACAAACATACAGAGTTACTTTTTATTTTTTTATTATATAAGACACGTCAATTTGACTTCACCTCGCGTGATTTATTTATTTATTTTATTTATGATGATGGTTAGCTGAAAGTCTCAGGGAAGAGGGTCACGGCCACGGGACACCATTACAAACACTTTCGTCTATTTATAAATTAGTAAAATAGTTATAAACTAGTGTAGTACCTAGTAACTAAACGGTGCCGTGAAATTATCGGTTAAGTATTTATACCAATGTACTGAGCTAATTTTCGAGTGGGATAGCGTGATTTTTCTCACTCTATCCCTTAGTGCATGATTTACGTCACATCCGATGGAGGCGACAATTCTGTTGTTACAAAAATTCATATTAATGATTATTACATTAAAACGTATTTCTATCTTTTTCTTCGCTTCGGAAGAAAAGAATATGGCGATACACTTTGGTCCTGTTAATCAACAGAATTGGCACAAATAACAAAACAATACTACAACACGACTTTGATATGTTTATAGAGTAATTAACATCGATTGTGTTTATAAAAACTAGCTGTTGCTCACGGTTTCGCCCGCGTGAAATGTTTCTTTAATTATAAATAGTCTCCGTTCCGTTCGGTCTATAGGGCACATTTCTTAACCGATTGTCACCAAACATGGCATACATGTCCTTTGATTTAAAACATCATTTTTGCCTAGAGCTTTTTAATCGGAGAAGAAAAGGGGTGCCTTTTCTGTCGCGTTATTTATGAACGGATATTGATGATTTTTGGCTGAAATAACATGATTCCTTACAGGTAGTTGTGGAAAAAAAAACATGAGAAAAGGCGGAGACGTTTGTTGTGGCTTTTTTGAGAACGGATTGACAATATTTATTGGTGAAATATCCAGGGAGCTATAAAATAAAGATACGTATCGTATAAAAGAAATATAAGTGAGGATACCAGATTTGATCTCCAGATGCCAAAAAATGATCTGGAACTCTTTACTAAACTACTAGTATTTATCCCTTAGTAATTAATGCTCCATTGCCAAGGGTGAGTTAGAACATTTTTTTATAAATGGTGTTTTTATTACGTACCAAGGTTTCTGAACCTCAACTGAATGACAGTTTTTGTAATAACTATCCTAATACTTATTTAGAATTGTCAACGGCGAGTAGGAAATTAGAAAAATGGCAGTTGAGCACACTTTAATTTAAAAGTGTTAATTTATTTAAGTATCAATTATAATTTATACTAAACGAAAGTTCACGGAAAGATATCTATTTATATTTTTTAGATACAAATGTTTTTAACCATTCTATACTTTATGAAATTTAAGAATCAATATTTTGACAGCTCACGCCTATGAAGTGTGGCATTTTTATCAATTTGAATGTAACACAATTAATGTCGTCCATCATGGATTCCGTCATTGCCAGGTACCGCCTATTTTTTAACCCTAGAATGTTTAATAATGTAAATCTGCATCATATGCTTTTGAGTTATAATCTTTATAATGTTAAAAAAATAATACACCTATAATCAATATCGGTCCACCATAATGTCACTTAACATGCTAGTTCTAGAGTTATTTTCTAAAAATCCCGGACTATGTATATGAAAATTATTATAATTGATAAGATTTTTCACGAATTTATTACTGGGCGAACCTGACATCCAGTTCATTAGTTTTTTTTATACTGTTCATTGATGACCCTTGGTGGAACTTGTTGTTACACATATTGAGAACACTTGTACTTTTTCTACAGTATTTATTATTGAACCTGACCAGTTTCGCAATGTTTATGAACATTTCTAGTCGTAAACACCTCTAGTGTTTAAGATTAGAAACATTTCAAAAACATCAATGTAAACTTTTGAAGTTACCTAAGGCGAAACCGGTCAGGTTCAATAATTAATACTGTGGAAAAAGTACAAATGTTCTTACTATGTGTAGTTCATTAGTTAGGTATTTATACAAAAAAGCAAGATTCTTTTGAGGGTTAAATTTCACTATAGTCACGTGTGAAAGAGAGGACGCCTTAAAAACCGAAGCTAGCCGAACTTTTCACTCTTCTTCCCGAAGTGCCGTTACTACACATTTTACTAGCGACAACCTTTGTTTTAGGCGCCCATGAAAGCGACCAAGATTTTGACGTGCGGGGAGAGGAAATGAAATCGGTGGGAGGGGGTGAGCTTCCATTCTGTACGCTAGTACTATTATCTATTCTGTGCTATGTATGTAATTTTTTATCTTATTTCGGAATGACGCCCCTTCTTACGAATGACCTAAGCACTAGCCAGCCAGTCTATTAAATGTTGTAATAAATGTTCTGGCTGAATATCATTCACCCCGTTCATAGAATGGCGCCGTTTTAGGGCTGAGTATTAGGAGTTCGTGGAAAAAAAAACTTAAAACTGGCTTATGTCACGAGGATGGCGTCACGGGTACAGTACCCCTTGCATGAAAAACTATCGTAAACGTATGGCAAACGTATTTGGAGAAGGGAGCATTGTGATTGGCCGGCTTGAAACACAGTACAGGCCCCTGATTCTACTAATTTTATGACATAACAAAACCACTGTCCTACCGCTGACATTGCATAAAATGTCAATGAATTTTAGACTTTATTGCTGAGGTTCAAAGTCCAAAATAAAAAGAGTAAGAGTTTATAACATTTTTCATTCACTCTACAAGATTGCCATTTCATTTTAGACTTTAACAGTGTACGAGTAAAGTCTAAATTGAAATGGCATTGGTTATATTGTCTGTGGTACAACAGTGGTCTTGCCATGAAAAAAAAGAAGCAGAATCAGGGCCCAGGTTCACAGTAGGCAGGTGGGCAATCGCATTGCTTCGTTCTCTCAATACATTTACTAGACGATTTGTATAGTATTTCGTGCTAGGGGTATCTTTCTTTCTTGCCTAGAACACGAACGTTAATAGCACATCATGGTAGAGCAACAAGCTTTAAAAAAAATATTACCTACCTAATCAAAATTATTATAAGTCTCCACAGATAATACAATATAACCACAAACGTAAAACCACAGATAATATAATATAATTCTTATGTTAAATAATACTGCTCATGTTATGAGTAGATAAGTTTGCGTCTATAGTGTTATTCAAACCTGCGACCTTTCAACCATAGCGAGAGCCCTTAACCAATAAACTACTAACGTTTATTATTGAATAACCAATACCTTAATATTGAAATGACTCAGACCCACTATAAGTGTTTGGTTCACAAGTGTTTGATCACAAGAGTGTGAGCAGTGTCGTATGATATTATTTAAATAGATACCAAATCATTTAAATTCAATGACCTTTAATTTAGTGGTATTTTGTGGTAAAAAAAGCGGGCACTATAATTCCTTTTTTAATAACGCATGTTTTTATCTTTAGTCCATCATGGTGCCCCGTCCACTGACGCCAGGGCCCGCGGTGCCCCTCCTACCTCAGTTCTACGCCGGGAAGAATGTCTTCATCACTGGGGGCACGGGCTTCATGGGGAAGGTAGGTGACATCACTAGTATTATTGGGAGAATACACTATACTTCATGTTTGAGTATGTATTTGTTGGCATGTGAGTGTATTTAAAAAACAAAATTAAACGTATCTATTAATTGGGAGTGTGTTTGATAGGAGTGTATTCTTTTAGAAATTTTAAATGTATCTTTTTTGATAGTGTATTTGTGATTATTGGGATTGTATTCTTTTCTTTTTGTCATTTAATTGTAAGATTTTCTAAAGCTAATATCGGGGGTATATTTATAAATTGAGAAAGTATTTTTTGTGGGTGTATTTATTGAGAGTGTGTTGAGATTGTATTTTTGCACCAATAGTACTTGTATTATATGTATAGAGCGGTCTAGTGTATAAGAGGAAGCTTTTTTTATACCATTTAAGAGGCAGACAAGCTCACGGCCCACCTGATGGAAAGTGGTTGCCTATGGACGTGTGCTACATCATGGCAGTCTCAGTCGTGCTTGAGGTCCAACCGTGAAAAACAAGATGGAATGATGATGGGAAACTTTTATGTTCCACAGGTGCTGGTAGAGCGTCTGCTGGCGACATGTCCAGAAATAGGGCGGCTCCATCTGCTGATGAGGGACAAAAAAGGACAATCTCCGCTTAAGAGGCTCGCACATCTCAAGCAGTGCCAGGTATGTTTCTTCTCAGTACACTAGAATCCACCATACGATACACCAGTTGAGTAAATAGAACTTTGTGGGTTATTGTGATCCACCTTTAGTCTGAAGTCTAGTCCTAACAGCACTCAAGGAGTGTGAACAGCACTCATATTGTAATACGGGTGGCTCTATCTATTAGACGGCAACCGAAACTGGTTTTAATGGCGATGTCGCCGCGAACTAGCTTAATCAGCCGTAAAATTAACTGCCTAGGCAGTTAACTAAACGGCGCCATTCAATGAACGGCCTGGTGTTCAGCCATTTAATTAAACGGCTAGGCAAATAGCTTTGATCGATGACGTTTAACAACTTGCCAAGCCATTTAATTAAACAGTTAGAAAATAGACTTATTTCTGCATGGTTATAAAAAAATTACCACAGCTATCACAATAAACATAATTATCACTAATGTGAATACACCTCTGTCTACTCCCTCGGAGATTTATAGGTATGGTGAATAAGAAGTATCTTTCATTATAATGTTTTGTTTGTCACCAGATATTCGACAACGTGCGTGCCATCAACCCTCGCCAGATGGACAAGCTGGTGCTGGTGTCTGGAGACGTCTCACAGCCTCAACTGGGACTAAATATTGAGGCTATTGATGCTCTTAGAGAGGTTTGTAACACTCTATCTACTTATATGATCTGGGATCTGGCTCTTGATTCTTCTAAAGCAAAACTACGGTCGCATCACGGGCACTGCAAAAAAAAATGGGTGCGTGTACTTATGTACGCGCGTGAGAAGTTATACTTCTTTGACTTAATGAGCGGTTAAGCAGACGGCTTCATACTGTTAATTTTGTGTCACAGGTGCGCGCGCATCTTAAAATTTCACTCTCATCATTTTTTCATAACGCGCCTAACTTCATACTGTTAATTTTGTGTCACAGGTGCGCGCGCATCTTAAAATTTCACTCTCATCATTTTTTCATAACGCGCCTAAAGAAGTATAACTTCAATTGTATTAAAAGTTAGCCTTTATAATTGTACATTTAAAGTCCTAAATTGAATGAAGAGTATCATTACTCTTTACTACGAGTATTCACTCTGCAAAAGAACATTTTATTTTGGACTGCACTAAAGTCTAAAATTAAATGGTTTTTAGTAGTATCCGTAGTATGACAGTAATTTTACTTTAGCCCTGGTTTCGAAATTGCCACATCAGATTTGGGAACCATATCGTTCATATTGCCCCAGAGAGGCGGGTCGTGCATCGCGCTGCCATCCCGGTTTGCTTCTGATAGGGTGATATGTGGATCCACATGTCTCCCACCTCGAGGGCAGCCACAAGGCCACGCTTCGGCTTCTTCCAAGCCGGATACTTCGTTAGCATATGCAGATTCAAGTCCTCGGTCTGATCGCAGTGGTGGCACTATGTTATCTTCTTCTAATTCAAATTCCCTTCCTGGAAATCACCTGCATCACCCGGTACGAGAGGTTTCCTTGTCACCTCTCTAGCCAGTCTTCCCTGATGGGTCTTACCACCGCTACGGCATTGCAATGTACAGTCAGCGTCAGAACAATCTTGGCTACAAAGTTTCAAAATTATGTCGAGGACGAGAAAGGGCGTTTTGGGGTCCACCTGTTTTTGAATTAGAAGAAGCTAACTTCTGAATACCACTACTTCAATTTGCATATGCTTACGAAGTATTCGGCTTGGAAAAACACCGAAGCGTGGCCTTGTGGCAGCCCTCGAGGTGAGAAACAGGTGGAGCCAAAAGTCACCCTATCAGAAGCAAACCGCGGCGGCAGCGCGATGCACGAACCCCCTTTCCGCGGGGCAATATGAACACTATGGTTCAAATCAAACTGTTTTATTGATCATGTAACATCATCTGTACACGTGTTTCCTCTCTAGCCTGTCCTCCATGATAGGTCTTATCACTGCTACTACGGCACAGCAATGTACCTAACCAGTCACTGCTCTCCAGGTATCCATAGTGTTCCACTCAGCTGCCACCCTGAAGTTTGACGAACCGCTGCCAGTGGCGATAGAGCACAACGTGAGATCTGTCGAGCGTGTGCTGGATTTATGCGACAAATTACCCCATATTGAGGTGAGTTGACATTCAGGTTATAATGTCTCCTATTTATTTTCAGCCAGTCAATTAATAGCACCCTGCTAGATCGTAAGAAGTTGGGTGAAGGCCAAAACACACGGGTAACCCTTCTAGAAACTGTCGATCTTAAAATGACGATCCTCAACCTGACGGACTCGAAAGATGTGTGATGTGATACGTCCTGTTTTCTTCTTCTCTGAACTAAAAAGCACTTGATAAGGCCATCAGTGGTGGCCTTCATTCTTGACTTTACAGCGTCTAAAGAAGTCATCTTGACAAGTCCTTTATATCCACGGAGGACAGAATATGAATAATTTCCTTCTCCATGATAGAATCCTGCAGTATCGATATCGGTATTAAACTTTCATGGTGATTGATATTACTATAAGAGCCTTCGAGATATCCATTTCGTATTGTTTAGAGTTTCCAATATTACGGCGCTGTTGCGAACACCATGATAGCGAGGGAGTATTGGCGGTAGGCAATGAAAAAGTTTTAGGAGTATTCTATCCTCTTTTATTACATTATTATATATATATATATATATATATATATATATATATATATATATATATATATATATATTTATCCCGCAAACAATTGGCCGTCCACTGAAGGCGAAAGTGCATTTAAACTGGCGTCAACCTGCTTTTGGCGTCCATATACCGGACGCCACTTTGTTATCCGGTGGCATTTAAGTCCTATTGATCCTAGCTAGCCGTAGTACAAAAATCGACGGAAGCCAAAATTCGCTTTAAATGGTTGCAATAAAATATTGAAAACTTCCCGAAGAAATCACCGCGCAGGTGAGGCGCTGCTGCAGTGCGTATATCCACACTGTATATCTAGAGGAATTCCTGACTACGGATTCGCGTATTTGGCGTCCACAATTGCGACGTTGCCAACTCGCACCTACCGCAATCAAAACAATATAATCAACATCCAATTATTTTTGTATAACAGTCGCGCAAACGTTAGAAGATTTTATTCATGATTAATTACCTGAGACGGTGTTGGGTCATAAATTCATACTCATACTCATACTACTCATACTCATTTATGTATAATATAGAATATTACATGTCAGTATAATAATAATGGGACTTTATGCATTTATAGGAGAAGGAAGAAGAAGTGATATTAGATTCATGTATACGGACGTATGCGTCAAACCGGCATCCATATATATGTCCCGTAGCTTTAAGGCTATATACGGACGTCCGTTGACGGTATATACCTACTATTCATGCCTCCCCATATTCGACGTCCGATTAATTTACTAAAGTAGTGCCATAGATTCATGTACACTGACGTCAAATATCGTACAGTATGAAAAGTATACGTCAAACCGACATCCGTATATGTATCGCGTAGCTCTGAAGCTATATACGGACGTCAGTTGACGGTACAGACTTTTCATGCCGCCCCATATTCAACGTCCAATTATTTTTGTAAAGTAGTGCTGTAGATTCATATATACGGACGTCAAATATCGTACAGTATGAAAACCGTAATAAATAAATAAATAAATAAAAACAGCGTCAAACAGACCTAGCCCGTCTCGAGGCCTTTTCAAGTCCCATGGTCACGGGTAAGACTCAACCCGTGACCATGGGACTTGAAAAGGCCTCGAGACGTCGGGTTAAAGTTTGAAATAATACACGCGATTAAATCGGTTAAAATAGTTTTATTTCAAATCATAAATAATTTTTATTTGCTACCAAGTACTTCAGCCTAAGAGGAGAACAAACGGACAAACCGCGGACGGCCGCGGGTCAGCCGGACATATGAAAGCATTTTCGTCCAAGTCCAATCTTAATACACAGACCTTCGTTAGCGCTCGGTAGATGGTCATGGGCAAAAGTTGCTGTTTCTAATATAGCGAAAGGAGAGTGAAAAGTTTCGGGTTCTTAAAATATTAAGAAATACGTGGATTATTCCATTTTTTGGTGTAAGTACCATTTAAATAGCGTTTTTTAGTAAGGCAAACACAGCTTGATCGGTTCACTCCTGCGGGGCTGGTTGATACTAAGTAGCTAGTAGCGTACCTTAGATACGTAGTCAAAGATACGCTCAGCAGTGGGCAATTACAGGCTGAGAATAATCTATCAGAAATATCTAGTCAATAATACTCTTTGAATCTAATCAAATTAAGCTTAGAAATACCCGTATGTAACACTAAAAGACAACCCACTACATCCTCAGCAACATGCGTACAGGAAAGGTAGATCAACAGAGTCCGCACTGCACATGGTAGTGCATAAGATAGAATCGGCTATCACAAATAAAGCCTCAACACTAGTTACTTTCATAGACATAGAAGAGGCTTTCGACAAGACGGTACACAGCAGCATTAACGAAGCCTTGCGAAGGCGTAGGGTAGAACCAACCATAAGGGACTGGATCACTCAGCTAATAAGCAAAAGAGCGGTCCAGATAGTGAGCACTACCACAAGAGCAAAGGTAGTCAAAGGGTGCCCACAAGGAGGAGGAGAAGAATATAGTAGTAGACAGCCTCCTAAAGAGACTAAATGAGAGAGGATGCACCACCATCGGGTACGCGAATGATCTTGCAATACTGATAAGCGGAACGGCTGAGGATGTGCTATGCAAAATCATGCGCTCAGCTCTTCAGATCGTGGAAGAATGGTGCGAAGAACACCGAATATCAGTAAACCCGAAAAAATCAGAACTTATCCTTTTCACCAACAAAAGAAAGTTACCAGAACTACAACTACCAAAACTAATTTACACCAAACTAGCTCTAACAACTCAAGTTAAATATCTGGGCATCATACTTGACAAAAAGTTGAATTGGGCTAGCCACATAAATGCTAAGATGAAAAAGGCCTGTATAACTTTCTGGCAATGCAGAAGACTCGTTGGTAAGAACTGTGGTCTTAACACAAAGATAACACTTTGGCTGTATACGGCAATTATCAGACCTTCCCTAACCTATGGATCAGTTGTATGGTGGCCCAGAACAGAACTGATCACTGTGAAAGAAAAGCTCCAGAGTTTACAACGCCTAGCGAGTACAGCAGCCACTGGATGCATGAGAACCACCCCATCAGTCGCACTAGAGCACTTCCTAAACCTGAGACCGCTGCATCTAATCAAACAGGAGGAGGCCAAGGCAGCAGCCTTAAGACTGAAAAATAATGGGCTTTGGAAAGAGAATACTGGAACAAAGCATTCAAAGATTCTACAGGGAATCCTAAAGAAGATACCACTTCTCGAGGCTCCCATAGACAGAATACCATGTCACCACGTCTTCGAAAGGAAGTATCATATCCAACTTTCTGAAGAAAAAAGAGATAACTCTGGGGTAAGAAGTTAGGATATACACAGACGGCTCCAAAACTACACATGGTGCCGGAGCAGGCGTCTTCTCGAATGACTTAAATATCAAAATAACAACCACCTTGGACAAGCTAAGCATAATATTTCAAACCGAATGTATTGGCATAACGAGAGCGGCGGAGACGATTGCCGCCAGAGATGTCAGAGATCTAGATGTAAAGATCATCTCAGACAGTGCATCCGTACTCCAAGCTCTCCAAAGTAACACCATAACCTCTGTCCTCATATTGGAATGTCATAACACACTCCAATCCATTGCAAACACAAACAGGGTCACGCTGCAATGGATCAAGGGACACAGCAACTCCCTCGGTAACGACGCAGCCGATGAATTGGCCAAGAGAGGATCAGGGTCGACAGTATATGGACCGGAACCAATACTACCCATACCTCAAGCACAGGTCAAAACTTGGCTACGAAAAAGTACAGAAGAAACCGATCTGACAGAATGGACAAACACTGAAGGATGCAGACAAACAAAAAATGCAGTTCCGGTAGCATCAAAAACGTCTAGCCGAAACCTCATTAGGCTAAGAAGGGACCAAATCCGCAAGGTCACCGGCCTCTTGACCGGTCACTGTCCCCTAAACAAGCATCTGTTTACAATAGGTGTGACGGACAGCCCCCTATGCAGAAGCTGCATGGGGGCAGAAGAAATGCCACGGCATGTGCTTACAGAGTGCACGAGCGTGGCCGCACAACGGGCGAAATTCCTCCAGTCACCAGCGTCACTCTGGGAAGCATGTGGAAACCTGAAAAGGCTGCTGGCTTTTTGGGAGGATCTGGGTTGGTTGGAATGAGAGGTAAGATGGTACGCACAATGGCCCAATCAAGAGGCTAAGTGCGGAACAGTCTAGGTAAACCAACTAACTACGATTCTTCGTACGATGAGAAAGAACGACTGATTCCACAACAGTAGTAAGATGTTAGATACTACTGCTGCGGAATCAGTCGTTCTTTCTATAAATACAAAAATGAGAATAGCCCAAATAAGGCAGCTGTCAACCGAGAAATCATAAAAAAAATATTATTCACAATAGACAATTCATTTTGCGGGACTCCGTGAAAGAAAGAGATAAGTATGAATAAATGATTCACAAGCTGGCAACGTCGCACTTTTAAATTCCAACCGTCTGATTTGGACGTGAAAATATCCGCGCAATATACAAATAATAATTGATATACGTAGGAGGTCACTAAAGCTTCACTATTGTACGGGGTCCAAAAATGTTTGGGCCTAACTGCAAAAAGAATATTGCCGCAAGTAAAAAAGCAAGAAAATTAAGTATCTTATGGAGTAGGAAATCAAAAAACTAAGCAATATTCGTCGACAGATGATGAAAAATGTAAGCAGAACTGGTGGACGTCCTAATGATGCACAACATACCTGACGCCAAATGAGTTACTGGATGTATATATATATATATATATATATATATATATATATATATATATATATATATATATATATATATTAATACAACCGTCTAGTGAGACTTAGACTTAGACTTAGACTTAGATACTGATCGCATGGGGTACCGATACTGAAAATACTACTAGTGTCTACTAGTGTCATCTATTCAAAAATGAATAGATGACCCTAGTAGACTCATTTAAACAAATAAAAAAGTTAAAACCATGTTATAAACGCTTATTTGCTGACTAAGAATAACGTAAATTATTTGAGAGATTAACATAACATAACATAAACTCACGCCTTTATCCCCGAAGGGGTAGGCAGAGGTGCTAGCACCCTCATTTCGCCGGTTTATGTTTAGGTCCCAATGTAATAGGTGGCGAGCCTATTGCCATTAACTGGGCACTTATAAACCTGCGATAAATACACACATAACTTCGAAAAGCATCGAAAAGTCATTGGTGTGTGCCATGGAAAACCTGGGATCGAACACAAGACCTCGTCTCAGCAGTCCATTACCCATACCACTAGGCTACCGCTTAAACACTTAAACACTAGAGCTTAAACACATGATAATGTAAGCATGTAAGCATATAAAACTCGTTGGTAATGTTATAAATAAAGATTTCATGACAATCGTGCTATTTATTTATTTATTTATTTTTGCGCCATCTAGCGGTATAGTGCATTGTGTCTGGAACTTTTACAATAACTGCACAATCAAGCAGAATTAATCAATATAGATTAGAATATTTATAGTGTTATTTAGTCATTCTAAATAATGTGTTTAGTGTATGTTTCATTTTTGATAAGTTAATTTTAATACTAAAAATTATAAAAAGTTTGCCAATACAATATCGCCATCTAGTTATAACTCCTGAACTAAAAAGCTGCTTGCCTGCTTCTCGAAGTTACGGGTATAACCATTTTTTGTTCCTTTAATAATATAAAATAGTATAGTTTTTAATATTTATTTTATATACATAATTATATTACATTATCTGTGCTGATACTAAGACTTGTCTGATATTATTTTGTCCCGTTAGTCATACTGGTATAAAACATAGAACTCTTCTTTTTTTCTCTTTAAATATTTCTTTTTATTATTCAATTTGAATTTGATTACCTTCCAGGCATTCGTCCACGTATCAACAGCCTACAGCAACGCCGAGCTGAACGTGGTTGAGGAGCGTGTGTACCCCCCGCCCAAGCCTTTGCAGCAAGTCTTCGCTATGGTGGATACGGTGCCAGAGGATCTGATAGCCAGTATCACTCCACAGTATGTGATTTTTTTTAAATTAGAGACGCAGAGACTATATGTGCGTCGTCTAACTACCCACTTTTTTAATGCCGTTTAGATGGCATACACGGCTCACCTCATGGCAAGAGGTTAACTTGGTCTATCGAAAGCACGTTGCGGCTTTTCTTCAGTAAGTGTATCGGTATATACACATGAGTTTGCCTTAGAACCCGAAAAACTTAGTGCAGCTCCATAATACCAAGACTATTCAAAGTACTAGCTTTTTCCCGCGGCTCCACCCGTTTGTTTTTGATGTCCTATTTTTCTGCACCCCTTTGGACCCTAAGCTTTCATTTTAAAAAACCCGATGAAAATTGTTAAGGTAGTTTTTGAGTTATGAGCGTTACGCTAACGTATTATTATAAGAGAAACTTTTTTAATCGCAGGTACATATCACCCAAACCCAACACGTACACATTCACAAAGGCTCTAGCCGAGAATGTGGTGCAAGAACACGGCAACCAAGGTTATCCAGTGGCTATATTCAGACCCACAGTTGGTAAGTTATATTTCCCCATCTAATTCTAGAGATACGTCCTTCATTGCAAATTGCATCCATAGCTTGCGATCTGGGCCCTGATTCTACTATTATTTTTATCATTACAAAACCACTCCGTACCACAGACACTGTTACAACTGCCATTTAACTTTAGACTTTACCGTTATACAGTTAAAGTCTAAAATTAAATGAGAATGTTGTAGAGTGAATGAAAAATGTTATAAACTCTTTATTTTTTCATTTTTGACCTTAAGTTTTTCTCTATAAAGTCTAAAATGTAACGACATTTTATACAATGTCAGCTGTATGACAGTGGTGTTGTTATGTCATAAAATTAGTAGAATCGGGGGCCTGGAGCCTGGAGTCATCCCCTTAAACTTTGGAATCCGTGGCTCGCGGTTTTACTCTTAAATTGTTTTTTTACGCTAGCGTCAACCGTCTTCCTTCGTTAAGGGTGTTAGGCTCGCATTTGAGTACTAACTCACTTGCTGAGCAATTCTCTTGAATTATCGATCGAAATATAAATTATCATGGGGTCCAACCTGGTTGACGTCACTGGAGATTGACCAATGACCATCTATCAAAGCTGCCACAACGCTGTCCTCGACGCTATATGTTATGAGAATGGCACAGCTATTGGTAAGTGATAATACGGTCGACTGTAAAGCACGCTTGCCTAGATGCTAACCTATTCACTCTAGTCTAGAAGACATCTAAGTTATAGCTATACGTAGACACAGATACCGGGCAAGCCATCCACTCTTTAGCGGTACTCATGTTGAACTCTTAACTCTTAAAGAAACACCAGTGCCAGAAAGGAGTTACATCAGTCAACCAAAAACTACTAATTTCATCTCTAACCCCTCAGCTAAACTAAATTCATTGTTGGAGTGTGTTTACATCGTTATTCGTTGGTATAGTTTACCTAGATTCGAACTCAAAACCTTTCGTAAAGAAGACTTCTGAATTACTACGCTGCTGACGATTTGCGATGACGTTATGGACGAGATTTTGAATGGAACCCAAAGCTTATGAAGGGGCCCCTGACTTTGAATATTATTTAAAGATTAATTTTCTTCCAGTGGTATCTTCCCTCCGGCATCCATTCCCAGGGTGGGTGGAGAACCTCAACGGCCCTAGCGGCATCGTAGTTGGTGCTGGTAAGGGTCTACTCCATGTCTTCGTGGCGAAAGGATCCGCGAGAGCTGATCTACTGCCCGTTGATATTGCTATCGATACGTTGATGGCTGTGGCTTGGGAGATAGCTGTTGATAGGTGAGTCTCCAAGCATCAAGGTTTTTAGGAATTGAGGAACGGAGTGGAAAGTTCCTCTGATACAAATTCACCGACCAGGGCCTCGATTCTACTAAAGTAAAACCATTGTCACACCACAGACACTGCAAAAATTACCCATTTAATTTTAAACTTTAAAGTCATGAATTTAAAGCCTAATATTAAATGGCTTTTTGTAGAGTGAATTAAAAAGTGAAATGTGACACTCTTCATTTAATTTTGCACCTTATGAGTATAGTTTTAAAGTCTAAAATTTAATGCCATTTATTGCAGTGTCTGTGGTATGACAATTGATTTGGCTTTAGCAGAATCAAGGGCCAGCTGTGCAGTATTCTAAGCATACAGCGTCGAGCACAGCGCTGCAATAGCCTTCATAAAAATTGCTATTGGTCGGACTGAATGACGTCACTGGAGATCGACCAATGACAACATCTATCAAGGCTGTTGCAGCGCTGTGCTGGACGCTCAATCCTTAGCGAATTGCACAGCAGGCAAGGTGGTGACGTGGACATTTCAAACCAAATGGAATGCCGTGATATTGAAATTGTCCACTTTTTGCTAAATTTTTAAATGATGAATTAGATCAGGGGGGCTACTACCATCTCTAGTAGTATTTTTTTTTAATTTTAATTTTACTTCATTACTTTCATAGTGTGAATCGGACAGTCTGCGTCTGTCAGGACACTCAGACTTATTATGGTCAAACAGTATGTCTTACTGTAGCGGACATATTTATTTGTTTAATTTCTTATATTTTACACTTGTCTTACAAGATATGCACAAATATCGATGGACGATACGGTTCGATTCAGATTCAAAGTGAAGTAAGTTTGAAATAATATTAGTTTTAAGAGGTGGTAAGGCCCATGTAGAATTACGAGTCATTGCTTACAGACCACCTCAAGTGCGAGTGTACAACTGTAGTACCTGCGACAACCCGACCACCTGGGGCGACTTCAAGAGAGGCCTAGAGCTGGACTTCTTCAAGTACCCCCTGGACAACAGCTTCTGGTACCCTTATGGGTTCTGCGTGGAAAACAAGTGAGTAGGACTACTTTTTTAACAGTGGTCCTTGTATTGTATTTTGCAGGTAGTGAGATTGGCATTGGACGAGAATAGACCCTCTTTTCATAGAAATCATGATCTTTTTTGATTTTGAATTTCGACACCCAATCGAACCGAAATATAATAAAATCATTATAAATGAACCTAATTAGCCCTCTGGATGCCAGCTTATTGGTCTTTTGTAAATATTGTAATCAATTGAGTTGTTGTTTCTTTATTTCCGCAGATTTTTATACAAAATTTTGGAGACAGCATTGCAGACTGTTCCTTTGCATACAGCTGAATACGTCTGCAAATTATTCGGCATCAAAACAAAGTAAGATTGTTTTTCCACCATTCTGCCTTGAATTTTTTTTGAAGTTTTTTGGCCTAGTTACAAGTCCTTTAAGCCACAGCCTTGAATGAAACATAATCATTATGACCCAGTTTAAAATTTCTACCAACATGGTAGAAATTAAAGATCAAAGCTTATAGAGTCCAGGCAACGAAAAATTAAGAAACCATTATTTTTAAAACTTTAATATGTCAATTGCTTTTTCCTGTCAGTTAATATTTTAAAGTCTTCTAAAACATTTTAATTCATCCACCACCCACTCACCTATTTTCGGATAACTTTCAAAGTGAATTAATTATTTACTAGCTTTTGCCCGCGGCTCCGCTCGCGTGGATATCGATTATCGCTATAATATCGGTATCTGATGCATATTCTGCATATTATGCAAAAGCTATATTAATGTAAAGTTTCATTAAAATCTATTCAGTAGTTTTTATGTGAAACGCGAAGCGAGTAACAAACATCCAACCGTCTATCCATCCATACTGTAAGTATATAGATACCGTAAGTATGGATGGATAGATGGATGGATGTTTGTTACTCGCTTCGCGTTTCGCGTTTCGCGTTTATAATATTAGAAGGATATTTCTGCCATTTGTATAATTAATACTTTGATTTTCAATTACCAGTTACTGTATTAATTGAGTAATTGGTCAATTACATGATATTCATATGACTTTAAAAGTCCGCATGTCTGATGTTGTTAATAGAGTCCAGCCGGTGACTGGTAATTCATTATTTCATTAATTACCAATAACAACTGTCTTGATTAATATTCGAAAACATCTAAAAAAAAATTTACTTTAACCCTATGTTTAATAGTAATTAAATGGTATGCACATAATTATGAGTACAAAAACACAAATCTACTAGCACTACGCTGGTTAACCATGTCATTAATACCACGTATGATGGTTTTCAAAAAAAGTCTACTACATTATTTCAATGTATAGTCAGTGTGGCAACCTGTTGATTTTTCAAATTTGCCGCCGCTTTTAAAACCCCTTTTTCGGTGGCCAGACTCTAGTTTGTATTTCAGTAGTTAAAATATTATATATTTTTAAATAATTTTCAGACTAAGTTTGATAACAGTAAATCAACGCATAAAAGCGATGAATGACGTTTTGCGATTCTTTTCAACACATGAATGGTACTTCAAGACAGACAACTTCCAGCAGTTGAAGAAAAGATTATCACCTCAAGACAGTGCCATTTACAATTTAGATCCGCATTCAATAATGTAAGTACTAAACAGTAATATGATTTTGTTGATTGTTGCCAGTTGATGACCTCTATTATACTGGTAGAGCGTTTGATTTTCGATGTACGAGGTCCTGGATTCGATTCCTACTCAGTGCAAATATTTGTAGACACGATATGTTTATTTGCAGTAGTCTATTTCTATGTTTGAAATGTTTGTATTTTTTGAAATAAATATTTTAGGTAGGTAGCATGAAAAATGCTTAAAAATTTAATTCAAAATATTTTAGGTATGTTTATCCGCGTTCTAGAACTAGTTAAACAATGCTTATTTTGAATAGAGATAGCGCTGTTTGCGTATGCCCTAAAAATATGAATAAAAATCTAGCTTAGCTGTATAGATTCGTACATAGCAAGTTAATTCATAATTATTAAAATCAAAGATGATATTGATTTGGATTCATGTCACAAAAAAAAAATCACATAAATGTTTTCTTTTTGCAGCTGGAGTGAACTGTATGAAAACTACGTAATAGGAGCTAGAAAATATCTTCTACGGGAGAAAGATCAAGACCTGGATAAAGCTAAAAACCATTACCAAAAGTAGGTTTTTATTATTATAATCATATTCTAAGAAATCAATAAGGAATCATTTTTTATCCTTTCCCCCCTTGGAAAACAGACAACAGAGTCTTCCCGCGTAAGAAAATGCTGCTAGTAAAACACGTTTGTGTTTATGACTCTTTACTAATTGATCCCAAAGCGTCATTTAGAAAATATATACTATTTTTAAGTTGTTAAATTGTTCCTAAGCGTAATACTGTAATTGGGACTGGTAATCACTACATAGTATAAAACAAAGTCGCTTTCTCTGTCCCTACGTCCCTTTGTATGCTTAAATCTTTAAAACCACGCAACGGATTTTGATGCGGTTTTTTTTATAGATAGAGTGACTCAAGAGGAAGGTTTATATGTATAATTCATGTTTAATATAGTAGAGGGTGCAGCGGGAACGGGATCTGATGCCACGCGGGCGGAAAAATATTGGCGGTACGAAGTTCGCCGGGTCAGCTATCGGACCATAATTGTAATTTTTCATATTATGAATTCGGAGGCCTAAGTCACTAAAATTACGTTTTAAGATATCAAAACTTTCAAGATCTAGTTGAAATCTCGAGTTTTGATAACGTGGCGTTTCGGGACCCTGTTTATCTAATTTCTTTAAAAAAATAAATTTATTTTGTTTCCAGAATGTTCTACGTGCACTACGGTGTTGTCATCTTCGTACTAACATTGATTTGCAGGCTAGCTCTCAACAATCCATACATAAAAGATTTCGTCTACAGATCGTTTAGAATGTTAATAACATTGATATATGCAACATATTTACGTGTAACACAAACTAATTAATAAGGAATGGCAAGTTGTATTTTTGTTGGTGCTAGATACAAAGCTAACTATATGTATAAATAATTTAAACTTTGTATCAAAAATTGTTATTATATTCTCTTTTCAGAAAATTGTGGTATTACGGACTTATTATGTCGTAGCTATAAGTTTAGCTATAATATCAACATTTTAAACTGGTGGATAATAAGAGAGAAATTTCTTCATTAATTTATATATTGCAACTAGTCAGAGGAATGAGTACTTAGATAAACTTGCATGGAATTGAAGGTTTACGTAGTCAGCCTATAAGCAGAATAAGCTGTTGTAAACATTTGAGATACAAAATAGCCGCAATGCGGCCATCTATAAGTGATATTTAAAAACTCAGAGTTTAAATGTCGTGATCACTCACATTAATATTTCGGTGCTGTTGTAAGCGCCATGATCACGAGAGCTGGATGGAGTATTGGCGGTTAACGGTAAAAAAGTTATATCGATCTACCCTTTTTTGAGTTCTTAAACAGAACATACAAACCTCATAAGTTTATAATATATATAAATTAATTCTGGTCATATTATCTGAGCGAATTTAAAAACGAAACAATGTTAAAACATTCCGACCTTCTACATAATGACCATAATTTTGGGTTTTACATACAGCAAATTTATCAGTGGAGACACAGGTTGCTATTGCTGCGGGTTAAGAACTGTTATGATTAATAGCGTGAATTCACAATAATTCAAATCGTTTATGCTAGATAATCCTGTAGAACCAATGAGTGTCATACAACTTCTGTCTCAATGCTGGTGGCCACCAACTGCTCCAGGTGTCAGGATACGTCCGTATTCAGTAGCAGCTTGTACGCGGTTAGCCGCTATGACTTCTAACGCTTATGGAGGTCGAAAGCTGGCGCGCGTGATATGGCCAATCCCCCGTGATTGATCTGCCTTTAGATTTGCCCAGTTAAACTATTGGATTGATAAGCACCCAACACAAAACTTTTCGGTAAAATAAAATAAAATTCTGTGTTTTGCTTAAACTTACATTTAATTTGATGTAATATATATACTATTTTTGTCCGTTGTGTTGGTACAATTTGGATCAATATCGTCTTGTTATTATATAGTCGTCTTTGTACTGTGGTGGTGGAAAGTGGCAAAATTGTAAATGATTGTATGGAAGTCCAATAACATGGAATAACAGTGTATTAAGAAATATTAATATTTGCTGTTTATTTCGAATATTTGGTAGGTATTAAATGAACCACCAGTATAAGCCTAAGGCTCAAATATAATAATATGTTTAGGTATTACAACAGGGGAGTTAGGTGTTAAGTCTCATATATTTTACTTAATATTTTGGTACATAATAATATTATAATATTTATTAGTATAATTAGCATTTCTGAATTACAGTACAATGGTATTTATAGATTACGTTGTAGTGAATAAAAATGTATGAAGAGATATAAATTTAAAAATAAATATTCGATTGGAAAATTAATAAGAACTAAAATAGTGATATCTTGGTGCCTATAATTGTATATTGTTAAGGTTATGATGGAATTTTATCGTTATATTGTAAATAGTGGTCTTACGATGTTATGATTGACAAAATGTATTTTTACTATCGAAAGAAAATATTTTCTCGTTAACATTTGTTTTAATATCCTACACCTAAATTAATATGCACATTTATGGGTGACACTGGTGTTAATTCGGCATGTCCACCCGATTAAACTAAACTAAACTAAAAATTATCTTATTTTAGTTTATTTCAACGCTGTGTCTATTCGGTTTGGCCACCGAACTAAAAATAGTGCATGCATTTTTAGTCAAGGTCACACGACTAAATTGAATAAACCCTTTTTAATCTGTGAATTCAATGAACGAATGACAAAGTCCTTAGAGAAAGAAAGTAGGCCGTCTACGCTGTAAATTATGGTAAATTAGTACAATCACAATAAGAAGTTGTTGAAGTGTGAGAGAGACCATTTAATTTCTTGTCAAAAAACATGTGTTCAAACGTGACCGTAAATTAAAACTCTGAAAAAGTAAACAAACCAAAACAATAAACTTGGCGGCATGGTACTGGAAATATTACGTGAAAAGAGGAAAAATAAATATAAGTATGTCACAATCACAAAAAAATCCTCTTCGCTTAATCTAGGGTGATTTTCAAGTATCTCCAACAGGAACTTGGCCGCTAATGACGGGACCTTAAAGTTTTTTTTTTTTGCGGTCGGCCATCTCGAACGGATTTGATGCATCCCTCAACCGAAGCAACCTGGCCCGTTTTCCCGATTTCTGTTAAACAAATAAATTTCTAACCTTAAAATAAATTTCAAACCCAACCTTAATGATAATTGTTAATTTTTCAATTATTTTTATTGTTACACAATTTTTACATATATTACAGATGTATTGGCAAAAATTTAATTAAATTAATAAAGTTACTATATATACACAATACTAAATATAATTAAAAAAATAAAACTAAAAGTTAAAATGCGTCGTGGAATTCATCCGCATCGCATGCCTCTTGTGGTAGCGTTCCCAGAAGACTAGCAGCATTGCCACGTTGTATGGCAATACTTAATCTCTGACCTGAAAAGGGGCCAGCCTTCTGGTCACGAGAAGCGTCAACCATACGTTTCGCAATATCCCTGAAGAGATTGCGGGCGCTCGGACCCCAAGGCCCAAACGTTTCGACTCCAAACGGCACAAATTCATAATCTCCAATAAGATTGGAGTATTTGCGCCGCTTAACAGCCTCTGCAGAAGCTGCAGCGGCACCGGCACAGTCAGCCGTGCCAGGTATATGGGTAGGGGCAATGGTGTCGACGCATGTTGCGTCCCACATCAGAGTCCTGCCCATTTTCCAAGGCATTATTGACATACCATCCAGTCTCTTGCCATCATCGCACGCCAAACCGTTTGATTCAAGCACAGCTGGCACACCAGCAATGACAAGAGCACGGCGGATTATGTCGTTGAGGCTGGCGTGCCATGGAATTCGCCCCGCGCTCCTGCAGCATGACAGGCCATGGTGTCCGAGTCAGTCAACTGCTTCTCCACAATGGCATTGATGCAGATTTTTTTACTGCTAGGTCAGTTTTGAACAAATAAACATATATTTAGTTGATAAATTTTCTTATTTACCTTTCTTGCTCCTCGAAAAAAGCAGCCACAACATATTCGTTCATTTTTCTGTAATTTAAAAATTTCAACCAGCAGAACAAGGTTTAGTTTAGTTTAATCGCGACCAAAAATATGGCCACTAAATTAAGTCGGATTTTAGTTTGACAGGAATAAAATTTTGCCTTACCGAATAGCAAAATGGAGATTTTCACTAAATTGAATTCGACTAAACTAAAAATAGTTTAGTCCTGTCAAATTAAGTTAGTTGGTGTTTTCCCGAATAAGAAACCGCAATTTGACGTGACTAAACTAATTATAGTTTAGTTTAGTCGGAATTTTGCCAAACCGAATCGACCTCAATGGTGTTAATTCGGCATGTCCACCCGATTAAACTAAACTAAACTAAAAATTCTCTTATTTTAGTTTAGTTCAACGCTTTGTCTATTCGGTTTGGCCACCGAACTAAAAATAGTGCATGCATTTTTAGTCAAGGTCACACGACTAAATTGAATAAACCCTTTTTAATCTGTGAATTCAATGAACGAATGACAACGTCCTTGTTGTTGAAGTGTGAGAGAGACAACTTAACTTCTTGTCAAAAAACGTGTTCAAATTCAAACGTGACCGTAAATTAAACCTCTGAAAAAATAAACAAACCAAAACAATAAACTTGGCGGCATGGTAATGGGAATATTCCGTGAAAAGAGGAAAAATAAACAATGTATGTGTATGTGTGTTTATGTCACAATCACAAAAAAATCCTCTTCGCTTAATTTAAGGTGATTTTCAAGTATCTCCAACAGGAACTTGGCCGCTGATGATCCTAAAGAATTTTCTAAATTTACGGTCGGCCATCTCAAACGGATTTGATGCATCCTTCGACCGAAGCAACCTGGCCCGTTCTTCCCGATTTCTGTAAAACAAATAAATTTCTAACCTTAAAATAAATTTCAAACCCAACCTTTATGATAAATATTAATTTTTCAATTATTTTATTGTTACACAATTTTTACATATATTACAGATGTATTGGCAAATATTAAATTAAATTAATAAAGTTACTATATATACACAATACTAAATATAATAAAAAAACTAAAACTAAAAGTTAAAATGCGTCGTGGAATTCATCCGCATCGCATGCCTCTTTTGGTAGCGTTCCCAGAAGACTAGCAGCATTGCCACGTTGTATGGCAATACTTAATCTCTGACCTGAAATGAGGCCAGCCTTCTGGTCACGAGAAGCGTCAGCCATACATTTCGCAATCTCCCTGAAGAGATTGCGGGCGCTCGGACCCCAAGGCCCAAACGTTTCGACTCCAAACGGCACACATTCATAATCTCCAATAAGATTGGAGTATTTGCGCCGCTTAACAGCCGCTGCAGGAGCTGCAGCGGCACCGGCACAGCTAGCAGTGCCAGTTATATGGGTAGGGGCAATGGTGTCGACGCATGTTGCGTCCCACACCAGAGTGCTACCCATTTTCCAAGGCATTATTGGCATACCATCCAGTCTCTTGCCATCGTCGCGCGCCAAACCGTTTGGTTCAAGCACAGCTGGCATACCAGCAATGACAAGAGCACGGCGGATTATGTCGTTGAGGCTGGCGTGCTGTGGAATTCGCCCCGCGATCCTGCAGCATGACAGGCCATGGTGTCCGAGTCGGTCAACTGCTTCTCCACAATGACATTGATGCGTAATTTTTTACTGCTAGGTCAGTTTTGAACAAATAAACACATATTTAGTTGATAAATTTTCTTATTTACCTTTCTTGCTCCTCGAAAAAAGCAGTCACAACGCATACGTTCATTTTTCTGTAATTTAAAAATGTCAACCAGCACAAACAATCAGCAGAACAAGGTTTAGTTTAGTTTAATCGCGACCAAAAATATGGCCACTAAAATAAGTCGGATTTTAGATTGACAGGAATAAAATTTTGCCTTACCGAATAGCAAAATGGAAAATTTCACTAAATTGAATTCGACTAAACTAAAAATAGTTTAGTCCTGTCAAATTAAGTTAGTTGGTGTTTTCCCGAATAAGAAACCGCTATTTGACGTGACTAAACTAATTATAGTTTAGTTTAGTCGGAATTTTGCCAACCCGAATCGACACCACTGGTGTTAATTCGGCATGTCCACCCGATTAAACTAAACTAAACTAAAAATTCTCTTATTTTAGTTTAGTTCAACGCTTTGTCTATTCGGTTTGGCCACCGAACTAAAAATAGTGCATGCATTTTTAGTCAAGGTCACACGACTAAATTGAATAAACCCTTTTTAATCTGTGAATTCAATGAACGAATGACAACGTCCTTGTTGTTGAAGTGTGAGAGAGACAACTTAACTTCTTGTCAAAAAACGTGTTCAAATTCAAACGTGACCGTAAATTAAACCTCTGAAAAAGTAAACAAACCAAAACAACAAACTTGGCGGCATGGTAATGGGAATATTACGTGAAAAGAGGAAAAATAAACAATGGTGTTAATTCGGCATGTCCACCCGATTAAACTAAACTAAACTAAAAATTATCTTATTTTAGTTTAGTTCAACACTTTGTCTATTCGGTTTGGCCACCGAACTAAAAATAGTGCATGCATTTTTAGTCAAGGTCACACGACTAAATTGAATAAACCCTTTTTAATCTGTGAATTCAATGAACGAATGACAACGTCCTTAGAGAAAGAAAGTAGGCCGTCTACACTGTAAATTATGGTAAATGATTACAATCACAATAAGAAGTTGTTGAAGTGTGAGAGAGACAACTTAACTTCTTGTCAAAAAACATGTGTTCAAACGTGACCGTAAATTAAACCTCTGAAAAAGTAAACAAACCAAAACATCAAACTTGGCGGCATGGTAATGGGAATATTACGTGAAAAGTGGAAAAATAAATAAGTATGTCACAATCACAAAAAAATCCTCTTCGCTTAATCTAGGGTTATTTTCAAGTATCTCCAACAGGAACTTGGCCGCTGATGACGGAACCTTAAAGAATTTTCTAAATTTGCGGTCGGCCATCTCAAACGGATTTGATGCATCCCTCGACCGAAGCAACCTGGCCCGTTTTCCCGATTTCTGTAAAACAAATAAATTTCTAACCTTAAAATAAATTTCAAACCCAACTTTTATGATAAATGTTAATTTTTCAATTCTTTTTATATTTACACAATTTTTACATATATTACAGATGTATTGGCAAAAATTAAATTAAATTAATAAAGTTACTATATATTACACAATACTAAAGATAATAAAAAAAAATAAACTTAAAATTAAAATACGTCGTGGAATTCATCCGCATCGCATGCCTCTTGTGGTAGCGTTCCCAGAAGAATAGCAGCATTGCCACGTTGTATGGCAATACTTAATCTCTGACCTGAAAAGAGGCCAGCCAGAAGGCTGGCCTCTTTTCGACCAGAAGGTCACGAGAAGCGTGAACCATACGTTTCGCAATATCCCTGAAGAGATTGCGGGCGCTCGGACCCCAAGGCCCAAACGTTTCGACTCCAAACGGCACAAATTCATAATCTCCAATAAGATTGGAGTATTTGCGCCGCTTAACAGCCTCTGCAGAAGCTGCAGCGGCACCGGCACAGCCAGCCGTGCCAGGTATATGGGTAGGGGCAATGGTGTCGACGCATGTTGCGTCCCACACCAGAGTCCCACCCATTTTCCAAGGCATTATTGACATACCATCCAGTCTCTTGCCATCGTCGCGCGCCAAACCGTTTGGTTCAAGCACAGCTGGCACACCAGCAATGACAAGAGCAAGGCGGATTATGTCGTTGAGGCTGGCGTGCCGTGGAATTCGCCCCGCGCTCCTGCATCATGACAGGCCATGGTGTCCGAGTCGGTCAACTGCTTCTGTACAATGGCATTGATGCGGAATTTTTTACTGCTAGGTCAGTTTTGAACAAATAAGCATATATTTAGTTGATAAATTTTCTTATTTGCCTTTCTTGCTCCTCGAAAAAAGCAGCCACAACATATTCGTTCATTTTTCTGTAATTTAAAAATTTCAACCAGCAGAACAAGGTTTAGTTTAGTTTAATCGCGACCAAAAATATGGCCACTAAAATAAGTCGGATTTTAGTTTGACGGGAATAAAATTTTGCCTTACCGAATAGCAAAATGGAGATTTTCACTAAATTGAATTCGACTAAACTAAAAATAGTTTAGTCCTGTCAAATTAAGTTAGTTGGTGTTTTCCCGAATAAGAAACCGCAATTTGACGTGACTAAACTAATTATAGTTTAGTTTAGTCGGAATTTTGCCAACCCGAATCGACGTCAATGTATGTGTATGTGTGTGTATGTCGCAATCACAAAAAAATCCTCTTCGCTTAATTTAAGGTGATTTTCAAGTATCTCCAACAGGAACTTGGCCGCTGATGACCCTAAAGAATTTTCTAAATTTACGGTCGGCCATCTCAAACGGATTTGATGCATCCTTCGACCGAAGCAACCTGGCCCGTTCTTCCCAATTTCTGTAAAACAAATAAATTTCTAACCTTATAATAAATTTCAAACCCAACCTTTATGATAATAGTTAATTTTTCAATTATTTTTATTGTTACACAATTTTGACATATATTAAAGATGTATTGGCAAATATTAAATTAAATTAATAAAGTTACTATATATACACACTACTAAATATAATAAGAAAACTAAAACTAAAAGTTAAAATGCGTCGTGGAATTCATCCGCATCGCATGCCTCTTTTGGTAGCGTTCCCAGAAGACTAGCAGCATTGCCACGTTGTATGGCAATACTTAATCTCTGACCTGAAAAGAGGCCAGCCTTCTGGTCACGAGAAGCGTCAGCCGTACATTTCGCAATCTCCCTGAAGAGATTGCGGGCGCTCGGACCCCAAGGCCCAAACGTTTCGACTCCAAACGGCACACATTCATAATCTCCAATAAGATTGGAGTATTTGCGCCGCTTAACAGCCTCTGCAGAAGCTGCAGCGGCACCGGCACAGCTAGCAGTGCCAGATATATGGGTAGAGGCAATGGTGTCGACGCATGTTGCGTCCCACACCAGAGTCCTACCCATTTTCCAAGGCATTATTGGCATACCATCCAGTCTCTTGCCATCGTCGCGCGCCAAACCGTTTGGTTCAAGCACAGCTGGCATACCAGCAATGACAAGAGCACGGCGGATTATGTCGTTGAGGCTGGCATGCCGTGGAATTCGCCCCGCGCTCCTGCAGCATGACAGGCCATGGTGTCCGAGTCGGTCAACTGCTTCTCCACAATGACATTGATGCGTAATTTTTTACTGCTAGGTCAGTTTTGAACAAATAAACACATATTTAGTTGATAAATTTTCTTATTTACCTTTCTTGCTCCTCGAAAAAAGCAGCCACAACGCATACGTTCATTATTCTGTAATTTAAAAATTTCAACCAGTACAAACAATCAGCAGAACAAGGTTTAGTTTAGTTTAATCGCGACCAAAAATATGGCCACTAAAATAAGTCGGATTTTAGTTTGACAGGAATAAAATTTTGCCTTACCGAATAGCAAAATGGAGGATTTCACTAAATTGAATTCGACTAAACTAAAAATAGTTTAGTCCTGTCAAATTAAGTTAGTTGGTGTTTTCCCGAATAAGAAACCGCAATTTGACGTGACTAAACTAATTATAGTTTAATTTAGTCGGAATTTTGCCAACCCGAATCGACACCACTGTGTTTAATTTTCAGTCATAAACTGCTACCAGATCAGATTTGGAACATAGCACTTAATAATAGAACAAAATATGCAAGCCCATTTACTTTAAGCTACATAATGTTAATGCTTTTTTATTTTTGCCCCCTATGGTTTAAAAACAAAGAGGGCTGTGCAGGAAGAGGTGAAAATGGAAAGTTCAAGAAATAGGATATATTACCCGTCCGTAATGGCTACTTTTAGAAAAAGTAAGATTAATCCAACAAAACAAAAGGGAGAAAGCATGCCGTGAATTTCAACAAAAATTACAAGAATCTGAACGTAAAACTACCAATAAAATCAATATCGTAGTATTCGTTATAATTACGCTGCAACATTTTTCTACCACGAAAAACAAAACAAAAACCATACGCAAACTGACGTACTATTGTCAGACTTTGTCATTGTCATTAGTGTCAAACCAGTGACTGCGTGTGTGCAGTATTTCGATGTGAAAAAATAATAAAACATGTTTAATAAAGTGCTTCAACGTGCGCTTAAGTTTCGCATAAAGAAGAATTATCCGACGAATATTTATGATTTATCTCGGGGCTCGGCCATAGCCGTACGGAGGCCATATAGTGATGAAGTGCGCCGCGCGCAGGCGCAAAGCGTCGCCTCGCCGGGACCTACTATATTCGACAAGATAATGTCTAAAGAAATTAAAGCTGATATTATATATGAAGATGATTTGTGTTTGGCGTTTAATGATATAGCTCCGCAAGCCCCGGTGCATTTTCTCGTGATACCGAAGCGGAGGATTGCCAGGTTGCAAGATGCGGAACCAAGTGATATAGACGTAAGTATTACTCTGCCAAATTGAGTCTGTCATGGGCTAGATATTATAGGCGGCAACTACAAAAAAAATGTGGTTCCTTTTTTAATAATAAAATAATATTTCACCACATTAGGACTTAGGGGCAAGAACTTCCTAATTTTTTAATTTTACCTGTATGTTTTTTTTTATATTTGTTACAAAAATTAACCACAAGTAAAAAGAAATCTTCAAGGAGGGTCCCATGTTCAGGGAATCAGGGTCCGATAATAGGATTCTGAAGAAATCAAAGGAAATCCTTAAATCATAGGCACACATTGTTTCTTTTGCCTTTATATAATTTAATTTCAAGTATTTGTCTCTAAAAATCACTTCTTATGATGTTGAACTGATAGAAACCCAAACCAACATTTTACGATGATCGGTAGATAAATAGACAATACAAATTTGCGTCATAGAATGAAAATGAGACACTTAAAAGTTATTTACTCACCTTTTAGTAGTCAGCAAGCAGTTTCAATAGTTGGTGTTAGTAATTACTTAGCAAGAAGGGTTTGTTGTGGGTTTATTTATCCATACAATCCATTGCTTTGCACTGACCTACTAATGTTTCCTTGCCTTTGCTACCATCACTAAACACATAATAGTTATTAGTGGGCTAATAAGTAGTAAAATTTATGTATGTAGGGTTTAAATTTGAATTAGTTATAATATTGTTACACTATTTTAAATGGGTCGGTAGCTTAGTGGTTAAGCAGTCGGCCTTATGATTATGGTCTTGGGATCCAACCATGGCCATTACACTACCAACGATGTGAACCCAGTCGTAGCACAAGCAATTTAGCTTAAATGGAGGGGTTAGAGGGAATATTAGTAATTTTGATAATGTCGGTTGCTAATATTCTGAAAAATCATTAAATTTGAATTTGAAATTAGAAGCTGTCGGGAATTAGGTTACAGTGACCCTTGGCCACTAATAGGAATATGTGGAATTCGAACTTAAAAAAAATATAGCTTTAGTTACACCTTTTTGTATCAGCTACCGGCAGTAAAATGGGCCCAGCCATTCTAGAGATTACCTGGAACAGACAGGTGAATGCCGTGAATGCTGAATATCTCACTTTATTTACTGCTGTTCTATAAGTCAAGGTTAAGATGAATGAATTACATATTCATCAATCCATCTTAACTATATTGGATTCTAGATGTAGTGACCAGCTATACACTTACCACCTTACCCTTTATCTTAATCCCATCCGAGGTTCTAAATTGGTCTGCACCGGGTCTGCTCCTCTATTTTTAGTCCTCTCAAAGTGTTGCCTAATCTAGGATATCACCTTTATTATAAATGCAATTAACAAAATTACATTCAACAAAATTCTCTCAAACGATAAATTTGTAAGTAAGTAGGTACGAACTAAGCTAAATTGCTTGTGCTAGAAGTGGGTTCACGTCGGTAGTGTAATGGCCAGGATTCGAACCCGGTACCTCTTGATCGCGAGGCCGACTCCTTAACCACTAAGCTAACAACCCTTAACTGGTAGTGAAACTATTGATACACCGTGTTATTTTCTATGACTTCAAGCCAACCCTTCTTAGTTCTACCCCTCCAATCTGAGTCTGACAGAGAGGGCATAGCCAGACATTTGTTACCCTCTTAGCCAGGCAATCACCGCAATCTGTGTTATCAGGGTTGGCAGCGCAAGTGCATCACTTCTGGTGTACTTAGTTCATGTCCATGCGCCCCAGTCACAGCTGCCCATCAGGTGATCTGTGTGCTTGTCTGCCATCTAAGTGATATAAATAATTAATTTGCTACATTAAATATACACTCCAAAAGACTTTTATAGTTGACTGTACCAAATCAGCAATGATTTGAAGTATCGTGCGAGTTGACGAATAGAAAAATAAATTAAATTATTTTGTGCCATCTCCCTCGATCGTGCGAGTTTATTGCGAGGGAGTTGACGATCAACTCAAATAGATAATTTTAAATTTTAAATTTTATAATATACATAATTTAAAAGTGACACATTGGCCTATCAACTTACAAGGCATAAACCGCTTGTCGGCCTCATACGATGCATAACCTCCCCCTCCGACTCCGGAGTCAGACTCGAACCGACTAAACCGCACGCCGTCTGTGAGTCGATGTGCTAGGCCGAAGGTGAGGTTGTCTCGCGACATACCCTCGCACCCCGGCTGACCCTGACCACGCGGTTCCCGACTCGCCCCCGGTATTGGGGACGAGTCCACAGGGTACCAACACGGCAACTTTATTTTTCAATTGATTTCACACATTATCATATTGATAAAGTTCAGAATGACAGCCTCCGTGGCGTAACGATAGTGAACACGGCCGCTGCGCAGGAGGCGCGGGTTCACACCCCGCTCAATGCAAATATTTGTATATCATAATTATATATCATATTCTGAGTAGGTATTTGCATTGGTCTGGTCGTGCCTCGGAGAGTATGTTTAGCCGTTGGTCCTGGTAGCCTAACAAACATCTATGGCAGTCGTTACGAGTATTTGAAGCCCTCAAAAGTCCAATAACTGGTCTAACTGCAATGCTTCGATATCGCCTTTGGGTTGTGGAGGTCAGATGGCAGTCGCTTCACAGACAAATGTCGAAGTTTAGCCAAGTCTGCAGTTGGACTGGTAAAGGCGGACCCCAGACTCCAAGTTAATAGCTTCGGATACGACTGGGATTAACTCTAGGATGTAGAAGAAAGATCAGAATAAGTGAACAGCCAAGACTTGAACCCGCGACCGGTCCGTTAAAGGCGCAATGCTCCCATGTAAACGAATGGCGAAAGTTACCACACTAATTTAATAAAAATTTCACAAATTAGTATATTATGTTGTTGATGATTAATTCTTTAAGTATGCGTCAAGATAATTATAATCTTGATAGTAGAGATAGTGGTGGAATGTACACATAATGTGTAATGTACGGTACTTAGTATGGCGCAATTAGCAAATTGTAATTACTTTTTCGTGTTCATCCGTGTGATGGCGGAGAAAGAATACAAGTATCACCACACCATCTCATCCGAAGGGTGTCGTAAGAGGCGACTGACGGAAACATACGCAGACGATATCACTGCGAGAGACGGAACACTCGAAATAAAACCCTGTACCAACCCGTCTGGCCAGCGTGGAGACAGTAGGACAGAGCCTGCCAACATTGGGAAAGGCATATGTCCAGCTGTGGACTGTGATAGGCTACTCAACTTAACTCAACTAGGCTGCTCAAGCAAACTGCCTATTGTATTTAGACTAAGTAGACTAAGCAAATGTTTGTAAATAGACCAAAAAAAAGTGCCCGCTGAGTTTCTTGCCGGAGTTTTCTCAGTTCGGGGCCTCGTTTCGAACCGGTGGTCCATTTGCTTAACTAGTCTAGATTTTTTTAAACTTGACGTTTTGTAAGTGCCGTTTTATTGGTCTATACAGAATAAATGACTGGGTGCTAGCACCTTCGGGGATATAGGCGTGAGTTAATGTTATATGTTATGTTATGAATAAATGATTTTTGACTTTGACTTTGACTAATTGACTAATTGATTAGTTAACTGTGAACGTTTAGCTTTTAAGTCAGAGGTTGTGGGTACGACTCTCGGTTAATGCAAATATTTTTATGCATGAACACGACTATTTACGTTCATCTAGATGGATAAAACGGAGCATTGGTTGCTGTGCTGCAATAAGCCTAACTGCCGGACATTTATGCGTCTCCCAACGTTGGGAGACTTACTGTTTCCACGCTGGCCAGACGGGTTGGTACATGGTTTTATTTCGAGTGTTCCTCCTCTCGCAGTGATATCGTCTGCGTATGTTTCCGTTACTTGCCTCTTACGACACCCTTCGGATGAAATGGGGTGGTGATACTTGTATTATTTCTCCGTCACCAGACATTCTGTACAGCCGATCTAAATCCATTAAATTTTTGTATATAGGTGTGTCTATTATCTGCTGATAAATACCTATTGTGATACTTTGATTAGTTTAATAACATACATACAGTCACGCCTCTCCGATTAGGGTTAGCTGTAGGTAGTTAACCTACTCGGTTACCATGTCTCGACGACACTGAACGAGTTTACGAGTTCTAGTCGACGAGTTTAAAATCTAGCGGCTCGATTTTAAACTCGTTAATTAGATTCTAGCCAATGAACGAGTAACCGGATGTCGATGACAACAAAAACTGATACTGGCAGCTGATTTTGGCAGCCAAAAACAGCAGCCGAAATTGGTAAAAAAATTGTTGCAGCCAAAATTGAGAGCAAAACTGGCAGCCGAAATTGTAGCAGCCAAAATCGGCAGCAAAATTGGTTACTAAATTGCAGCAGCCAAAATCGTGCTGCTATACAATTTAGTAAACCATTTCGGCTGCCCATGGTTGCTGCTATAGAATTTAGTTGCTAATTTTGCTCTCGATTTTGGCTGCAACAATTTTGTTACCGATTTTGGCTATTAAACAATTTAGGTACCAATTTCGACTCCAGATTTCAACTGCTATACAATTAGGTAGCCAATTTTGCTCCAGATTTTCGCTGCCTGTTTTAGCCTCATTTGCCACACAACTAACTTACAGGCCAACACACTAGCTAGCGACCCGCAGCTATGGGTTACTTACCAGGGATTACTAGGCCTACCTTGGAACATCTACAGTTGCTGATTAAAATTTCGAGCAATCGGTCCCATGGAACATATTTACCTCAAAATCTGATCCGAAAACGGTACATGAAGCTTGGGTTCGGCTTAAACATTACCGTATGAAACCGAAGGGACTTCACGAAACGTACATAGCTAAATTGTACGTCTTTCGTTCGTGTTTCGTGAGGGCCCATAGTTTTGGATGTTACATGGTAGCCCCCAGATATACATAGAAGCAAAGATAATAGAATATAATTCTTATACAGGTGCACAATCAGGAACAAAAAATGGTTACACTAGTAACTTCCAAAAGCAGGCGGGCAACTTTTGTGTGCAGGAGTTGTAACTAGAAGGCGACATTGTTTTGGCAAACATTTCTAATTTTTGTTATTAAATTTACCTTATCAAAAATAAAACATACACTAAACACATTATTGCATAATATGACTGAATAAAACTATAATTATTTTTTTTGTTTTTAAAAAGAATATTAGCAACCGAAATTATCGAAATTACTAATATTCCCTCTAACCCCTCCAACTAAGCAAATTGCTGGTGCTAGGAGTGGGTTCACGTCGGTAGTGTAATGGCCAGGATTCGAACCCGGGATAGCATCCCGGGATGATGAGATGATGGCTTCCTAAAATGGCACTATTGTCACAGTTTTATATGCTCACAGGCTTACATTATCATGTGTTTAAGTTCTGAAATAATTTACATGATTCTAAATAGGGAGATAAGTGTTTTAACTTTTTGTTTCGTTAAATGAGTCTACTAGTGCCATCTCTCGATTTTTGAATATTACTAAAGATATTTTATTAGTATTGGCACCCCATGATTGAAGATTTCCCCCCGAGATTTATACAAAAGGTTACCCCAGAAATACCACCTAGAAGGTTATACCTCGGGACTCATCTTGGACTTAAGTCGCGAGCCAAACGATTGATTGGTGAATTTGAGGTCATCCACCATTTTAGCACCTTGTGCTGTCCTCAAAGGACACCCAAGAAACGCGTACTGCGCGTAAAGAGCACATATGGAGCACATTTTAGCTCCCAAGATTGTTGCAATAAGCCAAAATCGTTGTGCGCGGAAGAAGATTGACGAAACACGTTCAGGTAGACAGGTATATGGTGCGAGTGGATATGCGATCAGAAAATGTTGACCTAGGCGAACTTAACCTAACAACGGAATTAGTTGCTAGGGTTGCGGGATGTGATGTCCACACGGGCAGAGCCTCGAACTATTTAGGTTACGTATAAGGTTGTAAAAAAGCTCATTGCGGTTCTTGCTGGAGTCTTCTCAGGCCTGGGCCGCGTAGCGAACTGGTAGTCCATTTGCTAAACTAGTCTGTAATATATAATTAAGAGAATGGGAATTAACGCGATCATGGTATAGGTGATTTGATTGCCTGAGGTTTCGACCAGGTTACACCGGCTGTGGTCACAGGCTAATTGATACCATGATCGCGTTAATTCCTGTTCTTCTAATTATAAATTATGGAACGCAAGAGTTTAAAAGTTAGTTTAGGATTTAATATTTCTAATTTTGACGTTGTGCACCGTTACAATTGCCGATACAGAATAAATGATTTTTAACCCTCACTTTGACACTCCATATTTCTAAAAATAACATGACCATTACTATCGTTCCAGCTCCTAGGACACCTGATGCTAGTCGCCCGCTCCTTAGGCGCCTCCCGAGCGCCCTCTGGCTGGCGTCTCGTCATCAACAACGGGAGAGACGGCGCTCAATCGGTATACCACCTACATCTCCATGTCTTGGGAGGCCGCCAGATGGGTTGGCCGCCGGGATAAAGGTCTGATTGCGTGTACCCCAGTAGGACTGTTTCTCTTATTGAATATGAATTGATATAACAATATTGAGCACTAGAAAAGACGTTTAGAACTTCTTTTTGTTAACGTTATTGTGTATAACGGGATTTGTTATTGGACGCTGTTTAATATTATCCACGAAGTTATCGCACAATATGTCGGGAATAACAATATAGAAACGACCAAAGAAAGTAAAATAAAAAATTATTACATTTTATATTTTAAATATAAACACTATGAGGTGATATAATAATTCTAACCATAACTAGGTCCAATTCAAAAAAAATAGTTATTACCTATCAACATTTAAATACCTTAAGTACTAAAAATTGTAATGTGAATTTTACCCCAAAATTTGGGAGAATAAAATTTAGATATAAAACGTTGGTGCCATTTAATCAGCCAAACAAAATATTAATTTATATTAATAAAAGAAACAGATCTTTTCAACTTACAATTCACGAAGTTTTAAACTTAATAATGTTGGTGTAACTCTGAACAGGCTCATATCTTATCTTAAATAACGGTAACATTACATGGTACAGCAAATCCTTTATTTTTTCATCGTTGATGCTAAAGTTACCCTAACTGTTCATAGTTACCCCATGACATATAGTGACTTCTATGTTATATTACTAGACTGGTTGTTTGTAATAAAAAAAATATCAAGAACAGTGTACCTTTTTTAAGCAGTACTAATGACATCGATTAAGATAAAATATTGAATCGATTGTTCGTGAGAATATCGGTAGACGACTCCACCGTCGCCTCAAAGGTGATAAAAAGGAAAAAATTGGATTAGCTCGGGCGAGGTCTGATGGCTCTGTGTCAGTGGTTTTCCTACTGTAAGGGAAAGATCGCGGGTTCGAACCCCGCCTGGACCAATTCAATATTTTTCCTATCTTAATGGATTTGAATAGTAAACATGCAAATGCTTTTTTGTTTTTTTTTATGCTTTAAAATTTCATTCAATGATATTTAAAAATGGAACACTATATTTATACAAATAGGTGTTGAAATTATTTACCTCATTTTTTTTAAGCTTCTGCGTCCCGTTCCAAATTCAAAATTCATTCCCGCCTCAACCGTGACATATTTTTTGTTCTAAACAGCTTGTCTAGTGTCATAGTAGTCGTAAGTAATTCGTGTTTTGTAAGACAACAGCAATTTGCAATGTTACAAGGAATTGTTATTATGATTTGGAATTATGATGACATAATTTTGATATTTGTTGAAGATATTACTTAAAAAGCGTAAAGCCGGCTTTCCACGGCCCGGGTTTTTTCGGACTCATGTGCGGTGGACTACCGTGGAATGGGGATTGTCTGGATAGTGCAGACACGTTTGTCATAGAACATGAATCCGTGTCTGCTTCCGCGTTCGTGAAACCTCGCACCGTAGAAAGCCGGTGTACGGACGCGTCGACAGGTTAATGGTTAAAAATTCGGCCTTACGATTGGACAGTCACGAGTTCGAATCCTGGCCATTAATTTAGCTTAGCTGGTAAGGGGGAATTCTAGTAATTTCGGTTACTATTATAAAAAGAAAATGAAGACGTGGAGTATTGGGGTCGAAATCTTATTTTTATAGTATTTTCTTTTTGTCTAATTCAAAGAGCACATTTACTTTATTTCGCATAGTGTTTAAAAACTTTTCTCGACTATGTATTGGATAGTCTTGCATATAGTTTAAGTGAACGATTACCCCCAGCTTCTGCCTGGAAGTATTACCACACATTCTTCATTAATTAATTTACATTTAAACAACAGTGCCTTAAGCCGTCCATTGCGTCGTGCGAGCAAGCTTACGAGTGCCTGTTTCACGCAAATACTCATGTGGTAGCGGATGGCCTTATAGATTATAAAATCCGCTTTGAAATAATATTCAATACACAATTGAAACAGGCACAAAATATAGGCTCAAATTATTAAAATACACTTGGCACAATTATGCAGCATTTTAATATTCTTCAAAACATACGACGACGTCTGCATAGAAAAATATTGCAACTCGATATTTCGAAATTTTAACTGTCCATGCAATTTTGCGATACGTTCGGAACAATGGAAACAGCTCATAATATTCCTAAATTTACATATAGATAGCGGTGACCATACGAATATAATTGTTTTTAAATTCCGATACCAAGGAAACGCTTTTAAAATTTCGTGCAAGACCAATCTAAAAATAAATTTACTCTCACTGATTTACTGGCATTCACTGGTAGACAGAAACTGCAGCTGTGCGAGTCTCTAAACACACAGCGTTGAGCAGAGCTCTGCGACCGCCTTAATAGAGATTGTCATTGGTCTGACTGGGTCACGTCATTGTACATCGACCAATAACAATTTCTATCAAGGCTGTATGCTTAGAGGATTGCACAGCAGCCCTCCTTCTCGTTCTTTCCTTACACACTTCAAGATCTTTCTCTACTGTCATTAAAACCTTTTCACACCGATTTCGAGTGATGCATCTTGAAATCAATTAAAAACAGAGTTACAATGTTTTTCTATGCAGGTGTACATAAAAAAAAAACAAACTAGATTTTAAGTCCGAGTGTCATTAATATAAGAAAATTGTGTCATATCGAAACCATTGCTAATATTAATTAGGATGTTAGTGCAATACATTTGCCAAATTAGCATTTAGAATATTATTTTTTAATTTGTTTAGACTAGAGTCGAGACGGTATGGCAAAAAGGCTGTATGCCAAAAATAACATTAAAAAATTCAATTGAAGAATATTTTAAACTAGATGTTTCAAATTGTATGATATGTCATTGTCAAAGTGATAGAAAGTGACAGCGCTATATACAGTATAGTCATGTCTCTTTCTGACTCAGAGTTCAAATATTAAAAGATGGCTGGTCCTCAGATCTTTGTACACTATTAAAAAATAGATAATGTATATAAAGAAGTATCAATTTTATTATTATTAAACAATAAAAGTTATTTGTAATACAAAACAAAATACATTGAGTATTGAGCTTAATCACCTGCATGGATTAATAATACATTATTATTAATAATTATATGGGTGAAATTTAACTGTCAATGTGACATTAGTGACAGATGACAGTGAGCGTCTATTTGTTTATAGTTTACTGTCAATGTTTTGAGCACAGAACCTCAATCAAAATTTATTGGCGTCACTTACGTGGCTCTGGTAGAATTTCTAGCCAATAATTATTTTTTATAATACATTTTACTTGATATTGGCGAAATACTTGCAGACCATTTGCTGCAGAAGGCAATAAGGAGAATTCTATGGTTTTTTTTTTAATTTTAATGAAGCAGCATACAATGATTGCTATTTGAAATATCTACTTTGTTACTATTTGTACTAAAGTTCATTTCACATAAACAGTTTTGCGGTACCGTCACTCATTTTCTTCTCGAAGCGACGCCACAGTTTGAAGCGATCCGCTGGCCAGACAGGAGGCGGTTGAGTGCACTGTCAAACGATTTTGAGCTGTATACATGTTAGTTTTAAGGAGGAAATTGATAACATAACAAACTGCAGATTATATAGTAATGAGTTAAGTCAACTATATTCGAAATATAAGATTTTAGACAAGTTTCAAATCTTACCGAATCGAATAATTTTTTTTATACCACATAGGTGGCCGACTTGCACACGGTCCACCAGATGGAAAGTGGTAACCGTGACACACAGAAAGTTTCTGTTCCGTCAGTGTAGAAGACAAACAGGATAAGCCTTTGGGTCTTCCCACTGACAGCACAAAAACTTCTCCAGTGAACTCTGCATTTATGCATTGTTCTGGATGTTTCTTTGTATAATATGTATGTATTCACAAAACTAAATGTATTTAAGTATGTTTATCCGCATTCTAGAAGCCATTTGACAAAGTTTGCTTGGTGTGGGTCTAGATGGCGCTGTGTAGAGCATGTATTAGAAAATTTATAATATTTATTTCGTTCGACTTTTGTTCAAATACTCGTCCACATTTCTTAGGTAATGATCTTTTCCATCGCGAGTGTTGATTTTGTCAAATTTATATTGAAACAATAACGTTATTTCCGTGTAGTCTGTAAATTAGTACCTGAAATAATCGAATATAACATGTTATTAGAAAATTTGCAATTTTACAGCATTTCTTTGACATAAACAGGATAAGTAGGTAGTTTAGAAAATGACTGATACGTAGTACATTAAGTAGTTTTCCAATTCCGTCTAAGTAGTTGTTATTAGATATTTATTTTACAACTTTTCGAATAGCGCCATCTAGCGAAAAACAATCGAACTAGATCAAATGTACTGGTTCTGCACCGCGCTATCGATATTTTCAAATTACCGGCATATAGCTTGAGCCCCAAACATGTCACAAAAGACACCCAGAGCTCACTACTATGCTATAGGTATTCACAGTAGCGTGAAGTACGCTTTGAGTGTCTTTTGAGGATATTATGGGGTGTTACGTCGACGGAGGAGCTCAAATCTATCAATCATAGATTATATCAAATCAATAGCGTGCGTCAGGGCTTCATTCCTCTTACGATTTGTGGCCAAGATATATGTCGGTGACTATACCAACATTTGATAGTTTATCTCACAAATGCAGTATTATAGATTGCAATACAGTGTCACAATATCGCCTCCCAAGAAAATCTCAGATCAATATTTGTAAATAAATATAATTATATTCAATTATGATATGATTCAGGAGGTGACCGTATACAACAACAGCAGACGCACGCAGCAGATACGCATAATTTATTACGGCTTTTAAAGCAAAAACGAAGTTTAACAAGTAATGTATAAAAATTACTAGCTGACCCGGCGAACTTCGTGCCGCCAATATTTTTCCGCCCGCGTGGCGTCAGATCCCGTTACCGCTGCACCCTCTACTATATTAAACATGTATTATACATATAAATCTTCCTCTTGAATCACTCTATCTATTTAAAAAAACCGCATCAAAATCCGTTGCCTAGTTTTAAAGATTTAAGCATACAAAGGGATATAGGGACAGAGAAAGCGATTATACTATGTAGTGATGTGCTGCATGTGTCCGTTGTCTTATGCTTTCGGCTTCAGAATCATACCTTTATAGTCAGAAAAAATCAAAGATTTAAATAGTTCTATAGTATTTTTATAAACTTTTGTCTGTAAGATCGAGTTATTTCTCTTCCTATATTAAAACAATATAAAAATAATATAAATAACTTTTAACATGATCTGAGTTTAATTCGGAATCTCTTCAAAAAGTCAAATATTTTATGATTATACAATTATGTTTATGGGAATTATTTCCAGTAGTACTATTAATTGTACTAGTGGGACAAAAAAATCCCAGAAGTGCCATTAATGGTACTAACCAATGGGAATGCGAATTAGTATATAGGCGTCACAGTTAAAACCCAGATTAGTTAGGACTCGTATTTCCTAGTAAAAATTAGTTTAACTAACCCGTTTAAACTCGAAATACCTAGTCACAACTAGAAATAATATCATTATTTGGATTTATACACAATAGATTTTAACTAGGCCCCAATTGGATCATATCACTGATACTGCAAAAATGCCATCATATTATAGACTTTATTTTTAAAGCCTTTAAGTCCAAAATTAAACGAAAAAGACTACATAATTTTTTTTATTCTATCTACAAGATTCCATTTAATTTTAGACTTTAAGAGCATTGCAGTAAAGTCTAAAATTAAATGGCATTTTTTGCAGTATGTAGTGTGACACTTTCAAATCCTTTTAATTCCCGTAAATATAATCGTAAGTCTTCGATCGAAGTTCTAGTCAGAATGGCATATCATTATGTCTGCTCCAAACTGTGGTTCGATTGGTGTGGTTACAATACAGCGATAGTGTTCAACTTAGAAATATCAACAGTGGTCCTCATGGAAAGAAGTGAAAATTTTGCCAATATATGTAGATACTTTTATAACAGGGGCGAGGGGTTCCTAAAACCCAATTCATGCTTGCTTTACAAATGGAAACTGTGAATGTTTAAATATACACTCTAATAAATGATATGCATTACATGAAACTGACTGTATCTGTAAATCCGTATCTAAATTTCTGTATCTGAAATTCAGAATATGTAATTCAGTATCTGAAATAAGAACGGGTATAAAATAGGGATGGTCCGATGGTCGTCCTGTCAGTTTTATTTTAACAACGAATTCAACTTTCGCGACTGTAATAAACCGAGACATCTGAATAGTCACAATCTGTCACAAAAGGTGTCGATTACGGTGTTGAAAACAGCTGAATAAATATGAAGTGTTATATACCTCTGCTTACCTGGGGGTAGAGAAAAAAATAACTAAAGCTTTATTGTGATCACACCAGTCGTCAAGTCGCTGTTATATTATTATGCATATCTTTAATTTAAATGTTTTTATTTCATTATGTTTTTTAAAACTACCCTGATTTCTCAAAATATTATTAGTTATACGTTTTTGTTAATTGGAGTGTAATGTTTTAACCAAAAATGTTATTATAACGATATGTATTACGACTAATCCGTTAAGACTGTCCTCTCAGCGTATAAGTGGCGAACTTAAAGAGACCTTAAAGTTGTACGTATAAAATACAAATTTCAATGAAGATCTTATTGCCGCGAGAGTAGTTTGTACGATTAGTCGTAGTCACTCAGAAGTCGGGTGGTTGCTATATTAGTCGGTTGTGGGTCCGGTGACGAGTCGGTTCCGTGTTTTTTGGTGTCAATACAAAAACGCACAGGAATGGCCGTTCATCGATCAGTCATGTTTAGAGTTTAATGTAATGTTAAATTCTGTAACCAAAGTTAATTAAATGATTTTATGAATTTAGATTTTTGGTTTTATTTTCTACTTCACTTATACCGCGCTGTACTGCGCTGTGGCGAGGGACGCTGTAAAGAAAGAGAAAGAAGGAGTATCAGTCGAGAGCGAGCGACATACCGCCGTGAGACGACTGGCGACGTGGCGACGGACTGACCAAATCTGACGGTCGATTGGTCGTCACTCCCCACGTCTTACCGCGCACATACCCAAGGCTCAGCACAGCGGTTACAGTCAGCCTATAACTCCTTCGGAGATTGCAAGCCGAAGCCGAAGAAATCCAACTGCGCTGTGGCGAGGGACGCTGTAAAGAAAGAGAAAGAAGGAGTATCAGTCGAGAGCGAGCGACATACCGCCGTGAGCGCTGGCGACGGACTGACCAAATCTGACGGTCGATTGGTCGTCACTCCCCACGTCTTACCGCGCACATACCCAAGGCTCAGCACAGCGGTTACAGTCAGCCTATAACTCCTTCGGAGATTGCAAGCCGAAGCCGAAGAAATCCTGAAATAGAGCGTCGCCAGTCCGGATTCTTACAGGGTGGGACTTGGGAGATCGGAAAAGCCATTAAAACCTTGAAGCAACTGAAATCGCAGTGATGATGTTGACTGTGTAGTACTGGGTTCGATGCGAGTTAGTGTTGTTGGGATTATATTATTTATTTCCAGTTCCTAGGATTTTTCTTTTTTTATACAAATGAGATGGCAGACAAGCACACGGCTTACCTGATGGAAAACGGTTACCGTGGACTATAGACGTGTGCAACACCGGGGCACAACACTCGTGCCGCCGACCCTGTAAACAGTTTCTGTGCCGTCAGTATAGAAGACAAAGCAGGAATAGGCTTTGGTCTTCCTACTGATAGCACAAAAACTCTCCAGTGAGCTCTGGCTACCCTACTTACCGCCGGGAACATAACACGAGGTTATTTTGGCCGCAGTATTCTGTAGAGCGGAGGTACTTACCCTGCTTTCCCAGTCGGACTGCTCAATTGGACGGGAATACCGTCGTGTCCTACCTCATTCAATATTGTTTCAGCTAATAGAACCAAGTCAATTGCTAACCGGTACACCTAAATTAACGGATGAGACCCTGCCACAGGGAAGTCCTATTGGGTCTGGAAGGTCAAACTGCAGTCGCTTTATGGAAGCTACTGCAGTGTGACGTAGATGAAGTCAGACGCTCCAAAGTGCTAGTTTTGGATGTAACCGGAGTTGGGACCCGTATGAAAACTTCTTTAACTCGAGTTATTTTGACTTTCACGGAAGCTACTGCTACTGACCCCTTAATCCCAAGCGCAAAGCTTTATTGGAGAGCCTCTTCTGTTGTCCAAGTGGACCAGTTAGGTTATTCCCAGTGCTTTTATCGGAACTCCGATTGGTAGGAGGAGCGGGAATACTTTTTCTCGGTGACTCTTTCCTCTGTCGCACCATTAAGACCTGGAATTCCTTGCCAGCTCACGATTACCCTCTTCATTCAGTCCCGGGTCCTTTAAGCGGGGCGTGAAAAAGCATCTGATGAGGCCGTCAAGCTGAGTGCTACCATTGTTAACATGGCACGTGTATATAATGGTGGCCCTCTCTCCTGAGACTTTGCCTTCAGTTTAATATCAGGCAAGGTAAAGTCAAATTGACGTGTCCTATATAAAAAAAAAAATCGCCGATTGCTTTTCTCCTGTGCCAAGTTGGCTTGGATTGGTCCAAGCAGAATTATTTTTTTATCTCCTCATATCAAGTATCTAGCTTGAATACACGCTTAACGGGTAGGCAGAAGTGTGGGTTTCTGCCTACCCGTTAAGCGTGTATTCAAGCTAGATACTTGCTTATAAAACTAATATTGCATACGAAAGAAAAGTCACGTTTTTATTTCATAGAATTTTATGAGGTAAGCGTACATACGTGCTTCGGCATTCATTGCACCTGTGATAGTTACAATTCCAATCATATGTTTTTGTTAATATCAAACTTGAATAGGGTAGATTTACCAGTTGTTGGTCGAGGGTATACGCAATGAATTTTATAGTTACAGCTTGTGAAAGAGTCAAGGGCTCGAACAACCTTCCTATACTTTTCTGCGTTACCCCGCCTTCTCAGGGCTATATCCCAACGGACCCTGGGTATCTGTCCCCTTACGGGGCGCGTTGGGAACTAAAGATGGGGTCCTTTGGGAAAAATAATTCTCTACGGACCCCTCTCTCCCCCCGTTAATAAAAAAAAACGAAAACAGGAACCAAGATGTTTTTAATTAAGGTTGCGCAACCCGACTTCTTTTGGTTTGTTTTTTTTTTTATCGGTGGTTTGGTTATGTCGGACTCGAACCGACTAAACCGCACGCTATCTGTGGGTCGCAGTGCAAGGCCGTTGGTGAGGTAGCTATAGTGCATGTCCTTCGCGCCCCGGTCGACCCCCTCAAATTATAATGTAAATAGTCGTAGAGAAGAATTTAGAATTCTTCAGGCGTAGCTGGTTAGCTTAGTCACTAGTCAGAACATTCCCCCTGTAAGGGATTGCTCGCAGGTTCGAGTTCCACCAGAGTAATTCAATTTTTTCAATCATAATGAAGCGTCGGTAGCTTAGTGGTTAAGGTGTCGACCTTACGATCGAGAGGTCCCGGGTTCGAATCCTGGCCATTACACTACCGACGTGAACCCACTCATAGCACAAGCAATTTAGCTTAGTTGGAGGGTTAGAGGGCATATTAGTAATTCGATAATTCCATTCCTACTAATATTCCTTTAAAACAAAAAATCTAAATCGATTTAGTTAAATAGTAAACTAATGGCTTCGAAATGTCATTTAATTCAAAATTACGAGTTCGGTGAGTAGGGTAGCCTGAGATCACTGGCGAGTTTCTGTGTCTTGCTTTACTTCTGCACTTCTTCATTCAAGCGGTAATCCCAGTCGCATCACCTTTTCAACTTGGAGTCTGTGGGGTCCGCTTTTTACCAGTCTAACTGCAGATTTGACTAAACTTGGATATTTTCCGTGAAGCGACTGCCATCTGATCTCCACAACCCAAAGGCGATATCGAAGCATTGCAGCTAGACCAGTTGTTGGATTTTTAAGGGCTCCAACTACCCGTAACGAATGCCATAGATGTTTGTATGACAACCGGGACCGACGGCATAACGTGCTCTCCGAGGCGCGACCAGACCATTGCAAATACCCATATTCATGCATACAAATATTTGCACTGAGCGGGGATCGAACCCGCGCCTCTTGCGTAGCGGCCGCGTTCACTACCGCTACGCCACGGAGGCTGTCACTTTCTCTTCACTTTCTGTGTTGTCAATTTTGTGTTCTTACAGGGTCGGCAGCACGAATGCCTGTTGCACAAGGCCATAGGCCACGGTGACTACTTTCCATCAAGTGGGCCGTGTTACTACCTAATTGGTATAAAAAAGTCCACTACGACCCAGAGACGGCGTGTGGTTTAGTCGGTCCGAGTCCGACATAACCTCCCCCTCCGGCTCCGGAGGGGTGGGTATCCGTGGGTATAAAAAAGGATATAAAAAAGTCACTACCGACAACAGCATACCCTCACCCTTTTATGACAAAAAAGTAATATTTCTAACAAAAATATAGAAAGCGTACATTATCAGTCAATTGTGTCAGTAATACGTTGCGAAGGTGATAAGGAACTACAATATAGGGCTCCAGGACAGAGGATTCTATACAGTGTTCCACTACCTTCAGCAAAATGAACTCTTTCTTCGTGTTGTGCGCAGTTGCGGCTTTCGGGCAGGTATGTACCTACACAAAATAACTGGTCTAGGAATCCGCGGCGGAGGTCTTTGGTTCGAATCCTGAGTATTACACTACCAATGTGAACCTACTAAAAGAGTAGGTTCACATTGGTGGTACCGCTTGAGCCGTCCGGGAAAGGCGTTTATGTCGGACTCGAACCTACATTACCGAATAATAACTCTATAAATGACATTGTATGATTGTCTTGAGCATATCCCTCGCACCCCGGCTGACCCAAGGCTTTTTCAGTTACGAGATGGCCATCGGATATGAGAATTATAATTAAATTAAATAATTTCTATTGGTGGTAGAAATTTGATGGCACAAATTTCGGCCGAGTGGGTACCACCGTGCACGATTGCGAAAAATCCTCCATAGTAATCCAATCTCGGTTGGATTACGTTCAGGGGTCAGCAAATGCATAGCCGGGCAGGGGGGTTGTGGTCGCAACACTAGTGGGACTGGCGGGGAGTCACGCGGTGCTGCGACGACAATCCTCTTGATGACGCCGTCAAGCTTAGTGCCACCATTGTTAACATAGATACGTGTATGTAATGGTGACCCTCTTTCCTGAGACTTTATCTTCAGCTCACCTGCAGGCGACGTAAAGGAAAATTGACGTGTACTATTTAAAACAAAATAACTGTAATGGGGATCTTCCTCCCGAAAATGGTGGGAGCTTGTTACGTCACCCCCACCCCGGGCCTGCTTCTGCTAGGTTAACAGGCGACTCCACTTATCACTCCCAGGACCATGTAAATCTACTCCTAATGCAAGCAATTTAGCTTAACTGGAGGGATTAGCATTAGCAGGCATACTTACGTTTATAACGATTTATTTTTCTTCTTAAAAAACAATGTTACAAAACCGAAATTTCTGGTAAACCCCTGGAGCAAAACTAGAAGCTTGTATAAGGGATGTGTTCACGTCGGTATCTAATAACCAGGCCTCGAACTTGCGACCGCTCATATATCCAACTCTATAACCACTAAGCTATAATGCATTACTTAATTATTACTTCATTCTTAGCAGAGCCTTTTTTCCATTTTATTTTACCTAGTTTAAAAAGAACAATGTTAGCAACCGAAATTATCGAAATTACTAATATTCCCTCAAACCCCTCTTAGTGAATTTACACCATAACATAACTAACCATAAAATCATTTGTCACTTCCAGATGTCTTCCGCCCAATATCTACCAACATCCTACGGCCTCCCCACAGCTTTACCAGCACCCATGATCCTTCCAGGACCATACTCACAATGCTCTTCAGCTGCAGTAGCCCCCGCACTCGCAGCCGTAGCTCCGGCTCTTCCCGTCCTCGCTCCAACCTTGGCAAATACTATCACTGCAGGTGTTGCCGCTGCCCTCCCTCCCATACTTGAAGGTGCTTTGCCTACAGTCCTGACATCAGTGCTGACTGCCGCTGGGCCTTTGCTCGAAGCAGCGTTACCTTGCGGGTCTTGCGGTGCCCCATTGGCTTTACCCGCACCGGCTTGTAATTCTTGTGGGGCATTATCATACGCGCCGTTGACCCCACCGCCGATGTATGCAGCCCCTGCTCCAATAGCGTATACTGCCCCATGTGGCTGTGCTGCCGCTGCCCCCTGTGGGTGTGCTGCTTCATACGGATATGCTCCAACTGCTGGGTTATATTATTAAATGAAAAAAGATGAATAATAAAGGATTCTCTTTATTTAATGTGTTTTCTTTTAGTTTTTGAGTTTGTTTTTATAATAGGCACCTACTTGTACCTTACATACTTACATGGTAGATATTTCATACGAACGCCAAGATATTTTAGCAATACTGTTTTATACCTACGCATTCCGCTAAGAAGTTAAATGATTTACCTGATTCTTTGTTTCTGAGTGCCTTTTAGTAGGTACCTTAAAATTTTTAAGTCTAGGGTGAACAACACAGAACAGAAAAAACTTTTCTGTTCCGTGGTGAACAAGCTTCAAGTTACTTTTGGACAAGCATACTCTTTCGTTGACCACATAATCACTTACCAGGGAGTTACTTGATGGTGGTCAAATCACGACAAGCTCGCAATGTGAGACTATTTTTAAAAGTGAATCATACGAAGTGAAGTGAAACAAAACGTTTCTGCACATATTTATTTTTAGTGGCAAGTGTAACTGTCGATCAAAACGAAACGTCAAATCAAAGTGCTGTAAGATTTACGTACCTACTTACTTTTATTTGATTATGAATATTTTTACTGCGAAAATAAGCTGAAACTAGTACAATTATCTATCCAATTAACAAGTCGGATTGTGTAGCAATAAGCTGAGGTCAAGGTAAAGTGTTGAAATGTGAACATCATCCTGATATTTCGCCATACTTGTCATAAATGCGTTAAGATATTATTTTTGTTTTGTGCGATTATCGCTGAGTAATTTTGGGTTCGTGTACTGAACGCGCGGTCAACATTGCGAACTTGTCAGCGTGCCAACTCTGGTGATACGAACCTGAAGATAATATCCCTCTTTTAGTATCTTCTGACTTCGTTTTATGGGTTATTCCAGTCTACTGCCTGTCTTCACCTCGTAAAAGAATACTATACGAGGTTTTTAACATCTAGGAGACGGTGACCCCACATCCTTGAACCCCGAAGAAGGTCCTAACAGAAGGTTGTACACAATGACTTGCTTCTTTTGTCCTGACCCATAAAAATAGATTAAAGCTGAAGCTATTTACATACTTAAACTGTAATGCCTGATTTAGTAATGATCTACATTTTAAAGAATTAATTATCATTTCATTTGGTCTGAGTTTTATAATAATGTCTATCTAGTTTTGATCAATGCTATGAGTACTCCATTTGATAAAGAACATCATACTTAACTAAAGTTAAACAATCTTTTAGAAACTTTTGATAATTAATACATATTAAACAAATAAACTGGGCTTACTATCTGATTTTAACTAGTTCTATTTAGTTTTTTAGTCTGTAAAATGATTTTCTAAGCAGAAGTATATTAATAGACTGAGCATTTAAATAAAACACATTAAAAAGACATTTTAAAATTGTTTACATTTAGATAAGCATCTTACCAATTGGAGTATAGATATTTTGAACAATGCTATACAAGAATTGGGTTTTTTTCTGTAGTTACAATAAATTATTAAACTGTGCTCATTAAATTAGGAATGGTAAATAATCGTTAATATTTGCATTGGTTCTTATTTTATCATTTTTATTTATTTTTAATCATCAACCTAACCTATAATAGTAAATGATTTGACTATTGAATTTTATGATGTCACCTTATATTATTTCATACAAGTTTCCCTAAAACTTACTGTTTTAATGCTTAGTAAAAAGTAGCCAATTTGACAAGTCAGTCAAATACCCGATTGGTTAGTTGACTGTGTAGTCAAATTAGTTACTTTTTACTAAACATTGAAAATGTAAGGTTTATGGATACTTGTATGAAATAAACAATGGTGATGATAAATATTTAACTTTTTACTATTATAGGTTGCGTGAATGATTACAAATACATTAATACATATGCCTATTAATCCCCGAGGGGGTAGGCAGCGGTGTATTAACATGCACGTTTTGCAGACTACGATTATCGGTCCCACCTAATAGGGGATGAGCCTATAGCCGTCTAGTGGGCACTTTGTCTTGGGCTGTATGTGTACTGTTAGATGGAGAATAGCCCTATCCCTTAGTCGCCCTTTACAACACCCACCGGAAGAGATGGGGTAAATACAAATGATAAGAACTGTCACAACTTTTCACAAAACACTTACAGAAGAAATAATAATAGTTTTTTATTAGAATTTTTTTTTATTGTTAATTTGCAGGTACATGGTAGCTATTTGTGATGATGTCACTGAAGCCAAGGAATGTAGACTTCACAGAGACATGGGCACATCTCAAAGAAACGGTTCGTACCATACTACATATAACCACATAAACAGAAACATACAACAGAAGTTTGGCTTTAAAATTCTTTAGCAATGAACATTTATCTTATACCATATTATTAACTTTTACCCCAATACTGTAAAGTTTATGTCATAGCAAAACCACTGACATCATGTCAAAGTAAAAACTCATTTCTGTATAGACCATTAAAACGGCACTCACTTAAAAAATTATATTCTAGCCTATTTATCAAATGGACCACCAGGTTCAAACGTGGCCCGACCTGAGAAGACTCCAGCATTTTTTTGGTCTATTTACAAACATTTGCTATGTCTTCTTAGTTTAAATACAATAGTTTGCTTAAGTAGCTTAGTTGAGCGAACAGCTCCAAGCTTGTTTGTTATCTAAATGTCTTGTAGCAGAAACACTGTCATACCGCTGACACTGCAAAAAATACCATTTAATTTGTAAGTTTAAAATGAAATGGCATATTGTGGAGGGAATAAAATAATGTAATAAACAGTTTTTCATTCGGTTTAGGGCTTTAAGATGAGATAAATAAAATATAAAATTTAATGGCATTTTTAAATAACATTAAATTTAATGGCATTTTGGTATAACATAAAATTAACAAACCAGGCCAGGATCCCGATTTTATGTGGAGTTTACTTATCATTTGATTGATTTTTTACACCGCTGAGGTGACAGACAACTTTACGGTCCACCTGATGATAAGTGGTTACCATGGCCTATGGACGTGTTCAATACCAAGGGAGTCACATTCGTGCTGCCGACCCTGTAAATACAGAGAGTTTCTGTTGCTGTCAGTGCAGAAGACAAAGCAGGAATAGCCATTGATCTTCACACTGACAGCACAAAAACTCTTCAGTGAGCTCTGGCTACCCTACTCGGAGGTGAGTAGGGTAGCCAGAGGAACACAACACGAGGTTATTATGGCCGCGGTATTGAACTCAATGCTCAATTGGACGGAAATACCATTGTGTCCTACCTCCTCTTTTAACGTGTTTCCTTATCTTATGGTCCTGGGTACTTTTAGCGGGGCGTGAATAGGCTTATTTTTAATATTGGACACATCAATTTGACTTCACCTCGCCTGATGGTAAGCTGAAGGCAAAGTCTCAGGAAAGAGGGTCATCATTACATACACGTACCATGTTAAAGCAATGGTGGCTAGACAGCCTCATCAGATGCTTTTTCACACTCCGCTTAAAGGACCCGGGACTGTAAGAAGAAGGATGACAAATAAGTAACTAATTGTAATATATCCATGTAAATTGATAGCTGTGACCATGTTAATATTTTTTTTTATAATAATTCTGTTGACATTTTAATAATTCTGTTGACATTATAATAATTCTGTTGACATTATAATAAGTCGGTTGACATTACAATAATTCTTTTAACATTCACAACTTTAATTTGATTTGATAGTTAATTGAATTTTTAATAACTAATAAAATTGTAATTGAAGATTTGCATGCTGTAGTCTACGGCTAAACATGCTGTGCTTGTACATTATTGTAAGATCCGTGTTACCATGTTTAAAGGCAAATAAATTATTCTTATTCTTATTCGAAAGGAAACATGTGAGCTGGCAAGGTTATTAACCTGAGGGTCACGATTGTAACATTATTGGTGTCTGTAATGGTGACCATCTTCAGCTTACTGCCAGGCGAGGTGTGAATTGACATAACCTAAATTTACTTTGTATGCCCCCAGGTTGCCGGAGTGGTAGGACTGCGTGCGGTGGAGCGCTCTGTATGGAATACGCGCTTTTCGGACGTGTACGCTCTGTGCGTGGCCAACCCGGAGCCTCTCGCCGACAGGCTATACGATGAAACCAAGTAAGAAACGCCTTGTATCCTCTAGAGCAGTGTTTCCCAAACGTTATTCAGCCAAGGCCCGGTAATTTTCAAACTGCCCCTTCGTTACCCACTGAATACTTTTTAACCCAAGCTGGTTCCATTAATTTCACATTTATTAATAGTAGAAATGTTTTAATAACACTATAGTAACATACAATATTTTAGTATCACCTATTTAGTCACTAAATTTTAGTGCGAAGTATGGAGCTGTTGCTTATTTTTTACTGGAGAATCCAATGTAGAATATACTGCTTTCGGGCCGTTTGGCCGTGGTCCGTGTGGAAGCAGTATACGTTTCACTTGGACCACGCCGGCCGTGAAAGCCTGAAGACTTATATGAAGAATCCAAATTTGCGGCAAATTCCAGTCGCATCCAAAGCTATCAGCTTGGAGTATGGGGTTCGCTTTTCCAGTCTAACTGCGGATTTGGCTGAACTTCGATATTTTCTGTGAAGCGATTGCCATCTGACCTCCACAACCCAAAGTTAATATCGAAAAATTGCAGCTAGACCAGTTGTCGGACTTTTTAGAACTTCAACTACCCGTAATGACTGCCATAGATGTTTATATCACAACCGGGACCGACGGTTTAACGTGCTCTCCGAGGCACGACCAGACCAATGCAAATACCCATATGCATGCATACAAATATTTGCACTGAGCGGGGATCGAACCTGCCTCCTGCATAGCGGCCGCGTTCACTACCGCTGCGCCACGGAGGCTGTCACCCGATCTACATTAATATTATAAATTTAAAAAAACCGTTTGGACCCATTTAGATCTATATTAATTTTCCAGTAAGTCATTGATAAAGCAATTATTAATATTCGATTCCATTAGAATACTTAACATTATACATTAAATGTATTAACTATGATACCGAATGCGAAGATACTTTTTGATTATTATTTTCCTAATCAAATTGTAATTAAAAACTTTCATTTACAATAAGGTTGGTTTGCGTTACTGCTCTCCTAAATAGGCTATATATGTAACCTTTGTTGAGATATAGGGATTTAAAAATATTAATATGCACGTAAATATAAAAGACAAGACAACATCTAAAAAAAAATGCGCAGTATTTAAATCATATTATACATATTCCATATTTAGCGATATCGAAGCATTGCAACTAGACCAGTTGTTAGACTTTTGAGGGCTCCAACTACCCGTAACGACGGTCATAGATGTTCGTATGGCGACCAGGACCGAGCAATATGCTCTCCGATACGAAAGTTATATGAACCAGCTATTTATATATTTCTATGTCCCACAGGAGCTTTCTAGAAGAACACGTGGCAGGCCTATTGGCGCGCGTGAGGGGCTCCGCCTCGTTGGACTATAACGATCATAACGACGGCCTCCTCACGAGGTAAGCAGAGACGATACGCTTTTAATAACTTGGTATGTATGTTTGTTTGTAACGAAAATATTTGGACATGATTTTTGAGGACTGCAAAAAGTTGGATTTTTTTAGAAATTTTGTTATGGACCAACCAATTTTTGACTCATGACAATTAAAAAGTATCTAAAACGTAATTTTGGTTTGCAAAAACTTTTTTTTAAATAATCTTATTTACATTAAGCCCGTAATCTGTGTAGTGACGTAGAAAGAATACAAGTATCACCACCCCATCTCATCCGAAGGGTGTCGTAAGAGGCGACTGACGGAAACATACGCAGACGATATCACTGCGAGAGAAGGAACACTCGGAATAAAACCCTGTACCAACTCGTCTGGCCAGCGTGGAGACAGTAGGCCAGAGTCTTCCAACATTGGGAGAGGGCTATGTCCAGCTGTGGACTTCGATAGACTAATTGAAAATTAACACCAAGCCCGGAAATGGTGCGCACCGTGCGTTTTGAAAGGAACTTCATCCCACGCACGCTCAGGTTGTGGAATGAACTTCCTGCCGTGGTTTTCCCAAGCGACTACAATATGGGGTTCTTCAAGAAGGGCATTAGAAGGTATCTACAGGGTCGGTAGCACGATTGTGATGCCCCTGGTGTTGCAAACGTCCATAGGACACGGTAACCACTTCCCATCAGGTGGGCCGTGTGCTTGTCTGCCACTTAAGTGGCATAAAAAAACCCGATGTTTCAGTTGTTTTTCAACAGCCATGATCACAGGGAGACTAGAGATATGTCAAATAAATCGCAATAGAATCTGTTAAAAATAGTTTTTTTTTCAAAACGTAACCGCGGGGTACTTACAGCGATCATCATCATGTATCTGTATTTTTTTTAAATATTTTTCATCATCTATGAAACACAGTTTATAACATACTAGCTATTGCCAACGGTTCCGCCCGTGTGGATGTCGGTAATCGCGACCAAACATAGCTTATTTTCTTTCTCAGGGTCTAATCTACTCCTATATCAAATGTCATTAAAATCGGTTCTGTGGTTTAGGAGTGAAAGCGTAACATACAAACAGACGGACGGAGTTACTTTCGCATTTATAATATGAGTATGGATTGGTACGCAGGTACGTGTCTGCTTGGCGCGAATACAGTCAGGGCGTGGCGTACCTCAACAGTCTTTACTCGTACCTCAACCTGCAGCATGTCAAGCGACAAAAGGTAACTATAAGCCGGTTTTCTCGGGAAGGATGCTATTCTCGGGATTTTCGTTATATATGTTGTATAGCTGTTTATTTTGCTGACTGTACCTTATCGTTCGCAGGTGTCCGACGCGGAGATTATATACGGCTCAGCGGCCACTGTGTCCTGTCCTGAGAACGACGCTCGCCAGCTAGAGGTGCGTGGAAATAATTCCCGGGAATTCACTCGATTTAAATTCTTAAACTAGTTTTACAGAGATTTTCTTTAAATGCAATACCTGATTTTTAGAAGGAAAATCTGGGCTAGTATTTTTTTCTAGGTAAACGAAAAGGCTCGACCAGAAATTCTCGGGAATTTTCGAATTGTCGAGAATTTTTTTAAACAAAATAATAATAGACATGATGTTCTCCTTTGAATTGCAAAAAGTAAATTGTGAATTGTGAATAGTATAATAATTTTTACTCTTCTTAAAGACACATAGAAGTCTTTGATTCTTTAATATCGCCTCTTGTCAACAGGTGGGCGAATTAGGTCTGGAGATTTGGGAGAGGGTGCTAGTTCGCCCCCTGTCCTCTGCGCTCACTGGCCGTATAGTTAGCGCACTTGCCTCCGCCCGGGATAGTACTCCGGACCCCGCGTTAGCCACTACACTGAGGGAAGCGATACACAGCACTGTGCAGGTACTTTGTTATTAATAATAGTGTATTTTGCCACAAGGGACATCGGAAACATATACAGATACATTAAATGTAACAATTACAGGCTTTGTAATTGTTATGATTAATGCCTCGATTTATTTATAAAAGTATTCATTTCTTCATTCCACTAACCAACTATACATGTGTGCAGGTGCGCGCTTTCCGCGTCCGCGCCCCCCTCCAACTATACCAATCACTGGTATTGGAACCGTACCTGGCCGCCGCCAACGCGGCTCACGCACGCCGCGCAGCGGCTCTACTGAATACGGGCGATGTGGCGCATTATACCAAGCATGCGCTTGCGCAGCTCGAGCGGGAGGTACGTACTTATACATTTAGAGGGCGGAGGGCGCTGCATGATCTGGCATTTATGGAGGTCAAGGGATAACAGATGAGGATATCTGTCACCCTAATACCAGAAGCAAGCAAGCCCCGTGGTAAGATAGGGCCAAAAATAAAAAGCGAGTTTAACTCAGTTTTTTCCTTTTTGTATTGTAGACATATACCCATATTAATATATTTGCTACTTTAACTCCACAGCAACATTCAGTAATATAGTTCCAACCGTGACAGATCTAACCGGCTAAAATCGGCCTTGGCCTATGGCCTAATGCTCTCAAAAGAATACACGTTAACATGGATAATCGCAAACCGGTTGTATCATTATACATGGATATGACTAAAGCATTCGATTATGTTGATCACGAAACTTTACTGAATAAACTGTCAATATACGGTATCAGAGGAAATATCCATGCTTTATTAGAACCATATTTAAAAAACAGACGTCAAATAACACAAGTCGAAAGAATAAACACTAATACTAAAACCAAGGTCACGTACTCATCTGAAGCTAGAATTGTATCATATGGGGTACCACAGGGAAGCGTTCTAGGTCCCTTGCTCTTTGCAGATGTCTCTATTTGCCGACGACAGCACTGTAATCTTAGACTCTGGAGATTTAAAAGACATCGAAAATTTCAATAATTTAAAAATTAACGTAACGAAAACAACATAATATAAACTTCCAAATCAGAGAGAAATGGAAATCTGACATAAGAGTACAATATAACGGACAAGACATCGATGAGACTAAAGCGATAAATTTTTTAGGTTTGCATATTGACAGTGATATGTCGTGGAAAACACACATTGATCACGTATGTACCAAAACGCACCAATTCCCGTACTCGCTAGACATGCTGCGTAAAGTTGCAAATGAGAAAGCACTTCTTGCAGCATACCATGGCTATGTAACTTCTACGCTGAGGTTTGGTTTTTTATTTTGGGGAAATGGTACAAACAATAATGACGTTTTTATAGCACAAAAAAAATGTATCAGGGCAATATGTGGACTGAAACGTACAGATAGCTGTGTACCATATTTCAAAAAAATAAGACTTCTACCTTTGCCATCTCTGTATATTTATGAAGTCAATATGTTCGTAAAAACTAACATGCACTTATTTAATATTATAGAAAGTCAACGCCGCTCTGACAAACTTCACTTACTGAGTACCAAGACCACATTTCTCCATATGAGCCTGTATGCAATGGCGCCAAAATTATATAATAAACTACCAAAGCAAATTCGGACGTGCCCAGATATCTGCGAATTTAACCGCAGCCTCTTTAAATTTCTTGTAGAAAAAAACTTATTACTCAGTGAATGAATTTTTAAATGACAACCTATAACTATGACATAACAATTTCAATAAATATTTTTTTTTCAATTAATTTGAAATTCAATTATATTATATTTTTTGTATTTGACATTTAAATTTCAATTAAACATTATTTTGCATATTTAACATATAAATTTCAATTCAAGTTTGTTTTGTATATTTGACATTTAAATACTTATCATCCACTGACATACATAATTTCATTTTATTTTTATTAATTTCGTAATTATATTCTAATTTTGTTCGATAAAATAAAAATGTTAATGGTATATTGACTATGTAAAAATGAATAATTATTTTCGTATGCCGTTAGGCGGAACATGGAAGACCATATTATTTAATGTAACACCTTTGTACCACCTATGTTAAACGAAGTAAAATTGATTATTGATTATTGCCTTTCATCTGTCCAGGTGTCCCTAGGGGCACGTTTCCTGGACCCCTCGTCAGCAGAAGCGGTCCGTAACTGTTACGAACGTGCGGCCGTTCAGGCCCACCTTCCGGCCTTACACGCGACTGTGGATGCTCTCATGAGAGATGCTGCGGCTGATCATCCTGATGCCGCAGAGGTACGTGATCTATGGACTTCCAATTAACGCCCATGCTATGACAAGTAAACTTTTTAATTATAGTTCAATCTTCGTTGTTCCATACAGCTTTCATTCTTCACATCACATTAACTGTACTATCTATCATATCATCAAATAAACTCTTCTCAATGATGTACCTAGCACCGGTGTTTCATATATTGTTTTAGTCCTTCCAGTCGGATGCTTTACAATATAAATAGATGACACAGTTTATTTGCTATCTATCTGCATTTATCATATTAAAAAAAATATATTTTCAGTTATTACATATCAATCTCCGGTATTGTATACCATGTTTTGGTCCTTCGAGCCGGATGCTATATTCTAACAAAGCGATCTCTCCCCCAGCGCCGCGCGGACCTGCGCCGCATGTACGTGCTGCTGCGGCCGCTGGGCGGCGCGGCGCTGCGGCCGCTGGTGGACGCGGCGCACGCGCAGGCCGCCGCCGACGGGCACGCGCTGCTCGCCGAGCCGCACCACCGGGACGAGGTGAGCCCCTGGTGTTGCATGCGTCTATAGGCCACGGTAACAACACACCATCAGGTGGGCCGTGTGCTTGTCTAACACCTAAGTGTTATAAAAAAGAGGGTTCCTACAGGGCAGTGTTGGGCAAATCTTAATTGCATTTAAAAATATTAAAAAATCCAAATTCCCGACTGCTATATCAAAGATCGAAACAAGTTTGACCTATTGCTAATCATAAGCTGGAGTAAAAATTAATGGGTACCGCCTTCTGGCTAACTTGTTTCCATCTTTAAAACAGCAGTTGGGTTAGTTGCAATTAAATTGTGCCTGGCACTGCTACAGGGTCGACAGAGCGAGCGTGATGTCCCTATCGTTGCACACGTCCATAGTCCACAGTAACCGCCTTCCATCGGGTTGATCATCTGATCTTTTGTCACAAAGTGGTATAAAAAACATGTAAATGGAATTTTGATCTCATTCCTGCATCCCATGTGAAAAATGTGTTATTCCAGACTATCCCTGTACCAAATTTCAGCAAGATCGGTTCAAACGTTAGATCGTAATTGAATAACAATCATCCAAACATCTGTACATATTTTCTAATTTATAATATTGGTAGAATAATATTTATTTAATATTGCAGGCACACACACATTTCGTGAATGCGATGCTATCCCTACACGGGAAGTACAGCAAATTGTTCGCCGACGTGTTCGGAGGGGCGCAGGCCTTCATAGGAGCTCTCGATAAAGTGAGTCTTTCTTCCTTCATTTATCCAATGTAGATGATAATAAATTAGCTGTGCCCACGACCCCGCCTACGTGAAATATTGATCACATTCCCACTACCCATGAGAACTTATTCGCTAGTCTAATGTTATTCCAGACCATAATCTCTGTACCAAATTTGAGCCCAATCCGTTATACTATTAAATTTAGTACTTATTAGTTACTTATTAGAGTGTGATTAAATAACAAACATTCAAACATCTTCACAAACTGTCACGTTTTGCAATATTAATAGAATAAACGACAAGGAAAAAGAATACAATTTTGTATATGTAATGGATATGCATTTAATTATTATTTATGAAAATTGGTTTTTCTCGACCAATATTTCCCGGGAATATATACGTCGAGAATTTTAGAGTCTCGGGAAAAATTCTCGAGTATGAATTAGGTTTAGGACTCGAAGATCCTGGTAGGCTACTATGTCCATGTAACAGTGGCGAAAATTGGAAATGTGAAGCCGGTGAGATGAACCTTACTACATGTAGAACCGTACCATTCTAACATTTTACATAACAAGCTGGCAGGAATCGGGTTATAGGTACCCTTTTAACGTGCGAGAAATCCCCCCGAAGCCGGAGGGGGAGGTTATGTCGGACTCTAACCGACTAAACCGTACGCCGTCAGTGGGTCGTTGCACTAGGTCGAAGATGAGGTGTTCAAAGACATATCCTCGCACCTCGGCTGACCCAGGGCCATCCCTCTCGGTCTGGCTCTCCTCGGGTCCATGCGGTCCCCGCCCCCGGTGTGGGGAGGCGCGCCGTAGCCTGCCCCTGCTAGGGTGCCAGGCGGCTCCACCCGCCACCCTCAGGGTTTTAGGGACTCTTTACAACTGCCATGTAATAGATATTAATCTTTCATAACGTTGTATTGTCATGTTTGTCCGTGTATCCCAGGCGTGTAGCGCAGTGGTGAATTCCCGTGGGCCCTCGGATAGCTGTGCAAAAGCTCCGGAGTTGTTAGCGCGGTACTGCGACTGTCTGCTGCGGAAGAGGGGAGGCGGAGGTACGTACTGTAGTGCTTGGTACATAGACATATATTAGGATAGAAGGGCCACGTGAGCGCGAAATGCGTGCTAAGTTTTTAGTCAATTACTGCCCTATGAGATGGGAACTTTCGAACGCTTACTCGGTACTGTTAAGACTAGCTTGCAATAACATCGTTAAGAATACCGTGAATATGCCATATTGTGCTATTTCCAACTGTAGAATAAAATTAGAGTGCTAAATTTGAAAAATAATAGTAGTTTATGATACTGTTGTATAATAAGGGTTCTTATAACACGAATGTGTTTTAAAAAAACGAGCCGGCAGGCGAGTTTTTTTATAGTATCACACGAGTGTTATAAGACCAAGTTATGTACAGTGTCATACACTACTTTATCTACTCTCATACTATAATACATAAACTAATTTATTTTACAAACAAAACCAAACTTTTTTTTAATTTAAATGTAAAGTATTGGCGGTTGTATGGATATAGGTGTCCATACAAGACCTGTATCGTTATAAAACTTTTTTTTGGCCTGTGCGTAATGTTTGTCATAAGAGTTTTGATTTCAATTTTATAATCTTTGTATTATAGTATCAGAGTAGATAAAGGTATTTCTTATATCTCGTGAGTATTAATTTACAGTGAAAAAGTCGCCACACGCGACATGCAGGTGAACACTGCGTATGGCCGCTCTATACTAATATATTTCTGTGGGTTCTATTTAGGCTGTGGGTTACCTACCCCCTTAGACCATATACTGTATAGACACAGTTTTTCTAAGAAAATTCGTCACAAAAAATGGCGTAAAAATTGGTTTTAGTGAGTAAACTAATGTCAATATTGTTCTTTAAACTGTCAATGTGTGCACGTCATGGGATGTAGGTATGTATAATATGCGGTATGAAAGGAACTTCATCCCACGCACGCTCAAGCTGTGGAATGAACTCCCTGCTTTGGCTTTCCCAAGCGACTACAATATGAGGTTCTTCAAGCATTCGAAGGTTTCTACAGGGTCGGCAGAACGATTGCAATGCCCCTGGTGTTCCATCAGGTGGGCCGTGTGCTTGTCTACCACCTTAGTCGTATAAAAAAGTCAAATGACACTGAATTAGTACATATTTCTTACGCCGTTTTGAAATGACACTTGCAGTGTCTATAAAGTGTGTATATAGTCTAAAGCTGCCTCATTTTATAATATCACCACTAGGTATAATATTGAGGTGACAAGACCTGTGGCGTGACGGTAATACATTCGACTGTTGCGCAAAGTTTGATTCCCGCTCAGTGCAAATATATGTATGTATTTAAATACTAAAAATATAAACAGGAAAGATTTGTAAGTTTGTTTATAATAAATAGGTTCAGAAACTACTGTGCCAATTTAAAAAATATTTTAGCTTTAAAAAGCTACATTCTTCTTGAGTAACTGAAGCTGTATTGGATTACAAAAGATGAACAATAGTTTAGGGTACCATAGGAAATCCACGAAAATGATTTTGCCACTCGTGCGAAGCCGGGACTAGCTCATGAATGTCTTCTCAGGTCAGGGCCGCGTTTAGAACCGATGGTCCATTTGCTAAACACGTCGTTATTAAATTTTAATTTGGACGTTTTGTATGTACCGTTTGGTCAATACTTATACAGATGCACAATCAAGAAAAAAAAAAGGTTACACTCGTAACATCGAAAAAGGTAGGGAACTTTTATTTGCAGGAGCTATAACTTTTCTAATTTTTACTATTAAAAATTAACTTATCAAAAATAAAACATACACTAAACACATTTTTGAATATGACTGAATGAAACTGTAAATATTCTAATCTATATTCATTCCGCCAGATTCTGCAGTAATTGAAAAAGTTACAGTCACTATGCCGCTAGATGGCGGCTTGCTAAAATAGCACTATTATCACGTCTTTATTTATTACATTACCAACGAGTTTTAAATGTTTACGTGCTTACATTATCATGTGTTTACCTTCTGAAATATTTTACGTAATTCTAAATAAGGAAATGAGCGTTTTGAGTTTTTTTTATTTTCTTAAATGAGTCTACTAATGCCATCTATAGATTTTTAAGTATTACAAATATATATTCTTAGAATAGGTACCCCATGATACTATACAGAATAAATGATTTTTGACTTCTAAATTGCACGTTTCGACGATGATGCACTGACCTGTTGGCTTGACCCTATAAATATCCCATTTTTTATTGCAGGAGGGGCAGCAGAAACGGACGTAGACGAAAAACTATCCGCAGCCATAGTGGTATTCAAATACGTCGATGACAAAGATGTGTTCCAGAAATACTATGCTCGTGCGTTGGCTAGGAGACTGATACACCAACTGTCTGCTAGTATGGAACAGGTATGTAAGGTTCGGAGACGGTAGCGCCATTCTGCTAAGGCGGGCAAAAGGCTGCCTACTTGCAGGAGCGGTCCGAACGTCGCCCTCCTAATTAGTGCTCGTCAAATTGTATTTGCGCAGGCGGGGTTCACATTTACCCCCAAAGTTCTGGCTGTGACTACGTCTGCCTCCCTGGTCAATTCTGGCCGAGGTGTAAGCGGTCTATGGAGGGTTGCTCTGACTAACAGAGGGTATAGTAGAGAGCAGGCAGGAAAGTGGGGTGATGGGTAAGGCCGCATGTGGATTTAGTCGATTCCGGTCCTCCCGAAGTGAAAATTAGGTACTTATTTTGGAATCGACTGGGGATATATTTTTTTAAACAATGATCTTTGAAACCTTATTAATGACACTTTTATATCGTGTTATAATACGGAATATTCCTCTTCAAATCGATTAAGACAGGAAAAAGTGAATCGCTCAGGTGGGACTCGAACCCACGATCTTTCCCTCACAGGGGGAAAGCTCTGACCACTGAGCCACCGAGCCACACCTGAATCTATCCAAATTCCTTCTTTTCCAAAATCCAAATTCCATATTCCTTCTTTTATCCAAATAGACTGAGTCGATTCTTGGCTATGAATTATGTATTTCTTTTTAGAAAAAATTGAATTGGTCTAAGCGGGGCTTGAAACCCTTTCGAACATTGGTTCCGATAGTTCGTAAGAATATCGGTAGACACTACACTGGTAAGGACGAGGTCTGGTAGCTTAGTGTCCAAAGCATTGCCCCTTTATGCAAAGAGATCAAACCCCGCCTAGACCGATTCATTTTTTTTTTATTTATATCGATTGGTATATTAAGCATGAAAAATGCTCAAAAAAAAAAATTCAAATACATTTTTTTTAAATTCAATGTTTAATTCCGAGATTACATTGACTAGATGGCTATTCCGCGAAAAATATTGCAATAGCCTTCAACCAACCATTAACAAACATTCCTAACCTGAGATGTCGACCGCAGTGATCGACGAAACATCTGGCACGCAAGTTTCATATAGATGACGGCCAAGCAGCCCATATATTCTACATTCCTAACTCTTAATTGACAGGAAGAAGCCATGATAAACCGCCTGAAAGCGGCCTGCGGATACGAATTCACGAACAAACTGCACCGAATGTTCACGGACGTGGCGGTGTCCGCTGACCTTAACGCCAAGTTCCAACAACATCTGCGAGACACGAACGCTTCTACCACGCCCGGGTTCTCTATACAGGTATGGTTAAAGCACTAGCACAGATAATATAATTCTTATGCAGATGCACAACTAGGAACAAAAAATGGTTACACTAGTAACTTCCAAAAGCAGGCGGGCAACTTGTATGCAGGAGTTGTAACTAGATGGCGACATTGTTTTGGCAAACTTCTTTTTTACAATTGATATTGTCTGTCCCCAGGTCTTACAAGCAGGAGCTTGGCCCCTTGGAGGCGCCATGGCCCCCCTAGCCCCCCCTCAGCAACTGGAGCGACCGGCGCGACTCTTTGAAGCGTTCTACCGCGCCTCCTTCAGCGGCCGCCGGCTTGCCTGGCTACACCACCTGTGTACTGGGGAGTTACGTACGCGGTACACACCCAGGGTGAGTACTGTAGTAAATGTGTGATTTAAATTTATAGAATTCATGTATCAGCGCCATCTAGGGACAATAAGTTGTCGGTGTTCGTTTTTGAGAGTTCGTTATTAATCAGTGAGTAGTATTTTGCTCTTATATATATCGATTATATCTGTTCTGTGCAGGTGTGTCACCTGAGCGCCACAACTCCTCAATGCGCGTTGCTACTGAGCTTCGAGACGGTGGACACGTGGTCTGCTAGGGACTTGCGAGATGCCTTACAATTGGGTAACATTCTGAAGTTTTACTATTGTAGTTGGACCGTAACCGCTGTACCGCGCCTTGGGTATGCGCGCAGTGAGACGGGGGTAGTATCGACCCTCGACCTTCAGTGCCCCCAGTACCGAAGGAATGGAGCATTGCGATTGGTTCACAGTAAGCAGCCGTCCAATCGCATTGCTCCGTTCTCTGGTTAAGTTTACGTTATGAATTCGAATAATATTCGTGCTTGAGTCACAGATTTGGTCAGTCCGTCGCCAACGCTCGCGGCGGTAAGTCGCTCGCTCTCGACTTACGCTGTTTCGTTCTCATTACCTCGTTCTCTGCGACGCAGCACGTACCTAGGGCGCGGTATAGCAGTTGCGGACGGTCTATTGTATTAATTCCCGGGTTTGTTCCCGGTGGAGTAGATAGCAATTACATCTATTCTCATGGGTGTCGTACAAGGCGACTAAGGGATAGGGGCTGTTCTCCAACAGTAAACATATACTCAATGACTAAGTGCTTGCTTGATGGCGATAGGCTCGCCCCCTATGACGTGAGACCGAAAATCATAGTTAACAATACATATATTGACACCAGTATATCCCTGATTTACCACCACCCACATTTTGCCCAGACTCAGCCTCGGATGAATAGATCGAGTCAAAAAACGAAGTCAAAGAGTCAAAGTACAAAAACTAAAATTATGCATTTTAACCATAGAGTAACTTCATATGGAATAGATATAGAATATCAGAATAATATAATTGAAAACGTTAGCAAGACAAAATTTCTTGGATTGACAATTGATGGACAGATTACCTGGAAATCACACATAGATCAGCTCTGTAAGAGAATATGTAGTTCTGCCTATGCTTTACATACGCTCTCCAGCATTGTTAATAGAGATGCTCTAATAATAGCTTATCATGGTCTAGCTGCACCTCTGTTACGATATGGAGTTATCTTCTGGGGTAACTCCACAGATAAAGAAGTTGTGTTCAAGGCACAAAAGAGATGCATTAGATCAATGTTTAAATTGAAAACTACAGATAGTTGCAGGGCTTACCTTCAGGACTACAAAATTTTAACATTACCTAGTCTGTATATTTTTGAAGTTGCTATGTTTGTTAAATGTAACCTGCATTTATTTCCGTCCTTGCAAGCAATAGTTCCCCGAAACAGGAGGGATAACACAAAGCTTCGTTTGCACAGGGCAAAGACGGCCTTTTTGCGCAATAGCATTATTTGTATGGCGCCTATAATATTTAATAAATTGCCTAAAGATTGGAAGGAGATGAGTTGCAACGCATTTAAAATAATATTGAAAAAATTCTTATTGCAAAAAGCATATTACAATGTTAAAGAATTTCTAGATGACAAGGATGTAACATGAGATTTGACATTAGCATTTCATTGTACCATTATTATTATTATTATTTTGATATTTTCTGACATAACATTTAAAGCAATGAAATATTTTAATTGATTACCTTACTTGACATTTTGATTTTGACTCATATGTATTATTTGGATTATTGTTTTTTTTTTGGATATAAATATTAATAACATTAGTACGCCGCCACACACGCGGCTAAACATGTTGGACATAACTACTAAATTACATCTTGCATACACATGTAAATATATCACATGTTTAATACAAATAAATATGATTTGATTTGAACAATAGTCTCCGGAATAAGGCAATAGTCTCACCACTATTACGTGGGACCGAATACAGATTGGTGAAATGTGGGTGTTAATTCGCCTCTGACTAACCCTCCGGGAATAAAGGCGTGATTATCTGTATGTATCAATGTATTTCGCTACAATTTTCGGTCCAATGTAATAGGCGAGCCTATCGCCGTCAACAGGGCGCTTTGTCATGGGCTGTATGTTTACTATCGGATAGAGAACAGCGCTATCCCTTAGTGGCCTTCTACGACACCCATGGGAAGTGATGGGATAGCCCTATGGTACTGCATCGGGTACCATACAACGAAAAAAAAATTAATTCACCATATTTTTTTCTCAACATTCTGTCAGGTGGTGACGCGTGGTCCCGCCACCTCCGCCCCCTAATAGACGCGGGGCTCCTGTTGTCGTCAGGGGACGTGGCCGTCACTGACGTCATCGCGGAACCGGCGGCTGACGCGACCCTGTCTCTCAACCTCGCCTTCAGTTGTAAACGGACCAAATTGAGGCTTACTTGTGCCAATGCGCCTAGTCATCAAGGTAAGGCGATTCTAGATCGCGCTATAGATGTTTTCATGTTGATACTGTATTGTTTATTTCTGTACGCCCCGGCAAAATAAAACTAGGATTAATGGAATGTGTCTGAAAACACTATTTTAATTAAATACGTGAGCGCTAGCACGTCCTAACAAACAATTAAAGTTTCGAATTCACGACACGTTATGTTCGTGACGGTCTTACTTGGTCCTTCGAGCTGGATTGAAAAAAGTAACATATGTCAATGTCGATCTCAATTTGTTATTCGACGTGGTCCTTCGAAGTGTATCTAAATAATGTCACATGCCCCTAGTAACTTCAATGAATTTGGTCCTTCAATCCGAATCGATATAATGACGTTGGTGCGACGGATTAACTATTCTAACCGTTATGACATTGCGTGGTGGTTCAAATCGGTCCTTCGAACCCAAATTACCGTGACCACCGTAATTGGTCCTTCGAGTCGGATCGATACAATTATATGCACACACACAGGCTCATCTTCAAGCCGCGCGGGGACGAGCAGTAATGCGGAGGCGGGCGAGGGCACCGCGCACTGTGATGATGACCGCAAGATGTACCTACAGGCCGCCATCGTGAGGATCATGAAGCAGCGGAAGGTCAGTAGTGGTGGTGGGGGAGAGGGGGGGGGGGGGGGGGGGAGTTAATTTGAGAACATTAAAATACCCAATTCGTGGTATAACGATGGCACTCAGATATTGTTTAGATGACATTTAATGTAATTTTTTCTCTCCTACAGGTACTCCGACACACAGACTTAATCCAAGAGGTGGTCTCTCAGGCCCGTGGGTCCTTCGCGCCCTCAGTAGCAATGATCAAAAAATGTATCGAAGCGCTAATCGACAAGCAATACTTAGAAAGGGCCCCCGGTGCCCTAGATACTTATAGCTATCTCGCGTAGTTATACACACACAAACATACATACACACATGTTGTGGAGTGGCCGACTAATCACTTCTATAGAGGGGTTAACAACACTCGGTCGTTTCGAGAGGTCCCGGGTTCGAAACCTGGCGATTACACTACCGACAACCCACTCCTAGCAAAAGCAATTTAGCTTAGTATGGGTTAGAAGGAAAATTAGTAATTTTGGTTGCTAATATTCTTAAAAAAAAACACCGGTCGTGTCAAGTGTGAGAGAGAGATAGAGCTATACAGCTTGTATAGGTCTGTCCCTCTAATAGTAAGCTCGTGAGAAATCGGCTTTTGATATGGCGTCGGGAGTAAGAGTTCGGCTCAAATCGGATTGCTTCGGGTTTTTGGCGTTACGAGAGCGTGAAGTGAAAGTTTGAAATATTTATAGAGTACTTAAAACCAGTTGAGATTCTGTCTTTTCTTTCTTTCTTCAAAATACTAGTTGTTGCCTATGGTTTCACGCCGGCTACAGTAACCACTTCCCCCAAGGCGGGCCGTGTGCTTGTCTTTTTTTATGCCACTAAGGTGACAAACAAGCACACGGCCCACCTGATGGAAATTGATTACCGTGGTTTCTGTGCCGTCAGTGTAGAAGACAAAGCAGGACTAGCCTTTTGTCTTCCCACTGACAGCACAAAAACTCTCCGGTGAGCGCTGACTATCTTATTCACCGCCGGGAACAGCACGAGGTTATTATAGCCGCGGTATTCTGTAGGGCGGAGGATCTTCCCCAGTCGGACTGCTCAATTGGACGGAAACACCGTCGTGTCATACCTCCTATAACTTTATGAGAGGTATTTTACAGACTTATCATCATCGTCGTCTTTGTGTTAGCCCCGGTCGCACTCGAAGTTTCCACCTCAGAGGCTAGGATCCGCTTCCTATATTCTATATTTGTGCCAAATTTCATCATTCTAACAAATTTTTAAATGCATGATATTACTTCGGTTTCAACTACTCTATAATTATATCAAACTGTCAACCCGATGTACGACAGAGATAACGCTATACAAAGCTGAAGTAAGTCGATTTTATCCGATCTCTCATTCTTCTTCGGGCCAAACCCTCTACACAAGTGACAATACGTTTATAGAATCGAATAGAGTGATCAATGTATGGGATTGACACTGAGAACTGTCATAAACGTCAAAATATGTGTCAATCCGTACATTCATCATTCTATAGTCGGTCACTTGACATGATTTTTTAGGTCATGCGATGCAATAACACAGAGCCATGTGAATCACACATACAATATTTTAATGTTATTTTGATTTTAATAATATTCACGTCTGTATAACTCTGCGGTAGGCAGAGGTGTATTAATACCCACATTTCACACATTAAGAAGAGAGCCTTTTGCCGTCAAAAAGATGTGATAAATGCTGATTTATCATCAGTCTTTCATCAAAGTGATAGCTCCAGTTGTATTCAAAGCTTTGGAGCCCAAGCTTCTTTTTCGTAATTTAGTTTAGATTGTCTTTACGTCCATAGGCCACGGTAACCACTTTCCATCAGGTGGCACATGTGCCTATCTGTTGCCTTAGTGGTATAAATAAAGCGACAGTCGTCTAACCCCTACTACATATCTTTCTTTTCTTATAACTATCTTTTTAACTTCTATACGCAATTTAAGACTTTTTATTAACGGACGGGAGTTTTAACGCAGGCGTTCCTTTCAGGGTTGGGGTTGTCAGATGGCAGTAGTTAATAATAATAAAAAGAAGTGTTCATTACATTTTGTCATTCACTCTACAAGATGCCATTTAATATTAGACTTTAACTGCATAACAGTAAAGTTTAGAATGAAATGATATATTTAGCAGTGTTTATTTTTAAAATTAGCAGAATTTTTCCTGGATTTAGGCCCGTGAAACCGCGGGGTCAAACTAATTTTTTTATAAGGTCATTGCCTAGGTCATATCATATGTGTGTGTGGTCACATGGCATGCTATTAGAATAAATAATGTAATATAGGAATTGTTACACGAAATATGCCCTTATGTGTGGACATAAAGAAATAAAATATTATTAATTAATGTTTGCATAGTTTTATTTTTCAATCCTTTAAATATAAGACGGAGAAAGAATACAAGACCCATCTCACCCAGGGCACAGATAACATAATACTAGAGTACAGATACCTCATCCCATACAAAAAAATGAGGCCATCATAACTCGGGCAATTTTACGGGCTAAATTTAAATATTAATATTCGCCACTAGATGTCAACAATATAGCCCGAGGTTCAGCTTACGTTTTACAGTAGTAGCTGCTAGATGGTGGTGTACTATATTTTCAACGATAAGAAGTGTCATACATAAATGACAATATAAATAAACATAGGTAGGCACAATATTACTACTATTTATTTAAGAAGATTGACTGTGAATGATGTTAGTATAGACCGCATCTCCAAACTCGCAATCGGGCTTTTTCCACAGCGGATCTTCGCAAGAAAAAAGGGTAATACCCTCGTTTGCCAGATAAGAGGGTTCTTGAGTGTGTTGATAACGAATTAGATGTCATTTTTGGAATCCATAATGGCCACCACGGTGCCCTAGCTAAATTGCAATATGGGTATGGTTTTATGGGTTTTCGAGTATGCTGAGTTCGAATTTGACGTCAGTTTTGGCCTCCAATATGGCCGCCGCGCTGTAGATAGAAAATTGCAATATGGGTATGGTTTAATAGGTTTTTGAGTATGCTGAGTGTGAATTTGATGTCATTTTTGGAATCTAATATGGCCGCCACGGTTTCCTAACTAAATTGCAATATGGGTATGGTCTAATGGGTTTTCGAGTATGCTGAGTTCGAATTTGACGTCAGTTTTGGCCTCCAATATGGCCGCCGCGGTGTAGGTAGAAAATTTATTTATTTATTTATTTATTTATTTATTTATTTATTTATTTATCTAAATGTATGGTTTAATAGGTTTTTGAGTATGCTGAGTGTGAATTTGATGTCATTTTTGGAATCCAATATGGCCGCCACGGTTTCCTAACTAAATTGCAATATGGGTATGGTCTAATGGGTTTTCGAGTATGCTGAGTTCGAATTTGACGTCAGTTTTGGCCTCCAATATGGCCGCCGCGCTGTAGGTAGAAAATTGCAATATGGGTATGGTTTAATAGGTTTTTGAGTATGCTGAGTGTGAATTTGATGTCATTTTTGGAATCCAATATGGCCGCCACGGTTTCCTAACTAAATTGCAATATGGGTATGGTCTAATGGGTTTTCGAGTATGCTGAGTTCGAATTTGACGTCAGTTTTGGCCTCCAATATGGCCGCCGCGCTGTAGGTAGAAAATTGCAATATGGGTATGGTTTAATAGGTTTTTGAGTATGCTGAGTGTGAATTTGATGTCATTTTTGGAATTCAATATGGCTGCCACGGTGTCCTAGCTAAATTGCAATATGGGTATGGTCTTATGGGTTTTCGAGTATGCTGAGTTCGAATTTGACGTCAGTTTTGGCCTCCAATATGGCCGCCGCACTGCCGGTAGAAAATTGCAACATGGGTATGGTTTAATAGGTTTTCGAGTGTGCTGAGTGTGAATTTGATGTCATTTTTGGGATCCAATATAGCTGCCGCGGTGTCCTAGATAAATTACAATATGGGTGTGGTTTAATGAGTTATCGAGTATGCTGAGTTCGAATTTGACGTCATTTTTGGCCTCCAATATGGCCGCCGCGCTGTAGGTAGAAAATTGAAATATGGGCACAGATAACATAATACTAAAGTATAGATACCCCATTCCTTACAAAAAAATTAGACCACCATAACTTGGGCTATTTTGCGCATTATTTTTAAATATTATTTTTCACCACTAGATGTCAACGAAATATCCCGAGGTTTAGTCTACATTTCGCAGTAATAGCTTCTAGATGGTGGTGTGCTATAGTTTGTCAAGAAGTATAAATAATTAATCTAATATTCTCTTGTCACAATGTTCGTTCCCATACTCCTCCGAAACGGCTCGACCGAAGTCTAAGAATTGGCTACTATTTATTTTACATACCCCAGTCCGCGATAACGGACATCCACGCTGGCGGAGCCGCGGGCAATAGCTAGTAATAATATAAATTACCAAAGAGGTAAAATAATATAGATCGCATCTTCAAACTTGCAATCGGGTACTTCACATTTCTTGTATGCTGAGTATGAATTAGATGTTAATCAAAGTCCAATTTATACAATATTGCAATACGGGTATGGTCTAACTTGTTTTTGAGTAGGTGTGCTGAGTACGAATTTTGTGTCATTTTTGGTGGTTATGTTGAACTCGAACCGATTAAAAACGCACACCTCATGCCAGACTAGGTTATCCAGTCGAGTTCAACATAACTGTTATCACCGGCGGCTGGCGCGGCGGCACGGCGCGGTGGTCGGTGGACATGTCGGACTCGAACTCGAACCGACTAAGCCGTCGCGGATGCACCGCGTATGTGTCGAGTACGACATAAGCAATCCCGCCTTACATATGTACTTATGAACGACGTGGGACGTCGGCATACCTAGAATGGGACAAGAATATGTAAATATCGTATGTAGGTATCTATGCACCTATATACACGAATAAATATAACTAGGTTCCTACTCTCGCCATTTTGTTCCGGCACGACGAACGGCTCAAAACAAAGTGCCTCAGCCCCTTGACTTTTACATGAGCGACTGCCGTTTGACCTACTATCCTCAAGAAGCAAAATTGCACGACAGTCGCATCCATTAATCAGTGGGTGGTACGAATAGCTCAAAATGACTCAGCCCCTTGACTTTTACATGAGCGACTGCCGTTTGACCTATCCTCAAGAAGCAAAATTGCAATAGAGTCGCATCCATTAATCAGTGGGTGGTACGAATAGCTCAAAATGACTCAGCCCCTTGATTTTTACATGAGCGACTGCCGTTTGACCTACTATCCTCAAGAAGCAAAATTGCACTAGAGTCGCAACCATTAATCAGTAGGTGGTACGAATAGCTCAAAATGACTCAGCCCCTTGACTTTTACATGAGCGACTGCCGTTTGACCTACTATCCTCAAGAAGCAAAATTGCACTAGAGTCGCATCCGTTAATCAGTGGGTGGTACGAATAGCTCAAAATGACTCAGCCCCTTGACTTTAACATGAGCGACTGCCGTTTGACCTACTATCCTCAAGAAGCAAAATTGCACTAGAGTCACATCCATTAATCAGTGGGTGGTACAAATAGCTCAAAATTACTCAGCCCCTTTGACTTTTACATGAGCGACTGCCTTTTGACCTACTATCCTCAAGAAGCAAAATTGCAGTACAGTCGCATCCATTAATCAGTGGGTGGTACGAATAGCTCAAAATGACTCAGCCCCTTGACTTTTACATGAGCGACTGCCGTTTGACCTACTATCCTCAAGAAGCAAAATTGCACTAGAGTCGCATCCATTAATCAGTGGGTGGTACGAATAGCTCAAAATGACTCAGCCCCTTGACTTTAATATGAGCGACTGCCGTTTGACCTACTATCCTCAAGAAGCAAAATTGCACTAGAGTCGCATCCATTAATCAGTGGGTGGTACGAATAGCTCAAAATGACTCAGCCCCTTTGACTTTTACATGAGCGACTGCCGTTGACCTACTATCCTCAAGAAGCAAAATGCACCAGACTCGCATCCGTTAATCAGTGGGTGGTACGAATAGCTCAAAATGACTCAGCCCCTTTGACTTTTACATGAGCGACTGCCGTTTGACCTACTATCCTCAAGAAGAAAACTTGCGTCAGAGTCGCATGCATTAATCAGTGGGTGTACGAATAGCTCAAAATGACACAGCCCCTTGACTTTTACATGAGCGACTGCCGTTTGACCTACTATCCTCAAGAAGCAAAATTGCACCAGACTCGTATCCGTTAATCAGTGGGTGGTACGAATAGTTCAAAATGACTCAGCCCCTTGACTTTAACATGAGCGACTGCCGTTTGACTTACTATCCTCAAGAAGCAAAATTGCACCAGACTCGTATCCGTTAATCAGTGGGTGGTACGAATAGCTCAAAATGACTCAGTCCCTTGACTTTTACATGAGCGACTGCCGTTGACCTACTATCCTCAAGAAGCAAAATTGCACCAGACTCGCATCCTTTAATCAGTGGGTGGTACGAATAGCTTAAAATTCCTCAGCCCCTTGACTTTTACATAAGCGACTGCGTTTGACCTACTATCCTCAAGAAGCAAAATTGCACCAGACTCGCATCCGTTAATCAGTGGGTGGTACGAATAGCTCAAAATGACTCAGCTCCTTGACTTTTACATGAGCGACTGCCGTTTGACCTACTATCCTCAAGAAGCAAAATGTGCCAGACTCGCATCCGTTAATCAGTGGGTGGTACGAATAGCTCAAAATGACTCAGCCCCTTGACTTTTACATAAGCGACTGCGTTTGACCTACTATCCTCAAGAAGCAAAATTGCACCAGACTCGTATCCGTTAATCAGTGGGTGGTACGAATAGCTCAAAATGACTCAGCCCCTTGACTTTTACATGCGCGACTGCCGTTTGACCTACTATCCTCAAGAAGCAAAATTGCACCAGACTCGCATCCGTTAATCAGTGGGTGGTACGAATAGCTCAAAATGACTCAGCTCCTTGACTTTTACATGAGCGACTGCCGTTTGACCTACTATCCTCAAGAAGCAAAATGTGCCAGACTCGCATCCGTTAATCAGTGGGTGGTACGAATAGCTCAAAATGACTCAGCCCCTTGACTTTTACATGAGCGTCTGCCGTTTGACCTACTATGCTCAAGAAGAAAATTTGCATTAGAGTCGCATGCATTAATCAGTGGGTGTACGAATAGCTCAAAATTCCTCAGTCCCTTGACTTTTACATGAGCGACTGCCGTTTGACCTACTATCCTCAAGAAGCCAATTTGCACCAGAGCCGCATCATCCGTTAATCAGTTGGTGATACGAATAGCTCAAAATGACTCAGCTCCTTGATTTTTACATGAGCGACTGCCGTTTGACCTACTATCCTCAAGAAGCAAAATTGCACTACAGTCGCATCCATTAATCAGTGGGTGGTACGAATAGCTCAAAATGACTCAGCCCCTTGACTTTTACATGAGCGACTGCCGTTTGACCTACTATCCTCAAGAAGCAAAATTGCACTACAGTCGCATCCATTAATCAGTGGGTGTACGAATAGCTCAAAATTCCTCAGCCCCTTGACTTTTACATGAGCGACTGCCGTTTGACCTACTATCCTCAAGAAGCAAAATTGCACCAGACTCGTATCCGTTAATCAGTGGGGGGTACGAATAGCTCAAAATGACTCAGCCCCTTGACTTTTACATGCGCGACTGCCGTTTGACCTACTATCCTCAAGAAGCAAAATTGCACCAGACTCGCATCCGTTAATCAGTGGGTGGTACGAATAGCTCAAAATGACTCAGCCCCTTGACTTTTACATTAGCGACTGCCGTTTGACCTACTATCCTCAAGAAGAAAGCTTGCGCTAGAGTCCCATCCGTTTATCAGTGGGGGTGTACGAATAACTCAAAATGACTCGGACTCCTTAAATTTTACCTGACCGACTACCGTCTGACCTACGGGTCCTACCCCTACTGTTAGGACAGTAGAAGAGCTAATGGAGCTAATGGAATCTTTCAACAAAAATTCTTTAATTGAGGAATGGTCACCAAGTCACCAATCCTATGAGAGATTTGACATCGGTCTTCGAAGGGCTCCAACTTTCTTTAACGATTGCCATTTCGCATTTGCGATATTCGTGTAGAAGCGAGAAAGTCGTCTCATAGGAGCTCGTTATAGGTAGGTATATCATCCGCTTGCTTGGCTCGTCGCCGTGTGTCGTTGTATGTGCGGTAGGTACTACTACTACTGACTACCTTGATGTAGATACATTTTATTAAGTTCGCTTTATGTACTTAGGTATAAATGTTACCCTATTCCTGTTGAGTAATTGATCTGATATTAAATTTGATAGGTAGGTAGGTAAGTAGGAAGCGTGTGTCTTTTCAGACGACAATATACCTGCCTGAGATGTCATACTTTCAATTAATAAAGCCGTTTAACTAAAAGGTATTACGTAGATACCTACCTACCTTCTTGTTATTTTCACGGTCACCCATCCGACCCACCGACCTGGCTAATATCGCTTATAACTTCAAATGTTAAGAACGGTCACCCAGGGTTGTGCAAAAGTAGAAAGAATACTAATTTGGATACGGATTCTCAGTCGGGCGTCGGCCACCGGGGGTCTAAGCTCCAAAACCCGGTACTTACCGATTGAAAAAGTAATTTTAAGAGTTCTAACTCCAGTGGAAACTGGAAAAATGCCTGTGGCAAAATTATATAAATTCATTATTTACACTACACCAACTCAGAAAGTACCCCAGTAGATAGGTAATCTTTAAAAAATGAGGCAGAAAGTAGGTACCTACCGTTATTATTTCAGTAGAAATATGCGAGAAATATACCAAATATCATTTTTTTTTTCAAATCCGTACTCAGCATGTTTAAAAGCCCTTGTTATTTCTAATAGGTAAGAAGCAGGTACTACCTACCTATCTAGTACTACCTACCTAACCTAGTATTACCTACACAAGGCGCGCGCCACAGGAGCGTTATTTTTCTTAATTTGTTTAAATTGCTTTAAATATTTCAAATTGACTGCTCCCCGCTTAATGGTAAACTGGGGTGCAATCCATAAAATAGTGACCGCCATTACAAAATGCTGTCCCTAGTTTGACAGTTTTGACACCCTCAGAAGGTTTTATGCAAGTGCCTTCTAATTTTCCCTTATTTTAATAAACTTATTGATAACTTAGAGCGAAAAAAAATAACAAAATACATTTTGGCGCCAAAAATCCAACGTTTTGCTTTTGTTCACCCAAGTACTAATATGTGAACTAACATGAACAAATATGTACCCTAGAACACTGGGGAGAGTTTTTATATTTTTTTAATTTTAAACAAATAATATTATTATGACTTATTCTTTTCGCGTGGGGGGTTAAAAATAAATAAGCATTCTAAACGTTTTATAGGATTGTTTAATTTTCATTGACAAAGTGACAACCCTAACACTCAAGTTGGCGGCGTTGTATGTTCGGAACAAAGGGCGATACCTACGAAATTTCGTAGATTATAAAAACAGCGGTTTTCTTCAACAATAAACGTTAAAAAAATACAGAACAGAAGTAACTTTTTAATTGTTAGTTTTAATCATACTCCTAAAATAATTAAAAAAGAAACTAATCAATTGTTAATTGCAGTAAATCTCGTTCGATATGTTTTTTGTTTGAGTAACAGCCGTGAAAATATAGAGAATTGAATAACACGCCATCTATTGTGTGTAACGTAGTGCACAGTATCGGCAGTATCATTATAGTACCGATAAAAGACGGGAAGGGCGCTGCATAATTATAACAAATTGTCGAAATTAAGTTTCAAAGTTCATTATTATATGTTTATGAGGAACAAATATTAAAGTTTTATGAGAAAATAATATTTATAGGATTCAATTCTTGTTCATTTAGAATTTTATGTTAAATTGATACACATAACGCCATCTAGAATATTTTATTAGTCACTAATAAAATTTGTTCGTAGTGGGGACCCAGTGCCCAGGGTGTCGTAAGAGGCGACTGACGGAAATATACGCAGACGATATCACCACAGTCTAACGATTAATACAGTCTGTTGACGAAGCCGTTTAGACAGAGCAATCGTGCGGGGTGAGCGGAATGGCGGGCGAAGGGGTACCGTACCGAGTAGCCATACATCTTACTCGTTACTACGGATTCAGGGCTGTCTATTTTGTAGTCACGTTTTTATTTGATTATATTTTTTGGTTGACTCGTTTTTTTGTTTCGTAATTTCGATAACTATTATTCATTTATCGATCGAAGACGGCGGTCTCGAAATTTTTACTAAAATCGATATGTGTTTCGTTTTCAGGGTTTTCTGGGTTGGTGATAACGAATATAATTCATCCATTTATCGTTTCAAGATGGCGGCCTCGAAATTTTTACTAAAATCGATATGGGTATCGATTTCAGGGTTTTCGGGGTTGCTGATTACGAATACATCATCGAATTAGCGATCCAAGATGGCGGATTCGTAATTTCCACTAAAATTGATATGGGTATCGTTTTCAGGGTTTTTGAGATTGCTGATTACGGGTACATCATTCATTTAGCGATCCAAGATGGCGGACTCGAAATTTTCACTAAAATTGATATGGGTATCGTTTTCAGGGCCTTTGAGGTTACTGATTACGGTCACATCATTCATTTAGCGATCCAAGATGGCAGACTCGAAATTTTCACTAAAATTGATATGGGTATCGTTTTCAGGGCCTTTGAGGTTACTGATTACGGTCACATCATTCATTTAGCCATCCAAGATGGCAGACTCGAAATTTTCACTAAAATTGATATGGGTATCGTTTTCAGGGGTTTTTGGGTTGCTGATAACGAATATATCATCCATTTAGCGATCCAATATTTTATAATAGGTACATGTTTTAATTATTTACCATTATAAGTTTCTTAACTTTTACGAGAGTGACTGCCGACTGACTTTCAACATTGAAATTCATAATATTACGATTGTTTGATCATAATTGTTTGAGTAGCACTGTATATGACCAAAAGTCGCAATAACCGACATCCATGCGAGCGGAGCCGCGGGCGTCAGCTAGTTATTTATATTAGTGTGAGTTGATATGCCTTGAGAGTACAAACATAGTAAATAGGGGTTAAATAAATATTGCAGAAATTAAATGTACAAACTAATGTGACAACCCTGACAAAACCACAAATGTCGTCATTTCCGCAAACATCAAAGGCGATGAAATACTGTATGATCACTGTGAGAGAAGGAACACTCGAAATATAACCCTGTACCAGCCCGTCTGGCCAGCGTGGACACAGGAGGACAGAGCCTCCCAACATTGCTCAATCCGCAACTGTGTATAGATAAATATAATTTATTAATACTTAATAATATGAGCATGAAGCTGAAGAATTTGTTTGTTTGTTTGGTTGAAACATTAATCTCAGGAACTACTAGTTCGATCGAATTGAAAAAATATTTTTTGTTCAATAGCCCGTTTATCGATGAAGGTTATAGGCTATATACTTTCACGCTACTACTCAAGGGAGCGGAGCAGTAATCATAAATGTCAACAAATCTGGCAGATTTACATATGGTATTTGGAAAATTATTAAATTGCGGGTGTATTATAACTTATAAGGCTTAGAGAGGTGATACAAGGTCGAAATATGCCGGTCGAAGTCAGGCCGGGTGGGCTAGTCTAATTAAAAAAGCAAGTAGGGCTCCACCATCTGCGTGACCAGCATGAAGAGTTTGTGAATCCAGAATCCAGAATCCTTTAATGAACAGCACCCCATAATGTATGATACGTAATCTATGAACAAAAGAGGAGCGGTTATTGGGAATGGCTCATAGGTACTGGTTGGAAGATTTCAACCGTGCCTGGAGGGAAAGTATTCTAAATACTGGATATAGCGAATTTCACTCAGAGGAAACATCCCCTTATTTTCCATTCGGTTCTACGACCGATGCCGAACCGACTAAGATTCTTATGATTTATACAATACTATAAAAATACAAGATCCTATTTTTACCGGATTTTAGTTCATCAGAACATTCACTACTGTATACTATAGACAGTAAAGAAACTGCTAAAGACACAATTGATTTGTGCTTCCTGGCTGCCGATGCCGGTAAGTTTCGTCCTTTTGTCGCAGTATGTTGTACTTGCGAGCACCGCGGTGGAAATTCGTATTGTGGTTCAGCCACCTATAATAGTAAGAAAATATTCTAGTACACTATATAGTAAATGCGTGGATTCCGGCAGAGTAGAATTTGGGCGACCGCAATGCGGTGTCGTACAAGGCGACTACGTTACGGGTTATAGCCCTCAAAAGTCCGACTTGTCTACATTACTGTCAATACTACGATATCGTCAAAAATTGAATGAAATTTTGAAGCATTTTGAAGCGGTTAGGCGGCGGAAAGGAGAATTTGGATTGCTTCAGGCGTAGCTCGGTGGCTCAGTGGTCAGAGCATTCCCCCTGTAAGGGAAAGATCGCGGGTTCGAATCCCACCTGAGCGTATCACTTTTTCCTATCTTAATCGATTTGAAAAGTTAGCATAGTAAATGCTTCAAAATTTCATTTAATTATTTGGGCAGAGTCATCGAAAAACAATGTTTGAAAATGATTGTCAATCAATCTGTGGCGTGTTACCCACCACCATAAACGCTCCGCTTATGAATGTTGCATCGCGCCTCAACACGATCACTCGGACCCTGCGTGCGCGCCGCGCCCAAGCTTCTCGAACGGTCGCCGGCCGCCAGTCGACGGAACCCTCTTATACGCACAACACAACACGTATCGCGCGCTCTCGTTCGGCTAACGGTTCCTACCCTGATCTTTGTACCTAGTGGACGCTTAAGACTATCGCTAAATTACTTGCATTTATCTTAGTGCTGTGCTTACTTATTCTGTGTGCTGTGCAATAAACTTTCGTTTCTAAATCTACCTACGAACTTCATTTACTTACGTGTTCTTCCTTCACTTCCATTATCATCTTCTTCTTCACTTACCTGCACTGCTGCTTCTTTCTACTGCTGCCTGCTGCTTGCTTCCTGCCTGCTTCACGACGTCTTGCTACGCTGTAGGAAGGTAAACGGTAACGTACCTAATTTCCCTACACTGGTGACCTCGTAAACTGAACAAAGAAGAGAAACTTCTCTGCGCACCTTCTGCATCCTCGGCTAGACGTCCTGGAAAAATCAGTTAGTGCGTCAATTCAAATCTCGGAACGAAATTCCGTTAGCCACGGAGAACAAAGGAGATAAGGGTGTGGTCCAACCTCATAAGCGATGGAACTTTCTTTAGATAAACTGGGAGAGTTAGCCGACAAGGTGTACGAAATCGCCCCTGCGGTGCCGCAAGTCTCTGCGGCAGGTACTTCCAGCAGCAGCGCCCCGTCTTCGGCCCTGGACGGACTTACAAGGCACGTCAGCGAGCTCACCAGGCAAGTAGCAGCCCTTTCTTCAAATAATATGAGATATCGCTCGCATAACAAGCCAAAGTTCCAGAGAAGCCGTTCGCGCAGTCGTTCTAAGCCCAGACAGCCACCGCCTAACCATCCGCACTGTTTTTATCATTTTACTTACGGCTCTAAGGCGAACAAGTGCAAGCAGCCGTGTATATTCCAGTCGGGAAACGCACAGGGCGGTCGGAAGTAGCGGCCAACGACTGCCCTCGCCCCACAGGCCGTCTTTTCGTCATAGATCGTGTCTCGAAGATGCAGTTCCTTGTGGACACTGGCTCTGACTTGTGCGTCTACCCACGATCAGCCATGAAGACGCCCTGCACTAGATCAAAGTACGACCTCATCGCGGCTAATGGTAGCATTATTAACACATACGGTCCGGTCCAGCTACATCTCAATCTGGGACTTCGACGGGATTTCTCATGGACCTTCACCGTGGCCGATATGTCAAAACCCATTATAGGCGTCGATCTACTCAGCTACTACAATCTTTTGGTCGGAATCAACGCCTTGTTGACGGTACTACAACACTTCACGTTGCTGCCTTTTCTGAAAAAGCTGGGTCTCCAGATGACATCGCTTCTGTTAAAGCAGTAACAGGCGATACGGAGTTTCACGAGATCTTGCGGGAGTTTCCAGAAATTACCAAGCCAGCAGGTATGCGCAGCGCTACGAAGCACACTACCTTACACTTCATTAGAACCCCACCAGGATCACCGGTATCTTGCAAGCCGCGTCGCCTCGACCCCGCACGAGCTCAGCCAGCTAAGAAGGAGTTCGAAGAAATGTTGGCAGCTGGTACGGCACGACGTTCGGAGAGTCCTTGGTCTTCTGCTCTGCACTTAGTCAAGAAAAAGGATAATAGCTGGAGACCCTGCGGCGATTACAGGGCTCTCAACGCGAGAATTATTCCCGATCGGTACCCTATTCGCCACATTCAAGATTTCGCCCATCTGCTTTCAGGATGCTCTATTTTGTCGACACTGGACCTCGTGAAAGCGTACAACCAAATTGCTGTAAATCCTGAAGACATTCCCAAAACGGCAAGACATGACGTTTGGACTACGTAACGCGGCTCAAACATTGCAAAGATTCATCGACGAGGTGCTTTCAGGCCTGGATTACTGTTATGGGTACATCGATGACATAATTTTGTTTTCTTCTAGCAGAGAAAAGCACAAGACACATCTACGGCAGCTTTTCGACCGTCTTAAGCAGTACGGCGTGCTCATAAATACTTCAAAATGTGTATTTGGCCAAGAAGTCGTTAAGTTCTTGGGATATGAAGTGTCTGCCGCTGGTTCTAAGCCGTTACCTGAAAAAGTCCAAGCAGTGAAGGAGTTCCCTAAAACTGTCAAAGTGCTTCGCCGTTTCTTGGGAATGCTGAACTACTATCGCAGATTTATCCCTAACGCTGCTAGACTGCAGGCTTCACTGAATTCTGTTCTTCAAGGACCCAAAATCAAAGGTTCTCATCCTGTGAATATGACTCCAGAGCTACTTAAATCATTTGAGGATTGCAAGACCTCGTTATCTGAAGCTGCACTTCTTTCTCACCCGGACTACTCGGGCGAACTTGCAATTGTTACTGACGCTTCAGATACGGCGATCGGAGCCGTACTTCAGCAGCGCAAAGACAACATCTGGAGACCGCTGGCGTTCTATTCTCATAAACTGTCAGCAACGCAGAAAAAATATAGTCCACACGACCGAGAGCTTCTGGCCGTCTACGACGCCATAAAATACTTTCGGCACATGGTGGAAACAGCAAGCTTTACCATCTACACGGATCATAAACCGCTAAGTTTTGCCTTTTCTACTTACAAACAGCAGTGTTCTCCAAGACAGTTCCGGTATTTAGACTTTATATCTCAATTTACAACGGATACACGGTATGTACCCGGCGCAGAAAATGTGGTTGCTGACGCTCTCTCTCGGGTAGATGAAATTGCCGTGGCATACAACTACGAAGAACTCGCAAAATCTCAGGAGCACGATCCTAAGCTGCAAGATCTTCTTTCTCGCGGTTCTGCTCTCAAGCTTGAAAAGATGTCTACGGTACACACTAAATCACCAATAATATGCGATACTTCAGTCCATCCGCCTAGACCGTATATCACTCCAAAACTCAGACGCCAAGCTTTCGACATGGTGCATAGTTGGAATCACCCTGGAAAGTCAGCTACAGCGCGGCTGGTCGCACAAAAATTTGTGTGGCCAGGGATACGTAAAAACTGTAGAGAGTGGGCTAGGCAATGCTTGAAATGCCAAACAGGCAAAATCTCCCGTCACACTCGCTCCCCCCTCTCTCCTTTCCTTCCCCCTTCCACGAGGTTCTCCCATATCCATATGGACCTAGTTGGACCTTTACCCTTATCTTGTGGTTACAGGTACTGCCTCACGGTCATTGACAGATTCACGTGCCATTCTACATACCACGTGATCTTAAAACAACATCTCATGTTTTCCTCCGTCGAGATCATGTACGTGGTGCACTCGAACCCCCTTACTCAGGTCCCTATAAAGTCTTGGAAAGCTAACCAAAATTTTTCAAAATCGAAATTCGAAACAAACCTGTAAGCGTCTCCATCGACAGACTGAAGCCAGCCTACCTGATGAAGGATGACATTGCACCTGAGCCTGCTACCACTCCAACTGCTATCGAGGTGAGAGAAGAAGAAAAGAAGACTCGGAGTGGAAGAAGAGTCAAGATACCAGAATATTATCGACCGTAGTTACGGTCTGGCCGGGGAATGATGTGGCGTGTTACCCGCCACCATAAACGCTCCGCTTATGAATGTTGCATCGCGCCTCAACACGATCACTCGGACCCTGCGTGCGCGCCGCGCCCAAGCTTCTCGAACGGTCGCCGGCCGCCAGTCGACGGAACCCTCTTATACGCACAACACAACACGTATCGCGCGCTCTCGTTCGGCTAACGGTTCCTACCCTGATCTTTGTACCTAGTGGACGCTTAAGACTATCGCTAAATTACTTGCATTTATCTTAGTGCTGTGCTTACTTATTCTGTGTGCTGTGCAATAAACTTTCGTTTCTAAATCTACCTACGAACTTCATTTACTTACGTGTTCTTCCTTCACTTCCATTATCATCTTCATCTTCACTTACCTGCACTGCTGCTTCTTTCTACTGCTGCCTGCTGCTTGCTTCCTGTCTGCTTCACGACGTCTTGCTACGCTGTAGGAAGGTAAACGGTAACGTACCTACTTTCCCTACAAATCAATCAATCAATTAGCCCACTGCAGTCTACCGCTGGACATAGGCCTCTCCCAATGTGCGCCATTTCGTCAGATCCTCCGTCTTCCGCATCCAGTCCGTCCCAACCACCTTCCTCAGGTCATCGGTCCATCTGGCCAGGGGGCGTCCTACCCTTCGTTTGCCTTCTCGCGGTCTGCACTCTAGGACTCGTCTGCTCCAACGGCCATCGGTCCTTTGACAGACGTGGCCAGCCCATTGCCACTTCAGCTTGCTTATTCTGCAAGCTGAATCAAAATGATTGTAACATCATTAATTGTTTACGATCATTCGTACGAGTGTCGGTAGATGGCTCCCACCGTCGCCCCAAGTCAGTTAAGGAGGAGAATTTGGATTGCTTCAGCCCCTTGTAAAGGATAGATCGCGGGTTCGTGTCCCGCCTGAGCAATTCAGTTTTTCCTATCTTAATCGTCAGTAGGTTGTGGAGGTCAAATGGTCAAAATATCAGATCACATCACAGTTAAACTGTAAAGACGACCAACAAGACAACTCAGTTGCTTGGCAAAAAGGCGCAGAGAATGGTACTCACTTCACATGTTTAATATCTAAGTACGTCTCTTAGGCGTCGCATATTCTCATGGTCGAAGGTCCATTCGGTGCATGTCAGGGTTCCTAGAGTCTCTGACAGAAGACTGAGGCGCTGAGCAACCGTTACGAAGCTAATTCTGTAGGCAAAGAAATTATTAAATCGATTAAGGAAAATTGAAGCGGTTCTGGTGGGATTCGAACTTGCGACCTTTCTCTTACAGCGAGAATGATCTCTGACCATTGAGCCATCGAACCATACCTGAATCTAAATATTATTAATGAAGGTAGGACACGACGGTATTGCCGTCGAATTGAGTACTCCCACTGGGGAAGTATCTCCGCCCTTCAGGATACAGCGGCCATAATAGAGCTGTTTTACATAAAATAAAACAGTTATTATATGCCGAAAGAAAGACAGTATTTAATTGAAGAAGCTGTCTGTGATTTTTAGCATTTTTAGCGTAAATATGGTTCAAATCTTACCTGAATATCTTACTTTCGACTTTTAGTTACGTATTTCAAACTCACCACTGGCAACAGCACATCTCTATGACATATCATAGATTCATAGGGTCTTCTCGCCAGCAAGGACCTTGCTCGAATACTGTCTTTCTTTCGGCATATAATAACTGTTTTATTTTATGTAAAACAGCTCTATTATTTGCCTTCCAGAAAGACAGTATTTAATTGAAGACCTGTTTGGTTTCTGCTGGTGATGGTAACTGTAACGCTATGTGATAATACTTAAAACGGTAGGTATTATTAAGGGTATGAATGAAAAAGGATGCCTTATTATAATTATAACCATAATGGAATGTTTAGACAAAAAAGCCACGAAGATGTAGCATGCTATATCATATATATAACATTAAACTTAATTACCTAAACGAGACTTGATTTTCTCAACTTAAAATCTATGCTATAGGCATGTTTACAAACCAACCTCTGAAGGTCACTGCGGATCGAAACCTACCTGAAGCCGCATCCATGTGTACTGCATCTAGGAATAGACACTAAATTGTGTCCCGGTAGTTGCTCTTACAGCACCTCTGATTGAGATAAAACAACTAGTTACATTAGTATTTGAAACTGCAGAGTTGAGTATATTGTAGCACAAACAGGCGTTCTGGTGTTCTGATATTAGCACTTGAACTGCCTATGCTATCTACCATCAGTTTTAGAATGTATTATATAATAAATTCTGTTCTTTACATATTTTTCTCTTCTTCTGTGAAGATACTGCAAGATGTATCTAGTAAATGAACTTACGCGCTAACCTGCTTGCAGCTAGAAGCATAATAATTGCAACTCTTCTAGAATTCTTAAAAAAGAGCTGTTATATTGTACTGAAACTGGAAATTAAAGTGTGATTTGGGTATCCTATCATTTCCCATGGTATGGGTTACTAAGGGATACGGCTGTTTACCAACCAATAGTAGAAATCAGCCAATGATTCTCCATTTGAGCGCAACAGACTCGCTCCATGTTATATGGAAATGAAAAATGTACATAGTATGGGTGTCAAATAATACATCTCTGCCTCCCCTTTGGAGATCCACATGCATGAATGTATTAACATATGCCATCTAGGGGAGTTAATGGCCTAAGGTTTGACTAAAGCAGTAGCTTTTAGGACTTGTTGAATGAATAAGTCCTTAGAACAATTGTCTACATTTGTAGCACAATATGCTGAGACTGCAGATTCCACTATAAAGAACTGCAGATCTTAATTGTTAAATTAATCGAATTGTAAGCAAAAGGTAAATAAATTTATTTATGTTTAAACCAAGATATCTGGGATACCAAGCACCACCCTGGCCCTATAACATGAAAGAATGTCAGTGAAAATGCAATATATAACCCATAGTTTCAGGGTTACCCTGTATGCGCAGACTATAGATCAAAGTCTATAGAGAAAGAAATGGCCCTTACAACTTGGCATAAAAGTAGGTATTACTTGGTTGATATTTCTATAGACTAACCGCGGTAGTCTAGTGGTATGGGTAATGGACTGCTGAGACGAGGTCTCGGGTTCGATCCCAGGTTTTCCTTGGCACACCCCGATGAATTTTCGATGCTTTTCGAAGTTATGTGTGTATTTATCGCAGGTTTATAAGTGCCCAGTTAATGGCAATAGGCTCGCCACCTATTACATTGGGACCTAAACATAAACCGGCGAAATGTGGGTGCCAGCACCTCTGCCTACCCCTTCGGGGATAAAGGCGTGAGTTTACGTTATGTTATGTTATTTCTATGGATTTCATAACATCCATTGACAGTTTAGACTCATATATAAAGCATATTTCGAGTCTCTACAGAATATCAACCACGTAAAAGCCAAAGTGTTAAAACATGTATGTATTGAGAGTGGTCGTCCACCAACTACAACTCAATAACTCCCTTTCTTGTTTATTCCAGTACTTTATTTGTTCCCCCCCCCCCCCCTCTTTAAGCAGGATAACCTCCCAGTCCCTGATGAGGGCCTGTTAGAATCTTCCGCAGATTCTTTATTGGTAAGGGTCCATTCAGGCTGTCAATCTGAGATTGACCAGCCCAGTACTCATCCCACAGTAGGGCTATTTAGAAAGTGTTGTCTCTTGTCATTGTTTAAGGATCTTCCGCAAATCCTTTATTGACAAGACTTAGTGGTAAGCTCTCAATCTAAGATCGACCAGCCTAGAGTACTGTTTAGATGGCCCAGCCACTGAGGTATTAACTGGGTGGAGGAAACGTCAATCTCAACTGATAGTTCCAGTCTGACTTAAAGCTTTGCAAGTCCTCGAGTTCCACATTCTATAGGACAATGGGTGAGTCCCTTGATCTGAAAGGGTTGGGGGTGACATGCCGTCAGTAATGAACTGCTCGATAAATTGGAAAGTTTTCTGGACACCTCTACGGGTTAAGGAGCAAGTGCTCCTTTTTGGTCCAGTTGGATGCTGTCTGACTTGACCAGTAGCACTTTTTGTACATAAGTAAAGCTGCTTAAAATTGCATCATATTGGAGTGCCACTTTTTGTTGGTCTAACTCCATTTGCTTGACAACATAAAGTTGTTCAATAGCATTTCCTAGTCCACGACCATCACGTTTGTAGTGAGTGGTCACCTTTTTGACTGAGTGTCCCTTGTGCGCTGTGGTCCCCACTCCTGAGCTACCACTGTAAATCGCACCGCACTAGGGGATAAAGAGCCCTTTTTACCCTGTTTGAAGCAATTGCATCCTGAGACAATAAAGTTGTACATAGACCTCAGGTTAACTTTAGAGTACCTTGCAACTATAGTAGAGTCAACAGCAAAAGTGGTTAATTAGAAGTTTCATTTATTATTCATTTTTTCTCTTCCTAAAGTAATCACCATTATGAAATACATTAACTTTGTTCTCTAAACATTATACAATTACTTATACATCAACTACATTGATACATTACTAGGTAATTCAATGTAGATTTTGTACATATATTTATTCTTCTTTTGCTGTTGACCTTTGCTTGGAGTCAAGTCATATTTGGTAAAATTTTGATAAATAAAACACTTATCTAAAGTAGACTGGAAATTAATGTTCCAAGTGATTCAAGGTGGATTGATCTTTGGAATTTACCTAATTCACCTATCAGTTTGACTTTCCTAAAATGTGTATATGGTATATTTTAGGTATATTCAAGAACCAAAATATTATTATGGGACCATTAAGATGGCATTAAGGAGATCAAAATAAAAGAATATTGATGATTTATTTAGCAAAAAAGGACCATGGCTGTGACTTGTTTCCAAAGGACTTCCGCAATCCAATTAGTTGTCGTTGCAATGGTGATGATGAGGGGCCCAAAGGGAGGGCTCTTAGATAGGAAATTTCTTTCCTTATAGGTATTTTGCACAGGAGCCTTCTGTGAGATCATTTTTTTGCATAGATGAAGAACTGCCTGGTACAATTCTTGTCATTCAATCTTCCTGTTGTAGGAATTGAACCCCATCTATTTGGGTGATCAACTGTTATGTTAAGTTCAAATTTTATTAAAATTGTGAGCGAGAAGGAGCTGTTTCTCAAAATCTAATTTGATTCCTGTTTGAATTATTTATTCAGGTGCCTATTACTTAAAATACTTGGAGTCGCTAGATTCCTTACGAGTGACACCTGTAAATCTCTTAACTTTCCTGTCTTAGGCATGGTGATCATGCTTGGCAGGTTGCAGTCCAATGTAATTTAAATGTTAAAATCTTGGTCTATTAAGATAACATGCATTTATGGTTACTACCTACTCTTCCTTTCAGATTTAGAGTGTGAACTAGAACTCTCTTTTTTAGTTTTACGGTATAACTTATAATATAATATTTATAGTTAGTCTTGGTTACAACTTATAACTTGTGACATCCTGAAAAATTCTACTGATGGCATAAGGATGTAAGAATCCAGTCACTAGACACCCTAGTCTTCTTCTCTATTAACCTACCAGGCCTTGGAATGTTATAGATTGCTATAACATTTTGTAAGATAGTTTCATGTTAATGCTATGTTAGACAAGCCTGCTATCAACTGATCAGTGCCTGCCATAATCATTACTTTTATTACGGTAACATTTGTTGATCAATCACACATTAAATAGGTGACGAAAGTGGCCAGTAAACTTATATATATGATAGTCTATATATCAAGTGTCTGCCGAGCTAGTATTGTCTGAATGACTTAAATTGCTGGGGAGTTACAATCTTTTTGAATGTTGAGGAGTCAGCCAAGCAACGATTTAAGTTTTATGTATATCAGTAACTAATGAGTGTCTTGGATTTTATTACCAATTCCAACAGGTTAATTCTTTGGTGTAAACCTTATCTTATTGTGAAATTTAAGTCTAAGTTACGTACTTATGTGGGTTCATCTCTCGAACACGTTTCGACGTGATTCGACCGGTTGAACCGCTTATTCGGGGATGGCGAGGTAAAGCTATCCTGATCTTCCGAAGATGAGGAACTGCCTTCGGATTTATAAGTACTTCGTTCTCCCTCCGGAGCAACGATCTGGAGCACTCTCGCTTCCCTCTGCGGTATTCATTTAGTATGGTACAATATCTACTTACCGAAGTTCTCAGCAAAGAAACTTCACTAAAATAATATACCTTGCAATTATTTATGTAGCACTGTACACATACAAACGGTAAAAACAACATAATTACTATGTAATTCACTTTTTAAGAACTTTTTTCTTGACTTGAAAATTTTTACACCTTACGCGGTAAAAATCACAAAACGCTATGAATCTATGATATGTCATAGAGATGTGCTGTTGCCAGTGGTGAGTTTGAAATAAGTAACTAAAAGTCGAAAGTAAGATATTCAGGTAAGATTTGAACCATATTTACGCTAAAAATGCTAAAAATCACAGACAGCTTCTTCAATTAAATACTGTCTTTCTGGAAGGCAAATAATAGCCTCGTGTTGTGTTCCCGGCGGTGAGTAGCGTAGTCAGAGCTCACTGGAGAGTTTGCGTTGCCACCTAGATACCTATCTAGGTAATATTATACTGTGTGTAAATTAGGTTAAAACTGCTGTGTGTGTATTTCATTAAATTTTCAGTTTACAAAAAGTATGAGATTGCTGACTGGTACCTATTCACCAAATATGAGTGTAGTGTTAATTACAGAGCAACCATAACCGTTGTACCGCGCCTTGGGTTTGTACGCGGTGAGATGGGGGAGTATCGACTAATCGACCGTCAGATTTGGTCCATTTTGGTCAGTCCGCCGCCAGCGTTCACGGCGGTATGTCGCTCACTCTCGACTCATGCTCGTTTTTTCTTTTCCTTCACCTCGTCCTCCGTCATGCCGCGTGCATCTAGGGCGCGGTTCAGATACTCTCGAAGTAGTTTTTGTTATTCCGTTTGCAGCGAACATCCATACCGAGGTTGATTGATTGATTTATTTTCATAAACAATTTACATTGTGTTTGAAATATTTAAACATACATATTTATCCAATACAAATAACAAGCTTTACATGCAATAATATAATGGTCAAAATTGTTACATTGCAATAAAAATAAAATAAGAATAATATTAAAAATGTCATGCAAATAGTAATATCGATTTAAAATAGTCAAATGCCCATGTCCGAAAAATAAAAAAATCTTTTGGTACCTGCAACGTATTAGAGCAGTATCATCTAAAGATCAGCTATACTATAAAGACATTTGTCCAACAAGAATTATTTTAATTTAGATTTGAACACGTGTGTGGTGTATACAATGTCTCTCAGATGCCCAGGTAGCCTGTTAAACTACTCCACCGATTGATATTTGGCGCCATGCTTAACTATGTCTAGTTTAGGTGCTATTGTTTGTTTTATAGTTTTTCGTCGTGTTCCTACTCTAATCTTTCTTTCGTTTTCTGTCTCGTACTCATGTATATATTTGGCGAAATTACTTAATATACTCAATATATACAGACTGGGAACTGTTAGGATACCTAACGCCTTGAAGTGATCCTTACATGATTCACGTTGTGATATTCTGACCATAATTCTAATGGCCCGTTTTTGTAGGATGAAGGCTCTTTGTACATTATACTCGAAACTGTTCCCCCAACACATAATGCTATACCTTAGCCTAGATTCCACCAATGCATAGTACACTGCTTCGAGTTGCTTGATACCGATTTCATCTCTAAGACTCCTTAACGCATAACAGGCAGATGAAATTGACGAATCTAGAAATTCTAGTTCTTGTTTCCAGTTTAGCTGCGAATCTATATTTACACCTAAAAAATTTGTACTGTCAACTGACTCGATATGGTTATTCTTAAATGTTATGTCTATTATGTCATTGTTTCTGGATGTCGATTTAAATAATATTATATTAGTTTTATTAGAATTGATTATTAAGTTATTTACTGAAAACCATTCATCTAAAGTCACCAACATTTCATTTATATGTGTGGTCAAGTCTTCTAAGGTATTTGCTCCTATAACTACATTAGTATCGTCAGCAAAAACAGTCATTTTAACTTCGGGTTGTCTTTTTTGTATGAAATTAAGCAAGTCATTAGTTGCTATGATGAACAATATTGGGCCTAATATTGATCCCTGCGGTACTCCACGCTTGATATTAATCATGTTAGATTTATAGACAATTTCATAGTTTTCTTCATTAACTTCCTTTACTTCAACATACATTTTTCTGCTTTGTAAGTAAGAAGTCATTAATTTTTTTTTTTTTTTTTTTTTATTTTTTTTTATTAAGTAATATACAATGTTACATAAATCTTAAAGTAAGACACTAAAACCCTGCAGGGTTTAATATGTGTCGCATCTAACAATACTGAGGGGTAAGACATTAATTTTGCTACTGTGAACATAGGAAAATAATAAGTCCGTATTTAATTCTTACATTCATTAGGTGCATTCCTTCGAAGAGCGAAATGTACTTATGTGCCTCGCGCGGGCGAGAGCGAGACTGCCATAAGTTCCGCAATACAGTCTGCGTTTACGCATCTCGCACTCGCTCGCATCCGAACAAGTGATTTACCCTATATAAAAAATAGACAATAGTTTTGCACGTGCGTAGTCTGTGATACAGGATGTTTTTAATTTGTTAGGTATTATTACGCTTCATTATGTTTTTGGTTACGGTAGTACGATTTAATTTTTGTTATGAAATCTTTATTACCGAAGTTTGTTCGTATGTCCGTAGTCACATTATTAAGCAGGTTAGGTATTATTCTATTAGCAGTTCTAGATCCATAGAAGTTTTTAAAGGTAGGAACATTATATTTATTTGACGAGATTGATCGTGTTATAGTTTTATGATATATTTTAGATAGTTCAAGGTTACTAGATGGGTTGTTATTATATTGTTTTAAAATTGATAGTTCAAATTGTTGAGTGACTGGTAATGTATTGTAGTAATAGAATAGTTTATTTATATTGTTTTTATATTTATATTTAATATTTGTGGGTGCTATTGTTTTTAGTATTCGTAGCTGTATTTTATAAATATCGTTTAAGTAGGATGAAAAGGTTCTGCCGTATGAGCTTAGGCCATAGGATATAATTGAGTCAACCAATGTTTTGTACAGCATTATTAGAGTAGAGGTAGGTAATCGGTGTTTCAGAATACGAAATTTAGAGTAAAGAGCTCTAAGTTTATCACAAATCAGATCAATATGGTTTCTCCAGTTAAATTTAGTGTCAACGGTTAGGCCTACATACTTGCATTTGGTGACTAAGCAAATTTTAGGACATTGACAGTTAATGTTTGGGTTGTGCAGGCAGTTATGTTCATGGGCGATAATTGTGGGTTGTTCTTTGGGTTTGTTATGCGCAGAATGAATATGGAGTAAGTTGGTTTTGTCTGCATTGAGTACCAGTCCCATATCGTGTGACCACTTGTTGATACTATCAAAATCTTCCTGTAGTGCCTGTTGAGCTTGGTTTACGTGAATATGTGCTGACACAATTGCCGTATCGTCTGCAAATTGGTACACTGTGCAGTTTTTTACCACTCTAGCCATATCATTTACGTAGGTTATATACTCAATTGGACCTAATATTGAGCCTTGTGCCGTACCGTATCTACTTTTAATCTTTGTACTCTCGGTATTTCCAATTTTAACAAAGTTTTGTCGATTTGAATGGTAGTTTTTGATAAGTGTTAACAGCGGGCCTCTAATACCACATTGATCCATTTTGTCAAAGAGCGTTTCGTGCACAAGCGTGTCAAACGCCTTGCTATAGTCGATAAATGTTATCAATACATGTTTTTTATCGTTCAGATGTGCATTTATTTCATCCGTAAAATTGTCCAGCATTTGCGTGGTACTTTTTTTCGGTTGGAATCCAAATTGTTGAGTAGATATAATATTATTTTTAGAATAAAAGGTTTGGATTTGGTTACCTATATATTTTTCCACTAGTTTATTTAAACACGAGAGTATGGTAATAGGTCGGTAGTTAGAATACACTTTATGGGCACCTTTTTTATAAATTGGTCTAATCATACCTAGTTTTAGCGCATCGGGATAGATCCCGGTTGAAATAATAGTGTTAATTAGAGTTTTAATTGTGGGTGCAATTTCGTGATAGATCTTTTTAATGTCTTTGGCTCGAATAGTATCAGCACCAGGCGATTTGTCTATATTTAGTGAATTTATTAGCTTTATTACATCCGATGTTTTAGCCGGTTTAATTCTTATACTTCTATCTGTGCCTATGTAATTACTAGTGTCAGTTAATTGTCTTGAGCATTTAATTTTAATTTTGTCTACACAACTACTAAACTCATTAATAAAGTTCTCAGTCACTTCACTATGAGTCAGATCGGGAAAGGATTTTACGATGTGATCTTCAATGCTGTTAGATAGTTTACCAGTCATCTCATTTATAAATCGCCACAGCTTACGCATGTCTCCATTACAATTTTTTATTTTATCTCTTAAGTATCTTTGTTTTGCTCTGTATATAGCTTTATTGGTTTTATTCCGTAATTTATTATAACTCATTCGCAGCACAGCATTAGATGGGTCATGTTTCCATTTTGTGAATGCTTCGTCTCTCTGGTATGCTAGTTGTTTTATCTTAGAATTATAAATAGATGGTGGCAATTGCATTTTTAATTTTACGGTTTTTTTTGTTTGTTTATAGCATTCATAAAAAGATTTAATTATATAGTTTAATATTTCTCTCGGATCAGACATGAATTTAGTACGAGACCAGTCAATGTTATTTAATTTTGTGTGCAGTAATTTATTATCATATACTGTAGTGATTTTCGGAGCATCCTGTACTCGTCTGTCACAACTAAGCGCAAGAGCAGTTAGGCAATGATCCGCCAGTACAGTGCTGACGACGGCCGAGTGCGGGTCATAATGAGAGCTTTTTACAAAAATGTGGTCAATACATGACTTCGTAATTTTATCTTTAATCTTTGCGATTCTAGTATAGTCAGATATAGCTTGAAACAATTCGCACTCGGCCAGTAAGCTGGTGTACTCTATAGCTGCAGACGACATAGGTGTACATTTTAAATCGATGTTCGTATCTCCGAGTAAAACGAAATCTCCGCTTAGTAAAGTGCGCTGTGTAATAAGTGATTTTAGTTCCTTAGTGAATAGCCATTTATTGTTTTTTGGTGGTCGGTATACACAGCACAACATAATTACGTTTTTAGACGGCGTGGTGACGTTACCCATAATGCATTCGAATGAATATGTTTTAGTTTTAATCGGATTGAATGTTAAGTGATTTTTTATAAATAACATAATACCACCGCCTTTACGAACTTGGCGCAATTCATAGTGCTGTGAATACCCACACATCTTATACTATTATATAATTGTAAAGTAGTCGTGTCTGTACATTGGAGATATTTAAAAAAAAATACTTGGAGTATGTTATATTAACGATACTGAACACGAAAATATTTTTTTTTGAAATCTTGTCTGTTTGTCTGTTTGTCTGTTTGTCTGTTTGTTCGCGATGGACGCAAAAACTACTGAACGGATTTCGATGCGGTTTTTTTGTTAGAAAGGGCTTGCTCCAACTTAAAATCTTACGTTTGTTTGATCACAATCGGTTGAGTAGAACCAGAGATGTGAGCAATAATATTGCTTTTTTACGTGAGATTATTTTTGTGGTATATTTTTTATAGCTTATCATATATAAGCAACTATGTAAATAAATAGACTTTATTTTTACATACACAATTGTGTATACAGATTCGTATTTAATCAATAAATTAAAATTTGAGATTTTATTATTTAGTTACAAAAATACAACTAGATGGCGATCACGCATTTTTAAACAAGGTATGGTTTCGTTCACAACAGAGGTATATAAGAAAATACATTTTTTAATTCTATAATTTAGTTACATCAATTACATCAATACAACTAGATGGCGATCACGCAGTTTTGAACAAGATATATAGTTTCGTGCACAATAGAATATATAAGAGCTATCATTTCGATTCCTAAAAAATGTTTCTAATTTTCACAATTTCATTTAATATCCTGAGTCTTCTTCTTCATCCTAGCAAGCATTAATCGCAGTCGCATCCGAAGCTTTTTACCTTCAAGGCGAGGATCCGCTTTTACCAGTCTAACTGCGAATTTGGCTGAACCTTTGAAATTTCCCGTGAGTCGACTACCATCTGACCTCCACAACCCACACAGGCGATATCGAAGCATTGCATCTGGACCAGTTGTTGGACTTTTGAGGGCTTCAACTACCCGTAACGACTGCCATACAAATAGCTGTTCGTATGGCAACTGAGACCGACGGCTTAACGTGATTTCCGAGGCACGACCAGACCAATGCAAATATCCATATTCATGCATACAAATATTTGCACTGAGCGGGAATCGAACACGCACATCCTGCGTAGCAGCCGCGTTCAGTACCGCTAAGCCACAGAGGCGGTCGACCCTTAACATCCTGCGTAATTTATACTAATATCATAACATAGCGAGTCTGAAACTCTGTATGAAAGTTGTTAGACTGTGCTAACATTATAAATGTAAAAGGAACCCTGTCTATCTGTCCGTTGCCTTTCACGCTTTAAACGCTGAACTGAACCGATGTTGATGAAATTTGATTAGAGTTTAAGAAAGGACATGGGCTAACCTTTATAGCCAATAAATAAAATGTTAACGAGTTAAACCGATTAAGGACTAAGAGAACAAAGAAGAGGCACTGAACAAAAGTAACTGGTATTACAGCTGTTCTGGTAGAAGTCGGTGCATAGCCCGAGAAACCATATATAAATTAATTACATCATAGTACTTCAGGCACATTAAACAATGTTGGCACCGACTTCTCACAGTGTTTCTTGAAGTCGGTTTAACTTTATTATTATAATTTTATTTATTTTACCTTTATAGTGTGTAAGTGTCTAACCGATTCATCGTTCATCATTTGCTTAGTTTGTTATTTGTTTTTACTATCAGTTTAACATCATGATTTTAGAGGCAAATAATCAAATTATGTAAAAGCAATAGAAACAGCATCTTTGCCTACATTTTGAGGATTTCCCTAGATTTCTAGATTCTTACTCTCTGAATCCCGCCATCAGATTCTGACTCCCTTTGCCAGGCACCGCCCTTTCCTTTCTAACCAAAAAAAAATATAAAAATCCGTTTCGCAAATTATGGCCTTAACATATAACGGTTCTTCGCCTATTTAGTTCCCATAGTAGTAGAATTCTGAGAAATCCTGATACATGAATTCATATTTTGTGGTAGTGGCGATGGGTCCCTATAACTCAATTCCTACCGGCTTCCCTTTGCATAGATGGTAGAGACGTTTTAATTCGATAAACTACATCGAGGTAAGAACATTCTTCCACCGACTTCCATTTAGAAAATTTTCACCCTTTGCCAATCTTCTTCATCCTAGCGTCAATCCCAGTCGCATCCGAAGCTTTACAATTGGAGTCTAGGGTCAGCTTTTTACCAGTCTAACTGCGGATTTGGCAAAACTACGATATTTTCTGTGAAGCGACTACCACCTGACCTCCACAACCCAAAGGTGATATAGAAGCATTGCAGCTAGACCAGTTGTTGGATTTTTGAGGGCCTCAACTACCCGTAACGACTGCCATAGATGTCTGTATGACAACCGGGACCGACGACTTCTTAACGTGCTCTCCGAGGCATGATCAGACCAATGCAAATACCCATATTCATGCATACAAATATTTGCACTGAGCGGGGATTGAACCCGCGCCTCCTGCGTAGCAACCGCGTTCACACACTTTGCCACTGTAATGGTTTTACTGGGGAACATTCTCCCTACCAGAGCCACTGAGAAAACGTACTTAAGGCTGATAAATGTAATTGCACTAATTTACTCAATGTAAATTGATTAATATGCACGCGCTGTAAAGTGTTATTATTAAGTTGTATTTTATCAATTGTTACAAAACTGTAATTTTAATAGAAAGCGCCTAGACATTCATTTTTTGAAAACGAAACAACATGATTGCTACCACAAACAAAGTAGGCGCTTTTTCCTGTAATTTTGAAGTTTTCTCTCAGGTTATTTCATTTATTCATTAATTATTAGTACGTTACATTTTAGGCATACAAATACTATAAGTTACATAAATATTTTGTCACAGTTATACCAAAGACATAGAATATGTCCGCATCTGGATTATTTTTCAAAAAGGCATTCAGGTATTGCACAGCTCTGTAAGTAGGGCTACTCTATACCAAAAAACGCCAAGCTGGTGGACAAGTCCAGAGCTAATGCTGTCGCCGTCCAGCGCCACGCGTGTACCTGTCCGGCACATAGAAGTGGATACATTCACGACCCGAAGGGTTGTCCACTTTAAAATTTAAATGTTATTATATGCTATTATTTATAGTACATGACGTGCGCTAACTCCAGCCTAAGTCGTAATGTATCAAGACCTACCATCCCTGATACGAAGATGGACGGGTAAATAAATGGATATGATCTCGGCATCAGATACCGGACTTCTTCGATATGGGATCCTTCTGAAAGTATACGCTATCCAACACCCTTAATAATTACAAAATTCCGTTTATCATTCAACGAATTGCGAACTTCCTTTTGAGTGAAAATTCATCAATGAATAAATCCTGATGAAATAGATAGACCCATAAGAGCTTGGCAAAAGGAATAGTGGAGTAGAAAAGAGAGACAACTGGGAAGAAACAAGGTTAGGGGCAGAGATGGGAGCAGAGAGTAGAATAGAAATGCAAGTTAGAAAGTCGAGTAGAGTGGCGAGTGGATAGGCAAGTTTTTTAAATGTTTTCTTAATGTTCTTGATGCTAGACAAAATAAACGTGTACATTCGTTCATATTTAGTCTTAAGCAATCAATCTTCGTATTTTGACATTTCAAAATGCTGCAATGGAGTTTGTTGCTCCACTAGCGCCTAAGAAGCGGTGGTAAATTTAGTTTTAAGCGGAATTTGACGGCAAAAGATGTAATCACGTTGCACAATTTTGCGAAATAAAGAATTTGAATTTGTAGTAGGGAGTCGAGTAGAAAGGCTACTAGAGAAGTGAATGGGAGGCAGGTGGAGAGGCGAGTAGAGAATCCAGTACAGAGTTGAGTAGAGACGAGTAGAGAGTGAAACAGGGATGATTATAGAGGCAAGTAGAAAGTCGAGTAAAGAGTCAAATAGAGAGGCGAGAAGAGTATCTATTAAGCTCTCAATGCTCGACTCTGCGCTAAAATTTACGACACTACGCGATAAGCGACATCCACGCGGGCGAAGCCGCGGGCAACAGCTAGTATTAAATAAAGCGGAAATATTTTCGGAGATATTAACCTCGGTTAACACTATAATGTCGATGGATTGTTTACAGCTTTGTATGATTTGCTCCAGATGGTTAAAATTTTTGATAAGTGATCGTATGTTTATATGGATAATGCTGATGTTATGTCTTAGGTTCGGTGTAATTTTAAAGAAATCATTAATATTAGAAACATTAAAGTATTCGGTAACATTTGATAAATCTGTAGGATCCATTAGAAATAGCTAAAGTTCGGTAGGGAGATATGGTGAATCATATAAACTTGTATGTGTGTACCTACTTATTTTCTAGGAGTTTGTCAATGTCCGTAATATTTCTTATTTCACGAACTTTGGATTTGTCTCCTTTTCTAGCCAGGATTCTGCCCTCTTTACACCAGACGTACTTGTAGACATCCTTCAACTTTTTCTTCGATTGCCACAGCAAAGTTTTGATAGGACTCGTCAGGGCTTCTCTTATGTAGACTCTTCCTCCATCAAGGGTAGGATCCACTTCGGTATTCGTCATCTTGGCTTCTCGTCCTGCATTAATCCAGGTGCTTTTCTTTTCTTCATCCTTCATAGTGAGTAGAATGACTGATCTATTTTTGCTGGAGTCCTTATCGCCTTCCGCCTTGTCCTGTCCATCCTGAGGGAGCTTTTTAATTCTTTTTACTGAAAGCACGTCTTCAGTAGATGTCTGGATTTTTTGAGATATAGTATTGACTATAGTTGTAACATCTTCTTCGGGTTTGAAGGGAATTCCGGCGATCTCGACCATGCTTTTCATTTTTTCCTGTTCAAGTTGATTAATTCGCTGTTCTAGGGCCTTGCAATGAAGCTCTAGATTGTTGGTTTTGTTGTTAGCGTTGGCCAGTTTATTTTGCAGTCCTTGGACCAGTCCTTCCAAGGCAGATATTTTTTCTTCATATTCATCCATTTTGTCGCTACTGAATTGCGCTGCTGCACGCAAATCATTCACCTCAGTTTTAATATGAGCGTTAATCAGTGCAATGATTTGGGTCTTACTTAACGCACTCTCTATGTTCGGTGTGCTTTGGTCGTCATCATTCGTATCAGGAATAATAACTGACAGACGCTTTGGGTTTTTGTTGCACTTACGACAAATCCAGTCAACGCACTCGGTTTCTAGTAGGATTGCAAGCTTTTCGTTTGCAGAGTGGAATCCCGAACACCATAATGTTCCAATTTTGAAAGAAGCAAATCATGTTCAATGGCATCAAAAGCGGAACTCAAATCAATGAATAGCCCCGCTACCCTCATATTGTCGTTCATTTTACTGACTATATCGTCCACCAATATATTGATGGCTTCAGTAGTACCTACACCTTTTTGATACCCAAATTGTCTGCGATTGATAACATTTTTTAAATTTAGGTGAGCGACGAGTCTAGACTTAATTATCATTTCGAAAATTTTTGATAGGGTAGGTAGTAAGGATATGGGTCGGTAGTTTTTTGGATCACATTTAGAGCCCTTTTTATGTATAGGAACAACTTTTGCCAATTTTAATTGATCTGGGAAGACCGATTCGCTTATACATTTGTTAAAAAACAGTGATAACGGATATGCAAGTGTACGGATGTTCTCTTTAATAATTGTGATTGGTATGCCATCGTAGCCACATGATATTGTGTTACTCATTTGTTTCACTATCTTTGAGATTTCGTCAGGACTAGTAACGCTAAATTGCAAATTACTTTCTACTTTGGCTGTTGAATCCTCTAAATATCTTATTGCTTCATCTTTGTTTTTATAATATGCTGCTTGTGTTGTTAACACAAAGCTTTCCGCTAAGTGATTTGCAACCTCTTGTAGAGTGTTTATACTTTTATTGTCAATCGTTAGAAATATGCTGTTGTCGAGTGGTTTTCTTCTCTTATTAGTGTATTGATTTACTAATTTCCACGTCTCCTTGCTTATATTTTTGGCCGAATTCAGGTGTATTTCGACGGCTAACCTCTTTGCATGTTTGATGACTCTCCTATAAATTCGTGTATAGTTATTTTTGTAATTTATTACACTGGGTTCTTTTTGGGCGTGCATACATAAAAATCTTTTCATTTTACTAGAGATTTTAATGCCCTTCGTGATCCACTTTATGGTACATCTTTTAAAGCGCTTTATTTGAACCACTCTCTTTCTGTAGCATTTTCGGAAAATTTTACCAAAAGTTGATAAAAAAGAATTTACACCTAGGTCATTCCATCTTGTATTTAATACAGCTGCTTCAAACAAGGCACTATTATTTTTATTAAAAATTCGTTTCTCACGCCTAATTGTAGGTTCAGTCTTTTTATTTTTACTTGTGACTCTTTCAAGAATCATGTTACAAAATAATCCACAGTGTCCATCTGATAGACCGTTATTATCTACAGTGCATGACGTAACGCAATCGTTGGGTATATTTGTTAAGAAGTTATCTAGGCATGAAGATTTGTCATTTCTGTTAATAGTCATTGTGTTAATGAGGTACCTAAAATTGTAACACTTTAACAAAGTGACGAATTCTGATAATTTTTTACTTTTTTTTAGCACATCAATGTTATAATCTCCACATATGATGCACTTTTTGTTGAACAAATACTCCAATAATTTTTCTAATTGCTGCATAAACCCATCTAAATTTACATCATATGGACTTCTATAACAGCAACATAAATACAAGCCTGTCTCCAAATCTTTTGTACAACATATTTCAAAATATTCCGGCCTATAAAAAATCTTTACTATGTCAATTGTTTCAAACTCCCTGTCTTTGTGACACAAAATGAGACTACCGCCGCGTTTTTTTTTAGTTCTCGTATTATATGAAGCTATGTGGTAGTCTGTGAGGCAAAAAGCATTAATTGATTTGTTGTTCAGGAAATGTTCTGTTATACAAATATAATCAAGTGTTTTATCAGGTGTTTGAAAATATACTTCTAATTCCAGTTTCTTATTACTAATTCCACATACATTCTGATGAAAAATATTTACATTACATTCATTATGTAAACTTGTTATAGGAGTACAAGATATTGGTGAATTAATGGCATTATTACAGTTTAATGTTGACAAATTAGCACTAGTCTTCACGAAAAAAGTCCGATTGCGGTAACAAACTTTGGTGCAAAAGTTGATGTTCATTCTCTAAGTCTAAGTTATTTGTATTTAAAGTTTGTGTACCAATATTTCTAAGCTGCTTGGACTTTATAGTTTTCATGGACTTTTGTTTTGTTTCTAAGTATCTGTTGTAATTAGTTTTATAATTTAGGTGTAAAATTTGCCTGTACAATAAACGACATGCTTCTGATGGATTGAATTTGTTTTTTGGAAAGTAATTATTATCTAAAGAAAGAAACGATACATCCTTAAAATTAGTACATACAAATTTCATAGTGTTATTAAGTTTCGAGACATTCAGATACTTGTTATAATATGCCTTACAAACAATGACATTCGTATTTTTTAGCTGATTTAGTGTTTGATAAAGATAAGCAATATTATTAAGTGGATTTTTGTCATTGGCACCTGTCATAATTACAACAAAATCAGATTCACCGAAGTCTTTAAACGTTGATTCACATGATGCTAATACCTCATTTATAGGCGCATTTGGTTTTATGATTGCCATTACTCTGCAGGAGTCCCTAACATGTGTAACCTCTGAACGTGTCAGAAGGTCTCACCAGCTGACCCAGCGGAGAGATGCACAAGCTCAATAATATCCCAGGGCGCCTTTTCGTCAGCAGAAAAAGAATGCGCGTGCGTATGGGAACCCCAGGGTAGACTTCAGAGAAACCACGTATGTTCTTTTAGTTTTGCACACATATATATTCGAGGAAATTACACAGGATACACAAGATACACAGAGTAAGAAACTTATAAAACTATAGTAGATCACAAATCTCAGCTTAAAATCCCGAGTACGATCATATCATCACCGTCTGCAGCACAGTAGCATAGAAGCCAGCCCGAGATGGCTGGTGGACGTCCTATACAATAGGGGCAATCGACGGGCTACCAGGAGAGGCAAAAGCAGTAATAAATTGAAATACGTGACCCTTGATCCGATCGTCGGCCTGCGTGTAGTCCAGGAGCGCCTTTCACCACGCTCTCGGACAGCCAAGGCGCTGCATCTGCAGGAGCCCTCCGGTTTCGCAACCAATGGAAAAAGGGTACAGCAATGGTCGACGTCGAGGTGATTTTAGTATATAGGGTCTTCTTGAGCCGTATCTGGAGCCCTATGAACGAATTAACACTAAGAATCGTCTAAAATTGCAGAGGATCGGTAACAAAGACAAAAATAAAAAATCTTACCACGAATGTGGGTAAAACTCAGATACACTGATTCTAATTGCAGAGTAACAACGAATAGTATAACGACATATAAGTCACCAAAAGTAATGAGTCCAGCGCCGTCTCGTAACATCGATCCTGGCTTATATAGCCACTGGATTAGAAGTTTCGCGAAGCCATCCATTCCCTTTTTTTTTTTTTTTACTTAATGAGCTTAATGATCAGCAACCACCCTCATTACCGTGATTCGATCTCCGAGGTGAATAATACTAAGCAGGTGGCAACGCCACCCCGCGAACACTATGCGAACTAGGATAATCGATCTTAACATCAGCAACTCACTACGAGAAGTCCGCACTGACGGAGCACTAGATGGCGCTACCGACAGATAATATTTATAAAAAAATCTTAGTACAAAAAAAATTTGGTTGCCTGTAAAGTCGGTATACAGGCGAAAGTTTTACGTGACAACGACTTTGAGTGGTAAAATAATTTTAATGAGAATATTCATTCGTATAGTAGGAAGAAGGATGAAATAATAGTAACAATTTAAAACATTTATTTATACAAAGAATTATAAACAAAATTAAATTTTAAATTATTAATTACAAGACATGAACCGGTGTGTATGCCTATCTCTCTCACTCTCTCTCTCGCTCTGTCTCTCTCGCTCTTAGGCGGGCTAACTGTGCTCGAGTGGAAGGGACGCGTGCCTTTCACTTTTTATGTCTGTCTCTCTCGCTCTTAGGCGGGACGCGTGCCTCTCACTCGCTCTCATTGTAAGCGCATAACGCGGAGCGTAACGCAGAGCGTAACGCAGTTTCTTGAAGTGTCGCCCGGCAAACCAATTTATAAGACGTTGTCACGTCAAAATTCTGTTACACATGGTTCTGAAGTTTAGATCTAACACCATGACCCAATTGATCCGCAAATATTGCAATCTTATGCTGAGTGGACCCAGGATGCAATAATTTATCTTACTGATGTAATGTACCCGTAGTATTCATAGGTTTTATGTCCAATAACACTTGACTTCCTGTTTTCATATTCTTGATCGACGACGAGGTACATAAATCCTATAATCCTCCTATAATCACTCACATAATTAATTTCTCTCTTTACAGTAATACGTTTCCTTCATCTTGGAAGAAAGCGTACGTAATACCCCTACCCAAAGTACCCAATCCTTCCATGCAATCTCAATTCCGTCCTATATGTATCCTTCCTTTACTATCCAAAGTCCTTGAAAACGTAGTTCATAATCAACTATCATCTTACCTTTCCTCTAACAGCCTGCTGAGTCCATACCAGTCTGGTTTCCGCCGTGGTCATAGCACTGTAACTGCTCTGGTCAAAATAACTGACGATATGCGACTGGCTATGGAGAACAAACGGCTAACAATTTTGGTGCTGTTGGATTTCAGCAGTGCTTTTAATTCTGTTGATTTTGATATCCTTTTAGGAGTTCTAGCTTCTCTAAATGTTTCATCCTCTGTAACTGCGTGGTTTAAATCATATCTTCAGGGGCGCTCGCAGTCGGTGCGCTATGAAGAGGCTTCCTCTGAATGGTGCAATTTGACTGCGGGAGTCCCACAAGGTGGCGTACTATCTCCTCTTCTCTTCTCCGTTTTTATAAACGCTATCACAAAAGTCATTACTTCTCATTATCACCTTTATGCAGACGACCTGCAGCTGTATCGACACTTCAAGGCCGAGGAAGTGACTGAGGCTGTGGCAGCTATCAACAATGATCTCCTTAACATAAGTCAATGGGCTAGATCTTTTGGGCTTCTGGTTAATCCAACGAAATCGCAAGCAGTCATTGTTGGTAGCAGATACATGTCGAATCTTTTGGTTCACCAGTCTCTTCCGAAAGTTTTATACGATGCGACTACAATTGCTTTTTCGAAACACGCGAAAAATTTAGGTGTCTATATAGACTCTAATCTGGTCTGGGACGTTCATATTGCGGATGTTAGCAAAAGGGTTTACTGTTCGTTTCAGTCCCTCAAGCGCCTCCAGAAATTCCTACCATTTCAAACTAAAGTTACTCTTGCGCAATCTCTTCTGCTCCCACTTTTAGACTACGCTGATGTCTGTTATCTTGATGCAAAGGAGGAACTTCTTAATAAACTTGAAAGACTGCAAAATTTGGGTGTTCGCTTCATTTTTGGTCTCCGTAAGTATGACCATGTTTCTGTATTTCGGGCAAAGTTGAAGTGGTTACCTATTCGTCAGCGAAGAGACTCTCATATTCTCTCTCTTCTGTACTCTATTCTTTTCAATCCTGATTCGCCTTCTTACTTAAGAGAACGTTTTGAGTTTCTTGTCCCCAGGGGTAAGCCCTGTCGCACTTCCTCTGCGCTTCTTCTTCGAACTCCTCTTCACTGCTCCAGCTGTTACGATGGCTCATTTACTGTTCGCGCGGTAAGGTTGTGGAATTCGCTGCCTCACTCTGTACGCGATAGCACTTCTTTGAACGTATTCAAGAACAAAGTAAAAGAACTTTTCCTCGCTCAAACTAGATAACTGTGTATTACTTATTTATGTAATTTCCATAAGTTATTGTATTTATTGTATTTATGTAGATAAGTATATATGTAATAAATGTATATGTTTAAGTATATATATATTTAATTTATCTGTATGTAAGTAGTATAATATTGATGGTACGTATGTTCCTAGTACTTATATATTCTATTAATTATGTATGTTCTTTGCAAAATTGTACACTTGTTTCTCTACCCTTTTGTCACTGTTTCTCCTGTATCACCCAAAGGTTTGCTGGGAGAAAACTCAACACTGAGTTAAGCTCGCCTTTGTACATCAAAATGTAATTATGCATTCTACTGTACTATGTTATATGTGTGTACAATAAAGAATTAATAATAATAATAATAATACTCTTCGTTATTGTAAATATTTTTATTTGGAGATTCGAATAACTTTTGGCAGCTTCCACCTTTTCGGTCTTCGATGCACATAAATTGCAATGTTTTAGGGACTAGACTGTCAGCCGGTAATAACTGCTTTTCTTCAGGTAAACCAAGCTCTGTAGCACTCGTGTTTAACACTTTCTGTCGGAGACCCTTTGAGGATTTTTTCCTTTGCGACTTTTTTATACTGCTGCCGACTGTACCTTCGTAAACTTGTTTAAGGTGTTTCACTGTTATTTCCTTATCAGCTAGATTTTTTTGCAATTCTGTATTTATTAAGGACAATTTCTCTATTTCTTTATGTGCACTTTCTAAGTTAACTTTGAGGATCTTGATTTCTTCACAGAGCTCACGAGTTTCAATATTGTCGGTAAACAAATCCGGTAAACTTTTAGCTCCTGCAGATTGGATAGATGTGAATGATAAGTCGAGTGACTCCATACTCTTTACTCTGTTGCCTCTCCGCATTGTTATATTATGTGATTCGCTTCCCATGGCGTGTGTTGGTTTACAATCGATTTGTGCAATGTTAACAAATTCCAAAAAGTGCAAATTCAGTGGGATTCGATCGCAGGCCTCAAGATTCGTAGGCGGACACCTTACACGATATGCCACTTATGTACTTACAAATGTTATTGAAATTGGTGAACAGTGTCGGCAGATTGTAGTCCTTGAACATATAAAATAGTCAATTATGAATCATCCTTTTGGAATTTTTTCTCGCATTCCGCACACTCGTATGTTTAGAAATACTTATTTTACGCGAATTTTTTGCAATAAATTCGAGGTGATGAATTTATAGATACTCTCTGCACGTAGCACTCTAATATAACTCCACATTGGCAGTTAAGTTTATAGCTAAAAGATTTATGCTAGCCATGATGACAACTTTTCATTTTATTCACACACTAATGATATAAAAATTCAGATAGATAGCACTTTCACATATGGCCTTGACCTTTGCGCACTCAAGTAGCTTATATTTATATTGTTTTAACCACTTTAACTATTTTAATTTAAGAGAATCGAGCAGAGCTCCGCTTTATTGACTTTTACTAGACAGCGCCATCATCATCATCAACAGTGTCTTCGGGATATTGAGGTTTTCCTGCAGTGGCAGTGGCGTGCTCTGAAGGTGAGAAGGGGAAGGAAAGAAGATACCTTTGCTGTAAACGCACATGCCTGCGTGTATTTGGCAATGAACTCGACCAGGTTCTCAGAGCCCCATTGGAAAATGTTGTTCAGGATCCGGTCGAGCTCAGTGGCACTGCAATAAGCTGCCTTTTTTCTGCTATATCCGACTGCTTATCCACAGGTGCTATCGTCTGCATAGTAATGAACGCAGCCGGTAGACAGCATGTCATTGATATGCAGAAGCAAGACAGTGGTTGACAGGACGGACTCTGTGGCACGCCAGCATTTACCTGCAAAAACTCCGAGACTCGCCCATCACAAAGGACACGAATAAAAGTTGATGTATTATTAGTACGTATCTATAATTTTTAGTACCTACTTAGTGTTTGCGCCATATTATTAATATTGTGCGGTATTGTTTTAGTTGGTTCGAGGCCGACATAAGTGCCCCTGCTAGTTCTCTTGCTTTAATCCAGCTCTCTAGACAAGTGGCAATTCTTTGGCCGTCGTTTGATGGAATAGAATGATGAATGTATGGGATAAACGTCATTAACGTCAAATCCCATATATTATGTTTATATCCAGAGGCGGCCTTACCCATTACGAGGCTCCGGGCGGCAGGTCTTTGCGAGGCCCTTTGTCCTTCATAAAAAGTATGTGATGCGAAAGTAGGTCTGGTTGTTTGGTTTAGGTTGTCGGTCTATGGCCTTCGCCTAACCGGACTATGGATCAGCTGACTGCTTCCGAGCTAACACGGCTGATATACTCAGCTGTTAGGGTCACTGACCCGCAAGGTAGGTACTGCTCTATGAACTGTGCCAGCTGGCTGATGCCCCTAGACCGGCCAGGTTCACTGCTGAACCCTTGTACCGTTGCTAGGGTGCTCTGAATGTTTGGACCGGAGGATTACCGTAGCCAAAGTAAAAGACAGAGCAGAACTGTGGACTGTATTTATTGATTCAAAAGTGCCTGGTTATATTGACAAATTTCTCTTTTAGATATATATGTACAAAAGGAGCTTACAATTAGGCTAGACCAATCAGAATACTTAATGCTATTTACATAAGGAATCCTTAAAGCTATTATGTACAATTAAATTACAGAATCTGCCGCGTGGCGCTTGTATCGCGACTATAAAATGTGCCAACGTAAATATGGCCGCAATCTGCAGCCGCGTCGCATTCCAGGAATTCCGTCGCCGTGCGTGGTCGTGTTCGAGAGCTCCGTGTAGCGGCTTGTCGTTGTATGCGTATAGTGAATCGGTATTGTGTCCCTACAGGTACCCCCCTCTAAGTGAAACGTACGTTTGGTTTTACTTGCCAACGTACTTTTGGTAGTTGAATAGTAAATAACTTGCCGTTTTGACTTCGTTTGATGATTTTGTACGGGCCGTCATATGGTGCGGTCAACGGTCGTCGCACTGTGTCGTTTCTCAGGAACACATGAGTACAAGTTTCTAGCTCTTTGTATATGAATGGATGTCTTGTTGAATTTACCTTTAGTTTTGGTGCTAGTGACGCCATCGTTTCGGTGAGCTGGCGAACGAATTCTGCGTCATCAATGTTTGGCTGAGCAGGCACAAAGAAATCCGACGGAATTCGCAGTGTCGATCCGTACGTCATAAGTGCGGGACTTACGGATGTATCTTGACATAGTGCTGTGCGTAGTCCTAGAAGTACTGTAGGTAGCTCTTCACTCCAGTTGGTATTTGCACATCTGGCCATTAATGAAGCTTTCAAACACCTGTGTCTTCTTTCTATGAATCCGTTTGCTTGAGGATGGAACGGAGTCGTACGTATTCGATTAATACCAAGTCTCTGCATTAGTGTGCGAAATAGTGATGATTCGAACTGTCTGCCTTGGTCTGTGGTGATGCGTAGGGGACATCCGAATCGTGATATCCACCCGTCGTATACTGCCTTTGTCACTGTTTCGGCGGTGATGTCACGTGTAGGTACAGCTTCCATCCACTTTGTGCATCGATCTATCATAGTGACTATGTATCGATATTCATTTGATGTGCATAGAGGTCCGACGATGTCCAGATGTACGTGTTCGAAACGCGATGATTCTTGGAATTCACCGAGGGGACTGATCACGTGTCTTTGAATTTTCGCTCGCTGACAGCCGATGCATGATTTAGCCCATGTGGTTACGTCCTTATTCATAGAAGGCCAGAAAAATTTGGATGTGATGATTTTTCTAGTAGTGCGAACGCCCGGATGACTTAGTTCGTGCTGCGCTTTGAAAGCTGCTTGCCGATAAGCTATTGGTAGGTATGGTCGAATGTTTGTAGTTGATACTTCGCACCATATAGGTATGGGTTGATGACCGGGTAGATTCACACGGGCGAACTTGAGGTTTGCTTGTTGTTTACATGCTTGTAATTCAGTGTCTTTCTCTTGATCTATAGCTAATTTGTTGTAGTCAATCGTGTTGTTTAGTATTTCGATCTCCGTAATGCGTGATAAGGCGTCAGCAGCTGTGTTGTATTCACCTTGAATGAACTTGATACTCGTACAGAACTGACTTATGTAGTGAAGTTGTCTTTCTCTTCGCGGCGTGTCACTGTTATTGGCTGATCTTGTGAGTGCGAAGGTTAGAGGCTTGTGATCGGTATATATGGTGAGTTCGTTGCCCTCTATCAGTCGTCGTAAGCTCTTAACAGATGTATACATAGCTAATAATTCGCGATCGTATACACTGTATCTTCGTTGTGTGTCGCTCATGTTTTTCGAGTAGAATGCGAGTGGTTTCCATACTCCGTCGACCTTTTGTTGTAGTACAGCGCCGATACCAGTGTCTGAAGCGTCGGTGAGTAGGCATAGTGGTGCGTTTGGTATCGGATGAGTTAATGTGGTTGCATCAAGAATACTTTGTTGACATTGTTGAAATGCTTTTTCGGCTTCGGGTGTCCATTGGATCGGAGACTTGTCATTCTTCTTGGCATTGTGTAGATATTTATTTAGTAGGTATTGATGATTGGCTTGGTGGGGTAGGCAGCTTCGATAGAAGTTGATCATACCCAAAAATCTTCTTAATTCTTGTATTGTAGTTGGTTTGGGATACTTCAGTATGGCTTGAATGCGTTCGTCTGTGGGTTTGATTCCGTCTGACGAAACTTCGTAACCGAGGAATTGAATTCTTTTTTTGCCGAACTCGCACTTATCTAAGTTGAGCGTGACGCCATAGTGGTTTAAGCGTTCGAGAACTGTTTTTAGATTGCGTTTGTGTTCTTCTTCGTTGTCTTTCGAGTAAATGAGTAGGTCATCAATGAAACAGAAACAGATGTCGTCAAGGCCGCGTAGTACCTCATGCATGAACCGTTGAAATGAGGAACTACTGTTCATGAGCCCAAAAGTCATAGTTTTGAAAAAAAATGCACCGAATGGTGTTGTTATTGTGGTTTTAGCGGCGTCTTCTTTTTCGATAGGTATACTGTAATATGCCATTTTCATGTCGAGCTTCGAGAATAATGATTTTCCGTGTAGTTGGTAGGTAAAATCTTGTATTCTAGGTATCGGGTATCTGTCGGGAATTGTGACAGCATTTAGTCTTCTATAGTCACCACATATACGTAAGGAACCGTCTTTTTTCTTTACAACGTGTAGTGGACTGGCCCATGGACTGTTGGCTGGTTCGCAGATGCCCATTTCCATTAGCTTTTCCAATTCTAACTTGGCAGCTTTGTACTTGTCTGGTGGTAGTGGGCGTGGTCGAGAGTATATTGGTGGTCCTTTTGTTTCAATCCGGTGAGTGACGTTATGTTTTGCTGTTGATTTGATAGCCATGGGTCGTATAATGTCTGGGAATTGCTTCAGAATGTCGTGATAGTCGTGATTTTGGTTGATGATGTAGACTGATTCTTCTGTATTGTGTATTTTAATAGTGTTCACGGTGAGGTCTGTGACCCTATCGATGAGCTCCTTTTTATGCAGGTCAACTAATAGTTTGTGTTTTGCTAGGAAATCTGCGCCTAATATCGAAGTCTTCACATCAGCTACTGTGAATGTCCACTTGTAACTTCTACGTAAACCTAAGTTGAGCTCTAATGTACGCTCTCCGTAGGTACGTATTTGTGTTCCGTTCGCAGCAAATAATTTGTAATTGCCTTCTGTCGACTGTGAATATTTCTTGTTTCTTGCGGCTAACACTGAAATGTCGGCACCAGTGTCAATGAGGAATTTTTCTTTATGGTTTCTATCTATTATACATAGGCGGTGGCTTTGATTTACATCGACGCCCGCCACTGTCGATGTATTCTTTAGTTTTCCTGTTGCTTCGTGTTTGTATTTGTATTAGATTTGCTTTTGGCACATAGTTCTTCACAATTACGAGCATTATTACCAAATCGGAGATGGTAGTAGCAGACCCAGTCCGCGTCGCCCGGCTGCCGACGTGAGCGCGAGTGTGAACGCGCCCTAAAGTTGCGCATATCATCGAAGCGCTTGTTGCTACGTGGTTGGTGATGCGGGCTTCGCGTCGGTCGCCATTGGTTTGAACGTAATTCTGCTACTTCAAGGGATAGTTTCTCTATTTGTTTTGTTATTAAGTCGAGTTGTAGTTTTTCGACTGTGGTATTAGCAGCTGTTTCGTTTTGGCTTTGCAATGGGTTTGATACGGGAATTGAAGTAGTTATGGCGGCGGCTGTAGCGGGTTCGAAATGTTCTATCATTTTGTCAGCCATGGCGGCTAGGGTTTCTAGTGACGATTCTGTATTCACTGATAATATGCCACGTATTTGAGTAGGTAAATGGTTCAGCCATATGACGCGCAGTGCTTCGTCTGTCAATAATTTCCCACTCAGTTCACGCATTTTACGTAATAGCTGACTGGGTTTTGAATCGCCCAGTTCTAGGCCACTGAGCAATTTTTGCAGCTGGCGATGATCAGATTCTTGATACGTTGATATGAGTCTCTCTTTTAGCACTGTGTATTTGCCCGTAGTAGGTGGGTTGAGAATTATGTCTGCAATTTGTTCGAGATCATTGTATCCTAGTAGTGGCATTACTAAATTGAATTTCTGCTCTTCCCCTATTCGGTTTGACGCGATGGCCGCTTCGAATTGTGCGAACCATAATCGCGGGTTTTGTCGCCAAAAAGGTGGTAGGCGCGCGGGGAGTGATATCGTGGCAACGTTATTGTTGATTGGAGGTCGAACATCTATGATTGGAGTACTTGGTGTGCTCTCTTCTGTAGACATGATGATGTAGTGGGTCGTTGCACTCGGTATTGCAATCAACTGATGATGCGTGCAGAAGTGCGTATGTGATACCGTAGGTATGTAGGTATCAGCTGTTCGGGTTCGTCGGGGTCACCAATGTCGGTCTATGGCCTTCGCCTAACCGGACTATGGATCAGCTGACTGCTTCCGAGCTAACACGGCTGATATACTCAGCTGTTAGGGTCACTGACCCGCAAGGTAGGTACTGCCCTATGAACTGTGCCAGCTGGCTGATGCCCCTAGACCGGCCAGGTTCACTGCTGAACCCTTGTACCGTTGCTAGGGTGCTCTGAATGTTTGGACCAGAGGATTACCGTAGCCAAAGTAAAAGACAGAGCAGAACTGTGGACTGTATTTATTGATTCAAAAGTGCCTGGTTATATTGACAAATTTCTCTTTTAGATATATATGTACAAAAGGAGCTTACAATTAGGCTAGACCAATCAGAATACTTAATGCTATTTACATAAGGAATCCTTAAAGCTATTATGTACAATTTAATTACAGAATCTGCCGCGTGGCGCTTGTATCGCGACTATAAAATGTGCCAACGTAAATATGGCCGCAATCTGCAGCCGCGTCGCATTCCAGGAATTCCGTCGCCGTGCGTGGTCGTGTTCGAGAGCTCCGTGTAGCGGCTTGTCGTTGTATGCGTATAGTGAATCGGTATTGTGTCCCTACAAGGTATTTGTCATGTATAAGGAGAAATGCTAAAATTATATAAATAAATCAAATTTGAGTTTTAAAATATTTTACATTGAAAGATTTACAAAAGTCAACATGAGAAACGTCGCGAGTACAATCAAGAATAATCGAGTAATATTTATTATTTACTATTTTTTCAACAATTTGAGTCGTGAACGTGACTTGCCATTATTTGTATGAGCAAATTTTGAATACTTTTTCCGATATAGTGGTCATTAATCGTCTTATCCTTTACTTGTTTTAGGTGCCTGCTTTCTTTTGATAGCTCGTTTCCTTTTTGAACTCCCTGACTCAAATTTTCTACCGGCATCACGACCACACGAACTGATTTTTAATTTTTTTTTAATTTGCTAGGATTGTTGCGCGAGGCCCCTATAAGGGCGAGGCCCCGGGCGATTGCCCTGTTCGCCACCCCCTAAGGCCGCCACTGTTTATATCTAAGTTAGTTGTAAGATAGATCAAGTAACGCCTACAGTTTCAGTAACACTAATTTTATTATTTCAAAGTATGTTGCTCTATACTTTTGATCAGGCGTTGTCTATGTTCCCTCTCCCCCTTGCATGTTAATGATATACTTACAGGGTGGAAGATTTTAATGTTACCTGGAGGGGAAGTACTCTAAATACTGAAGATAGCGAATTTCGCTCAAAGAAAACATTCCTTTATTTTTAAAAAGAAATAAAACAGCATTCAATTTTTTTCGAAAATTCGCTTGCCACACCCGGTAATCGAACCGATTGAAAAAATAAGAATTATCATTTTCATATCATCCATCGACAGGGTCAATCATAAGGATCAAATCTCTCTTACAAACATGGTCAATTAAATGAAAGGAAATCCTTGAAATCTAAACATATAAATTAAATTTGAGAAAACAAAGCACTTTTACTCAAAGGCTCATCTGATATCATCCTAACAATGAAACTCGATATTTAAATAAAATCACTTTTTTTTCGTGCGGATACCACCGCTGGTCAGTAGGGATTTACATCGTACTCCAACTGACTAAAACCGCACGCCGTCTCTGGGCTCAATTAACATCATCTGTAGTGTGGCGTTAGTGAACACGGCCGTTACGCAGGAGGCATGGGTACGATCCCCGCAAATTTTTGTATGCATGAATATAGGATGGGTCTGGCTGTGCCTCGGAGAGCAGTCGGTCTCGGTTGCCATACGAATATCTATGGCAGTCGTTACTGGTGGTTGGAGTCCTAAAAAGTCCAACTACTGGTCTAACTGTAATGCTTCGATATCACCTTTGGGTTGAGGAGCTTAGATGGCAGTCGCTTCTTGGAAAATATCGAAGCTAAGCCAATCCCGCAGTTACACTAGTAAAGTGAATACCAGTTTCCGATGTGAAAGCGTCGGATGCAACTGGGATTAACCCTAAGATAAAGAAGACGAAGAAAGTCACCACCAATACGGCAATTCTCTTGCCATCCCCGTTGCCCATATTTCCAATCTAGCATCCTAAATTACTAACAACCCTACCTACATACCTCATGCAGTTACTCAATAAAGTTACATTCTAAGCCGGAAACAAAGTTCAATGATTTAGTATCTACTTATTTTAATTTCGCTGCCAACAATTCAATAAAATTGTCATTTATACCGCCCTATTCTCCTCATTTTGGTGGTTTGTGGGAGGCGGGAATCAAATCTTGCAAATTTCACATACGTCGTGTAGTAGGCAACGCCAATTTGACATTCGAGGAGTTTAGCACAATATTAGCACAAATTGAAGCCGTCCTCAACTCCCGACCTATTTCACCCATGTCCACTGACCCCAATGACATACTCCCTCTTAGCCCTGGCCATTTCTTGATCGGCCGACCGCTCACGGCGAAAGCTTGCCCGAGCGTCGCCTATACTGTTACTACAAGCCTCACACGCTAAAATCGCGTGGAACAGATGCGTCAACATTTCTGGTCCCGGTGGTTTAAGGAGTACATTACGGAGCTACAGAGGAGAACAAAGTGGCAAACTAAGCGAGACACTCTACTGGTATTGATCAAGGACGATAATTTGCCACCACTCAAGTGGAGACTTGGACGAGTGATGCACACCTTTACTGGCAAAGATGGTATCTCACGTGTAGCCAATATCAAGACTGCAGCAGGCATCGTACATCGATCCTTTCCGAAGATATGCCCACTGCTGCCTGAGGATCGATCTGGCGCTATGTAGTATCATCGTCATCGTTGTTGGAGCTGGTGCCTCCAAGGCCGGGGGCATGTTAACGTGCCTACCTACCTACCTACTGCCGACGACAACACGACGCGGCCCGCGCGACCACCGGAGACCTCGTGCAGCGGGACGAAGGAGGGGCGCGCGGGGGGACTTCAACGGCGACAGAAAAATCGACATTCGACGACCGTTTGAGCGCTAGCTCTGTTGTTTTTTTATATCTATATTGTATCGCTATTCATTAAGATTTGGAAATAAAACCTAATTTATTACTGCTAATAGAAGAAATCATTGAAAAGTTCCTCCCTATGCATACGCAAATTCAAAACAACTAAAGGCCTAGCTGATGCGCAGACAGTTCCTTTTCTTACCTTTTTTTGCGAGGGATATGTCGTTATAATAAAATAATAGTTCTACAGTTAGACTAGTCGGACTTCTTAGCGCTCCAACTACCCGTAACGACTGCCATAGATGTTGGTATAGTTTAATGTACTCTCCGAGACACGGCCAGGACAATGCAAATGGACATTTTCATGTATACAAACATTTGCACTGAGCATGAATCTCGCCTCCTGCGTAGCAGTAGAACGCGTCACAGAGGTAGGGTATTAAATATTTTGGTTTACCTCCGTATGATGATATCGATTGAGTTTATATACCTACCTTTTCTGAACTTTATTGATTACTAGCTGTCGCCCGCGGCTCCGCCCGCGTGGATGTCGGTTATCGCGAATCGGGGTACGAAAAATAGATGTTGACCGATTGTCAGACCTACCCGATATGCCCACAAAATTTCATGAGAATCGGTCGAGCCGTTTCGGAGGAGTTTGGCAACGAAAACTGTGACACGAGAATTTTATATATTAGATGAGCTGTCCGACTGGGGAAGTACCTCCGCCCTACAGACTACCGCGGCCATAATAACCTCGTGTAATGTTCCCGGCGGTAAGCAGGGTATCCCGAGCTCACTGGAGCAAAGGCTATTGTTGCTTTGTCTTCTACACTGCCGGCTCACTTTCTGTGTTTACAGGGTCGGCAGCACAAGTGTGACTCCCCTGCTGTTGCACACTTCCATAGGCCACGGTAGCGTCGGTAGCTTAGTGGTTAAGGAGTCGACCTTACGATCGAGAAGTCCCGAGTTCGCATCCTGGCCATTACACTACCATCGTGAACACACTCCTAGCACAAGCAATTTACCTTAGTTGGAGGGGTTAGAGGAAATATTAGCAATTTCGATGATTTTGATAATTTTGATAATTTCGGTTGCTAATATTCTTTTTGAAATAAAAAACTACTTGCCATCAGGTGGACCGTGTGCTTGTCTGCCACCTCAGTTGTATAAAAAAAAATTACTATGCTGTTCTTTCAAAATATTTGTGAGGTGAGCAAGGTCAAGCCAGCTGAAATAATATTATACTATGCATTTTTAGGATTTGTAGTAGATAGAGGGATAGAGGTGTATGCCGATACGTCGCCAAAACTGGCACAGTTCAAATGCCAAGCGGTTCGGTGAGTCTTTCCTTTGCCGCACCATTAAGACCTAGAAAGCCTAACCAGCTCACGTGTGTCCTTCTGCCTACAGTGCCGGGTCCTTTAAGCGGGGCGTGAAAAGCATCTAATGTTGCCGTCGAGATGAGTGCCACCGTTGTGACACAGTAGGTACGTGTCTATAATGATGACTCTATGGCCTGAGACTTTACCTTCAGCTTACCATCAGGCGAGGTGAAGTCCAATTGACGTCACCTATATATAATAAGAAATGCAAATCCCATCCTATCCTACTAATATTATAAATGTGAAAGTTTGTTCAAATGTTTGTATAATCGGGAGTTTCGTTGTTAAATCACACTAACGGCATAATGGATCTGGGTGAAATTTGGTGCAGGAATAAATTACAGTCTGGAATAACACAAGGCCTTTCATCCCGGGAAAATGTCGCAAGGGTCGCGGGAACAGGACGGGCAAGAGCTAGTAAAAAATATATTGAAAACAAGTTTTAACAAGAACTGGAATAGCAATCTTGATAACCTAGTGTTACCCTGTAGGTAATATTCAAAAACCAAAGTTAAAAATCATTCATTTGCCATAAATAGACCTTTTTTTTTTTTTTTTTTTTTTACGTGCGGGAAATCCCCACGGATACCCACCCCTCCGGAGCCGGAGGGGGAGGTTATGTCGGACTCGAACCGACTAAACCGCACGCCGTCTCTGGGTCGTAGTGCTAGGCCGAAGGTGAGGTTGTCATGCGACATATCCCTCGCACCCCGGCTGACCCAGGGCCATCCCTCTCGGTCTGGCCCTCCTCGGGAAGGGGGGGACCACGCGGTCCCCGACTCTACCCCGGTGTGGGGAGGCGCGCATCGTCCTACGATGCGCGCCGCCGCCGCCGTGGCCTGCTTCTGCTAGGATGACGGGCGGCTCCACCCGTTTTTTTTTTTTTTTTTTTTTTACGTGCGGGAAATCCCCACGGATACCCACCCCTCCGGAGCCGGAGGGGTAGGTTATGTCGGACTCGAACCGACTAAACCGCACGCCGTCTGTGGGTCGATGTGCTAGGCCGGAGGTGAGGTTGTCTTTTGACATATCCCTCGCACCCCGGCTGACCCAGGGCCATTCCTCTCGGTCTGGCCCTCCTCGGGAGGGGGGACCACGCGGTCCCCGACTCGCCCCCGGTATGGGGGGGGCGCGCATCGTCCTACGATGCGCGCCGCCGCCGTGGCCTGCTTCTGCTAGGGTGACGAGCGGCTCCACTCGTCACCCTCAGGCCCGCGCTCATGGGGGGCGGAGGTCGGTTTGCGCCCTCCGACGCCCGAGCCGCCTTCGAACGCGGCGAGCGATGTCCGCGAGTCTTTCTCGCTCGCTGCGCCGCGCCCGCTCTGCTGTCTCCTTCACGAGCATGACCTGCTCGCAGAAGGAGGCGCTGGCCGCCCACGCATCCGCGCAGCGGACCATCGCCGCGAGCAGGGTGGAGAGCGTGAGCACTCTCACCCCCAGGGCCGTCACAAGCTCCCGCCTCGGCGCTTCAAACGCCGGACACTCGGTGAGCGTGTGCAGCCCCGAGTCCACGCTCGCGTCGCAGTGATGGCACTCGGGCGTTGGCTCTATGCCCATCAGATGCAGGTACCGCCCGAAGTTACCGTGTCCGGTAATGACCTGCGTCTGACGGTACGAGAGGCCACCGTGTGGCCTCTCTAGCCACTCCCCCATGATGGGTCTTACCGCCGCAATCACGGCGTGCCCTGCGCGTGGTTGCTCAAGTCGTAGCTCCCACTCAGTCACCATGGCCCTGTGGAGCCGGGACTTCTCGGCCCGAATTTCTTCGGGCTCGGGATCGAGTCCCCGCTCCCGCGCCTCCTTTCGGAACCGATAGAGTGCCGAAAGGGTCCTCGCTTCCAGGATCCACGGTGGCGATCCGGCCAGGAGACTCGCCGCTTCAAAGGATATCGTGCGGTACCCTCTGATGGTCCTGGAGGCCGTCGTCCTCTGCGCCGCGTGGAGCAGAGGCAGGAATCTGGCCCCCAGGGTGTCCGCCCATACGGGGCACCCATATAGGGCCATGGACCGCACGACACCCGCGTAGAGTCTCCTGCAGGAGTCCTCTGGGCCCCTCAAGTTGGGCAACAGCCTGCCCAAGGCATTCGCCGTTGCCACCAACTTGGGGCGCAGACTTCGGAAATGTTCTCCGAAGTCCCATCGACCGTCAAGCACCAGCCCCAGGTATTTCAACCGGGGCTTGATGTCGATGGGAGTGCCTCCCACTGTAAGGCTGGCTCCCGGGTCTGGCCTGCGCCGAGGGCCATGAAAGAACATGGCTTCGGACTTGTGCAGAGCCACCTCGAGACCCAGCCGCCGGATCCGTTCCACGACTTGAGCAACCGCGGTCGTGGCCCTCAGGGTCGCCTCGCGGTGTGTAGCCCCGCCCACCGTCACCAGCGTGTCGTCCGCGTAACACGTGACGGTGGCACCGTACGCGAAGTCACCGCGAAGCACCCAGTCGTAACCGATGTTCCACAGCAGCGGCCCCAGGACCGATCCCTGTGGAACACCGCACGACATCTCGCGCCTACCGACTCCGGTCGAACTCGGGTCGGCTCCACCCGTCACCCTCAGGCCCGCGCTCATGGGGGGCGGAGGTCAGTTTGCGCCCTCCGACGCCCGAGCCGCCTTCGGGCGCGTGCAGCGATGTCAGCGAGCCTCTCTCGCTCATCGCGCCGTGCCCGCTCTGCTGTCTCCTTCGCGAGCATGACCTGCTCGCAGAAAGAGGCGCTGGCCGCCCACGCATCCGCGCAGCGGACCATCGCCGCGAGCAGGGTGGAGAGCGTGAGCACTCTCACCCCCAGGGCCGCCACAAGCTCCCGCCTCGGCGTCTCAAACGCCGGGCACTCGGTGAGCGTGTGCAGCCCCGAGTCCACGCTCGCGTCGCAGTGATGGCACTCGGGCGTTGGCTCTATACCCATCAGATGCAGATACCGCCCGAAGCTACCGTGCCCGGTGATAATCTGCGTCTGACGGTACGAGAGGCTACCGTGTTGCCTCTCTAGCCACTCCCCCATGATGGGCCTTACCGCCGCAATGACGGCGTGCCCTAGCCATAAATAGACCATTAAACGCTTACAAAATGTTCAAATTAAAGAATATCAAATACTTGTTTAGCAAATGGATCACCGACCGTTGTACATTTTCACGTGGCGTCCCCCAGGGCTGCATTTTTGGTCCCATTTTTAATTCTTAATTTTTTTTAAAGTAACTTTTTCCAGTGGGGTAAGCAGAGATAACATGGCTTCTACATTCATATTTTTTTTTTTTTTTTGTAACATTTTTTATAAAAACCAAAATCCAAAACATCTATTTGACTGCGGCCGCCTGGTGGTAGGCTAAGGTACAGTCCTTGGAATAACGATCCCTATCTTGACGGTCTCGACAGATGTTTTATCACACCACGTTTAAGGAATCCGGAATTGGATGAAGGGTACAGTTTTGAGGGTAAAACGTTTCAACTCTTTATCGTGCGACAGATAAAGGAATATTGAAATTTACATTTGGAGACATAACTTGGTCTATATAAATAAAAACGCAACATCAATAAAAGATGTATTTAATACCAGAATAACAGAAATACAAAATTGAGTAAATAACATACGCTAACAATGCGAAAAAAATAATATTTACTAAGTAAAGCCATTTTTGTCTCCGATATGCCTTGTCAGAATCCTTGAGACCATCTTTTAGTATATATTTTCTCAGACCTAGACATATGGACTTCACTAATAGACCATAATCGATGGTATATATGTCACAGTTGAAGATATCCCTGTCTTTGCCAGACATTCGGCAGATCATATCAGTGAGGTTATCATCACTGAAGTACCAATCATTGTTCAAAAAGAAACACATAAATTTTGACATCTTATATACTTTTGTATATACTTTTGGGAACCTGAAATAAAATTCATATTACTCTCTTGGATTACTATTTTAAATAATCTTTCACATTCTGTCAGCCTCGCAAAAATAGAAGGTGGAAAGACATAGAAGAATGAAAATGTGTTTATTGTTTATTTTTACCCGACTGCGCCAGACGGAGGTTTAGGTTTTTTGAGAGCATGTATGCATAATTGTTTGGGACGCTCTACAGCCAGAATTGAACAACACGATTTAAGCTTGAGTTCGTTCAATCGTTAGATTCCTATTTACTGTGAGAGTGGCACTGGGTATATCAAAATAAAATAAAAACAAAATGGTGGATTCATCGAGTGGGGTATCAAAATGAAGGAAATTAAAAGACGATTACAAATATATATATTTCATAACTAAAAAGTAAAAAATAAAATAAAGAAACAAAGCAGGCGGTAGGTACCCATTTGCAAAAATCAAACCCGATAAAAATTAATGGGTACCGCCAGCTATAAAGCATGTTTCGATCTTTTTTGCATCAGTCGGGTTTTTTTTTAAAATATTTTATTAAGTAACTACAGCACATAAATAAAACAGTATATAGTCTCAAAATTATCTTAATACCAATGTATTAAGAGTAAATCAAATAGATTTATTGTTATTTGTTTTCGAATTAAAATTAAAAGAGGCTACCCCGCCTAGAAGGATTCAAGCTTACTCTTTAATTCAATTTGAATATTTATCATGAAAAATGCTTAAAAATTCAATTCAAAATGTTATTTCTTTATTAATTTTAATCATCCAAACTAAACGTGTGTAACAATCCGCCAACAGCCCCTCTAGACAAGTGGCAATTACCTTGCCAGGGTTTGATGGAATAGAATGACGAATGTATTGGATTTGACGTTTATGACAGTCGTTTACGCATGTCATAAACGTCAAATCCCATACATTCGTCATTCTATTCCATCAAACGCTGGCAAGCGAATTGCCACTTGCTTAGAGAAAGAAAGTAGGTATAGAGTTACGGACGGCGTGGCCGAATGAGATAGAAGATTATTATCTAAGGCCAATAGTCAAAGATTGCAGTGTTGCTATAAAATATGATTTTCCCCCAAGACTCTGGAGGTTTTTATACTTAGGTACAAATTCTGTTTCTAATTTGAACTGAGGAATAAACAATCATCATTTGTTGTTATAGCAGCAATAGAAATACATCATCTGTGAAAATTTCAAACGCCTAGCAAAAAAAGTTCATGAGCTACAGCCTGGTAATAGACAGACGGACAGTGGAGTCTAAGTAATAGGGTCCCGTTTGGATACGGGACCGTAAAAAGGTGCCTCGTTTACAATTTTCAACTCTCGGTTCCGACTAAGTACTCAATAGTTACGACACTGAATCCCGGGTAATATCATAATCCGGGTCTAGCAACACTGAATATTTTAACCAATGTTGAAATTGCAATTAAAATGAGATAATTACACTTATTACTGAGAAAATGGAATGTTCATTGGTAAAATATTTACTATATAACAAATTTACTTAAGTTTACACCGTTACAATACAGAATTTGTTAAGAAATCACACACTTACGAGTGAAAGCTCAATCCAGGCAAACTATCACGACTATTTTTTTTTTTTTTTATATATTTATGTTGTCAGGCTCAATATAATACTTAAGAGTCACCATTCAATTAAATTACAAATTATTAATATAAAGGAAAAGTCATTTCTTGCATCTTTTAACATGTCACTTAACAAATTCCTCAAGTGAGTAGAAACACCCCTCAACAAGAAAAGCCTTAAGTATGGCTTCAAACTTCTTTGTGTATATAGTGCTTCTAATGTCCAGAGGAAGACTATTGAACAGTTTGACTGCACTGTAAGATGAGCTATGTTTGACCACTTCAAGAGTGGGTGCAATGATTGCAGGCATATGCTTCCTTCTCGTGCTTTCACGCCGTAACCTACCATCTCTGCTTTTTCTTTTTCTCTATCACTTTTGCACAATAGAACACAGCACCGCATCGTTCGTAATAAGCAAAGGGAAGGCTTAAGGAACTATAAAAATAAGTCACCGTCCGAGAAATAATTAAACAAACATTAAAAGCGCAATAAAGTATTCTTCCTGTAAGAAAAAAACGTCAAAAGTTCATCGACTTCCTGAGCGAATTAGTTGCTCAGCCTTGAAAAAACTGGCACGCTCTGAGGGAGCTATCATGAGCAATTCTTACATACTGCATCCTGCTTTCATCGGGATGTGTGGGAATGAGATAGAGTTATCCAGCAGTCTAGTTTTCTTCGTCTACGGCCACTTGTCTAGAGGGGCAGGAAGGGGGGGAAACCAAGGTATTAAGATCATTTTGAGTACTTCGTTCGTCAAGATCGATCAGCTAACTATATCATGATATACAACACTGTCAAGAACCAGTCAGTCGACGAACGTGGTCTTTGACCAGGACCAGTAACCTGAACCAACTAAAGTCAACCACTGACACAGCAATAAATAAGCAATCAATCAATCAATGTGCGACATTTCATACGATCCTCCGCCTTCCGTATCCAGCTACTGTACCCTGGGTATAAACTTGGTCACATGTCGAGTCACACCGGGTTATGCTTGGACGTCCGGGATGGCATTTGTTGCTGCCGTCTACATTGCCATGAAGACAGGGATCTGTCAACTCCTGTTTCTATCTTGAACCCGGAAATGGGTAAACGCCACCGCCGCTTGCTTCTATTATGGTGACAGACAACTCCACCCGTCACCCTCAAAACTGCACTCGCGAATTCTGTTCTGATCTCTGGTATGGCTTCACTACATTCTTGATGAACTACAAAATACTTTAGAGTAGGTAGGACACGACGGTATTAGAATCCCAATTGAGCAGTCCGACTGGGGAAGTACCTCTGCCCTAGAGAATACCGTGGCCATCATAATAACGTAGTGTTGTATTCCCGTCGATGAATAGGGTAGCCAAAGCTCACTGGGGAGTTCTTGTTCTATCAATGGGAATATCAAGGTCCTGCTCCGTCTTCTGCACTGATGGCAGAGATATCTCTGTTCTTAAAGAGTCGGCAGCATGAGTGTGACTCCCCTGGTGTTGCACACGTCCACTGGCCGCGGTAACCAATTTTAAGTGGTCCATATGGTAACCTAATTGGTATAAAAAAAAACTTACGATGCAATTTCCTTGAATTTTATTCCTAAAACTTTGCAAACTCCATCAGCTATGTACGCCGGTATGTAATGCAGAATCCAGGTAAGTAGCCAGAATAGGACTGGGTTCCTCACTTCCAATAGATAACAATACCAAACTTGTAGTGGCGTAGACAGCATCCTAACGTCGCTGGATCGTACAATTGCACCTAGGAAATCTAAAATGGAACAATACATAATAATGCAGAGAGCGTTATGCTGTCGATTCCCTGGACTTCATTGATCCTAATTCTGCTTATTTTTAACCACTGAGATAGTTCATACCACAGACACCACAAAACATTTAATTTTATGTTGGCAAAACGTGGGTGTTAACTACCCCTTCGGGATTTATAGGCGTGAGTATATGTATGAATGTGCATCAAAATTCAGCCGCGTTTAGACTGGGAAGGCGGACTCCGGTCTCCGAGGTGTTGGTCAATTTACCAGTTATCAATATCTTCTAAATAATAATTAAAAAAAAACCACTTGTTGTATATTTTTGCATCGGTCTAGCTATCAGTGGCTCTGTAATACGATTCCGACCAGCTTGCATGTATGTATAATATCTATATTTCATATAGAATACATCAATCTGACTTCACCTCTCCTTAATGTAAAGTCTCAGGAATGAAATTCACCGTTACAGGCACCAATGGTAGCCTTTAGTACCCCAAGCTCTAACAACTATAGTAATCGTGTGGTGAACGTATTGACAGAATGGAGCATTCCGATTGGCCGTCTGCCTACTGTATACCTGTGTGTGTGTGAAGCCGGCCAATCACAATGCTCCGTTCTCTCAATACGAGTTTCACGATAACGTTAGTTGTTGACGGCCTCACGCCCCTAAATAATAAGGGTTTTTTTATAGTACCATACGAGTGTTTCAGGACCAAATTATTTTCATATTCTGTATTGTACACACAACATTTTTTTATAACAAACAAAAGGATATTTTTGTACAAAGGCGAGCCTAGCTCAATGGTGATTTTTTCTTCTTGCGAACCTAAACTTACATTGGGTGCAGTTTTATATGTGTAATCTCATGAAATAATATAATTTGACAAAAATGTTGAGTGACAAAATCCATTTGCTGATGCGTGTTGCGCCGCGTCTACTAACTATGTAGAAAAATCCAGCTGAAGTTTTATCGTAATGGTTTCCCATTACAATAAAACTTCAGCTGTATTTTTACATTATTATACAGTAATATTATTATTTTTTCTTTTGATTTTAAGGAGGATTTTAAGGATTTTGCTCACATGGACACGTCAGCTCCATTGTTCCTTAAGCTAAAATAACAAGCACAAATTATGGAATATAATAAACTAATGGATCATAATACCTACCTTAAGTTTATATATAATGAATATTAAATAAATGCATGGTATACCTATGCTATATTCTTACACCTGTATTAAGAAAGAGAGTCCATAGGAGCCACCAATATCAAACTACAGAATTTTTGGGCAATATGAGATTTTGGGTTTGATAAAATACTGTTGATTAGTCTAACATCTAACCTATTAAGACTAAATTCCTTCAAAATTGACTCTCTTTTTTGTTTTATTTGCACACATTCCATCAGCAAACGTTGCATATCCTCCAGCCGATTGCATACAACACAATTCGGTGAATCAGCCTTTAGTGTAAGGAAGGCAAACTTTGCAGATGGAAAGTGGCCGGAGCGGAGTTTTAGTGTAAGTTTCACATACTTTCTACATAGAGCCAGGGTCCATAAACCAGGGTCAACGAGGGGGCTCACTCTGAATTGTCTTATACCATATTCCTTTTTCCTTTGATTTAGCATTTAAAATATCTGTCCATTGGTCGAAGCAAGTAGCTTTATATTTTTTGTACAGCACCCAATAGCCGAGTATATATGGTAGTGTTGTACCTTCCTGTACTGCTAATTTGGACAGACGGTCAGCTTCCTCGTTACCCTTTAGCCCTATGTGTCCCAGGACCCACTGCAACATAAGCCTAGTCCTATTTATTAAAAGTTGGGAAGATTTTATTTAACTATTAACAAGCTAAACTAAATAACCGGAATATTTACATACATAATGCGTCGTGAAATTCCTCCGCATCATCACCAACCGGTACCGTTCCCAGAAGGCTGGCAGCATTGCCACGTTGAATGGCAATGCTTATCCTCTGTGCCTTATCTTATACTAAATTTAATTTAGTATGATTTATATTTTAAGTTCTGTATTTATATTAATAAAATTTCAATATTTATCAACTATTAACAATATGTACATTAGAATTATTGAAATAAAAATATAAAAACATTTTATAATATATACAAACCTGCAGGTTCAGGCGTCAAAGAATTCCTCCTCATTGACGTCAACTGGGAGGATGGCCAGATGGCTGGCAGCATAGCCACGTTGAATGGCAATACCGATTCGTTAAGCAAGGAATAAATCGGCCCTCTGGTCACGGGTAGCGTCTATTAAACGTTTGGACATATCCCTAAATAATAGACGGGCACTTGGACCCCATGATCCCAGCGTCTCGACCCCAAACGGCTCAAATAATTATGTAATTATCACTTAAGCTACTATATTTGCGCCGTTTGAGGGTCTCTGCCGAAACAGCAGCAGCGCAGGCACAGTCTCTAGTCCCAAAGTTGGTTTAAAGTTGGTTACATATCTCTAGGATATCATAGGCTATCGAGCCACAAGCTGTAAAGCACTTTTACTCTCAGTAAAAATTACTATTTTATTTGAATAGTTTTTGGAAGCATAAGCCAAAGATTGATTGCAATAAGTTCCACGGTAATTACAGATACATCTTAAAAGGTCCTAAAATAACTTTTAAAGTTTACATTTTGGTAGTAGAAGGCTGCTCCCGACCCATTCGCACTCTTTGACCCATCTGTATAAATCTTGCACCAATCACTGTAGTTAGTATTTTTCCCTGACAACTTCATTTATCAAATAGTTGGGTTCGTACAAGTTTTTTGCCTCGCTGTCGATCCACTTCCCTTCCAAGTTTAGACATTTCAAACGTTTGATTGACAAAATTTCATCATTTGGCTGCAAAATGTCTTTTAATTCTTCTTTTAGTTAACTCGGAGTCTATTCCTTTCACCACTCCATATGATGTTGACAGTTCATAAAATACGACTGAAATCACATGTCTTTCAACTTTTGTCAATCTAAAAGGTTCTCCGTTTCTTTTTTTGTCTTAAATTGGACCAAAACTTTATTTGGGTATTTGTATTTAAAGAACACCTTGTATATTTTCAGAGCGAAGAAGTTTAGCCATCGCCATTTATTTGGGTAAACCATTGATGGACGTGATACAGATCTCATTATTCTCAGTATTTTCTTCATTTACCCTTTTATTACTTTGTAATATTAGAGACTCACTCCTTATCAAACGTTTAGGTCTTCATCTACTGTACGTAATAAAGTCATCCTCTGTATCGTCTTCTTTTTTTTCTCGGTGCTTTGATTTTCACTTTAAGTATTTTTCTCACCTTTTACCTCAGTTTCTGCTATTGCACTCAACATATTAAGCTCTTTTTCACATCAATTTATAATCTCTGTATCATTTAGGTCTTCTTTCATGTTATTCTCATCCATTTTTCCCATGAAATACAAGTGGGTAATTTGAAATTGTGGCACCGGGCCATACAAAAACTCAAGAATCTCAAACTACATCCGGATGATCGTCTAGTCAGCTTCGACGTCGTCTCTCTGTTCACGAAGGTTCCGGTCAGGGAAGCCATGTCGCGTATCCAACCTCTCTTGTCCAAGGACATCGCAGATCTGTTCAAGTTCATGTTGACGACTTCCTACTTCCAGTGGAACAGCACTTTCAATGAGCAAGTGCACGGTGTAGTCATGGGAAGCCCCATCAGTGCTGTAGTCGCGAACTTTTACATGGAATCGTTTGAAGAAGATGCTCTGAAAAGAGCTCCCAAGAAGCCTAAGGTCTGGTTCCGCTACGTAGACGATACCTTTGTGGTTTGGACTCATGGAGACACGGAGCTGACTAAGTTCCTGAATCACCTAAACAGCATTCATCCTAACATCCAATTCACCATGGAAGTTGAGAAGAACGGGGAGCTACCATTCCTCGATGTCCTAGTATTCAAAAAAGAAGATGGCAGTCTTGGTCACCGAGTCACACAGACCGAAAGCCGACATACACAGACCGTTACCTACACAAGGACTCCAACCACCATCCCAGACAAAAAAATGTCAGTTATCAAGACACTGGTCCACCGAGCTAAAACCATCTGTGAACCTCAACACCTACAAAACGAGTTACGCCACTTGGACTCGGCCTTCCAAGCTAATGGATTCTCTTCACAGGAAATACGGAGAGCTCTTCACCCAAAGAAAGCTTCACCAACGAACCAGGATGAGGAAAAACCTTCTCCGATAGGGAAGGCCTTCTTGCCATACATTCGTGGCATTACGGATCGTTTCAGAAGACTGCTAGAAGCTTATATTATTAAGCCGATCTTCAAGCCCACGACGCAGCTTGGGAATTTTCACCGTTTTCGGTCAAGGACCCTCGTGATCCACTATCGTCAGCTGGAGTTTACAGAATCCCCTGCTCATGTGGCTCGGTATACGTGGGCACCACCCAAAGAAGCATCAAGACCCGCCTGTCGGAACATGAACGGAATTGCCTTCTCTGCCACTTCGACAAGTCAGCGGTTGCAGAACACACCCAAGATGATGGGAATCATACCATTGAATTTCAGAACACGAAGGTTCTAGCTACCACTACACATTTTTTCCCACGTATACTTCGAGAAGCCATCGAAATATTCAAGCATCCCAACAACTTCAACCGAAAAAACGAGGGATTTCAGCTCCAAATAGATTGTTACCCAGCACTGAGAACCACTCGGTATCACAGTGCAAACGACCAATCAGGATCGAGTACGTCCGTGCCACAGCTCTCGACCAATCAGGATCGAGCAAGTCGATTCCCCCCTCCGACCGCGCCTATAAATGTTCAGTTTAGTTTATCATTTGATAGTGAGCAGACGTGTTACTCATTTAGCTGTGAATATTTGTCATATTTTTTTATTATCAGTGCTGTGATTGGACATTGTTCATATTTTCAATTCCTTGTCGCACCTGCAGTGTTGTTACCTGCTATTTACGCCCAGTGGGTGGAGTTTGAGAAGGATAGAATATCTTAGTAAGCTCCTGCTTCATCGTGTGTATCTAAATAAATACAAACATAATTGGAAAAAGAATATCGGGCTTTTGGACGCGAACTTGCGACGTCTGAACGAGTGCGCCTTGGGGCAGACCGCTTACCCGCCGGACCACGGAGACAATTGGCCATTGGGTTGAAAATCTTGATCAAGCTTCCGAGGTGTACTATTACATGTTTCTGTTTTTAGAATCAATACATATATAATAACGCCTTTGTCCCCGGAGGGTTATGCAGAGTTGAATTAACATCCACATTTCACGCCTCAGTATTCGGTCCCACAAAATAGGGGGAATAAATGAGTGACTATTGATAAACGACAAAATACTTGAACAAATAAAAGAAAAAATAAAATTAGTGAGGGGAAAAGAAAATATTTAAGATAATTTTAGTAAAGTAAGAAACTGTCAGCTATGCCACGCGTGACACGTACACCGCCGCTGGGTTCTGCGCAGTCGGAGCCCGACCTCTCGCCATCGGCCAGCACTACTGGGACTCCATATTCCAGCGTTAGTACTACATTGAGGCCTAGTAACAAGCGTTTCCGTGGCGATGATGGCTGTCTCGAACAAAATGAATTTGGGGAATTGAAGAATTTGTTACTCTCCTGGAAAGATGATCAAGAAATAATACTCAACAAATTGATAAAGGAAGTTTCTGAACTTAAACAACAGAACCAACGTATCCAGGAATCAAATTTGGAAATCGAAAGATCCATTCAATTTTTCAATGCAAGTTACGAGGATTTGAAGTCCCGTATAGAGACTTTAGAAGAGAGGCAAAAGGAGTATGCTGAGCAGTTACAAGATATTTCGAACATCGGTAGCAGTCAGTTAGTATCTAAACTAGAGGCCAAGATTGAATTAATGGATCAACAGGCGCGGCAGTGTAATATCGAGATCTGCAACCTACCCGAGAAGCGTAGTGAGAACCTGATTACTATAATGGAGTCCATAGGAAAAGCTGTGAATTTGCCTGTGTCACAAAATGACATTATATCAATAAACAGAGTGCCACACGCTCAGCCCCAAGATAAAAAGCCCAAGAATATTATTGTTAAATTCAAATCACGCATTATTCGTGATAACATACTCAGCGGCTACCGTAAACACAAGGGTCTCAAGTCCGAACAAATAGGGCTGTCTGGTACAAAGGTTCCTATTTACCTGAATGAACATCTCACATTAAAAAATAAAGCTTTATTTCGTGAGGCTAGAAAGTGTGCTAATCAGCATGGTTTCAAGTACGTATGGGTCAGGAATGCAACTATACTCATACGTGAGCGGGAAGGTGCATCCGCGTTTGCTATACGCTGCGAATCCGATCTTCGAAAGGTTCAATCTGGTGATAAAACTTGTACTAAAAACTCAGTGTAACCTATTCACATATCATCATGCTAATATACGAGTCCTGTGGGTTATAACAACTTTAAGAAATAATGTACTTTTAAATCATGATCGATGTTGTGTTGGTCTAGGATTTTATTATTTCCTACGTATGGATGTGTGTTTACGTTTTACATATTTTACATCACATAGAATACGGGACCGTACATGTATCTGGCCCGTACAGTGGTTTGTCTGTGGTTCGTATGGTCATGGCTCATTGGGACGTAACGTGTGCGAATTATTGTTCTGGAAACTTTGCAAGGATTTCAGAGTATCATACTTTGTAGGATATATTGCTGTGTTAAGTCATCATTGTGTATAGTTATCTAGTTTTTAATGGATTGTAACAATAATATTTTAATATATTATCAGAACTGTGGCGGGTTCCGTACAAAGATGCATACATTGTATATGAACATAATGTCGTGTTCGTACGACGTCATTATACTGACAGAAACCTGGCTTATTCCTAGTATTCTTGACCATGAATTTATTGATGATCGCTATATTGTCTTCCGACATGACCGTGATCGTGCAAGTACTGAGAAAGAGGACGGTGGGGGCGTTTTAGTGGCTGTACTTCGTGAATTACAACCTACAGTGATGTTGACGTATCATGTAGATGTTAGAGTAGAGCAGGTTATGGTTCAGCTATGTGCCTCCGCGCACAATAAAAGACACATTATTAGTGCTGTGTATATTCCTCCCCGGACGCCACAGGAAGTGCATGTTCAGTATTTCGATATGATACAGACAATTGTTAACGAACCCACAACTAGTTCTTATTTCATTGTGGGGGATTTTAATTTACCCGAAATTGAATGGGTCAATCAAGGTGACTGTGCAATTTCTAAAGTTACAAACTCAATTAGTCGGGAAATGTCAAATTTTTTAAGTCTAATCAGTGGTACGCAATATAACACTCAAAAAAATAGTCTTGATCGTACACTTGACCTATTCATAGCTAACGTTGATTGCCGTATAGTACCAAGTAATAATCTTTTAAACCAGCACAGTCACCACCCTCCTTTCTGCATATTAACTTGTTTGGAGATGGCACTCATTACTATGAAACATAATGTAGTAGTGAGGTACAATTTTTATAAAGCTAATTATGATAAAATGAATGAAGATCTGACTGATATTAACTGGGACGAAGTGCTTTCTCACCTCGACCCTGAACAGGCTGTCGATGTGTTTTACGAGACACTGTATAGGATTATCAGACAACATGTCCCGTTAACTCGAGCTAAAAGCTCCAAATTTCCCTTCTGGTTTCCTCCGTCACTAATACGAATAATTAAAGTTAAAGAACGAGCTTGGGTGAAATGGAAGAAATACGGTAATGTTTCCGATTATTTATGCTTCTCCAACCATCGCAACCTATTCCATAAGGAATATACAAGATGCCTTCGCAATTATTTGAACTCAGTTGAGGATAGTATTCCCATGAATATCAAACACTTCTGGAGATATGTTTCTACCAAGAATAGAAAGACTGGGTTTCCTATCAACATGTCCTTCGGAAATACTACTTCTGACAATGCTATAGATACTTGTAATTTATTTTCCTCTTTTTTCTCTTCTGTCCATGAACCATCTACTTTCGATCCTAATGTATGGCAACCTTCAACACACTGTGCTGGTAACGCCTCGAGTATATCAAATATTTATTTGTCCAAGGATGCGATTTGGAAGGCACTCAAGACACTAAATTCTTCAAAGGGAGTCGGTCCCGATTGTCTCCCACCTATTATCTTTATAAAATTATGTGATAATTTATGTATTGCTCTGCATATTGTGTTTAATAAGTGCTTGTACGAAGGCATTTTTCCTGCTGTCTGGAAGCGAGCTTTTATCACGCCCGTATTCAAAAGTGGGGACAAGAATAAAGTTGAAAATTACCGCCCTATTTCAATTCTTTCTACTTTGTCGAAGGTTTTTGAGGGACTGGTGCATGATGCAATATACCCTATAATTCATCCACTTATTTTATCAGAACAACATGGCTTCGTCAAGCGGCGATCCACTGCGACGAATCTTATGATATTTACAAATTATCTCTTTGAAAATATGGACAAGCGTATCCAAGTAGACGCGGTATATACGGACTTTCAGAAGGCCTTTGATAAGGTGGATCATAAACTTTTAATGGAGAAGATTGCCTATAATGGAATACGTGGGAATTTGCTTCGGTGGTTCACCTCATATATTTTTAATAGAACACAACGAGTCGTTGTTAATGGCTATGAATCTGAGCCTGTAGTTGTGACATCTGGGGTTCCTCAGGGATCCATACTAGGCCCTCTCTTATTCATCTTGTTCATCAACGACATAAACCAGTGTTTCATCCACTCAAAATTTTTATTATATGCAGATGACATAAAGATCTATATTTCTTGTCAGAATATACAAAACTGCTTACTTCTTCAAGGTGATTTAAATAGGTTAAACGAATATTGCAATAAAAATAAACTATTTCTTAGTTTACCAAAATTTCACTCTATTTCGTTCACCAAAAATAAGAACAAGATTAATTTTAATTACACAATAAATAATGTACTATTAAATAATGTTACATCCATCCGTGATTTAGGTATTACGCTTGATTCTTGTCCACATTTTGATATACATGTAGACAACATTGTAAATAAAGCCTTTAGGATGTTCGGTTTCGTAATGAGATGTTCTCGTGACTTTGTACGTCCCGCCACATTTTTAATGTTATACAAGACTTTGATACGGTCTCAATTGGAGTTTGCTATTCCTATCTGGAATCCTTTTTACGACAAATATAGTTTAAGACTTGAAATGGTGCAGAAAAAGTTCTTGCGCTCAATGAATTATAGATGCTTTCGCTCAAAAGTTCCATACTCACAATTATTAGAACGGTACAATGTTCTGAAACTGGAGTTCAGGCGCATGCTTCTAGACGTCATGTTTTTATACGGCCTGTGCAATAGTCGATATGATTGCCCTTGTTTAGTTAATAATTTGTACTACGTAGTCCCAAGAACTGTAATCAGGAGAGGAGCGCGCGTCCCTAGGCTTTTCCATACAGAAATATGTAGAACTAACGCTGGGTTACGTGCACCTCTCCATCGTCTTCTGGACACATACAATACGCATTTTATGGAACTTGATGTATTTTCTTTGTCTAACCCACAGTTCAAACGAAAAGCCATAGAGTTCCTGTCCAACTTGCAGTCGCAGGATTGATTTGTTTAATTTTGCGATTGTTCGGATTGGTATCTTTACTTTTAATTTTTACTAATAGTTTCCCTATTGGTTCTTGGTTCAAATCTATTTGTAATAACGTTTTTTTAATATTTGTTTAATAAGCAGCCAATGCTATAGTATAGTGTAAACTCAAAAATCTGTGTACATCTCTATGGTCAGTTCGTGGACAATTGTGTTGGTTACATGGTGGATAATTTGTATTAGTTTTCAAGTTAATCTGTATAAGACTTTATCATGTAACTGTTTTTTGTCCCTAATAAATAAATAAATAAAATAAATAAATATGCTAGCGACTCAAGATCCTCCATTAGTCGCAGCAAAGCCGCCGACAAGGCAAGGTCTCCGAACTCGTCGTCGCCCGGACCTGCGCCACTGAAGATGTCGACCGCAGTGATCGACGAAATGTCTGGAACGCAAGTTTCACATGGACCACGGCCAAACAGCCCAGAAGCAGTATATTCTACATACAACGCCGGCCGTGAAAGCCTGAAGACTTATATGATAAAGTTGGCCATAAAAGAGAGAGCTGTATCATAATGTAATTTTTAAAGTTATTTGGATAATCTGTGCAAAACACTAAGTCAGTGTAAGTCATTAAGTTCTGTCTTCAATTTTTTTATGTTTAGATCTAAAAACAAAAAATACGCACTGAATCCATACTAATATTATAAATGCGAAAGTAACTCTGTCTGTCTGTATGTTACGCTTTCACGCCTAAACCACAGAACCGATTTTGATGAAATTTGGTATAGGGGTAGATAAGACCTTGAGAAAGGACATAGGCTATGTTTGGTCGCGATAATCGACATTCACGCGGGCGGAGCCGCGGGCAAAAGCTAGTATCAAATAAATTTCAGAAATTCAATACGATACAGGTCTTTTATCTGAAACTGTATCATGATATACCTTCCTTTTTTCCATTTTCTCTACATAATCTGTGAACGTGGCATATGACGCATGCGCGGTCAGGAAATGGATTTTGGCGCTTCACTTTTCTTTCATTTTAAGCAAATTATATTATTATTTCATGAGTTTAGAATAATAAAGTAGTGTATGGACCTGCACATTATTTGATCCTAAAACACTCGTGTGATACTATAAAAACGGCACGTATCTTTTTCACAGGCTCTCGTATTTTAAGAACCTAAGAAGTTGCATAACAACAGTGTCATGAACTACTATTATCCAAATACTAGAACCCAAAATAAGAGCTAATTTGGATCTAGATAGTGCTGTGTAGAATGTCCTAGCTGTTAAAGTATCAAGAATACTTACCCCATACTACAGCACGTTTTGAAGAGCTAATCATGTAGATGGGGATTTCTTCAAGAACGCCATTTCTTTTTCTCTCGCAGGCGTCCCAAGTGGCTGCAATGATAGCGTTATTCACATAGTCCACAGGGACTGTGTTTAAGTTCCTATGGACTTCAATGGGTAACACGTGTATAACTCCAAGACCGATTCCGAGATGAAGCTGTCATACAACAGAGAATCAAATCAATTCAAATCATTTATTATTTTGCAGAAAACGCTGTGAATGTGCAATCATAAAGCTTAAGAGTTTGATTGAAAATGTCAAGCATTACTGGCTCAGAGACGCCCTCTAAACTAACTTTTCTTACATTCTAAGCTTGCTTTCGTGTTCTATAATTGAGGAATCAATCTTCATTGAATTGATTCAGGAATTGATTAATTAGCCTATTATAGTCCATTGCTGGGCAATAGACCTCTCCCATTTTGCTACATTTTTCCCACTGTTGCTAGTCCATCAGGCTAAGGAGCGTCCCACCTTCCGTTTGCCTTCTAGCGGTCTCCACTCCAGGAATCGGTTGTTCCTATGGCTATCGATCTTTCGACAGATAGGGCCAGCCCACTGCTCTTTATGTCAGTAACTTTAGTCCTTTATCAGACGACCTCGATGTGAATTCTATCCTACTATTACTGCTAATATAATAAATATCAATATATATACTTACACCCGAAGGACCAAATATGGCACTGGCATCTAACCAGCCTGGAGCTGGTTCGTAAAATGCAGGCAATACTAAAAGTAAAGAAATGTTTCATTTAGTAAGAGTAAACGGTCTTTTAGGACACCCTCTGTGGTGGCATTGAACGTGGCTTCTCACACGAGACGTGGATTCGATTCCCATTCAGTTTAAATATTCGTAGTAGTCTGGTCTGGCACGTAAAGCCGGCAGTTTCGGTTCTCATACGAACATCTATGACAGCCGTTACGGGTAGTTGGACCCCTTAAAAGTCTAACATTTGATTGAACTGCAATCATTCACCATTTGGTTGTCGAGGTTAGATAGCAGCCGCTTCATGCAAATATCGAAGTTCACCCAAACACGCTGTCAGACTGATAAAAGAAGACCCAAAACTCTAAAGTATCAGCTTTGAATGCGACTGGGATTAACGCTAGGATGAAGATGAAGATAGAGTACATGGTCTTTTAGACGGCTGTGAAATAGGCAATAAAATAATACCAATTGGTGGTTTCACTACACAGACAGGCAGATCCCCAGTACTTGTTCTGATCAATTCATCAGCAATCGCCTTAGTGAAAGTGTAGGTGTTGGGCCAGTCGTTGAGCGTACTGAAAAAGAAAATATTACTTTTAGTATGTAGGACTCCACCAAGATCTAGTCCCTTAGTCAACCTCGCTTCCAAGCCGGTGATTCTACTGATTACTTAAAGGCTCATTTTCTTTACACCACCGAGGTGGCAGACAAGTTCGCGGTCCACCTGATCCACTCGTGCTGCCGACCCTGTAAACACAGAGTTTCTGTGCCGTCAGTGTAGAAGACAAAGCAGGAATAGCCTTTGGTCTTCCGACTGACAGCACAAAAGCTTTCCAGTAAGCTCTTGCTACCCTACTCTCCGCCGGGAACACAACACGAGGGCAGAGGTATTTCCCCAGTGGAGCTGCTTAATTATAACCGGAAAATCCGAGCCACATCTTATTTAAACGAACCCTGGAGGTTGAGGTGAAGGCCTTGTGGCATTCAAGGATCAAAAAAGAACGTACTCTACAATCATCTGTCCAGGTTCCACCGATTCAACATTTTCTGCCATAGATATGATTTCATCAGGATTTACAGGACAGGGATAGAACTGTTCCTTCAGCTCTGTTCCAGTACGGTTCTCAGTCGCATGAGTGAAGGCCGTCGATACGTGTGTAAACCATCTGAAGAATAACATGGCACAAATGAAATTAACGTTGTCAGTTAAGCTGTGCAGTTCTCTAAGCGTACAGCATCGGGTACAGCGCAGTGACACCTTTGATAGAGATAGTCATTGGTCGGAGTGAGTGACGTCACTGGACATCGACCAATGACAATCTCTATGAAGGCTGTCGCACCGCTGTGCCGGACGCTGTATGCTTAGAACATTGCACAACAGGATTTTCTTTAAAATATTAACTAAGATTAGTATTATTTCACAGAGTTTCATGAAGTCCCCTCACCTGTAATTCGGTACACTTAAAGATTGATGGACGAAACTTCGGCGCAGGTTTTCCTTTAAGGTTTCTGAGACTCTCTAAGAGACTATTGAATGCAGTCCGCAGGATATTAAAAAACTATATAGCATGAAGTTTATAAGATACCGGCCCATTCTAAATGCTGTTGATCTTAAAATTGGGAGGAGAAAGAACCCGATCTTGTATCGAGAGAATGAAATCCCTGCTTAATGCAAATATTTGTATGCATGAAAATGGGTATTTGCATTGGTCCTGCCTCGGAGAGCACGTTAATCCGTCAGTCCCTGTTGCCATACGAACGTCTATGGCAGTCGTTACGGGTAGTCGGAGCCCTCAAAAGTACGACAACTCTAACTCTACTGAACTCCAATATCGCCAATTAGTTATGGAGGTCAGATGTCGGTCTCTTCATAAAAGAAAAAGTAAGTAGACCCTGGGTCTGAGGTGGAAGTTCCGACTTCTACCATGAATAACGCTCTGAAGATGCACAAAATAAAAACTATAGATAGGACTTACTGGAGTTTTTTACAAGCTTTAGCAAGCGCCACACACTCCCTGGTCCCTCGAACGTTAATCAAGGTGGCCTCTCGTAATGGCGCATTAAAGTTAGTCGTAGCCGCCATATGGATTATGAAGTCTACCTGAGAAAAGGAAATCAGTTTAAGAAAGGTTGTTTTTTTATTAGCTCACGAGACTGGACGTTACATATGGCATCCCCTCGTCCGTGGAGGATCCCATTATGGGACTTTTTAAAAAGTGCTTGTCTGTGGCGCGTCCTGTGGTGGGACTCGCCACTTGACCTACCAGATGTTCATTTCGCGCCTTATTTTAACGAGTAAAGACGATTCTTACTCTATCGCACACGCTAAAAATCGAATAAGAATGAACGACTTTTCCCTCTGACATGCAACGTTACACGTCTGTAGTACGAAAAAAATGATTTTTTTTAGTTTAATCTGTGACCTGCTCAGTCATAGATTGCCGCGCATTTCTTGCTAGTTCGTGCAATATTTCCTAAGTTTTGTGTGTGTTTCTACAGAAAAGACGATGGAACAATAAGTAATATTTCAGTTTATTTTCTAACATGGGCCTATTAATTACATTTTAAGTCAAAAACAAGCTTTGAAGCGATGGGCAAGTCATTTTACGAATTGGTAGATGGATTTTGCTTGATCATATTAGGATTGAAATATTATTATAACCGACGCGAATGTGTGTAATCAGATCACTAATATAATAAACTGCAATGTGATTATTACAAAATGCGTGTATTTACGTGGTACATGCAAAAATTCCAACCTCAAAAATAATATAACAACATAAAGTCCTATTCTGGGACTCGCCACAGATATACAGTCCATCAAATCTAAGAGGTACCGTTTGACGTTTCATATTTTTCAAACCGAAACAACTTTGTTCATACGTACATTATTCAGTTTCGATAACCTTTTTCATAAAACCATGAATTTAGAAAGATTTCATTATTGTATCTAAAAATGTACAATTCTTAATATCTAAATGTAATTGAAAACTTTCAAACAAAGCAAAATAACACATATTTACACAGTAAATAATTTCTAATAGTTATATTCTTGACCGCATTACAAAGTTACGTAGTTAGGTCACTGCACGTAGTGTTGCGACTCTTCGGATACACTTGTATGCAAAAAAATCGTTTACATATACGAAAAATCGAATGTATTATTTACAAATTACACTTGACAACCAAACAAATATTTTTTCATGTGAATGGGATTTATCTCACATATTACGATTACATAACTAAATAGTTATGTAATCGTAAAATATGAGATAAAACCCATTCACCAAAAATACGTATTTATAAATCAAATATATTTGCTTCTTTAAAAAGTTGTCGAAAGCGATTTGTCGATTTTTGATTTTCGCGCCCAAATAAGTCGGGGTTTCTTGCGCTAACGCTGTCGAAATAGTAAATGGAGTCAGGGATAGTGTTTTTTACATTTATTTTTGTGTATGATAGTATGGGTTTGCATATTACAGAGAAATAAACAAATTTTTAACAAGCACATCCATTGATTTTACAATTACAATTTTTTCTTCTAAGTCTTATTTCTACGTCTAAAACTAATAAAAATAAGGTATGTAGAACCCATTCACAAAAATGTTGTTGCCTGATGTTATAAATTAACGACGTTACTGCGCGACCGCATAATGCACTGAATACACAGATACCCTAAAATAAATTAATTTAATTATTTTTAGGTCAATAGGCAAAATCGCAGGTGTCCAAGTCTCTACAATTTTTTTTTTCTGGCAACACTGCCAACTACAAGCGCACGCGGTCCGCTCGGTCGGTTCGGCGTCAGCAGTCTCTCGCCATCTTGGAAGCTGACTGTGCGCGTACTTGCTTTCTCGTTTGTGTTTTACAATTTGTGACTTGGCTATTACTTTTCTGGACTGATCATTCTTTATCCGTTTACCTTGGCAATATTTATACTGGACTCCGAACTAAGCAAGTGTTTATTAATAATGTCGAAAAGAGGACGTACTTTGAACAGCCAGGCTCGTGAATTGGTGGTGAAATTACACGAGTATTTTGAGCGTGAATCTCAAAATGGTGGACTTCTACTGCCAGTTACACAAGTTCGGGATCGCGTCGGTGAAGCTCTCGGTATTGGTAGCCGCACCGTTGGCAAAATATTAAGTGAAAAATATGGGCCTTCGGGGAGTGACAGTAACGTACTTCACACACCGAAAAAACGAAAAAGAAATAAACGTGTGACAGGCATCGATGAATTCGATAGTCATGCTATTAGAAACCATATATACGGGTATTTTACAAGAGGCGAATTTCCAACATTGGCAAAGTTATGTGCAACTTTAAAAGATGCCGGGCTGTATAAGGGAAGCATAGAGTCGTTGAGAACGGTAATAACAGGAATTGGCTTCAGATACAAAAAAGTTGACAAACGAAAAATTGTTATGGAGCGACATGACATAATTATGCAGCGACTAACATTCCTGCGCGAAGTTAAACAAATTATAAACTGGGATAATGTAATATTTTTGGACGAAACTTGGCTAAATTCCAACCATTCTGTGCCGAAAACATGGACTGATGATTCTGAAGCTTCGTGCTCGAAGGTGCCGATAGGAAAAGGTGGACGCCTCATAATATGCCATGCTGGGTCAGCGTCTACAGGCTTCGTGGAAAACTCTTTATTAGCTTTCCAATCCAAAAGCACTAAAGAGTATCATGAAGAAATGGACGCAGTAAGGTTCCGAGAGTGGTTCTTAAATTTATTACAGAATATCCCTCCTAACAGCACAATTATAATGGATAATGCCCCATACCACTCTGTGCAAATTGATAAAGCACCTACGTCAGCCAATAAGAAAGCAGATTTGGTGGCATGGCTGCAAAGAAAAGGAGTGGATGCCGACATGTCACTATTAAAAAAAAAGAATTATTACAGTTAGTGAAATTGCATAAACCACCAAAACCGACATATGTAATTGACCAATTGGCCGAAGAGCACGGGCACAAAGTCATACGACTTCCTCCGTACCATTGCCAATATAATGCCATTGAACTGATTTGGGCCCAAGTTAAAGGTAATATATTATAATAATAACACGAGTACTTCTAACATTTATAATTTAAACAATGGTTTTCGTCTGCTATCAAATAGTTACATTATTGTTTTACAGGTTATGCAGCAAGACACAACACAAAACCACCCTTCAGTGTCAAGAAAATGGAAGGTTTATTAAAGGAAGCATGTGCCCAAGTTACACAGGAAGATTGGAGTAAAGTAGTACAAAAAACAAAGAAAATAATAATGGACGACTTCGAAAGAGACGTACACTTTGATAATGTAATGGACAATCAACTGGTCATTAATTTAAATGACGATGATGACGAAGACGACGATACTAGTACTAGTAGTGAATAAAAAAATATCCTAAACATTTCTTTTATTTAATTATAACAATTGATTTCTTAAAATTCGGATATTATAGTAATCGATCTCTTAAAGTTCGGATATTATAGTAATCGATTTTTTCATCCCATCCCTATAATTCAATTGTCAGAACTGTCAAACGGTACTTCTTAGATTTGACGGACTGTAGGTTTTAACTCACAAAATGGCTGCCCGTTCATAAAATATGGATAAGACTTTTGAACTTCATATAAAAAATGAAATGATTTAGTTTTATTGATTTGATTTTTATGTAGAATAAAACTGTCGTCAATGAGTTATATATAAATTGCCATCCATATTGTTGTACTAGATAAAAATGCTGTTACATTCATCCGTACTGTCGCGTCAGGATCGCTTGACCTTTGAACCGTAACCGACGACTGACGTCATACAACATTAGCTATAGACTGTCTATTTTGCAAGAAACGATAAATAGTATCGTAGCTTAGCGGTAAACGCTTCGACTGTAAGTCCCTATGGTTTCAGATAGTACCGGGTTCAACCTGGCCTGACACTTTTTGTGATTATTTTTTCTTTTTGTAATTTATTAATTTCTTCTGACAGAAAATTAGCAGAAAATTAGTGATAGGTTCTATGATTGGCGCTATATTATAGGTATTGTATGGTATGGTATGGTATGGTATGGTATGGTTTATTCTTTTTATCTTTTTCTATGTATATAACGAAGAAAGAGAGAAGAAAATGTTTTCACTTCTGCTGGCACTCCCAGAGTGCAACCCGTCTTTTTTTTTATCTTCAAGCATATAATCACTACAGTAATTGTAATATTTGGCTTATCAATAGATAAATAAAAATAAGTTAAAAAAAACATACTGATTTATTTTTGCATTTACTAAGTCGTATCCATACTATTTAACCGTCATGGAGCAAACATGCTAATTTTTCACTATGTTTAAGATCATGGTTTTTCATATTTTTCTTCCAAACATGTAGTTTTTTTCAATGGAGTAAACGCCTAGTTTCATGTAAATCTTGAATAATTAATTATTATAACACTTTTATGCACATATTCTGCAAAATCTTAGTATAAATGAGACATTGTTTTTTGTACCAGTTATGAGTCTCATATTTGATACATTATTGTTCAAGTTCTATAGAATGTAACAACATATCATTGTTTAAACTAGTTAGGCGATAAGCTTAAATTATTGTAAACAAAACACTTCTTGTCCCTGACGCCAATAATGTACTGTAAACTAAAGTTAAATGGACCCACTTAGTGACATTTTGAAGAGGGACTTTTTTCATCAAACTTTAAAAACAGGTGTGGTATAAAAAAAATGTATTGGAACATAATGCCATTTGGTTTTATTTTATTAAGTATGTAAGATTGTATATAAAATATATAATATTATATCCAGCCGGCGTTTTATTTTTTATTAATTAGAAAATAAAAGTTAAGTTCTGGGTAACCCATATTATTTCTCTTATAACGGTTACAAGGCAATTCAAAGTCAAGTGTAGTGTAAGGAATAAGAAAAAGACATTTATTAAAATGATAATTCCAATAGGAATTACTCTAAATTCCAATTAGATTTAGAGAAAATAATGGTTTTCTACTCCCATGTTTGCAAAAAATGTGCTTAAACCCCTATCTGTTGAAAGTCCTGTAATGGGATCCACAGATAGGGCATAATGACATTTTGACACTCCACGGACGAAAGGATAAGTATTACATAAACAATATGTCAGAAAGTGATGTAAAGTCCTTCTTGACGTGAACACTACATGCGTTTTATAAACATTAAAAACAAAAGTAGATACACAATGGACACAAAAGTTACTCATAAAATAATGATGACATAATTTGTATGTGGGTGTCAGCTACCACAAATCTGTTCATAAAAGAAATTATTAATAGTAGCGGACGTTGTGTCGAAAAGATCCTGATACTGTATTCTAAAAGAGACCGGACATAGCAGTTGAAGAGTAGAATGGAAATTTCGGGGTTCTTGAAAAACTTCGTTTGCCGAATTACGAATCCAGCCAGTCGTCCACCTTTATTGCTAATATTATCCATGTGCTCGTGAAACTCGAATTTGTTACCCATCGTTACACCCTAACCGCGGCTACTCGAGACCTTTCGAAGAAGAATGCCATCCAAATAGTATCTGGCCGTGATAAGTTTCTGCCTTCTTGTGAACTGGATGTGGCAGCACTTAAATGAATTTAATATCATACCATTTTCCGTCAACCACCAGACAATATCATCGATGTCCGTTTGCAAAACGAATACATCGTCCTGGCTGCGGATAACTCGGTGAAGTTTAAGATCATCGGCAAACATTAATTTGATAGTCAATATGATATTTTTACACAAGTCGTTTATGAACACAAGAAAGAAAAGAGGACCCAAGTGCGAGCCTTGTGGGACTCCCTATGATGGGATGCTTTGTGCGGATCCAAAGCCCCTCACCTTGACAAGCTGCGAATGGTTGCGAAGATAAGATTCGCATCATCTCAATGATCAAGCATCTGAAGTAGTACACCATGGTTGACCACGTCGAACGCCTTCGCAAAATCAATGTATATAGCCTGTACCTCTAGCCTATCCTTAAAAGCTTCATTTATGTCACTAACATGTTTAAGAAGGTTCGACACGGTCGACTTCCCCGAAAGAAATCCGTGCTGATGATTATCGAACAGCGGTCTTAGATGGTGTTGGACCAGGGATTCAAATAGTTTACCCAGGGCTGATAAAATTGAAAAAGGCCCATAGTTTGCTATATCAGCCTGAACTCTCTCTTTTTTGTATATGAGCTAACTTTCACTTTGATGGAAATTGTCCGCATAAAAGAGATTCGTTGAACATATAGTGAAGAGGTGTTACAATTTGCGCAGAACAATTTACAGAAAATGTGGGTTTTTTTTATAGAAACCGTCAATAGGAATTCATGACGGTAAGCTGAACGCCAAATCTCGGGATGGAAGGTCACCATTACAGACAACAGCTCAGCTTGGCGGCCTCATCAGACGCTGGTTCACGCTTCGCTAATGTGCCGAGATTTGTAGAAAGAAGGGAACACGCGCTCTAGTTAAGAACTCTTAAATTTATGGCGTTATGAAGAAAAGATATGAAGAACCACTTGATTCTTGATTATATAAGCTCTGCACGTGTTGTTCTGTATAATAAAGGAGACGGTGGGACCAGTTGGAAAATCACTTTATCGTGTCGGTTAAATTAGGTTCCTATTGTAAAATTTTACTTACTTCTTCTATAACTTTGGTGTAATCTTTACCGCTGAGTCCAAGTGAAAGCTCTGCCACATCTCCCTCCATTGCTTCTATAAGATTACAGAAGTCTGGTTGCTTTCGCCGCACCGTATCGTACACCTGGTATGAAGAATTTTTATTGTGGTCTTCTAGGTTAGCATACATACATACGCTCACACCTATTCCCGTCTGGAGTAGGCAGACCCAACAGCCTGCCATTTGACTCTATCCTTACATACTTCTCGAGCTTGATGCAAGCCCGGCAGTTTCGAGTACTTCTGACCTACCCTAGTTAATATAAATTATTCAGGACGTTCATTGAATGGTGCCGTTTAGTTAACAGCCTAGGCAGTTAATTGAACGGCTTATTAAGTTAGTTGTCGGCGATATATGCATATATATTCTCACGCTTATAAATCTCCGAAGGGCCATGCAGAGCTGTATTAAAACCCACATTTCGCTTAATATGATTTCGGTCCCTCGTAATAGGGGACGACCCTTTTGCTTTTAAGCAGGCACTTAGTCATGGGCTGTTTGTTAACTTACGGATGGAGAACAGCCCTATTCATTAAACGCCCTCTAAGACATCCAAGGGAAGAGATGAGGTGGCCCCAATCCACACATCATGATCATTCTTGCGTTAGTCTCTGTACAATCCTAGGTTTTCATATTGCAGTCCCGGGTCCGCTTAAATATGATGTACACCAAGCGTTTTGTCAGTATTTAGGAGCGACAGTCGTCTGACTTCCCTGCCAGAATTGTGATACTTACGGGATCTTTCAGCATATAATTCAGCCTCTCCTTTACTGTTTTGCCTTTCTTTGAACGTATTAGCACGTATATTTTCTTAATGCTACATGCTCTATAAATAAAAAAAAACAATGAATGGTTTGAATAAAAACATATTTATAATATTAGTGTGGGGACGGAGAAAGTATACAAGTGTCAACAACCTATCTTATCTGAAGGATCTCGTAAGAGTGAACTAACGGAAAATACGCAGACGATATCACTGCGAGAGAAAGAAAACTCGAAATAAAACCCGGGTTAAAACAGGTGTAAAACAGACGGGTTGGTCTGGCTAGTGTAGAAATTGTAGGCCAATGCCTCCCACTGTTGGGAGGATTATGTCCAGCAGTGGGATGGCAAATGCTAATTGATTGAAATATTTATATATATAAAATATACACGTCTCTTTCCCAATAGAGAGGACAGACATTAGGCTGCTTGGTCAAAAACCTAATTAATTTTTTGTAGATAATTTGGAAAGAATTCGGAGGATGGTTATAATCAAATCTTCTTCTTACCTGATCAGCTTCTCAATTAGCTGCTTGCCAAGAAAACCGTTCCCTCCAGTGACGAAGATCGTGGCACCGGAGTAGAACTGCTGTATCGGAGAGTTGCGCTCATCTATGACCGCATTCATGAACTTCTGGCGGCCCAAGAGGGACAATTCGACTTTTCGAATCCTATCCATATCTAGAAAGAAAGCGCACTCAAACTGTGGAATAATCTTCCTGCTTTGGTTTTTCTAAGCGACTACAATATGGAGTTCCTCATGAAGGGCGTTAGATGGTCTCTACAGGGTCGTCAGCTCGAATGTGATGCTACTGGAATTGCAATGCACACATCCTTAGGACACGGTATCTAATTTATATTTTATCTATATGTGTGCTTAGTACAATATTTTGGTGTTCAGTGAAAGTGGTATTATGTTTTATTGCTGGTATAAAATATAGGCACGTGGGGGTCCATTACCAGCAAAGGCGTCCGAGGCGAGGTAGGCGAGGAGGTTCAACCAAAATCACGGGCGTTCTACGGAGCACGTGTTGCTCAGTCGGAATCCAAATCGAAACTACCCGCACGCTTTTCGTGCTCGAACAAAAGTGACGTATCAGACATTTGTAAAGATGGCGGTCCACCCGACTGGAAGTAACGTGTCCACCGAGCAACAGAGTTCCGTATTACGCCAGAGTGAATTTATTAAATTATTCCAATTAAAATTAATAATTGACGCGTCTTTAAATTAATAATTGACACGCCGTCGAATTAATGAATAACGCACCGTCAAATATTTACACGTTTCTTAGGGTTAGAAGGCGGAATACGTGTGTGTATCCTAAGTACCGCTTTTAGTATATACAATTGCTGTACAGTGAGGACTCCGCAAGCACCGTATAGACTACGTATAGTATACAAGTATGGCTTACGGGTCATGGTTTTGAGTACAGCTCTTTGTGCTCTCTCTGCCTTTAAGAAGACAGTCTTGCCCGCGCCACCCCATACAGTGATACCATAGCCAATAATAGATTAGCCTAGTGAGAGGTTTCTATAAAGTTTGATGACCGTCTGAGAGATTTAAAAGGCGTATCACTCTCAAAGACAGTGTATTAATCTGTTCTCCCATTTTGGAGCGTTATCAATGTGTAATCCCGGAAACTTAACACAATTTGTTCTGGTTATCGACACACATAAACATGGAGAGATGGGACCACTGCAGGAATGAGCCATGATGGTGGAGGTATATGGAGGCTCGGTGTCTCGACTAATGGCAAAGGGCATGAAGGAATTTTTGTCCAAGTTTAGCGATAACAAATTATTGTTAAGCCAATTCATGACTGCTGATAGAGCGAATTCGGTTCTTTCCTTAACAGATTGCCAAGTGCTACCACTACCAATAATTGCGGGGTCATCGGCGTAGGAGTAGATTGTACACTTAGGGATTATCATTTTGCAGAGATCATTTATATTGATCAAGAATGAGTGTAGGACCTAAAATACTGCCTTGCGGTACTCCGTATGACACAATTTGTTCCTCACTGTATGTGGAGGCTATCTTCACTAGTTGGGAACGATCTAAAATAGTCCCTAAAAATATCCAACGTTATCTCCTTTACAGATGTAGTTTCCTGTTCAAAAAGGCAAAAAATCATTATCCCAGAAATACTAGACGTCCTGAAAGAATCGTCTCGACAAAGATACCAAGAACCACAATGTTTCTCAAAAATTGTACTGCAATGTGTGGCCGTGTCTAAACACAGTGCCAGCACAAATAGACAATGTAGAAAATTTTAATTATGGCTCTTAGAAAAATTTAGATTTTAGACGACTACTTGAATAATTAAATTTATTTATTGACATTTAAATTTGTAATACCTATTGTGGACATTATTAATGTATTTAATTTGGACATTGTGTATCTATAAGTATTATAATTATGGCAATGTTGACATCCTATAGTGACTATGATTATTCTATGACATATTGTATTGTAATCGTATTCTTTATAATTGTATTTCAATTTTGTTCTGAATGGAAGAATTTAAATAGAGCCTAAGCTAATATTTGCATGCCACTGAATGGTAGATGTGCGGAATTGTTATCTTCATATAACATCATGTATGACCACATTTCTGCAAATAAATGAATTTGAATTTGTAATTATATCAAAATTACTATGTTATTGACTTACCTTTTCAGTTGTTGCTTTCGAAATAAATCACACATAGAGAAGGAAACTTAATCAAGTTGTAAGTCACCATTAACAATTCTAATATACCTTGCACCTTGACTTTGAATTACTTACATATTCCTGTTAAGTCATATGGTAATTTGAAACTGTTTTTGAATTCATTTTATTCTAAATAAGTCAACCTGCCCGACTTCTTCCATACTTTGAACGCCTTTAAGCATTTATGGCCTAACTGTTACTGATCTGTAAGAAGTCGGTGCCAAAGTTGGCACTGCTAACTTTGTTTGCTGTGCCTGATCACTACTTTAGTATTATGTTATCTGTGGCCTGATGTACTATGACGTAATCAATTAAAATATGGTCTCTCGGGCTAAGCACCGACTTCTAACAGTAATTTAGCTGTAATATCAGTTTTTTTTTTTCTTTTTTGTTCCCTTAGTCGGTTTTAACTTGTTAAAAATTTATTTATTCGCTATAATGTTTAGTCCACGTCCTATGTTAAGCTCTAATCCAATTCTGCATCAAATTTCATCAAGATTGGTTCAGTTCAGCGGTTTAGGCGTGAAAAGCAACAGACAGACAGACAGGGTTCCTTACTCAATCGTAATGTAAGCACAGTCTAACGAACTTTCACACAGAGTTACAGACTCGTTATGTTATGATATCAGTATTAATTCCCCAGGATGTTAAGGATTAATAGCCTCTGAGGAGTAGCGGTATTGAACGTGTGTTCCATTCCCGCTCAGTGCTAATATTTGTATGCATGAATATGGGTATTTGCATTGGTTTAGTCGTGCCCCGGAAAGCACGTTAAGCCGTCGGTCCCGGTTGTCATACGAACATCTATGGCAGTCGTTATGGGTATTTGGAGCCCTCAAAAGTTCAACAACTGGTCTATCACGCAGCAGTCGCTTCACGGGAAATATCGAAGGTTCAGCCAAATCCGCAGTTAGACTGGTAAGAGTGGACTCCAGCCTCGAAGTGGAAAAGCTTCGGATGCGACTGAGTTTAACGCTAGGATGATGAAGGTGAAAGCCAATATATCGAATGTAACATTTACTTACGAATCGAAATGACAGTTCTGATATACTTCTGTTATGGATGAAACCACATCCCGGTCAAAATCGCGTGATCGCCATCTAGTTGTACTTTTGTAACTAAATTATGAAAATAAATATTTTAAGTTCATGATAAATTACGTATTTATTTATACAATTGTGTATGTAAAAATAAATAGTATTTATTTACATAGTTACCCGGTTGTAATACGCTATAAAAATTCATCCATCCAAGCAAAAAAGCGACACCTACAACTTCAGTCTGATTCAGATTATTATATTATTGCTCACATCTCTAGTTCTTATCAACCGATTGCGATCAAACAAACTTAAGATTTTAAGTCTGAGGAAGCCCTTTCTAAAAAAAAAAATTCGTATCGAAATCCGTTTAGTAGTTTTTGCGTCCATCGCGAAAAACAGACAAACAGACAGGAATTCCCAAAAATATATTTTCGTGTTCAGTATCGTTAATATAACATAACCCAAGTATTTTTTTTAAATATCTCCAATATACAGACCACTTCACAGATAGTTACATTTTAGATATAGATTGATATAAAAGAACAATAGTGATATTATGAATATGTGCAAATAATGTACAGTCGGGGTAGAAAAACGTTTATCACCTAAAAATTGATATTTATTTACTTGTACCAAGGTGATCATGAGCCACCCTAGAGGAGTGGCAATTCATTCGGCGTATTGTGGAATATAATAATGAATGTATCGGACTGACACGTATTTTGACGTTTATGACAATCGTCAACGTCTGTCAATTCCATACATTAATCACTCCATTCTGTTCTATTCTACAAACATATTGCCACATAACTAGAGGGTTTGGCCCTTAAGAGCCCCTTCAAATTAGAGGCGTGGGAAGCTCTGCATTCTTCTTCTTCTAGTGTCAATGATTCACTATTGGCACTAAATGGTTCCTGAATAAAATTGTACCATCTCAACTGCGCTATCAGTGGCTTTATTCAAATCGTCTATAGTGCAGGAGGTAGGACATAAGGGATACGAGACCAAGTGCGCCATGGACTACATGGAAGCTTCGCAGTCACATGCGGTTAAGCCCGGGTCTCGTATTCCCCCCACCTGCATAAATTTTGTCTCGATCAGCCGACTGTACCTAGACATATGTTGAATATTCCGCTTCCGGGCTGTTTGGCCGTGGTCCATATAACCTAGATGGTAACCTATTGAAATATCGAATTTCGGCTACCCGAATCTTAAAACCCCGAAAACGGTTGGTAGAACTTTTAAAAGACAGATGTAATGAATGACTAACTTTCTATAATTCCGTTTTTCATTTCCCAGATGAATCAATTTCCAGGTGCACTAAAACCAAATTTTCAAATAGTTTTTTTTTTTTTTTTTTAAATAGGACACGTCAATTTGACTTTACCTCGCCTGATGGTAAGCTGAAGGTAAAGTCTCAAGAAAGAGGGTCACCATTATATACACGTGCCATGTTAACAATGGTGGCACTCAGCTTGACGGCCTCATCAGATGCTTTTTCACGCCCCGCTTAAAGGACCCGGGACTGTAGGAAGAGGGAAACACGTGAGCTGGCAAGGAATTCCAGGTCTTAATGGTGCGACAAAGGAAAGAGTCACCGAACCGCTTGGTTCTTGAAGGAATGTTCTGCACCGTATAGGGGTGACATCTAAGTCCTGCACGTGTCGTCCTGTATAGGAAGGGGGAGGGTGGGACTAATTGGAATAGCTCTTCAGAACATTCACCATGGTAGAGACGGTAAAAAACTGCCAAAGAAGCAACATCTCTACGCATCTGCAGAGACTCGAGGGTACTCGTGACCTCAGGATTTCCGATAATGCGGATCGCACGTCGCTGCAACCTGTCGAGAGCATCTAATAAGTACTTTGCGGATCCATCCCAGAGATGTGAGCAGTACTCCACGCAGGAACGAATTTGTGTCTTGTAAAGAAGACACCGTTGCTCCGGCGTGAAAAACCGTCTCACTCTGTTCAGGACTCCGAGTTTACGCGAGGCTGCTTTGATGATACTCTCGATGTAGTTTTTGTTGTTCAGTTTGCAGCGAACATCCATACCTAGGATATTGAGGTTGTCCTGCAGTGGCAGTGGCGTGCTCTGAAGAGTGGGAAGGGGAAGGAAAGAAGATACCTTTGCTGTAAACGCACATGCCTGCGTCTTCTTGGCATTGAACTCGACCAAGTTCTCAGAGCCCCATTGGGAAATGTGATTCAGGATCCGGTCAAGCTCAGTGACAAGAAGCTGCCTTTTTTCCGCGATATGCGTCTGCTTATCCGCAGGACGTCCATGATAACTCTCGTGTAGGGTGCTATCATCCGCATAGCAATGAATGCTGCCGGTCGACAGCATGTCATTGATATGCAGAAGAAAGAGAGTTGGCGATAGGACAGATCCCTGCGGTACGCCGGCATTTACCTGCAAGAACTCCGAGGCTCGTCCATCACAAAGGACGCGAATACGGCGCTCCTGCAAGAAGCCGGCAACCCAGTCGCACAGTCTAGGAGGCAGACCAAAGGCTGGTAACTTGGAAAGAAGCGACTTGTGCCAAACTCTATCGAAAGCTTTGGCGATGTCAAGGCTAATTGCCAATGACTCGCCGTGCTTGTCCATAGCCTCACCCCAAATATGGTTAACATACGCCAGAAGATCACCCGCTGACCGTTTCGGCCTGAAGCCATATTGCCGGTCATTAATTAGGGAGTGATCTTCAAGGTGACGCATGAGCTGTTTGTTAATAATGTGCTCGAACACCTTGCACAGCACTGAGGTGACGGCTATGGGTCGATAGTTGTTTGGGTCTGAGCGATCCCCCTTCTTGGGGATCGGCTGTACATTCGCCTCTTTCCAAGCCGAAGGCACTGTACCAGAGCTGTAGGACAGCCGGTACAGCCGCGCAAGCATTGGAGACAACTCCGCTGCACATTTTTGCAGAACCACCGCTGGAATACCGTCCGGACCACTGGCTTTCCGGACATCGAGTGACTGCAACACCGCTCGGATATCGCGTTGCCTGATACGAATATCAGGCATTGCATGGTCACTGACGGGCAGTGTCGGCGGCTCCATACCACAATCATCGACTCGGGAGTTGGCCGCAAAGAGATTAACCAGCAAATTTGCTTTCTCTTGCGGCTCATGGGCCAGGGATCCATCGGGATTGCGCAGCGGGGGCAGCGAAGGCTGGCAGAAGTTGGCTTGCACGGCTTTGGCCAGTCGCCAGTAGCCACGGCTGCCCGTGGGATGCTCTACTAGCTCCTGACCAAGCCGCGCTATGCGCTGGGCATCCGCTCTGACATAAGCCCTCTTGCAGGCCTTTGTGGCTCTGTTGTACGCCGCCTTGAAGTGGCCCACGTTAGGATCGCACGTAGCGCGCGCCCTGATCCAAGCGCGGTACGCAGACTGTTTATGATTAACAGCCTCCGCGCACTCGCGCCCGAACCAGGGGCGTGCCCTGCGGACACCGGCGACATCAGTGTAGGGGATATAATATTCCATGCCCAGTATTTTTTGTTGCCCATATTGTCATAATTCAGATTCTCACAATATTTTTTTTTGTTTCCCATCGTACCATTTTCCAAATAAACTATTACCAAATTTTCATAATCTTTTTATTTGGTTCCCATACAATCGTGTTCCAGCTAAACTATATAGCCAACGCCCGAGTGCCATCACTGCGACGCGAGCGTGGACTCGGGGCTGCACACGCTCACCGAGTGCCCGGCGTTTGAGACGCCGAGGCGGGAGCTTGTGGCGGCCCTGGGGGTGAGAGTGCTCACGCTCTCCACCCTGCTCGCGGCAATGGTCCGCTGCGCGGATGCGTGGGCGGCCAGCGACTCCTTCTGCGAGCAGGTCATGCTCGCGAAGGAGACAGCAGAGCGGGCGCGGCGCGATGAGCGAGAGAGGCTCGCTGACATCGCTGCACGCGCCCGAAGGCGGCTCGGGCGTCGGAGGGCGCAGACTGACCTCCGCCCCCCATGAGCGCGGGCCTGAGGGTGACGGGTGGAGCCGCCCGTCACCCTAGCACAAGCAGGCCACGGCGGCGGCGCGCATCGTAGGACGATGCGCGCCTCCCCACACCGGGGTTGAGTCGGGGACCGCGTGGTCCCCCCCTTCCCGAGGAGGGCCAGACCGAGAGGGATGGCCCTGGGTCAGCCGGGGTGCGAGGGATATGTCGCATGACAACCTCACCTTCGGCCTAGCACTACGACCCAGAGACGGCGTGCGGTTTAGTCGGTTCGAGTCCGACATAACCTCCCCCTCCGGCTCCGGAGGGGTGGGTATCCGTGGGGATTTCCCGCACGTAAAAAAAAAAAAAAAAACAGGTATAGTAAAACTCACTAAATTTGTACGATCATTTATTAGGTACAGTAAGTAATTGAGAAATTTACTTCAATTTAGAAATTTCTTTATATATTTAATTTCACTTAAATTTTCTTTTATTTTTATAAGTTTCTGCAGTTTTTCCTCCTTTTCTATATACTTTATCCTCCTTTTCACTTGTGGTTCACCTCTTATAATTTTTTCTATATCAGATTCTAATATAATCACTTAATTCTTCGAAATTAATCATTGTTAACACCCCGACTCAGTGCAATCCGACTCGGATAGGTTAGGTTAGAGACTAAGGCGGGACCGAAGCGAAGCGGAGCTCCCGCTTTAGTCTTCGTGGTTATTTTTTTTAAACCACCCAGAAGTTTGTGATGTATATAAATAAATGGGCAAATGAAATTCGGAGTTGCGATTATATGGCAAATAAAACTTCGGAATTTGAATAAACGGGTTTATGAAAAAATGGCCGAACGTTTTCAGGATTATGATATTCGGAATATTAAAATTCGGGAATAAGATAGGTATAGCTTAATAGGACTGATGGTCCCGCAGTAGGTATTAATGAAAGTAGTGAGTTCAATTTAGAACTTTAATCGAAGAAACACAAGTTATTACAGTAACCTTATGAACATGGATTGGTTATAAACTTATAACACTATATATGCGTCGAGACCGCGGTTCGAGTCGCGCGCGCGACGGCTACTCACGCGCTGGGTGCGGGGCCGACTGACTGTTGGCGCGCGGGCGCCTTACCCCGCGTATTTACTTGGGCCCTTGCGGACGCGGCTCGAGCGGCGGGGTGCTGTAGCGGGACGGGGAGAGCCCCCCGCCTCAGGACTCGGACCTGAGCGAGGCGTCTCACGCGCTATATTCTCCCCCTCCAAGCCACAAGAACGTCCCGCTTGAGGCTTGGCAGGCCTACCACGACGACGCCGATGTGTAACAACCGGGGAAGATCCCTCATACTTAGTCAACGCATTGGCATGGTACTTGCCTTTGATCATCCCTTCTGAGTCAGTAATTATGTAAGAAGTCGGACTGACGACTTCGGCGACTTGGTAAGGTCCTTCCCTACGAGGGGCAAATTTATTAGTAAAGCCCTTGGCCGAATTACTAGAGAAATGTGTTTCCACGAGAACGGGGTCGCCCACCCTGAAAGGGGATGCGGGACGACGGCGTTTGTCTCCAGTCTTCTTTCGGATGTCTTGTTGATGTTCTACACGCCGTTTCACGTCGACTAGGGCACGTGAAAACTCTTTGAGGTACGGCGTGATTTGTGGGACAAAGTTTTCCTGGGATATTATAGCACGAAGGTCTGTGTGGATCATCAGTGGAGATCTCATCTCACGCGCAAAGGTTAGGTACGCTGCCGTGTGCCCTGTTCCTTGATTAGGTGCGCTGTTAAGTGCGAAACGGACCATAGGCAGAACAGTTGGCCAACGACGATGCTCTGTTTCCACAAGAATGCCGAGTAGCTGCTTCAGCTCGCGGTTTTTTCTCTCCGCAGGATTGGCTTCCGGATGGTAGACCGGGATCAACGATTGCGTAATACCCAGGACGAACATAGCTTTCTGCATGACTGCGGACACGAATTGGGTGCCATTATCGGATATCACCCGACGAGGTAACCCATATCGCATGAAAACCTCTTCGATTAGAACTTTAGCGCAGGTCTCAGCAGTGGCATCTTTTAAAGCAAACACTTCTACCCATCGGCTGGCCGTATCTTCGACGAGAAAAACCCACTTCTCCCCGTCTGCGCCTGCCGGAAGTGGTCCAAAAAGATCCATTGCAAGGACCTCAAAACGCTGCTGCGGTACTGGCGTCTGGAGAAGACCCGCAGGTTTTAAATTTGTCGCTTTGTATTTTTGGCACTGCTCACATGATTTTAAGTATTTGGCAACAAAGGCCCTCATGTTCTTAAAATAATACCCTATCTTAATTTTCCTTAGTGTTCGCTCTAACCCGAGGTGGCCAGCAATCGGCGCATCATGCAATTCCTTCATAAGCTCTGTGCGCAAAGATTCTGGTACCACCAACTGCGGTTCTTCGGACTCCGTGTCTGGGTCGGAACGATACAGAACGCCTTGGGAAAGATAATAGCCTCTATCCGACCAACGAACAGCAGCATCAGGGTTATTATTATCTTCGAAATCGTGGATAATTTGATTTACTTCTGGGTCATCCAACTGAGCGGTACGAATGTCCTCTGGACCTCGGTGAGGTAAGTCGACGACGACCGGGCAAATCCCGCAAGGAACGGCTTCGTCCGTAACCCTGACATCCTTCACAACGGGACGGCTCAAAGTATCTGCGATAACATTTGCTTTACCTGGCGTGTATTGAATATCCAAGTTATAAGATTGGATTTTCATAGCCCATCTGGCTAAACGACCGCTAGGTGTCTTTAAAGACAAAAGCCATTTTAAGGGCTGGTGGTCGGTGGCCACCCGAATTTGAGCCCCTTCGACGTAACCCCTAAACTTGTCTAGAGCCCAGACCACCGCCAAAGCCTCACGCTCGGTGGTGTGATAATTACGTTCTGCTTGCGTCAGGAGTCTACTGGCATACTCAATGGGTCTCTCCTCCTGAGGTGTGGAACCCTGCAAGAGCACTGCGCCTAAGGCGTATCCACTGGCATCAGTTCGAAGAACAAAGGGTTCCTCGAAGTTTGGCTGACGAAGTATGGGACTAGTTGCGAGACGACGTTTTAATTCTTCAAAAGCACGTTGCTGACTCTCCCCCCATTCCCAGCGTGCCATCTTTTTAGTGAGGTTAGTGAGAGGATGAGCTACCTCTGAAAAGTTCGGAATGAACTTCCTGAACCAGGAACATGTTTGCAAAAACGTTTGCAACTGTTTCAGGGTCGACGGTGGCTCCATCTGCAATACTGCTTCGACCTTCATGGGGTCTGGCTCTATGCCACCTGACGATATGACATGGCCTAAGTAAGTCACTTTTTCCCGAGCAAACACACATTTGTCTCGGTTCGCTGTAAGGTTGAACAGTCGGAGACGATCAAATACTTGCTGGAGATCCTGTAGATGAGAATTTGGATCGTCTGATATGATCAGAAGATCATCCAAGTAAGCCAGCACACAAATGTCCTTTAGCCCCGATCTGAACCTATCTATAAGACGCTGAAACGTAGAGGGCCCCCCACGAAGTCCAAACGGCATTCTCCGGAACTGGAATGTTCCATACGGTGTGGTGAACGCTGTTTTACGACGGTCCTCAGGTGCTACTTCGATCTGCCAATAACCAGCTTTTAAATCGATGGTTGACATTACACTGTTTGGCTTCGTAGTCTGGAGAAGCTCGTCGATGACTGGTAGAGGATACTGATCTGCCCGAGTGACACTGTTTAGTTTACGGTAGTCGACGCAGAATCTAACCTCGCCGCTTTTCTTCGGGACGAGAACGACTGGTGAAGCCCACTCGGACTCGGCTTCCTCTATAATCTCACCCTCCAGCATCTTATCTATTTCCTTACGAATGATTTCCTTTTTAGCAGGCGTTACTCTATAAGGCGGTACTGAAATAGGACGTGCATCACCCGTATCGATACGATGAACAGCAAAACTCGTCGGTCCTCCCCCTGGCAAAAAGATGTCTTCGTTGACATGCAGAAGTTCAGACAACCTACCCCGGATATCCGGATCCAGATAGGCGCCCTCGTCCTCGCGAAGAACCACAGAAGAGCTTGAAAGTTGAAACGGTGAGGATGTACTCACAGTCTCAAGGAGCATCGGCATAGGACTACAATTATCTCTGACATAATAAGTTCCCAGCTCAAAGTCAAGTACCATAGCAACATCCTCGATGAAATTCATACCGAGCAGACTCTCTGTTGCCTCGGGCAACATAACAAATTTCACCGGCAGTACTACTCCCCGTACCGTTACGTTCACATTGGCAACTTCTACCTCTTGAGCAACAACACGCCCGTCGGCAAACTTTAATTCAGCATAAATTTTATCAAAACATTGACAATTTTTAGTAAAAAATTCCCTTAACTTAATACTACCTATAGAGTGCTTAGCACCTGTATCTATTAAAATATTTCCCGATTCACCAAATATTTCGATTTCTATAACGGGACGTAACCTCGAATCTAAAACACTGTTTGCACTGAGTGATTGAATTGCCGATTCGGCTTTAACTACTTTAGGCACTACACTGCACTTTGGGCACTTTGACCGCACTACACCAGGGGTGCCGCAGCCAAAACATGTTATAGAGGGCGGCGTTGACGTTGAAGGCCCAGGCCTAGGTTGCTGACTGGAATCCGAATGCTTGGCGGCGAGCCGCCGGCAGCTATCCTTGTTGTGGCCATGCTGTCGGCAGTAGTAACAGTAATCTCGACGTTTATTCTCTGTGGCAGCAGCAGGAGGCAAAACAGAAGTCGATGGGACAGTTGGTGCAGTCGGGGTAGACGATGTTGACGGCCTACTTTGAACCGCCGGTCGACTCTCGTCGTAGAGGTCCTCTATACGACGAGCCAGAGTCAACAACTCGCCAAAGGTGCCAAACGCGGTGCGAGCAACCTTCTCCCTGATGCGTCTATGGAGCAGTCCATACACCATGTCCAACTGGACTACTTCTGACAACGAATTCGGCGGCAGCTGGGCAAACAGAGCCCGTATGTTACAGATAAATACATCCGTCGATTCGTTTGCACCTTGTTCTTTATTAAATATTTGCCTGTATAATTTATGTGGCGGTAATCGAGGTCCAAAAGTTTGCTTCAGCAACTCTAATGCTTCTGTCCACGAATTCACAGTGGCTTTAACTCCTTGCCACCATGTTGCAGCTAGGCCGGTTAACAGGATAGGTAGACCTTTAAGAGCAATGTTATCATCCATACAGACGCACTGTTTGTACGTACTGATAGCGTCGATGAATGCTCTTACATCACTGGATTTTTCTCCATCAAAACGTGCGGTGCATTTGGCAAAATGGCCAGAAATAGATGGTGTACTTACAGGATCACGCAGCAACCTACTCATCAGTAGCTGAAACTGCTCGTTGGTTAGGGTCACAGACCCCGCAGGAGCAGGCGGCGCCGCGGGCGCAACGCACGGCGGCGCACCGATAACCGGCACGGCAGAAACGGCCGCGGGCAACCCGAAGGCAGGCATCTGAAGACCCTCCGAGTCCAGCTCAGGAGGTGGTGGTGGCGGAGCCACTCCCGACAGCGAGTCGGAAGCGGAAGCAGTAGCTTGGCTCATGCTGTTCGTACGCGATCGTGTTAGCACCATTATTTACAAAATGCACAAAGCTGTCCAGGCTAAAAAATCTTATACGCGAGACATTACTAAGCTATATACGATAAAAGTTCACTTATTTAACACACATCAGTAAGTCTTTATTTACAAAACCATCACCAATGTTAGTAACACTTAAATAGAATTTTGGCGTTAGTATAAAACCCAACAGTTTATTTTAAAAAGTTAGTAGGTACTTAACACCGTAATAAAATTGTCCATGCAAAATATTATTATTATTGTATATTTATGAAACATGCGACCATGACAGCAAAGTTAATAATTTAGCAGTGCAGAACACAAAATCGTGCATTCAAAACGTTTATTTATTATTAAAAAGCCAATAAAGTTTATATACACAAAGCACATCACAACACCTTTGTCCGATTTCCAATATTCTCATACGAAAGTCTCACCGCGCACTTTTACCGTTTTACACTCATTTCGAACGATGCGATACGATCATACGATGACGCGTGAGTAGGTACCTAGTGCTTAGCGCGGGCCTCTTCTTGGAACTTACGAGAGGCGGCAAAACATATGTACCTACTATTATGATAATTAGGTACGAAACGGATGGACTAACGTAATAGTAATACTGTTCATAACACAATAATGGATTCTGTCTGTTCACAGTTATTGATTGATCGTTTCAACGCACATTTATGTACACTGAAGTTTCATAAACAGATTAGGTACATAGTTTATATCAGAGTTTATAACTTAGCGAAAACACTATACACACTTGAATTTGAGTCACTTATTATTTAGTTACCTACTGAACGCTATATTGTTGAAAATTAATTCGTACTTCGTTATTTTAGAGTTTAACCGTCACACCGAATGACGCCACACTGGATAGGAAAGACAAGTCCGAAAAGACGCACACTTGCACAGGACTGACTTCTCAGTGATAAAGACGTATTAACAACGGTTTACTTCACGGTTACGTGTCCGCACAGGTTTATCACACGCGAAACTCTAAATACCTACGGGTATTGCCCAACGTTGGATCGCCAGTTATAGCTTAATAGGACTGATGGTCCCGCAGTAGGTATTAATGAAAGTAGTGAGTTCAATTTAGAACTTTAATCGAAGAAACACAAGTTATTACAGTAACCTTATGAACATGGATTGGTTATAAACTTATAACACTATATATGCGTCGAGACCGCGGTTCGAGTCGCGCGCGCGACGGCTACTCACGCGCTGGGTGCGGGGCCGACTGACTGTTGGCGCGCGGGCGCCTTACCCCGCGTATTTACTTGGGCCCTTGCGGACGCGGCTCGAGCGGCGGGGTGCTGTAGCGGGACGGGGAGAGCCCCCCGCCTCAGGACTCGGACCTGAGCGAGGCGTCTCACGCGCTATATAGGTAACCGACCTAGATGATTGAGACCTCCATATCGGCCATGGCAGGTTGTGTCACGGTGGTAATTTTTCCTTAGTCTGAAGGTGGTGTTTCTTTCCATAAGGAAAATATCATTACAACAGGGTGTTCGTGTGCGGGGGTGGTTTTTGTGGTTTGCATGAAACTCTAACGGCTCTTTAAGCCCCTAATATTTTTTATACTATATCTAGAAACATAGTGGCAGCGTCAGTAGCGTAGTTTAGTGCGGTTTTCGTTTTTCGACCGTACCCTAATAAAATGCAATAGTAGATTGTTCAACAAGGGACTAAAACAAGCCACAAGAAGATGTTTTAGCCACCCGAGCGAAGCGAGGATGGTTAATAGTTCTAGTGTCATTATGGTTGTTTAGTCTCGCGTTAAACACTCTACTTTTCACTTTGAATGCGAGGAAAAAAACAACATTCTATACAAAATTATAATATGAATAATAACAAAGTTTCTAAGTTGCACAATTAATTGGTGTAGGTCATTGGTTGATTACAACGCAAGCTTAATACGAATAATCTATTCAAACTTCAAATTGCTTCAAATGTCCTGCGGTTTTTTTTTGTTAAATGACGTACGCTTTAAATACTTACATATTTAGTCAAACTTGAAAAGTAATTTAAAACTAATTGGAAATGCATAATAATAATTAATAAAATAAATAAATACATTATAAGGCTCATTCTCCGGGAGACCGATTTTGACTGTCACACGGTAATATTAATTTACCTAATATAGATACAGCTATGAAATATTTTTTATTTGTTTCTTCATTTATCCTTCTCCCTAAAAACCATATTTTTATTACCAAAAGTTAAATTGAAATACTTGAAAAAAAAATCCCATCAGTGAAAACGGGAGTAAAATCGCCATTCTCCGCCTGTCACACTGCCCGTTTACTTCAAACAATCAGGTATAAATACTGAACTATTCAATGTATACTTATGTATAGTACATCATAATATTTGTTATTAGTTGCTGCATACATATAATATATTTATATAAATGTTACTTTCTTTATTACATAAATATAAAATAAAATGTATGTGTCACACGATTTTAAGTTTTGTGAAGCCGCGTCATTGAATGGTATTTAATTCCATCAATGAACGATTTGCGGTTGTGTGTTTATCGTTCCCCGGTACGCCAGTCGACGAGCGAGCGCCGTGAGGGTCGTACGTGTGGTTCAAGGCTATAGACAGGACGATACAGGTACGTAAACATTTTCTAATAATTTTGTTACCCTGTGAAGGTAACCTTCGTGGGCACTGTTATATGATTATTTTAAGACTATTTTAAGGATAAATATTGTCTAAAAATAAGCTTATATAACTCCTATTTCTGTAATATACTACGTGTTTAAATTATCCAACTATTGAAGCACTTTTTTTCAATGTGAATGAAAATTCATCACCTTCGTTCCATCACCTTCGTGTTGTTGGCAGTCACGAAAGTGATTTAGCAATCCACGATGGTGATTTACTATATTGCAACTCATTTTCCTTAGTTTCTAAGTTATATTTTAAAGGTATTTCAACAATATATACAAGTTTATCTATAATATATTACTGGTATGTTGGTTTGGTATAATTCCTGACAAGCTCTTATGGTAAACAATCATGATTAGGACTTCCACGGACTCCTTGATTGTCTAGGTATTTCGATGACCTTCATAGGAATTAGAAATATTATAATTAAGTACATATAAAACTTTAATTAGATTATATAAAATTAATTTCATTGTAAAAGCAATTTACGTAAAATCAATGCATAAGTACACCACAGTAATTATTGGAAATTCATTTTAGGTTCAGCGGTCAACAAAATGCAACCGCGCGACAGAGATGAATATTTAGAGTATAAACGGTTAGCTGAACAAAGAAGAAGAGCGAAAATAAAAAGAGATGCAGAGCTTCATGAAGTGGTAAAAGCAAAAGCTAGGGCAAGATACCATAAAAGGAAAGCTGAAAAAAAATTATCCCTATAAGTGAGATGACCAGCCAGCAAAAAAATAAAAGTAAGAAAACAAAATCGTATTAAAAGTAGACTTTACAGAAAACGAATGAAGGAACGCAAAAATGCTATTCTTAATGAAGAATTGATACCTTTTAAGAATCCAAACTTAGGTGATGATCCACTTTCATTATCACCTTTGCAACCTTCACAGTCGGTAGCAGCCCCTTTATCGACGCTAGGTACCTCTGCGACAGATATCTCACCTCTTTTGAGACCCTGTACTAGGTTGAGTAAGAGGCAAAATTCCACCTCCAGTAATACTGTTAACACGACTGCTCTACAAATACGTCCTAATCGCCTTAGCCCAACTTTAAATGATGATCCACTTTTATAATCTACTTTGCAACCTTCAAAATCGGTAGCAGCGCCTTTATCGACGCTAGGTACCTCTGCGACAGATATCTCACCTGTTTTAAGACCCTGTACTAGGTTGAGTAAGAGGCAAAATTCCACCTCCAGCAATACTGTGAACACGACTGCTCTACAAATACGTCCTAATCCCCTTAGCCCAACTTCAAATGGACCTGAACTTATTACTCAAACTGCTCAAACAACAAGCCTTTCATCTTTTATAGAATTAACAGTTAATGACGACAATTTAAATACTTCTACATCGTTACCATTAAGCCCGACTAATTCATTTCTATCCAGTGATGATTCTAGTCCTGCTGAAAGCCCTACTCGTGATCGTACTAAAGTTAAACTCCATATGAAGTCAAAAGCAATTGAGAATTATAAAAGAAAATCGCGAATGAGGTTAAAGTACGAAAATAAGGCTTTGAAGGAAAGTAGAATCATGCACAAAAGAGTTCAAGAACTTAAAAGTTTGAATTCTAAATATCGGCAGCAATTATCGCGCATGAAACATACTCTTTTAGCAATGAAAGGCAGAAGATTTGAAACGGACACTGATACATCTAGTAGAGAAGACGAAAGTGAAAACACAGAAAATGAAATACCCGATACTAACCAAGAGAATAAACTGTTCAAAGACGTTAAACTATTTTATTTAGACGATGAAAATAGTAGAATGTGTGCAGGAAAAAGGGAAATTATTACTGTAAAAGTCCGTTAAGTTATAATTTTTGATTGCTTCATTTGTGAGTTTCAAATGGTTTATCATTTCTATAAAAATAGTCATCTCCCCGCCTTAAATTACATAGCATGGAGAGATTATCTATTTTATTAGTAAGATTATTCATTTATTGGTTATTCATTGTGATCATCTTCTCAACTTATGATTGTTAATTTTTTGATCGTGGGTTTATAAGTGAAATAAATATTTTTAATAACTCGACTGGTTTTACTAAATATCATTCATACCTAAATATACTTTAGGTCTTTGTAAAAGTATTCCAGAAGATCGAGAATACAATCTTATACTTATATAAATTTAACAAAAAGTCATGTTAGTTACACCATTTATTACTGCAGAACAGCTGAACTAATTTGGCTGAAAATTGGTGGGGAGGTAGCTTAAAATCAGGAAAGGGACATATAAGATACTTTATATGCCGTTAAGGCTCAGGAAATAACTAAAAAAGTTCGAATATTCTATTATTAGTATTGATATTACCCCGATTAGTTACTAAGTCACTTTCGTGGAACTCTTCGTCACTTTCGTGTGAGCAAAATTTTATAATTCGTATATTTTTTTCATTTTTCATTATATTTTGATGTGACACATACCAATGAACTTGTATTTGTATAAATTTTAATATATTGTAGTTGATATCATGAAAATCAAAGAAATGAAAATTGCCACGGAGGTGACGTTAAGAATCCTGAACCGGCGAATGAGCCAATTAATTAAATTAATATCATTAATCGTGTTTCAAGAAATTAAATGGGTTTTTAGATACACAATCACTAAAAAGGTGATAATCCTCCCATCACAAACATCCGGCTGTTTAGGAGTTTTCTAAGTCAATTAAAAAATAGTACATTGTTCAACAAGGGACTAAAACAAGCCATAATGACACGAGATGTTTTAGCCGCTAATAGTTCGAGTGTCATTATGGTTGTTTAGTCCTGCGTTAAACACTCTACTTTTCACTTTGAATGCGAGGAAAAAAAGCGACGTTTTATACAAAATTATAATATTTAAAAAAAAAACAAGAAATAACCAAAAATCGAACGAGCTGTATCTAAAATTTTTACATTAAACACTCCCATACATTTAGTATGAGATTAGTAGAAAGGTTTTAGGTACGTACACCAGAAGGGACTTCTCTATCTGGGTACTCTCTTCTGTAGGCGATAATGGCCGGTCTTTTGTTACAATCATATTTGTAGTAAATTTTTAGCATATCTCTCTTTTCTCTTTTGGAATATGCCATTTTGCAATCAATAAATGAAACAATCACGATTATTAACGCAAATTAAAAAAAAACAACGACAAATTGGCGGGAACAACAACCCGAGATAAAAGTTTTGAATTTAGAACGAACACCAACCAAAGAGTATCATTTTTTGTAGTGTGTTGCTTTTCAGTTAGCTCAAATTACTTAATGTGATATTAAAACACGGTTAATTACTAATTTCAAGTGGTACCTAAGATAATTATTTTACACATGTATCTATTTGAAAATCATCATTTTCATATTATACGTAATCATAAAATATGATTAAGGTAAAATGGGTACTAGATCACTTAAAATAAGGAAACTAAAACCTTTCTACTAATCTCATACTAAATGTATGGGAATGTTTAATGTCAAAATTTTAGGTACCTCTCGTTTGATTTTTAAAAAGTTATGATGCCATTTTACTCATTAGGTAACGTACTTTCGATATCAGTTTAAAGTTTTTTGATATCTGTAATAGTTACGGAATAATCGCCTGGACACACTTAACGATTACACCCTGTATATATTTAGCCAACAGATTCAAACTTGAAAAATAATTTAAAACTAATTGAAAATGGATAATATAAAATGAACTTATCCTTAATACTTACTTAATAATTAATTAAATTAATATCATTAATCGTGGTTCACGAAATTAAATGGGATTATTTGATTTTTCAAATGTCATTTTGAGGTTATTTCTATACACAATCACTAAAAAGGTGATAATCCTCCCATTCACAAACACCGTGATAGGCTGTTTAGGAGTTATCAAAGTAAATTAAAAAAAAATTACTTTAGTCCCTAGAGATTAATAAGGAACTTTAGTCCCGATATGCAGAGACTAAAGTAACATTTTAAGAGCATGAGAAGTGAAAAATTACTTTAGTCCCTAGAGATTAATAAGGAACTTTAGTTCCGATATGCAAAGACTAAAGTAACATTTTATGAGCATGAGAAGTTAAAAATTATTTGTTATAGTAAGTAGATTATGGTACAAGTGCGAAAGTTGGTGATTACCGCTGAAGCGCTGTCAGGCGAGGGTCTAAAGAGAGCCGAAGACGGTAACGTTTTTTATATAATACTCAAATAGATAATATTATTAAAAACCTGCCTGGCTAATGCTTAGACCATTTGTAAGATGGGGCACCACCCTGAATTGTTGAGACTGAAAATTATATACATATGCTCACACCTGTAAATTCCCGAGAGGGTAGGCAGAGGTGTAGTCACAGAAAATTAGTGATAGATTTATTAAGAAAGCTGCACAATCCGACTTGAAAAGGTTAGGTTAGAAAGGTAAGGTGGTTATTTTTTTTTTAACCATGCATCAAAACGTCATTTTCATAGCTGTTTAATTAAATGGCCAGGCAAGTAATAAAACGTCATCTGTCCAAGCCATTTGCCTAGCCGCAATTTGAACGGCGCCGTTTAGTAAAGAGCCTAGGCAGTTAATTGAACGACTGATTAAGTTAGTTGGCGGCGACATCTATATAATACTGCTACGCCCGGCGCTTGGCCACTTCAATATATGGCCTAATTTCCATAGGAGTGAGCGAGACGGCACTATAGAAAGAGAGCATGCCTTGACGTCACTGTTCTAGAAGGAATGGAACGAATAGAACGAGACGTCAGGCTAGAAAGAGACAGCATGCTTTGACGTCACTGTTCTAGAAGGAATGGAACGAATAGAAAGAGACACAAGACCTAATAGAACCTCCCAGAAAGTTCCTGTCTTTTTCAGAACGTACCTGTCTTTTCTCGATCTTTCGCTACTCGGCCGCGCCTTATATAAAAGGCGAGCTAACAGCCGCTGCTCAAGTTAGTCTAAGACTAGTATTCGAAGCGAACAAAGCGATAAAGTGTGTGAAGCTATACAGTGCGATTATACAAGTGACTGTGTGTTGTGTAAGGAAGAGTTTTCGAATTTCTACGCGCTTTGCTGTAATTGAAGTGAAGCTGAATAAAGCCTGCCTTCAACGGTTGTCCTCGCATTTTCTATTTAAACCGACCCCCACGCTCGTAACAACTGGTGTCAGAAGTGGGATAGAAAATGCCGATAACGCCGAGAGACGACAGGGAGGGAGTTAAAACCCGAAGCCAGGCCGCGGAAGAGGCTGCGGGTACTCCGAGTACGTCGACGGGTGCTTCAAGATCATCATCGGAAATTAACCTGAGCGCGATTATGACCTTATTGAAGGAGCAAGCCCGTCACCAGGCAGAGCAGACTCTGCAATTGAAGGCACAGCTCCAGCAACAACAGGAGGAGCTGATCCGTCGCCAGGAAGAGCAGGCCCGTCACCAGGCAGAGCAGGCCCGTCGCCAGGAAGAGCAGACCCGTCGCCAGGAAGAGCAGGCCTTGCAACTAAAGGTTCAGCTCCGGGAACAACAAGAAGATCTATTTGCCTTCTTGAAAGAGTCTAAAGCGGAATGGCAAAGAGAAATTCATTCAGTGCAAGACAAGCTCGACTGCCACGACGTAAAATTAGAAAGCCACGACGAAAAATTAGGAGGCATCGACACGAAATTTGAGAGTTATGAGGAGCGGCTGCAGTCTGTGGCTCAAATCGTAAAAAAATTGGAGACGAAAATAGCTTGCGGAACAGCTGGCTCTGTAACCATTTCATCTGCACAGGCTGTCGGAAAGTTCAAAGTACCGCCATTTGATGGGACCTCCTCGTGGACTGCATACAAACTGCAGTTCGAGTCTGTGGCAAAGGCGAACGGTTGGGATAAGGAGCAAGCCAAAACAGCATTAACATTGGGGTTACGAGACCAAGCACTCAGTGTTTTAGAGGCGCTTGGAGGTGAAGTGACTTACGACCGCCTTCTTGAAGCGTTGGAATCACGTTACGGTGATAGTCACTTGGAACATGTCTACCGTGCCCAATTGAAGGACAGAAACCAGCGTCTAAATGAGTCTCTGCAGCAGTGGGCTTTGGAAATAGAAAAGCTCGTAAGAAAAGCATACCAAGGAGCTTCTTCGTCATTTCTTGACAGCATTTTGGTGCAAGCTTTTATTGACGGGATCAGAGACTTGGAGGTGAGAGCTGCCGTCCGTCTGGGTCACCATGCAACCCTTAAAGATGCTGTTGCTCACGCCCTTGAAGTGGAAGCTGTACGACATGACCCTCGACCACATAGACTGCGTGAGATCTCAACAAATGAGCAACGTGTGTACCGTCGGGAATTCACACCCAGGTGTTATTTCTGCAAAGAACAAGGACATATTCGGCCTAGCTGCCCGAAACGGACTCAATATGGTAATGGCCAAGAACAAGCGGCGCGACAGATTGAAGAGCCAGGAATACGAGAGCATCGGAGTGGGAAAGCGCATGGAAATGTAGATGCGCTCTTTCGAAGACCTTGTCCGGTGGAACGTAACCATTGTGGCAGGCAAGAAGCTAAGGACAGTGTGGCGGTTAGAACGATTAGGACTGTTACTGTCAGCGATGAATGGAGTAGCGAAGCCATGCAGCAAGCACAGCAAGAGGATCGAGACATCAAGCCTATTCTCGATTGGATAAGGACAGGAACACCTAAGCCGAAATGGAGTGATGTCTCCCAAATGAGTGCAGCTACGAAGAGCTACTGGGCACAATGGAAAAGCCTCGTGATACACAATGGAGTCCTGTGTAGAAAATGGGAGTCTGCAAACGGAAAAGACTCACATCTACAGTTGGTTGTCCCAAAGAATAAAATTAATGTGGTTTTGAGATCAATTCATGACGGAACTTCAGGCGGTCATCTTGGTGTGAAGAAGACTTTGATGAAGATTCGTCAACGATTCTATTGGATCCATTGCCGTGAGGATGTTGAAGATTGGTGTAGGAAATGTACATGCTGCGCATCGGTAAAAGGGCCTCATACAAGGAGCAGGGGAGCATTGAAGCTATACAATGTTGGAGCGCCTTGGGAAAGGATTGCATTAGATGTTGCAGGGCCATTTCCTGCATCGGAGTCTGGAAACAAATACATCCTAGTAGTAATGGACTACTTTACTAAATGGCCGGAGGCTTTTGCCATACCTAACCAGGAAGCAACTACAGTCGCGGAAAGACTAGTCACGGAAGTGTTTTGCCGATATGGAGTTCCTCTGGAAATACACAGTGACCAGGGAAGGAATTTTGAATCACAGGTATTTCAAGAAACCTGTAGGATAATGGGTATTCATAAAACCAGGACCACCCCATATCATCCGCAGTCTGACGGAATGGTTGAAAGATTTAACCAAACCTTGGAAAGGCATTTGGCTAAGGTTGTTGAGAGCCACCAGAAGGACTGGGATAGTCATATTCCTTTGTTCTTGTTGTCTTATAGAACAGCGATACATGAAAACACAACGGTGACGCCTGCGTGTGCAAACTTTGGCAGAGAACTGAGACTACCGGCTGATCTACTGACTGGACGTCCTCCAGATTCACCGCAAGAAATCACGGAATATGCTAGTGCATTGCGCGATAGACTAAATGACGTTCACACCCACGTCCGTGAATCTGGGCTCCAGGCAAGCGACAGAATGAAAACCCGATACGACCGCAACTCTCATCAAGCCGGGTTCGACGAAGGCTCGTTGGTATGGCTACACAATCCGATGCGTCGCAAAGGCAAATCTCCGAAGTTGTCTCCAACCTGGGAAGGGCCGTATAAAGTTGTCACCAGGATCAATGACGTTACATACCGGATACAACGCAACCAGCGAAGCCCCTTGAAGGTTGTACATGTTGACCGACTGGCGAGATACTACGGATCTAATAATGCTCGGGACGAGCATGTCTAAGAAGGGGGTAGTGCTACGCCCGGCGCTTGGCCACTTCAATATATGGCCTAATTTCCATAGGAGTGAGCGAGACGGCACTATAGAAAGAGAGCATGCCTTGACGTCACTGTTCTAGAAGGAATGGAACGAATAGAACGAGACGTCAGGCTAGAAAGAGACAGCATGCTTTGACGTCACTGTTCTAGAAGGAATGGAACGAATAGAAAGAGACACAAGACCTAATAGAACCTCCCAGAAAGTTCCTGTCTTTTTCAGAACGTACCTGTCTTTTCTCGATCTTTCGCTACTCGGCCGCGCCTTATATAAAAGGCGAGCTAACAGCCGCTGCTCAAGTTAGTCTAAGACTAGTATTCGAAGCGAACAAAGCGATAAAGTGTGTGAAGCTATACAGTGCGATTATACAAGTGACTGTGTGTTGTGTAAGGAAGAGTTTTCGAATTTCTACGCGCTTTGCTGTAATTGAAGTGAAGCTGAATAAAGCCTGCCTTCAACGGTTGTCCTCGCATTTTCTATTTAAACCGACCCCCACGCTCGTAACAATACACTATGGTAAAACGGTTAAGCACTAGGCAAATTACGTCGGGTTTTCTTCTCACTCTTACCGCAATGCCTTAAATAGAAGGTGGATGATGATGATGATGACGAAAATGACTTCGGTACTCTCAGGAATAATATTGAAGAGAGTTTTGATTAAAAATCTTTAAAATGTATAATTTTGTATTTAAAAATCAATAAATACAATATTAGATGAGTACTTTAGTAACATTTTTTATTTATCCGACTGCGCCAGAAGGAAGGTTATGTTTTTCGACAGTATGTATGTATGTATGTATGTATAACTGTTTGGAACGCTCTGCAGCCTGAACGGCTCGATGGATTTTAGCTTAAGAGGTGTCGTTAGTTTCGTATTTACTGTGAGTGTAACACTGGATATATCAAAATAAAATAAAACAAAATGGCGGATTTTGATAAAAAAATCACTCAAATTTATCAAGTCGGGCATGGAGTATCAAAATAAAAGAAATTAAAAAGGCGATTACAAAAATGTATATTTCATAACAAAAAATTACAAAATAAATAAAAAATGATTAAAAATGAAAAACCCGACTGAAGCTGAAAAGATCGAAATAAGCTTTATAGCAGGCGGTAATCATCAATTTTCATCTAGTTTGAGATTTGTGAATGGGTACCGCCTGCTTTCAAGCTGATTTAGATCTTTTCAGCTTCAGTCAGGCCTTTTTTATAATTTTTTTTCTAATACCAGATCTTTATTCGTAGTACCATACATTGTTTCCTTGGGCTTAATTGTTAACCTTTGTTATATGGACCAGCGCGCCGGCCACACGATTCTTCAAAACTGAGCTTCAAAAGTGGTACCTACCAGTTTTTGCAATTTATATGTAAAACGAAAATAGTACTTTGAATAATTAATTTTCGTTTATAAAATAATAGTGACTTGTATTTTTTGACTAGATCTAATAAGAATATCTAATTGTGTTTATTAAATCAAATCAAATCAAATCAATTTTTATTTCAGAGAATATGGTTACAGCATCAGGTTTTATAGTATTTCTAAGACGGTACAGCATATTCTGCCGTGTGGCGTTGAAATATAATATTGTAAAGAACATGAGAATTAAATCAAAGTAACATAAAATAAAATCAAATGAAGTCAAATTAAAATCAAATTCAAACCAAATTAAAATCAAATTAATTTCAAATAAAAGCATTAAAATCAAATGAAAGTCAAATTGAAACATTAAAATCAAATTGAAGTCAAATTAAAACATTAAAATCTAGCTAAAGTCAAATTATAACATTAAAATCAAATTAAAGTCAAATTTAAAAAAAATACCTAAAATTAAATGAATATGAAATTACAATGTTGCATGATTAAAAATTGTTAAAAAATTAAATAATAATGGAATTATTCATTTTCGACTATTATTTTATCACATAAATATTCATCTATTGCATAGTAGCCTTCTTCACTTAATAATATTCTATACAATTTCCTCCAGAATGGAGCTTCTTCGAGTGCTTTTAGACAAACTGGTAGATGATTATACAATGTTATGCACATACTAAATGAATTTCTCTTGGATAACTCTAAGTTCACCTTTGGGATCAGCAGTGTATATATTTATGTAATTTTCTGCCTTATTTCGAAGGAGTGCCCCATCTTACGATTGGCCTAAGCATTAGCCAGCCAGGTTATTAAATGATGTAATAAATGAGATGGCTGAAAATCATTCAGGCTGTTAATTGAATTGCGCCGTTTAGTTAACTGCCTAGGCAGTTAATAGGGCGGCTGATTAAGCTAGTTGGCGGCGACATATATACAATATATTTACTATTATATAAATGTAGATTAGTCGTGTCTGTACATTGGCAATATTTAAAAAAATACTTGGTTTATTTTATATTGACGATACTGAATACGAAATATATATTTTTTGGAATTCCTGTCTGTTTGTCTGTTTGTTCGTGATGGAAGCAAAAACTACTGAACGGATTTCGATACGTTATTTTTATTAGAAAGGGCTTGCTCAGACTTAAAATCTAACGTTTGTTTGATTGCAATCGGTTAATTAGAACCAGAGATGTGAGCATTAATATACCTAATAATCTGAATCAGGCTGAGCTTGCAGGTGTCACTTTTTTGCTTGAATGGATGAATTTTTATAGCGTATTACAACCGGGTAACTATGTAAATAAATATTATTTATTTTTACATACAGAATTGTATAAATAAGTACGCAATATATCATAAAAAATTATTCCTTAATTTAGTTACAAAATTACAACTAGATGGCGATCATGCGGTTTTGAACGAGATATGGTTTCGTGCACAACAGAAGTATAAGAAAACTAGCTGTTTACCGCTCTGCCCGCGTGGATGTAGAAAGTCTTTAAGCGTAGATTCGAGCGTTGAGGGCTTAATAGATACTCTTCTCTGTACTAAACTCTCTCCTCAACTCTCTACTCGTCTCTTCACCTGCCTCCCAATCACTTCTCAAATCGCCGCTCTACTGGACTTCCTACTTCAAAATCTTTATTTTTCAAAATTATGCAACGTTCCAAGGCGTTAGTGGATAATAAAACGGCACAACAAAGTCCTCTGCAGCATTTTCGAGATGTCAGTATACGAAGAGTGATTTCTTAAGACTAAATATGACCGAATGTACATTTGTCTGGTATCAAGGTCATTAAAAGAATATAAAAAAAACTTGCTTATTCGCTCGCCACTCTACTCAAGTTCCTAACTTACATATCTATTCGACACTCTACTCTCATCTCTGCCTCTTACCTTGTCCCTTCCCCGTTGTCTCTCTTTTCTACTTCCACTATGTTCTTCCCCAAGCTCTAATCGGTCTAACTATTTCATCAGGATTTATTCATTGAAATACTTTTTTTGTAAGATTTTTTAAACGGTATCAAAATCAGAACGAACAGAAATGATGAACGGAATTTTATAATTCTTTTGGTGTTGGATAGGATATACTTTCAGAAGGGTGATGCCGAGATCTTTGAGAAATTGAAAAAAAAAACAAAATTATAGGAAAGCTGCGAGTAATACGACGCTCCGCATTAGCCTTCTAAACTAACCTAACCAAGTTGGATTGCGCGGCTATCACAATATAAAGACTGTAATCCTGTAGTGCACATATTTTGAGAAAGGGACAATATGAGATAGGACATTTCGAGAAAAGGACACTATGCGATGAGACCAAAAGCACCTACTTTGTTTGTTTTAGCAATAACGTCGTTTCATTTTCAAAAAACAAATCCTAGGCGCTTTTTATTAAAATTACAGTATAGTTTATATTGATAAAATAAAACTTAATAAAAATAAAAAACCCGACAGATACTGAAAAGATCGAAACAAGCGTTATAGCCGGCGGTACCTATTTGCAAATCTCAAACCACATGAAAAATAGTGGATACCGCCTGCTATAACGCTTGTTTCGATTTTTGCAGCATCAGTCGGGTTTTTTATTGTAAGGTTTATTGTTTTAAACACTTGTCATAAAAAGACGTGTCTTGGACAGTAGGTAAATGAAATTAATAAATATTCTAATTATTAATTAATTTATTTTATTTTATTTAAATCTCTGCTCTTACAGGGTCGGCAGCACGATTGTGACGCCCCTAGTGTCGCACACGACCATAGGCCAGTGGAAACCACTATCCATTAGGTGGGCCGTGGATTTACGTGCCACCAATGTGGTATAAAACAAACTTTAGGACATACACCTACTCGGGAAACAAAGAAGGGTATACATTACATAATTAAATAATACAGAATTAATTATATTAAATACAAATTAATTTAAATAGAAAAAAGATAATTGGTCTAGGTGGGGTTTGAACCCCCGATCTTTGCCTTACAGGGGCAATGCTTTGACCACTAAGCTACCAGACCTCGCCCTAACCAATCCAAATTACTACTTACCAAAATATTTCCGCTAGTTAATGAATAAACATAAAAGTATTCCGAACGAGAAACACACTTATGTCAAAATGAGGGTAGTATAGATTCTCAGTAATCGACGTTTATTACTTACTACCCACTATTAAGTTGAAAATTATTTGTATAACAATATCGCTATATAAAAGAACACATAATATAATGCAAAAAACAAATTCTATACTAGGATTTGAACCCAAAACCTTATATGATATTTTTAAATTGAAATGCGACTTTGTATGCCCCAGAACCACGATAATAAACAAATACGAATGATTTTGATTCAATTACAATTTGCAAGTGTGTGAGTGAAGAAACAAGTTATTGACAGTACACACACATGTGCCTAAGTTTGACCTAATTCTCAGCGTTTGACGTACCGCGTAACATAATATATTACGTCAAACAGTAGTAAGATCCATCTGCTATTCAGGCATTTTAAGTTCGACTCCAAGTTAACACTAATCTCTAAAGCGTCTGTGTTGTTTTGAGGCGGGAGTTATGTCGTAACCTGAAAAAAATAGACAACTCAAATTAAAAATATGAAAGCATCTTTTACCAATGAGTTTGGAAAAAAAAAGTTTAATTGTCTCTCAGCGTGGCTTCCAGTTGCATCCGAGACCAAGCTTCATGAGAGGCAATCATATCATTGGTATTTTAATAACTAGCTGAACCGCCTCGGCTTCACCCGTGGCATACTTCAACATTATGCGTCACTCAATCGTTTTGTCTTCCTGGAACCTCTCCACTAACACTTGAACTGTGATGTGACATTAAAGTTCAAATTGACTTTTAAGTATTATTGCGAATCGTTTGAATGGGAGTTTAGAAAAGTATTGCTTTTAGACTTTAAGAGACTTTTTTTTTTAAATTATCTCTGCGTAAGAACCATTCTCGTACTGCAAGGAATATTCTAAAATAAGAATGACCAAAATCGGTTCAGCTGTTCTCGAGATTTGCGCTGAGCGCAAGCAATCAATAAAAAGAAGGTGCAATTTCCCATATTTTCTCACCGTTTAAACCTCCGCCAGACCTCCACAAACATTTCAAGACCAAGATAAGGTAAATCCGTTCAGCCGTTCGCGAGTTTTAGCGAGACTAACGAACAGCAACTGATTTTTGTGTATGTATATATATTGATAGATAGTTGTAAATCCTTGAAATGGAAATAGAAGAAATAGAAAACAAATGTAATTGCTCATAAAAATGGTTACAAAGATCTTGGTAAGTAAGTATTACAATACCATAACATAATATTATATAGCCCTGCGAATTTTGATTATATGTAAATAAAAAAAATAAAAAATATATTTTATTTCAAACACATTGATTCATATTTTGTTAGTAACAATATACTTAGGACTATGTTAGTAAACAGATTCATACTATGTTAGTAACAATATACTTAGAACTATGTTAGTACATTAAACACATTTAAACTATTTAGAGACCAATTGTACGGCAGACATACATCTACGCGTACAATGGTTCAGCGATCATTCGCAAAATACTGTTGGAGCTGGCCCGAACTCTGCAGAGCAATGAGGCTGTTTTTTTGCGCCATATTGCAGCGAAATCATTTGTATGACTTTGAGCAAACATACCTGACGCACTGCAAAAGCGAGGCAGCCCCATCAGCATTTTTTTACATGGATAAAGGAACAGGCCCCCGGTTCTGCTAATTTTCTGACATAAAAAACCACTGTCATACCGCTGTCATTGCATAAAATGTCATTAACTTTTAGATTTTATGTCTAAGCTTTAAAGTCTAAAATGAAAACAGAAAGAGTTTATAATATTTTTCATTAACTGTACAAGATTGTCTTTTTATTTTAGACTTTAAGAGTATGTCAGTACAGCTTAAAGTTAAATGGTATTGGTTACAGTGTTTATGGTACCGCAGTGGTTTTGCCATGAAAAAAATAATAGCAGAGTCAGGCCCAGGCAGAGTTATATTAACACGCTCATTAGACCTTTACTTTTTGGTCCCATGTGTTGAGGGCGAGCCTATTGCAAACAATCAAGAACTTTGTCATGGACTTCATGTTTACTGTCGGATGAAGAGCATATTACACTTTCTCTGATTCCCACAGGAAGAGATGGAGCAGCCTTATTTTACTTCACCGGGAACTAATAATACTATAATATATATTCTATATATAATTACTATCAAAATTACTATTATCGCAAGTTGCTTATTTTTGCAACGAATTTACGTGGCGCCAGGACTCGAACTCGGAACCTCTCACTCGTAAAGCCAACTCAGCAGTACTGGAAATGGAAGCAAAATCTTATAAATTTGACTTACATTGAAAGCAGCAACAATCTATTGCCCAGCTGGTATATCTTCGGAATGAGACTCTTGAAGAGCTTGTACCCTAACAGCATCAGTACGAGCTGAACCACGTAGTGTATGAGACGTAACCTGCAGAAAAAAGTAAGTTCAGAATCAATCAATCAATTATCCCATTGAAATCCCAATAGTCCCAAAATGCGCTATTTCTGTCAATCCTCCGCTTGCCGCATCCAGTCTGTCTCAGCCAATTTTTTCAGGTTGTCAGCCCATCTGGCTAGGGGGTGTCCTACCCTCCGTTTGCCTTCTCGCGGTCTCCACTCTAGGACTCGTCTGCTCCAACTGCCGTCGGTTCTTCAACAAGTTAAAGTTAGTTTATGCGAAAAAATTTACCAAACTGATTGTGAAATTTTTGAAAACGCGTACGTGTACATTTATTTTTAACTAGCTGATGATACATAACATTTTGATTCAATTCCCACTATTCATGAGAACCTATTTCTGGAATAAAAGCCTATGTATTATTTTATTGGCAAAATACGCAGATGGCATCACTGCGAGAGAAGGAAAACTGGAAATAAAACCTTGTACCGAACCGTCTGGCCAGCGTGGAAACAATAGGCCAAAGCTTGCCAACATTGGGAGATGCCTATGTCCAGCAGGGGCTGCGACTGGCTAATCGATTGATTGTGTTATTCCAGACTATAATCTGTCCCGTGCCGAATTTCAGCCAGATCCCTTCACTCCTTGACTACATTTTAGGTTGCATCCAAGAATTGGAGAATGTTGCTTACACAAGTCCTCAAGGTTAGGAGGTCATACGACAGTAATTCCGTATAAAAACCACATAAGGAAGGCGGAGGACCGTACGAAATGGCGCACAGTGGGAGGAAGGAAAGGAGGTTTTAATCAGACTCACCTCAGAGATAACTGCTGTACAATTCGCTAAGGATACAGCATCGAACATAGCATTGCGACAACCTTGATAGATATTGTTATTGGTCGATGTCCATTGACGTCACCCAGTCCGGCCAACAACAATCTCTATCAAGGCTGTCACAGCACTGTGCTCGACGCTGTATGCTTAAAGAATTGCACCACGCAATTTTTCAACATTACCTGTTCATACGTTCCTTAGCGCGTGGTAAGGTCTCATCTTTCTGCTTCAGAACAAACTCACGCGCTCCGCGTTGGTACTTCGCTGTATGCTCCATCCAACTGACAACACACAATTCTCATGTTAAGTATTCCAATAACAGGGGGTCCCTCCCCACTAAGGTCTTCCAAGATCCAAGGGAATTTCACATGTAAGCTGATAGGCCTGCTGATCTACAGATCAAGGTCTGGCATAAAGTTTCCACAGTTGTTAGAAGGTCAATAAACAGTCAGGTTTAGCCAATCAAGAGAATGAGTTGGTCTGGTGACCGCTGGTTACAAAGTGGAAGCTTCGCACGCAATTGAAACTAACACAGAAGTGATGATGACAAATATAAAAGTAAAGAGTTAACTTTTCATATTGACTAATAACGTCACTTCTAATTTTCCACACTTTATTTTTAACCTGACCGGTTTCACTTAAATCTTTGATAATTCCGTGAGGTGAAACCGGTCGGACGAGTCGGTGCGGTATGTCATAACTCTGTGCCTGGCCTAGGGAGGGCGGGTGGCCGGATCTATATAGGGATACTTTCATGGCGGCCACCAGGAGGCCATAAAAGTCCTGGCATAAAATTTCAGGGGCACCTGCACCAATACAACCCATAATTAAGCGACGTCCAAGCACATAAAGACATTGCATCAGACCGAACATGGTTCAGGTAGTGGCTATACCCTCTTGTGTGACTACATCATGGTACTCACTTTATATCCCTAATATCGAGGTAAAACAAGTGTCCATCTGTTTTGTGCAGCTTCTCCCTCAAACGCCGCATATTGTCGCAGCTGAAGGTCCACTGGTTGCAAGTGAAGTGGCTCATCAAAGCCGTCATGGCGCTGAGACGCTCAGCGACTGTCTTGAGGCAGATTCTGGAAAAAATAATTATATCTAACCAGCTGCGCACGGCTCCGCTCGTGAAGATGGATTAGTTAGTTATTGCGTCAGCCGCCAGTACAAAAATAAATATATTTTAGGACACACAACGTTATCTAGACCCAAAACAAGATTACACCCACAGCCATATTCTATAATCGCACCGCTCGCCACAGGCAAGGAATCCATCCTCACACATTAAGACCGGAAACCGTGCATACTGTGCAGTATGAAAGGAACTTCAAGTCATCCTACGCACGCTCAAACTGTGGAATGTATTCCCTGCTACGAGTATGGGTTTTCCAAGCAACTACAATATGCGGTTCTTCAAGGAGAGCCTTAGACGGTTTCTATACGGTCAGTAGCGCGAGTGTGACGTCGCAGATATTGCACATGTTCATAGGCCACGGTAACCACTTTCCATCTGGTGCTGCATGCTAAATCACGTACCATCTGACTTTCTTATTTTTACACAATACACTCTTTAACGGGTATTCCCGCATTGAGAACCTATACCACAAAGCATATAGTCCGGAAATCCTCTTGCATACTCGGCGGTTATGTCTTATTCGAACAGACTACAACTGCACACCTTCTTGAAAAGTAAGATAGTAATACTGCTTAAATAGATTATGGTAGCCCCCCTGATGTTATCACCCGTGCTGCTCAAGGATCCTTTACGGCAACTGAACATTACACCCTGTTCGCCCACACTGGTAATGCATTGCAACCCTAGATCTACTCACGGCTGCTTTATCCCACACAGCTTGCTGACGTACGCCGCCAGGTGCAGCGGTAGTGTCTGCAACAGTAGCTCGAAGGCCTTGTATATATATCTGGAATTGAGCATCAGCTGGTGTAAATAATAAAGTTATTTTAGAAGTTTTTATGACTTTGGATTTGTCCCTCGCGCATTTTCAGTTCAAAGTACGAGGAACCTCCAACATTTATTGTTTTTTTTTTTCTATTTTTATGTGCAAAATCTTAATTGGGTTCACAGAATACATTTACTTACTAAGTTTCAATAGTTCTTATAGTTTCGGAAAACAGTGCCTATGACATACGGACGGACAGACATGACGTATCCATAAGGGTTCCTTTTTTGCCATTTGGCTACGGAACCCTAAAAAGCGAATGGTCAGGCGGAACTGGAACCCACAAGTCCCTTGCAGAGGGAAGCTCAAGACGCTGCTCAGTAAGGTAGTAAACACGGCCGCGGGTTCGATTACTGGTCAGTGCAAATATGCGTGAATATGGGTATTTACATTGGTCGGGTCGAGCCTCGGAGAGCACGTTAAGCCATACGAACATCTATGGCACTCATTGCGGGTAGTTGAAGCCCTGAAAAGTTCGAGTAGTCTCTACAGAATTTCGATATTGCCAATTATTTGTGAAAATCAGATGGCAGTCGCTTCATGAAAAATATCGAAGTTCAACCGCATCTCAGTAAGACTAGAAACCCGTCCCCAACTGACTTAGGAAAAAGGCTCAAAGAATGATGATGCGTATGTATTATTACCTGTTACTGAAAGCGAACGAGAACGGGTAATAGAGCACATTGTCCATGGGGTGGAGCACCCCCCAGCGCCGAATCTCAGCGTGGGCCTCTCTCCACAGCACCGGGTTTTCCTGCGAGCCGCAGTAGTACACCCGCGCAGCCACCGGCCTGGCATATCATACTATGTATTTATTATATTACACACACAACCTCCGTGGCGTAGCGGTAGTGAACGCGGCCACTACGCTGGAGGTGCGGTTTCGATCCCCGCTCAGTGCAAATATTTGTATGCGTGAATATTGGTATTTGTATTGGTCAGGTTGTGCCTCGGAGAGCACGTTAAGCCGACGATCCCGGTTGCCATACAAACATCTATAGCCGTCGTTACGGGTAGTTGAAGCCCTCAAAAGTCCAAAAGTGCAACTGGTCTAATTGCAATGCTTCAATATCGCCTTTGGGTTGTGAAGGTCATATGGCAGCCACTTCACTGAAAATATCGAAGTTTGGCCTAATCCGCCTTTAGAGTGGTAAAGAGAACCCCAGCCTCCAAGTTGAAAAGCTTCCGATACGACTGGGATTAACGCTATAATGAAGAAGAAGATGGAAGCATTATTGTTGAAGTCATAGATCCAAAAGGAGCATAATATACCTACTCGTCACATTAAATATTTTTAGTAAAAAACTTGTTTATTTGCACCCTGATAGTAGGAATAGCAGTTATTTATGCACCCTAAACCCTCCAACTAAGTTTATATACTTTATAGATATGGGTACACGTCGGTAGTGTTATTTCAGGAGTCGAACCCGAAACTTGTCGATCGTCAGACCGAATCCATAACCACAAAGGTACCGACCCTTCTCGACTTTCACCAGTATATTCTTTTTTTACAGGACAGGCAGCACAAGTGTTACTCCCTGGTGTTATACACGTCCATAGGCCACGGTAACCACTTTCCATCAGGTAGGCCGTGTGCTTTTCTACAACCTCAGTGGTATAAAAAATACCTAAAACATTATCAATACTACTCACCTCTCCATAGCGGTTTCCCAACCCACGGCTATCATGTTATCAATAGCCACGTCCACAGGCACATAATCGATTCTATAGTCAGCTCTGTACTGGGTCACCCTCAGCACACCCAGGCCAGAAGTGATCACTATACCCGTCAAGCCGGAGTAACCTTCGACCCAACCAGGGAAGGGAGCCTGGTGGGCAGATACCACTGGAAACACAACAAGACTATTTGCAAAATGTCATCAAAATCGGTTTTGGATATCTGTTTCAACATCAAAATCAGTGCAAATATATGAATATGTGCATCGTGCCTCGGAGAGCACGTTTAGCCGTCGCCGCGTCGGTCCCGGTTTCCATACAAACATCTATGTTAGTCGTTACGGCTGGTTGGAGTCTAACTGTAATGCCTTGATATCGCCTTTGTGTTGTGGAGGTCAAATGGCAATCGCTTCACGGCAAATGTCGAAGTTCAGCCGAATCCGCAGTTAGACTGGTAAAAGCGTACCCCAGACTCCGAGTTGAAAGCTTCGGATGCGACTGGGATTAACGCTAGGAGAAAGGAGAGGATTCGAACTTGCTAGACGTTTTTAAAGAGCGAATACTCTACTAGCTTGGGTCAAAATAATGATCATGAATACAATGTATTACGAGTATAACGTCGGTCGCTATAAGTAGGGAATTAATCCTCACACGTTGCCACCGAAAACAGTGCGCACAGGGAGACTAAAGAAGAAGGGAGGTTAAACTGTGGAATGAGCTCCGTGTTAACAAACGACTACAACATGCGGAACTTCGAGAAGAGCATCAGACCTTGGAAGTAAGAGTGTGACACATCTGGTGTTACACAAGTCCGTAGGCCACAGTAACCACTTCCCATCAGATGAGCCGTTAGTTTATCTGTTCTTAATTGGTATAAAAAACCAGCAGTGACCGGCAGGTATAACGCAATATCATGCGACCCAGTTACTTTTCCGCATCATCAACATGTCAGCAGAATTGCGCCGTCAACTAAATGCAACGCAATTACAATGGACGCAGCGACCTCAATACCCCACTTTTGGCAGTGCGTCGACCTCAATCGCGACACGAGGCCTGAGCTAGCACCTTCAAGTTAGCAAGCACGAGGCGCAGCATCAGTAGTAACAAACAACCACCGTTCATTCACACTCGACCCAGATAATGAAGTATATAAGGAGATCTTGAGGAAGAAACCGAACAATCAGTCAGACAGGCAAACTTAAGCTAGGCGTAGTGTAGACATAATGTAGTTAATAGCTAGTTGTTAGACTAGTTAGTTAGTTGGCAGTTGCCAGTTAGCAGCTGTCAGTAGTCAGTAGTTAGGATGTAGTTCTAAAATCGAACTCATCCGCGTAGTTTAGTACGGTGCAATGTAGCTCTCACATCGACTACATTCACCCTTAGGCTAGTTAGACTTAAATAAACAAGTGAGTTCATTACTGTGTTTATATTACCATCAAGCTGTTATGCTGTCGCCTGCAATAAAGTTATTTTTAAATAACATCTCCAGTGGCGTTAACTTAATTCGCATGAAGGGTTCCGTACCAGAAAAAAGGCTAAAAGGCTAAAAGCCATGAAAAAGGGCTAAAATATCACGTTTTCGTATGGGAGCCCCATTAATTATTATTATTATTTTGCTTTTAGTATCTGTTGTTATAGCGGCAACAGAAATACACAATCTGTGAAAATTTCAACTGTTTAGCCATTACGGTTCTTGAGATACAGCCTAATGACAGACGGACGGACGGACGGACGGACAGCGAAGTCTTAGTAATAGGGTCTCGTTTTTACCCTTTAGGTACGAAATCCTAAAAACGATCCGATAAACCTGCAGCTTTACGAAGCTCTGATATACGGGTTTCCTTTCGGATTTGGGGATTATATACCGAAAAAGGGCGGGTCAAAAACCCTCAAAACTGGTGGGCTTCCATGCAAAAGAACTCACCTATGGAGGGTCTGAAAATAGTGACGGAATAGTCCCGATGTTGCCTTTGCGCCACTGCGATCTCCGCCAGAGCCTTCGCGAAGATATATGTGTTGGGCTTGGGTTGAATGAGCCTGGAAGACACAGAAATACATCCGCGTTATTTTAAGGACTATCAAGTGATAAAAAAAGATAAGGACTGCCATTCCAAATGCTATCTATTCAGAAATCTTGGCTATAATACATATAATAATAATACATTTATCCAGATACTTAAAATCTATTTTTGTTAGTAACATTTTGTACACTTAAATCAATGTTAATAATTATATTTCATAAAAGATTAATAATTCATCCTGTTTACGTGTCTTAATAAGGAGAAATAAAAAATACTTCTTACACGTAGTAACGTTGTAATAATCTTTTCTCAAACATGCAATGAAATATTGACATTACGTTCCTCTTAATAGGCTGCGAAGTATGACGTTTCAGGCGCGGCTAGGACCAGAGGCCGGCAATGGAATTTCATACAAACCTTGCAGGCCTAGGCCGGCAAAGTCCTCTTTTTTAATTTCGATTTCACATAAATTTGTGGCAAAGGCATCGACACTCTGCCACTATGCGTATTAAAAAAAAAATATATCCTTAATTTTTTTGTTGTTTATTTCGTTGGCATGTTTGAGAAAAGCACTATACATACCTCGGCGGGATATATGGGGTTGCCTGCCTCAGACCTATCCGGCCTCGCTTCGCTCGGCCGTCTATATGTCTTCGGCCGGCAACCCCTTTCATCCCGGCCTCTGTACCCAAGTAGCACAAAAGTGCATTATAATTTATCACACTAGGTCACATTGGACATATGAGCATTTAAAATGAGTTATAAGGGTTAACTCCAACTGCAACAGCTGAATATCAGAAATTCAGGCCCAATTTAAAACATTCTGCTGAACAATGACTTTATTATATATCATGAAGACGCCACTATAGTGTTCTTGATGTTAGTATTGTGCACCGAAGTTGTATTATTAAGCCGTTAGCAGTTGTGGACATCGTAAGCATTATGAGAGCATTTTAGTAGATGCACATTATGGTTATTGTCATATTAACGGTCACGCGTGGATCGCTAAATTGCTTGCATATTAAGGAAGAACATTTGAACTATTATAATGCAAGCAGTTTTTCAGTGAACTTTGTTAACCATCTTTTAATGCATCACGCTGTATTTCATTGAACTTCGACAGTATTCTTCAGCTGTTATGACTGCTCTTATAACGGCATTTATGTGGTTCACGAGAACATTATTATAGAGCTTTTCTGCTGATGTATAAAAGCAAACTACTTTAATTCGTTTCACATGCACCTCTCTATTCATGACTAGGCTGTATATTCAGACTGGCTGCGCACTTAATCTAGTGTTGATGATAAAATGATTCTTAATCAGAGTGTTTTAATGCCATAGCTGGTATTTTTGAGATTTTGTGAACATTCATATATATTCAGTTAGACGTTCACTTCCCGGTGGACGCCATTACGTGAACAAATAAGGGCTCCTAAAAGCTTATAAGAGGTAAATGCATAATGAGCATGAATTCAGTTCACTCGTGAGCATTCGAAGTAAATGTGAATCATTATTACTACATAGCATTGCCATTGGCTTACTTCCATGGCACATAAACCACCCTTTCTTACTCGTTACTGAATTATTATGGACAAGTGAACGTACATACAGCATATTGCATTTTATTGTAGTATATACGTTTCACATTGATTTTCCACCATTTTTCATTTTTATAACCTATAAAAATATACTTTAATTGTTAACTTATTTTAGATTTTAGAAACTGTACAACTGAATAATTAAGCTTTAATTTTAAGTTCTTTACGCACAAAGAATTTAGTTCTAACTCTATTTCCAGATAAAACAAATTTAAATTAATTTGTGTACCAGTAGACCCATATCTGGTTTTAGTTTTTCTGTTAAAACATTCATATTTTCAGGGCGCGTGAAAATTTTCCACTAATATTGATAGTATTTCACCATACACTTGCATTCCCAATAAGATCTCACGTAAGAATTATGAAAAATGAGAGTTTAAGTTATATAGTAACTCTCCACCATTCTCTCCGCAATACTTTGTTTGGCACCATTTAAATTTACGTATGTAATATTGGAGACGAATGAATTAATTAAAGACACAATTTTATCCAAAATTGTGCTCTCAACAGTATAGAAGCGTTAAAACTGTTCCAATTAATTGCATTAACTGCCTAAGAGGTAACACACGCCCTCGATTTCAGCAGATGTTCAGCTCTTGGGGTAATTGTGCCCCAATTAATGCTTATATAACGTCGTTAAGATGCAATCAAACAGGCAGATAAGAACTAATTGCAGTCAAATTTGTGCCCAAATCTGAGTAATAACACCGTAGGATACGCATCCTCTGCTATTATGCAGCTAACTACAACTGCTATCGTTACCTAGGTGAACCGTAAATCTGTAACTGTACAGCACTTGTGTGCTACTTGGGTAGTAATGTACTATTATAGTATGCCTCACTAGGACGCCGAAGCGACGTCGCCGGCAATGTATATTACACTTTACGATTTTACTATTAAAGTCTAAAATTAAATGACAATCTTGTAGAGTGAATGAAAAATGTGATAAACTCTTTTTCTTTTGTAGAATATACTGCTTCCGGGCTGTTTAGCCGTGGTCCATGTGAAACTTGCGTTCCAGACGTTTCGTCGATCACTGCGGTCGTCATCTTCAGTGGCACAGGTCCGGGCGACGACGAGTTCGGAGACCTTGCCTCGTCGGTGGCTTCGCTGCGACTGATGTAGAATCTTGAGTCGCTGGCCTATTTATAGGCGCGGTCCGAGGGGGGAATCGACTTGCTCGATCCTGATTGGTCGAGAGCTGTGGCGCCGACGTATCCGGGCGATGACGAGTTCGGAGACCTTGACTCGTCGGCGGCTTCGCTGCGACTGATGTAGAATCTTGAGTCGCTGGCGTATTTATAGGCGCGGTCGGAGGGGGGAATCGACTTGCTCGATCCTGATTTGTCGAGAGCTGTGGCACCGATGTACTCGATTTTTGATTGATCGTTTGCACTGTGATACCGAGTGCCTCTCAGTGCTGGGTACCAATCTTTTTGGCAAACAGCTAATTTTGAAATGTATGGTTACCATTGTCAAGCAGTTGCTAAGTGAGTTAGGTAACATGCATTTCAATACTATTGCTACGCCCGGCGCTTGGCCACTTCAATATATGCACAATTTTCTATAGGAGTGAGCGAAATGGCACTATAGAAAGAGACAGCATGCCTTGACGTCACTGTTCTAGAAGGAATCGAATGAATAGAACGAGACGTCAGGCTAGAAAGAGACACAAGACCCAATAGAACCTTCCAGAAAGTTCCTGTCTTTTTCAGAACGTACCTGTCTTTTCTCGATCTTTCGCTGCTCGGCCGCGCCCGATATAAAAGGCGAGCTAACAGCCTCCGCTGAAGTTAGTCTAAGACTAGTATTCGAAGCGATCACAGTGATAAAGTGTGCGAAGCGATACAGTGCGATTATACAAGTGACTGTGTATTGTGTAAGGAAGAAGTTTTGAATTTCTACGCGCTTTGCTGTAATTTAAGTGCAGCTGAATAAAATCTGTTTTCAACGGTTGTCCTCGCATTTTCTATTTAAACCGACCCCCACGCTCGTAACAACTGGTGTCAGAAGTGGGATAGAAAATGCCGATAACGCCTAGAGACGACAGGGAGGGAGTTAAAACCCGAAGCCAGGCCGCGGAAGAGGCTGCGGGTACTCCGAGTACGTCGACGGGTGCTTCAAGATCATCATCGGAAATTAACCTGAGCGCGATTATGACCTTATTGAAGGAGCAAGCCCGTCACCAGGCAGAGCAGGCCCGTCGCCAGGAAGAGCAGACTCTGCAATTGAAGGCACAGCTCCAGCAACAACAGGAGGAGCTGATCCGTCGCCAGGAAGAGCAGGCCCGTCACCAGGCAGAGCAGGCCCGCCACCAGGCTGAGCAGGCCCGCCGCCAGGAAGAGCAGGCCCGTTGCCAGGAAGAGCAGGCCTTGCAACTAAAGGTTCAGCTCCGGGAACAACAAGAAGATCTATTTGCCTTCTTGAAAGAGTCTAAAGCGGAATGGCAAAGAGAAATTCATTCAGTGCAAGACAAGCTCGACTGCCACGACGTAAAATTAGAAAGCCACGACGAAAAATTAGGAAGCATCGACGAGAAATTTGAGAGTTATGAGGAGCGGCTGCAGTCTGTGGCTCAAAACGTAAAAAAATTGGAGACGAAAATAGCTTGCGGAACAGCTGGCTCTGTAACCATTTCATCTGCACAGGCTGTCGGAAAGTTCAAAGTACCATCATTTGATGGGACCTCCTCGTGGACTGCATACAAACTGCAGTTCGAGTCTGTGGCAAAGGCGAACGGTTGGGATAAGGAGCAAGCCAAAACAGCATTAACATTGGGGTTACGAGACCAAGCACTCAGTGTTTTAGAGGCGCTTGGAGGTGAAGTGACTTACGACCGCCTTCTTGAAGCGTTGGAATCACGTTACGGTGATAGTCACTTGGAACATGTCTACCGTGCCCAATTGAAGGACAGAAACCAGCGTCTTAATGAGTCTTTGCAGCAGTGGGCTTTGGAAATAGAAAAGCTCGTGAGAAAAGCTTACCAAGGAGCTTCCTCGTCATTTCTTGACAGCATTTTGGTGCAAGCTTTTATTGACGGGATCAGAGACTTGGAGGTGAGAGCTGCCGTCCGTCTGGGTCACCATGCAACCCTTAAAGATGCTGTTGCTCACGCCCTTGAAGTGGAAGCTGTACGACATGACCCTCGACCACATAGATTGCGTGAGATCTCAACAAATGAGCAACGTGTGTTCCGTCGGGAATTCACACCCAGGTGTTATTTCTGCAAAGAGCAAGGACATATTCGGTCTAGCTGCCCGAAACGGACTCAACAAGGTAATGGCCAAGAACAAACGGCGCGACATCTAGATGCGCCGGAGCAACAGGGAAACGAGTAAACGCCAGGACTGCGGGACGGGTGCTGGCTGGTAGTGTAAAAGTCCCAATTCTGATCTCTCAAGCTAATGATGGAAATAGTCTGGTCATCGAAGGAGGTATTGATGGATCACCGTACCACCTCACCATTGATACTGGAGCAAGTCGGACCGTGATTAGCTCTCGGCTGGTGAAAAATGTACCTAGAGATCATCTACATCAACTTAAGCATCTCCATCTGCAGACAGCTACCGGCCAGCGCATTTCCGTCCGAGGAGAGCAAGAAGTGGCGTTGGAAGTCGGTGATAAGACCTATTGGCATAAAGTCATCGTCGCTGATATCTTAGATGACTGCATCATTGGATTGGATTTTATGAGAAAATATCGCTGTAAAATCGACGTGGATTGTGGCGTTCTGAAACTTGGGTTCGACGAAATTCCCATGGAAGGTGGCGCATGTGGAAAAGTGTACTGTGCAAAACGAACTGTACTCCAGCCTAAATCACAGACCCTAGTGCCAATAAGACTACCTCAATATGGCATCAATTCTCATCGCTGTGCATTGGTGGAAAAAGTAGACGGCAGTAGTCCCTGGATACCAGCTCGTACTGTGGTAACAACACCAACCACAGCCGTTATAAGAATTTTAAATATGAGCAACAACGAGTGCGTCTTAAACAAAGGGACACTGCTTGGCACTTGTGAGGAGATCTCGTGGATACGTAGTTGCCAGGGTTCGACCAAAAGCGATGCCACAAGTGACAGAGAATCAACAGTGCTGAAACTACTAGATGATTGTCGCAATGACCTCAGTAAGGTAGAGATGCTGAAGGCGCGGAACATGTTGCTACGTTATAAAAACGTCTTTTCTATGCATGGTGGTGATATTGGCAGAACTGGAGTAGTACAACATAAAATCGATACTGGTGAGGTAACGCCAATCCGCCAACGACCACGACGTGTACCGATTGCTCGAGAAAAAGAGGTGGAGGAAATGATTGAAGAGATGAAGAAGGACCGTATCATTCAACCCTCGGTCAGTCCATGGTGTTCTCCGGTAGTCCTTGTAAAGAAAAAGGATGGAACCACCAGATTCTGCGTCGATTATCGCCGACTGAATGATGTTACGAAAAAGGACAGTTATCCGTTGCCAAGGATAGATGACACTTTGGACACCTTAAGTGGTATGCAGTGGTTCTCAACATTGGACCTCAAGAGTGGGTATTGGCAAGTTGAAATCAGTCAACGAGATAAGGAGAAAACTGCGTTTTCTACTGGAAAAGGTCTCTGGCAGTTCGACGTCATGCCATTTGGATTATGTAATGCTCCGGCCACTTTTGAGAGATTGATGGAACAAATACTTGCTGGACTGCTGGGAGAAGCCTGTCTGGTATATTTGGATGACATTATCATCATTGGAAAAGACTTCGACGATCACCTCAGCAAACTAGAGCAAGTTTTGACTAAACTACAGGGTGCCAACTTAAAACTCAGTCCAAAGAAGTGTTCGCTTTTTAAACGACAAGTGAATTATTTGGGGCATGTTATTTCGAAGGATGGGATACAAACAGACCCTGAGAAGATAAGTGCCGTGAAAGATTGGCCGACACCAAAAGATAAGACCGACGTTCGTGCCTTTTTAGGTCTGTGTTCATGCTACCGGCGGTTCGTGAAAAGCTTCTCCGATATTGCGAAGCCTTTGCATCGGTTAACGGAAGAGAAACGGAAATTTAGCTGGGATGAACAATGTGAAGCCGCTTTCAAAGACCTTAAGCGAAGACTCTGTGAAACACCAATCTTGGGTTATCCAGATGCAGAAAATGAGTTCGTCGTCGACACAGATGCCAGCAATACTGGGATAGGAGGAGTCTTGTCCCAGAGAAAAGGAGACAAGGAGGTCGTGATTGCTTACTTTAGTAAGTCTTTGTCTAAACCAGAGAGAAATTACTGTGTTACACGAAGAGAATTACTGGCCGTGGTTAAGACATTGCAGCATTTCAGTAAGTTTCTGCTGGGCCGCAAGTTTCATCTGAGGACTGATCATGCTGCTTTAAAATGGTTGCTACAATTTAAAAATTCAGAAGGACAAGTGGCAAGATGGATTGAACAGCTCCAGGAATACGACTTCGTCATCGAACATCGGAGTGGGAAAGCGCATGGAAATGCAGATGCGCTCTCTCGAAGACCTTGTCCGGTGGAATGTAACCTATGTGTCAGGCAAGAAGCTAAAGACAGTGTAGCGATTAGAATAATAAGGACTGATACTGTCAGCGATGAGTGGAGTAGCGAAGCCATGCAGCAAGCACAGCAAGAGGATCGAGACATCAAGCCTATTCTCGAACGGATAAGGGCAGGAACACCTAAGCCGAAATGGAGTGATGTCTCCCAAATGAGTGCAGCTACGAAGAGCTACTGGACACAATGGGAAAGCCTCGTGATACACAATGGAATCCTGTGTAGAAAATGGGAGTCTGCAAACGGGAAAGACAAACATCTGCAGTTGGTTGTCCCAAAGATTAAAATTAATGAGGTTTTGAGGTCATTTCATGACGGAACTTCAGGCGGCCATCTTGGTGTGAAGAAGACGTTGATGAAGATTCGTCAACGATTCTATTGGATCCATTGCCGTGAGGATGTTGAAGATTGGTGTAGGAAATGTACATGCTGCGCATCGGTAAAAGGGCCTCATACAAGGAGCAGGGGAGCATTGAAGCTATACAATGTTGGAGCGCCTTGGGAAAGGATTGCATTGGATGTTGCAGGGCCATTTCCTGCATCGGAGTCTGGAAACAAATACATCCTAGTAGTAATGGACTACTTTACTAAATGGCCAGAGGCTTTTGCCATACTTAACCAGGAAGCAACTACAGTCGCAGAAAGACTGGTCACAGAAGTGTTTTGCCGATTTGGAGTTCCTCTGGAAATACACAGTGACCAGGGAAGGAATTTTGAATCACAGGTATTTCAAGAAACCTGTAGGATAATGGGTATTCATAAAACCAGGACCACCCCATATCATCCGCAGTCAGACGGAATGGTTGAAAGATTTAAACAAACCTTTGAAAGGCATTTGGCTAAGGTTGTTGAGAGCCACCAGAAAGACTGGGATAGTCATATTCCTTTGTTCTTGTTGTCTTATAGAACAGCGATACATGAAAACACAACGGTGACTCCTGCGTGTGCAAATTTTGGCAGAGAACTGAGACTACCGGCTGATCTACTGACTGAACGTCCTCCAGATTCACCGCAAGAAATCACGGAATATGCTAGTGCATTGCGCGATAGACTAAATGACGTTCACACCCACGTCCGTGAATCTGGGCTCCAGGCAAGTGAAAGAATGAAAACCCGATACGACCGCAACTCTCATCAAGCCGGGTTCGACGAAGGCTCGTTGGTATGGCTACATAATCCGATGCGTCGCAAAGGCAAATCTCCGAAGTTGTCTCCAAACTGGGAAGGGCCGTATAAATTTGTCACCAGAATCAATGACGTTACATACCGAATACAACGCAACCAGCGAAGCCCCTTGAAGGTTGTACATGTTGACCGACTGGCGAGATACTACGGATCTAATGATGCTCGGGACGAGCATGTCTAAGAAGGGGGTAGTGCTACGCCCGGCGCTTGGCCACTTCAATATATGCCCAATTTTCTATAGGAGTGAGCGAGACGGCACTATAGAAAGAGACAGCACGCCTTGACGTCACTGTTCTAGAAGGAATCGAATGAATAGAACGAGACGTCAGGCTAGAAAGAGACACAAGACCCAATAGAACCTTCCAGAAAGTTCCTGTCTTTTTCAGAACGTACCTGTCTTTTCTCGATCTTTCGCTGCTCGGCCGCGCCCGATATAAAAGGCGAGCTAACAGCCTTCGCTGAAGTTAGTCTAAGACTAGTATTCGAAGCGATCACAGTGATAAAGTGTGCGAAGCGATACAGTGCGATTATACAAGTGACTGTGTATTGTTTAAGGAAGAAGTTTTGAATTTCTACGCGCTTTGCTGTAATTTAAGTGCAGCTGAATAAAATCTGTTTTCAACGGTTGTCCTCGCATTTTCTATTTAAACCGACCCCCACGCTCGTAACACTATCTAGCCCCCGAATCTGCTAATTTTATGATATAACAACACCACTGTCGTACCACTGACCTTGTATAAAATGACATTAAATTGTACAGTCCATCAAATCTAAGAGGTACCGTTTGACGTTTCATATTTTTCAAACCGAAACAACTTTGTTCATACGTACATTATTCAGTTTCGATAACCTTTTTCATAAAACCATGAATTTAGAAAGATTTCATTATTGTATCTAAAAATGTACAATTCTTAATATCTAAATGTAATTGAAAACTTTAAAACAAAGCAAAATAACACATATTTACACAGTAAATAATTTCTAATAGTTATATTCTTGACCGCATTACAAAGTTACGTAGTTAGGTCACTGCACGTAGTGTTGCGACTCTTCGGATACACTTGTATGCAAAAAAATCGTTTACATATACGAAAAATCGAATGTATTATTTACAAATTACACTTGACAACCAAACAAATATTTTTTCATGAGAATGGGATTTATCTCACATATTACGATTACATAACTAAATAGTTATGTAATCGTAAAATATGAGATAAAACCCATTCACCAAAAATACGTATTTATAAATCAAATATATTTGCTTCTTTAAAAAGTTGTCGAAAGCGATTTGTCGATTTTTGATTTTCGCGCCCAAATAAGTCGGGGTTTCTCGCGCTAACGCTGTCGAAATAGTAAATGGAGTCAGGGATAGTGTTTTTTACATTTATTTTTGTGTATGATAGTATGGGTTTGCATATTACAGAGAAATAAACAAATTTTTAACAAGCACATCCATTGATTTTACAATTACAATTTTTTCTTCTAAGTCTTATTTCTACGTCTAAAACTAATAAAAATAAGGTATGTAGAACCCATTCACAAAAATGTTGTTGCCTGATGTTATAAATTAACGACGTTACTGCGCGACCGCATAATGCACTGAATACACAGATACCCTAAAATAAATTAATTTAATTATTTTTAGGTCAATAGGCAAAATCGCAGGTGTCCAAGTCTCTACAATTTTTTTTTTCTGGCAACACTGCCAACTACAAGCGCACGCGGTCCGCTCGGTCGGTTCGGCGTCAGCAGTCTCTCGCCATCTTGGAAGCTGACTGTGCGCGTACTTGCTTTCTCGTTTGTGTTTTACAATTTGTGACTTGGCTATTACTTTTCTGGACTGATCATTCTTTATCCGTTTACCTTGGCAATATTTATACTGGACTCCGAACTAAGCAAGTGTTTATTAATAATGTCGAAAAGAGGACGTACTTTGAACAGCCAGGCTCGTGAATTGGTGGTGAAATTACACGAGTATTTTGAGCGTGAATCTCAAAATGGTGGACTTCTACTGCCAGTTACACAAGTTCGGGATCGCGTCGGTGAAGCTCTCGGTATTGGTAGCCGCACCGTTGGCAAAATATTAAGTGAAAAATATGGGCCTTCGGGGAGTGACAGTAACGTACTTCACACACCGAAAAAACGAAAAAGAAATAAACGTGTGACAGGCATCGATGAATTCGATAGTCATGCTATTAGAAACCATATATACGGGTATTTTACAAGAGGCGAATTTCCAACATTGGCAAAGTTATGTGCAACTTTAAAAGATGCCGGGCTGTATAAGGGAAGCATAGAGTCGTTGAGAACGGTAATAACAGGAATTGGCTTCAGATACAAAAAAGTTGACAAACGAAAAATTGTTATGGAGCGACATGACATAATTATGCAGCGACTAACATTCCTGCGCGAAGTTAAACAAATTATAAACTGGGATAATGTAATATTTTTGGACGAAACTTGGCTAAATTCCAACCATTCTGTGCCGAAAACATGGACTGATGATTTTTTTTTTTTTTTTTTTTTTTTTTTTTTTTTTTTTTTTTTTTTTTTTTTTTTTTTTTTATCTGTCGATCTAACAAGTGATGGACAATTAGATACCTGCTAAATTCCTTTATAAATAAATCTATAATTATTTTCACTAAGTTGCTTTTTAATACACCTACACGACTTACTAGAATTCTAATTTATAAGACCAATTATCTACAATATTCAATAAACCACATTAAAACTTAGCTGCTCTTACTAGGTTAAATACTGGTTTCTACAAGGGTGAACTGATTGTCGAGTCATTATCAAAGTTAGTAAGGAGTATAAAGTATGCAATATACACAAATATCATGATATTTTAATATATAATTATCGTCTATGTTTATTTTATTATAATATAACCATTTATAAATAGTTTATGTAAATATTGTTCTACGGCTAGCCCTATTTACGTTTTAGCACTCTCCTGTAAAATTTTGTTTTGAACACTTGCTAGGTTTTGATATGGGGCAGCCGCCCTGCATGAAGGATAGCCTGAATAAAACCACTGACAGCATGGTCGATTTCTGAAGCTCTGAAGCTTCGTGCTCGAAGGTGCCGATAGGAAAAGATGGACGCCTCATAATATGCCATGCTGGGTCAGCGTCTACAGGCTTCGTGGAAAACTCTTTATTAGCTTCCAATCCAAAAGCACTAAAGAGTATCATGAAGAAATGGACGCAGTAAGGTTCCGAGAGTGGTTCTTAAATTTATTACAGAATATCCCTCCTAACAGCACAATTATAATGGATAATGCCCCATACCACTCTGTGCAAATTGATAAAGCACCTACGTCAGCCAATAAGAAAGCAGATTTGGTGGCATGGCTGCAAAGAAAAGGAGTGGATGCCGACATGTCACTATTAAAAGCTGAATTATTACAGTTAGTGAAATTGCATAAACCACCAAAACCGACATATGTAATTGACCAATTGGCCGAAGAGCACGGGCACAAAGTCATACGACTTCCTCCGTACCATTGCCAATATAATGCCATTGAACTGATTTGGGCCCAAGTTAAAGGTAATATTTTATAATATTATAATAATAACACGAGTACTTCTAACATTTATAATTTAAACAATGGTTTTCGTCTGCTATCAAATAGTTACATTATTGTTTTACAGGTTATGCAGCAAGACACAACACAAAACCACCCTTCAGTGTCAAGAAAATGGAAGGTTTATTAAAGGAAGCATGTGCCCAAGTTACACAGGAAGATTGGAGTAAAGTAGTACAAAAAACAAAGAAAATAATAATGGACGACTTCGAAAGAGACGTACACTTTGATAATGTAATGGACAATCAACTGGTCATTAATTTAAATGACGATGATGACGAAGACGACGATACTAGTACTAGTAGTGAATAAAAAAATATCCTAAACATTTCTTTTATTTAATTATAACAATTGATTTCTTAAAATTCGGATATTATAGTAATCGATCTCTTAAAGTTCGGATATTATAGTAATCGATTTTTTCATCCCATCCCTATAATTCAATTGTCAGAACTGTCAAACGGTACTTCTTAGATTTGACGGACTGTAGACTTTATGGCTGAGTGTTAAAGTACAAAATGAAAAGAAAAAGAGTTTATCACATTTTTCATTCACTCAACAAGATTGTCATTTCATTTTAGACTTTAATTGTAATATGGTAAAGTGTAAACTTAAGTGGCATTGGTAACAGGGCCTTTGGTACCGCAGTGGTTGGCCCTGCTTGCAACCCTATCAGTCAGCATCAGACTGATGTAAGCGAACAAAGTTCTCAAATCGATCTTATGCCTTGGTTTTTCCCCTTCCTGTACTCCTAGCACGAACAGCTATCGTAATAGTATCATCGTGAACGTATTGAGAGAGAGGAGCAGTGCGATTGGTCGGCGTCACACACACGCAGGTTCACAGTAGGCAGGCGGCCAATCACAATGCTCCGTTCTCTCAATACGTTTACGATACCATTAAGATAGTTTTTCGTGCTAGGGAAATCCCACGGATACCACACACGGATTATGTCGGACTCGAACCGACTAAACCGCACGCCGTCTGTGGGTCGATGTGCTAGGCCGAAGGTGAGGTTGCCTCGCGACATAAACCTCGCACGCCGGCTGACCCAGGGCCATTCCTCTCGGTCTGGCCTTCCCCGGGAGGGGGGACCAAGCGGTCCCCGGCTCGCCCCCGGTATGGGGGGGGGGGGGCACGAAGCGACGGTATATACCTGGGCGTCATCTCCTCCAGCTCTTCAGATGTATGCGTGTCCAGTAACTCGAGCAGCTGCTGCAAGTTCACCGGCATATCGCATACTCGCTCCTCGATGTGGGGTAGATCCATATTTGTGAACGCGGTTGACACGTGTACCAACGCCTGTACAAAAAATATTACTATACAGAGGTAAAGATGCAACATTTGACCGCAAATGTTGTACCGCTCCCATGATACGTGCGGCGTAGCATGGGACGCTGGGGATTACACGTACAGGATCGGAAGAAAGGATTTACCACGCGCTAGTCCAAAACGGGCGGTATGGAACGCGGTCGTGTGACGGAAGTGTGACGCTCTTGGTGTAGCATACGTCCATATGCCTCGATAACACTTTCCATTATGTGAGCCGTGTGTCTATACCTAACACCTAAATGGTATAAAAAACATGATAAAGAATTTGACTTACCTCAAGTTCGGGTAGCTTATCACAGATATCCATGACGTGGATAGCTGACAGGATATTCTGAGAGACGGCATCTCGTAGGGGCTCAGTGAATTTGGTAGTGGCTGCGTTGTGAAACACTACAGAAACCTGGAACAGAGGCATGAATGATTTACATGCACACACGCCTGTAAATACCCGAAGGGGTAGGCAGAGGAGCGAGAACGTCCATATGAGGGGGTACTGGGCGAGCCTTTTGACATCAAGCGGGCACTTTGTCATGAGCTGTGTATTTACTGTCGAATGGAAAAAGCCCTATCCCTTAGTCGCCTTGTACGACACCCACGGGAAGAGTGGGGGTGGTCTATTTTTCCACCGGGAACCAATATGGGAGCACTTTTTTCAGATAAAGCTGAATATTTATACCTACTTTGATAGGCACGTTGTTGCATACTATTTTAGGCCCATGCATTGTCCGAAGGATCACAGAGGAATTGCCCCCAAGTTCGTGAAACGAATTCTAAAATGTAGTTTACTGAAGGAATTTTCGCCCTTAAAAAAGTAACCTTCCCAAAACTTCAGTTTGCGTACTCCCCCATCCTAAAGTTCAGGTTTAGACTTTGTCTAAATGGGGTAAGGTTTATAATTTTTAATGACCATTTTGAATTAAATCTGTAAGCATTTTTCATGCTAAACATATCGATCTAGGCGGGGTTATTGAGCATGAAAAATGCTTAAAGATGTCATTCAAATTGTCTGGGCGGAGTAGTCAAAAATCAATGTTTAAAAATGATTGAAAAATCATTCATTGGTTCGTAAGAATGTTGGTAGACGCTCTACTGTCGCCTCAAAGACAAATATAGAAGGAGAAACTTGAATTGGTAAGGGCGGGGTCTGGTAGCTTAGTGGTCAAAGCATTGCCCTTGTAAGGCAAAGATCGCGGGTTCAAACCCCGCCTAGACCGGTTAAATTTTTTCTCTTTATTCGATTTTAATGATCACCTTTGACGCATCAACGACTGCCTTGATAGAGATTCTCATTGGTCGATGTCCAGTGACGTCACCCAGTCTGACCAATGACAATCTCTGCCAAGGGCGTCGCATCGCTGCGCTTAGAGAATTGCGTAACAGTTCGAGTACATTGCAACTAGCGTTGAAAATTGCGAAAGACTCATTTTGTTTCTTACGTAATTTTGTATTTTTCCTATATAACACATGTAACTTTAAAAAAAAACAAGTTGCTATCTCATTTGAAAAATACAATATTACGTGTATTGTACTTGTTTTAATCAGTGTATTTTTCGGGTCTAGTTCATAATATCGACAGTCACTACATCGATGGTCTTCGAAAACGTTGCATCGACGGGACGACCCCAAATCGATGGTACGCTACATCGACGGTACCCCAAATCGTTTGGTACGCTACATCGTTAGTACACTAATACGACGGTATGCTACATCGACAGTAAACCAAATCGATAGTACGCTGCATCGACTACCCGACACGAGTAATAGTTAGAAAAATGATTTATTTCTGCATGGTTGTAAAAAAAAAAAAAAAAATAATCACGAAAGAACTGACTGACTGACGACTGATTCATCAACTGGACCTAAAAAATTGCAACCTACCTCTTTGAGCGCCGCAATGGCGTTAACGTCAAGTCCGAGTTGTGCCTCTGTGGTGTCACCGGGCACCGCCACCAACTTGTCAAGCTGAGACGGGTCCTGAAGTCGAATGTTGTGGAATACCTGCGCGAGAAAACAGTAGCACGAATTTCAAAATTCCGAATTTCATAATTCCGAATAATTCAAATTCCGTAAGTCAGAAATCCGATGTATCTTAAATCGTATGTATTGAAAACTCGAATTTCAAAATTCCTCATTTTCAATTCTACGGATGTCAGAATTTCGAATTTCAAGATACAATTCCGAATGAATAATATTCCGAAATACCATAAATACGAATTCCGATTATCATAATGTCGAAACAACACAAACCCTTGACGGGTCGGAACGCCTTGGCAACTTGTTTGTTGTTTTGAAAAATGATTGTTGCTATTCTCGGGGTACATGAAAAAGGCATGAAAATTGAATGGGCAGTTAAGTACCACGGAATTTAATTTATTTACAATAAAGGAAATGGCTCTGCGCCATCTAACATCCCTCTTAAATACCACACCCATTTTTTTGAATTTTTAATTTTAGCTCCATCTACCCATCTAATTGTGAACTACTTCCACTCACCAACTGCAGTCCGTTACAAGTAGAAATCTAAGTAGCCAACTAGCTTAATCAGCCGTTCACTTAACTGCCTAGGCTCTTTACTGAACGGCGCTGTTCAATTAGCGGCCTGAATGGTGTTCAGCCATTTCATTAAACGGTTAGGCAAGTAGCTTGGATCGATAACGTTCAATTACTTGCCTAGCCATTTAATTAAATACATATGAAAAATGATTCATTCTTCACCTAACACTAATTTTCTGTAAACACACCACTCCTTACCCTCTCGGGTATTTACAGGCGTGAGTATATGTATGTATGTAATTTTCTGTCTTAATTCGAGGTGCTGCCCCATTTTACAAATCGCCTAAGCATTAGCCAACCAGGTTATTAAACGTTGTAATAAAGATTATGGCTGAATATCATTCCGGCCGTTCATTGAATGGCGCAGTTTAGTTAACAGCGTAGGCAGTTAATTGAACGGCAATTGAGCTAGTTGGCGACGACAGAAACACGGCAAGTCGCCTTTAGCTCAATTTTTATATGAAGTAATTTGGCGAGTTATTAATTACTTAATATAAAAATTCATTGATTACCTGCTTCTTCATGCGTGCCATGGCAAATCAATCAAACTTTTTTATATATGATACTTATTTTTAATTTGAGCAATTAATTTTCGGAAATTTGAAATTAGGAATGATGCTTTTCGGGCTAATAACACTGCAGATTCTTAATTATTCGTACAAATGAAATTCGTCAGAGTTAACATTCGTATTTATGACATTAGAAAAAATAGCTATCGGGTTTTTGAATAGTCGGAGTTTTGTTTCTTAGGAAGTATAAATATTCGGAATTTTCAAAATTGGAATATTGAAATCGGAATTTTTGTGTGTTCCCCATGATAGTAGGTATCATAATCATCATCTTTCATCCAACAACACTGATTTTTCATTTTTCTATAATTAAATCCTACTAATATAATAAACGCGAAAGTTTGTAACTATGGATGGATGGATGGACGTCTGTTACACTTTCACGTAAAATCTATTGAATTTTCAACTGATGAAAAAACAAAACACAGAGGAAGTCCTCAAGTCGACGCGTATATTTTTTAATGTATGATCACGCCTAACGTCTTACAGAGTAGTACAATGTTGATAATTCTTTTTTTATTGCTAAGAGTATACCCCAAAGTTTGCCTCATATTGCGGTTTAATTTTTTATTAAAAGTTTTATTGATGAAACTTTACAATAATATAGCTTATACATCAGGATAACACATATCATCACACTGCTACTCAAGGGAGCGGAGCAGTGATCATTAATGTCAACAAATTCGGTCGGCATTTATAGAGAAGTGACAGTGTAGTTATTTCTGTTGCTAAGCCACGGCCCTGTGCATCGCGCAAGCGCGCGGACCAAGCGGTTGGCGGTCGAGCAGGCCGCCTCAAATTATTTTAAAATACTAAAAATTTACGCGCTTAAAGGGTTGATACTGGATACAGGGATGGATAAAGCTTAGGAACGAACATAAGCTCCCTTTTATTGCGATAGAAAGGTTAAAGGGGTGGGGGGGGAAGGGGATGAATGTTTGTAATTTTTGAAGATATTTTGATGAAATTTGGAACATCCATGCGGGCGTCACCGCGGGCTACAGCTAGTAGGTTATACATCAGAACAACACAAAGGCTATAATTTATAACGATAACCGTTATCCACGCGGGCGGAGCCGCGAGCATAAGCTAGTTCATAAATAAAACCCAAGCATTATGCATAATGCCCAGCTCTTTTAGGCAAAGTAATTATTTACTATCTAAACTTCATTATTTATTATTTACATTACCCGGTCATTATTATAATGTTGCTTCACATTTTGGCAATTTGATAATAAAGCTAAATTTGACGCGGTGCTAGGAGAGAAGGGAGTTCACCTACGGTCATTTCAACTACGGTTGATTAGCCTGCGTTTACAACGCAAATTGGGCGACTTGACTACTGATTTATTTACCGACGTTTGGAACAACTATGTTTGATTGCGCTATTGAACGATGCATGTAATGGTTGTTTAAGATGTTAGTTATTCCAACTAATGGACGACTCACCTACGCTTCATGTATGAGTGGCTATAAAATATAACTAATTTGAATGAAATATTAAAGCATTTTGCATGCCAAATATTCAAATCAATTAAAATAGGAAAAGTTTAAATCGGTCTAGGCGTGGTTTGAAGCTGCGATCTTTGCCTCACAGGGGCAATGCTTTGACCACCACTAGGCTAATTATGAGGACGCGCCCCGCCAGGTGTGTTACGGATGGACTAAAGTAGTGACATAGATAATATGATATAGTTCTTATGTAGTGAGTAGAGTAGAAGTGTGAAAATTTCAACATGGCACAACTAGGCTGCACTGTTTAAATTCCGAATTTCCTATACAAAATGAAGTTAAATTTACGCCCGTTATTGCGATGCGGATTAAACAAAACTCGCACTAGGCACTTTGTTGCCAGCTCACCCACTCGCTCGACCACTGTTTTTTTTTACGTGCGCGATATTCCCTCGGATACTCACCCCTCCGGAGCCGGAGGGGGAGGTTATGTCGGACTACAACCGACTAAACCGCACGCCGTCTCTGGGTCGTAGTGCTAGGCCGAAGGTGAGGTTGTCATGCGACATATCCCTCGCACCCCGGCTGACCCAGGGCCATCCCTCTCGGTCTGGCCCTTGTCGGGAGAGGGGGACCACGTGGTCCTTGACTCAACCCCGGTGTGGCGAGGCGCGCATTGTCCTACGATGCGCGCTGCCGCCGTGGCCTGCTTCTGCTAGGGTGACGGGCGTCTCCACCCGTCACCCTCAGGCCCGCGCTCATGGGGGGCAACTCGCTCGACCACCGACCGATTCGAGTAACAAGTCAGTGTTTGATGTACGCGCGGTTTTGAAAATTTCTAAATTTATTGTTAAAATTAGGGACTCTCAAGCGCATTTAATTTAAGTGTTTTGTCTCGGTCTAGCTGAAATAATAATAATAATAATAATATTTATTGAACACCATGTACGGTAGATGCAATGATGGTAGATCAGTGCATCCGAAGACACGATTTCACCGCGCGCCCCCTCCCGATCCTCGCGCCCTAGGCTGCAGCCTAATAAGCCTAAGGGTTAATCAGGCCCTGTTGACCACTAAGCTACCAGACCTCGCCTGAAGCAATCTTGAGGCGTATATATTGTTTTTTAGGCGACAGTGGAGCGCGTCTACTGATATATATACAAACAACGCGCCTTGATATGGATAGATATAGGTTAGAAGGTTAAGGCGGGAGCCCACATTAGCCTTCGTGGTTCTTTTCCTTTATAGCGACCCATACATGAACCAAAGCTGAGTCGTCCAGAACCTTAGAATTGAAATACCGTTCAATCAGCCTTAGGCACAGAGTACCTAGAGTTAAACAAATTATAGTTGAATAAACCAAAAAAAAAATATTATTGATTTAAATAGAAATTATTATCATTTTATATTTCAATCAATCAATTAGCCCACTACAGTCTGCTGGTAGTCTACAAAATGGCGCACATTAGGAGAGGCCTATGTCCAGCAGTGGACCGCAATGTGCTTGTACATTTATAGCACACTTATTACTCTGCCTATGTGTAATTCCCGTGGTGAGGAACATCACACCTCGTTCCTCCACAGTGGTGATCTGATCATGTAATCTTCGCTGAGTAGATATATCAGCATTCTCATCGTTACATCTCTTTCACTTCTTCCGCATGAGCTGTAATCAAGTCTTCGCCGTCCAGCTTTTTCGGCCCTTACAAGGATACCACAACATGCAACGTCCACTGCAGCCTGGTTACCCTTCGGCCACACCTGCAACTAAGGCACATATTACACGTAATACAAGGGGGACTACCACACCCCATCGGATTCGCCCCGTCGCTGCCGAGGACTCACCTCAACTCACCGAGGAGTCGCCTTGCCTCACTCGCGGCTCGCCCGAGGATTTATCTCGACGCTTCAAGCCCCAACTCACTGGGAATTTCAACGCAGGACCGCAGCACCACACTTGCCCCGCATCTCCGGGACCAGTGGTAGTCCCGACTCACTGGGACTAGCGGGGAAGACTGTTCATCAATAGAATAAGCGGCGTCCAGATACGACGAAACGGAACTACTCAAGACTGGCACTAGCATGCTCCTCAAGAGAGCTAAGACAGCTGCCTCATCGCAATTAAATCAACCACCAGTCTTGGAGGGGAGTGATGTGGCGATACCACATGTACCCAGCGCCATCTAGCGACATCAAGCTAAACTACTACGTCACTACGAATCCTGTTACTGTTACAATACATATACAACATCCCAACGGCAATCGTTGGGCCGCGGCTAGCTTACAAGGTGTGATCCTCCCTTTGTGTTCGAGGAACATCACACCTGGTTCCTCCACACCCGGTCATTTGATTATTATAATAATTATTATCAAATTGCCCTCTCATATTGGGCATTATTCATAATGACCGGGCATTATAATATAATATCTATACTTCAATACTAATATTATTAAGAGGTAACGTTTGTGAGTTTGTGACGTGTTAGGGGTAATCTCTGGGTCTACTGAACCGATTTTCGAAATTATTTCACCAATAGAAAGTCACGTTACTGTGGAGTGTCAGATATAATAATTTCCAAAATTAATTACGCTACTTTACTTTAACTTGAATAATTTAGTCCAAGGTGTTCATCGCGTGCGCTGCGAAAACTATTAAGGATAGAACAAAACAATGTACAACAATATTAAAGAACGTATCAAAATCTGTAAGAAAGTCCGGATAGCCTATGCCTATCTCCTACGGATAACTTACAATAATTGCTTTTACTGTTAAAATTGTAGATTAAAAATAATTAATTTTTGTGACGCTTATTTAGCCCATACGGTATTAATCTGTATCTTTATAAATATGTTTGTTAAAACGGAAATTTAATGTAGAATATTTGTGCTCTTTACTATATACAGTTAAAACATAATTATATTATCTTCAAAGATATTAGCAAAATAAAAACGTGCGGTGCGCGCCGCCCCGACGTTTGCGTGGCGATATAAATCAAATCAAATCAATTTATTGTTTGTCACAGATAATAGTAGATGTTGTAAATTAAGCTACAGGCGAGGCAGAGTGGAACACAGTAGATCTAATTACGAATCGATTTTCGACATTGTTTGCATATTATAATACTACCTGCTACCCGCGACTTCACTTGTTTTTACGAGAAACTTTAATTAATTTTTTTTTATACCACTTAGGTATGCAGACATGCACACTACCCACCTGATGGAAAGTGGTTCCTGTGGCCTATGGACGTATTGCAACACCAGGGGCATTACAATCGTGCTGCAGACACGGTAGAAACCTTCAAATGCCCTTCTTGAAGAACCCTTAGGTACCTCGTAGGTGCTTAGATTTAAAAAAAAAGTTCTTTTATAATTTTTGTCAGGCTTTTTGTCTGTTTGGTTTATTTAATAACCAAAAAAGGTGGCTTTCAGTAGCATATAACTGGTGATTTAGGGTAGGTCCTTTGGCTGGGTGCTTGGGTCAGGTTAGGAATAAACCTCCAAATGTATAAACAGTAGTACCTACCGGTGACTGCTTGAGCTGTGCCAGTCTCTCCTCCGGGTGCTGTCCCTTCTTGTCTCGCACCAGGAGGAACAGCCTCCCAACGTCGGGACAGGTAGACAGTAAACGTTCTACCAGCACCTGGACACGAGAGATTAGGTAAATTTATCACTTATCAATCTATTATAGAACGACACTCAGTCCTGAAGCTTGATTTATCTGAGGACAGCAACAAAAAAGCATCGACAAAACCGAGAAATCTCTTCGACCAATGAAAGCACTGAAAAAGGTGCCACGTGACCAAAAGGTCATGATGTGGATTGTAGACATATTATGTCATCAACTTCCATGCTAACAACCATGCTAGAGTACGCGCCACGAAATATATTGTTTGATGATGCAACAACATATCAAGAGAAAGTGATAGTGATACAGAATCTGATTACGTATGGGACAATTAAATAGGAACAGCAACTCCTCTTTGCTGATGAAAAATTTTTATATACCTTTATAGTGTACCACCTCACGCTATCCTCAAACGACAGCAAATAGCATGTACTGTGCATTTAGAGTACCTTCATGTTGTGACGTTATTGGGGTCTTAGATTATAATTATTTTCCATTAGTACAACATAAAAAAATGTGCTAACAACTCTGTTATGGCTTCAACCAATCGACAAACAGTATGGTGGCGATGTCATTTTTAGTGCCGCGTTTTGTCGCTGGACTTATTTTGTGGCATTGACTCTAAGGCTGATTTGACAGATTGTTTTTTTTTTACGTGCGGGAAATCCCCACGGATACGCCCTCCTCCGGAGCCGGAGAGGGAGGTTATGTCGGACTCGAAACGATTAAACCGCACGCCGTCTCTGTGGGTCGTTGTGCTAGGCCGAAGGTGAGATTGTCAGACGACATATTCCTCGCACCCCGGCTGACCCAGGGCCATCCCTCTCGGTCAGGTCCTCCTCAGGAGGGGGACCACGCGGTCCCCGACTCGCCCCCCACGATGCGCGCCACCGCCGTGGCCTGCTTCTGCTAGGGTGACGAGCGGCTCCACCCGTCACCCTCAGGCCCGCGCTCATGGGGGCGGAGGTCGGTTTGCGCCCTTCGACGCCCAAGCCGCCTTCGAACGCGGCCAGCGATGTCCGCGAGTCTTCCTCGCTCGCTGCGCCGCGCCCGCTCTGCTGTCTCCTTCACGAGCATGAACTGCTCGCAGAAGGAGGCGCAGGTTACAAGTACCCTCGAGCCTCTCGGCGTAACGTGTTACACCGACGATACGCTCGTTACAGCACGGGGAGCAATGCACCGAGACGCAGCACTAAAGGCCACGACAGGGGTTGCTCAAGTCGTGGGTCGGATGCGGCGGCTGTGTCTCGAGTTCGCCCTTTACAAATCCGAGGCTCTGTGCTTCCACGGATCTCGGATGGGGCCACCTGCGTGGGGGCGTCAGCATCGGCATCGTACACGATGCCCGGTGGAACTTCGGACATCACTTTCGAAGTTTGGTCCCAAAACCGGGGGGGCATCAGCCGCACTCGCGCGGTTGATGCCCAACATCAGGGGACCCAACGCTCCCTACAGGAGAATGTACCTGGGGATCGTGCGTAGTATGGCCCTATATGTGGCCCCCGTATAGGTGGAAACCCTGACGGCCACTGATGTGGCTAGATAGCCGGGATCCTTCCATGGGACCTGGAAGCGAGAGCCCTTGCGTCTCTATTTAAATGGCGCAAGGAGGCGCTGGAGCGGGGCTAAAGGCGTTGTCACAGATACTTACCGGGCACGGTAGCTTCGGTAAGTATCTGTGGCGATCACACCGGGAAACCACGACCGAGTGTCAGCACTGTGAGGAATGCAGTGACGACACAGCGCTACACACGCTGGTGGAGTGCACGGTGTGGGCGGAACAGTGCCAGGTCCTCGTAGTGGATCTGGACATGGACACTCTCTCGCTCGAGACCATGGTGCGAGCTATGGTCTCCAGCGGGAGTAAGTCGGACTGCGCCGTCTCTTTCTGCGAGCAGGTCATGCTTGTGAAAGAGGCGGCGAGGCGGGAGCGGGAGAGAACTCTCCCACCCGAGTTCCACGGTGATATTGCTTCCTTGGCAATATTTTACCGTCTTTACCATGGTGAATGTTCTGATGAGCTATTCCAATTAGTCCCACCCTCTTCTTTCCCATACAGGACAACACGTGCAGGGCTTAGATGTCACCCGCATACAGTGCAGAACATTCCTTCAAGAACCAAGCGTTTTGGTGACTCTTTCCTTTGTCGCACCATTAAGACCTGGAATTCCTTGCCAGCTCACATGTTTCCCTCTTCCTACAGTCCCGGGTCCTTTAAGCGAGGCGTGAAAAAGCATCTGATGAAGCCGTCAAGCTGAATGCCACCATTGTTAACATGGCACGTGTATATAATGGCGGCCCCTGAGACTTTGTCTTCAGCTTACCATCAGGCGAGGTGAACTCAAATTGACGTGTCCTATATAGAAAAAAAGCAGATATAGAAATCGCTAGCATTTAAATTCAATATCTCACCTTCCCCATGAATCCAGTAGCCCCTGTGATGAAGATCTCCCGATTCGCGTAGAAGCGCGGCAACTGAGGCGCATTCGGGTCTGCTGCGAACACCACCATGGCTGCTAGTGGTGTAACTCCTGCGGAAAAGACTGTCATCATCGTCCGAGTGGCAGACCAACTATGCAATTCCCTAAACATACAGCCACCATGAAAGAGATTGTCATTGGTTGACATCCAATGACGTCACTCAATCCGACCAATTACAATCTCTTCCTGTCCTGCTCTTCCATTCCATGATCATTATCGAAGTTGTTCTCGTTTGCATTCAAAGCTTGCGGTTCGGAGCATCTTTCTTTCGTACGTATAATCCCACGGAAAATGCCTCCGTCGGTGCCGTTAATTGGATTGAATTGTCTATAAAATCTTTTTTAACAATAGTAGATTGTTCAACAAGGGACTAAAACAAGCCATAATGACACGAGATGTTTTGAGGCTAATAGTTCGAGTGTCATTATGGTTGTTTAGTCCCACGTTAAACACTCTACTTTTCACTTTGAATGCGAGGAAAAATAAAAATTATAATTAAAAAAAAATTAGGAAATAGGCAAATATCTTTTTTAACCTAAATGTATTAATTTATCATATCGATAACGGGGTAAAGCCTCCGTGGCGTGGCGGTAGTGAACGCGGTCGCTACGCAGGAGGCGCGGGTTCGATCCCCGCTCAGTGCAAATATTTGTATGCATGGATATGGGTATTTGCATTGGTCTGGGTGTTTCTATGTATAATATGTTTTACAAAAAAAATATCTAAGTATGTTTATCCGTATTCTAGATTCAATAATACAAGGTAGTAAAGCTATGCTTACCATGGATCTAGATAGCGTTGTGTGAAATGTTGTGGAATATTTATTTATTTTTATTTATTTATAATAACAAAGTTTCTAAGTTGCACAATTAATTGGTGTAAGTAATTGGTTATTTAGCCAACAGATTCAAACGTGAAAAATAATTTAAAACTAATTGGAAATGGATAATAAATAATCCTTAATACTTACATAATAATTAATTAAATTAATATCATTAATCGTGGTTCACGAAATAAAAGGGATTTTTTGATTTTTTCAAATGTCATTTTGAGGTTATTTCTAAACACAATCACTAAAAAGGTGATAATCCTCCCATTCACAAACACCGTGATTGGCTGTTTAGGAGTTATCAAAGTAAATTAAAAAAAATACTTTAGTCCCTAGAGATTAATAAGGAACTTTAGTCCCGATATGCAGGGACTAAAGTAACATTTTAAGAGCATGAGAAGTGAAAAAAAATTAATCGCGCCGAAAGAACTGGAAAGCAGAAAATAATAAACCTTTTTTACTTAACCTTAATAACTAACTTCTTAAAGTAATCAAACTATATCTAAGAATATAGTTTTGTAAATAATTAAGTTTTTAATTAACCTTAATAACTTCTGAAACTAATATAAGTATAGCTAAGTAATTTTAAGTCGGTGCCAAACAATAAATTTATGGTAATTTTGTTGTGTAATTTTGTTGTTAAATTTATGGTAATTATGTGATTTTTGTACCTACATTGATTGTAAAAAGCGTCAGATAATGATGATGATTAATGAAGAATGAATTTATTTCTAAGAATATGGTACATCGAGGTCTTAATGTTATTATAGTGGTCATGCATATTCTATCATGATAGGTGTAGAAATATTAAGTTTCATAATAATAATAATGTTAAATAATAATATAGCTTATGTCACACATGTAATTAATTAATTATTTCATTGGTCATTTATTTGTTTTACATCAGTCAAAATAATATCTTTAACATTGAATTTGCTATCTATAAATTCCCTCACCGAATAAAAACATTTTTCTAATAAAAAATTAAATATGTTGAATTTAAATTTTGTCATAGGGAGCGCTCTCACACCAACTGGTAGTTTATTGTATATTTTAATAGCCATACAATATGCATTTGAAGAATATAGATGTAGCCTTTGTTGGGGCACTAAAATTTTATAAGGATCCCTACTAATTGTCTTTCCTAATATTTTGTCATTGTAGCGGAAACATTTGAGGGTATTTTGTGACAAATAGATACATTTCAAATATATAAAGGCAAGGAAGTGGTAGAATTTTTAGTTCCTTGAAAATTGGTTTGCAATGATCCCGGTATCCAGCTCCATACAAGGCTCTAACACATTTCTTCTGTGCTATAAGAATGCTTTCTACTTCTACCGAATTACCCCATATAACGATACCGTATCGTAGCACTGACGAAACGTATCCGTGATACGCTGACTGAGCTGTCTCTCTAGAATCTGTCTCAGTTGTCTTAAAGCGAACACAAACTTATCTAATTTTGTACATATACTTCCAATATGCTTTTTCCAATTAACACTCCAGTACGCACTGTAAATAGCGTATATATCACGTTTCATAAACGATTTAGCAGATCCAGCGGCAAACAGATCTTTATTCAGACAATCATTGTATACTTACAAATAACACAAGACGTTATAATAATTGAATGATTGATGTCGATCGGATTCGTACAATTTATAGATCATTAACCATACCATTGGAATTAATTAAATAAATAAAAATCTATTATTATAGATGCAAAGCAGTTAAGATGCGTGTAATGCCGGTGCCAGACTCACGTACAATATCATTCGTCATGTAGCAACGCATTTAAACGGGTCATTCATCAAGTTGCAAGCGAGGACTTTAAAATATAGAAATAAAGTCTAAAATTTAATGACATTTTATGCTATGTCAGTGGTATGATAGTGGTTTTGTTATGTCATAAAGTTAATAATCGGGGGTCTGGTATCAGGTAATCAAGGTACATTAAAAATAGGTACAAATTAAAGTAAATGTGAAAGAAAGACGCATCCGAATTGGCTTTAGGGGACAATTGGCCTGCCTAATATTGTATAAAAATCGTGTGGAGAATTTTAAGGGATTTTTTTTAAGTAACTTGATTACCTAATAACTGGAAATAGGTCGTTCAAACTATCAGGTAAGCATGTGATGGTAGTACATACAAACATACTCGATCGCACACATGTCACTCATCAGAATATACGCGATATGTCTGGCAGCAGCGTAATTTTGGAATATTAGCTCCACAGGTCACGAATTAATGATTCAGATATCATGTATTCAAGATAGAGAAATGCGCATGTTACGCTGGTCAGCGGGTGTCACACTGCTGGACAAAGTACGCAATGTCCACATCAGAGGAAGCTATAAAATTGTCCCGATTATGGACAAGGTCAAAGGACGACGCCTACGATGGTATGGACATGTGCTTCGCCGCCCTGAGAACCATATGGTACGAGTGGCCCTAAACTTACCCACGACGACGCGACGCCGCGTAAGGCCCCCCGCCACTTGGTTGACGACGGTACAGAAAGACCTTAAAGAATCCGACATACACGTCGAAATAGCAAAAGATGGAGAAAAATGGAGGAGGCAAACAAGGAGAGCCGACCCCAGATAATGGGAAAAAGGCTAAGGAGAAGAAAATGTATTCAATAAATTTGTCCAAATAACACAAGTCTTAACAAAGACATCAGTGGTTGTCAACCATTTTTTTATTATTGACCAAAGTCCTTAATATAATACATTTTGGTGAACAAGGGCGAGCTTAACTCAGTATTGAGTTTTCCCCGGCAAAACTGGGGGATAAAGGAAAAGAGCAACAATAGGGTAAAAATAAGTGTATAATTTTATTGCAAAGGACATACACAGAATACAGAAATACTAAGAACTCTCTCTTTCTCTCTCTCTTTGTGGCGTGGCGGTAATGAACGTGAACGGCGCGCGGGTTTGATCCCTACTCAGTGCAAATATTTGTATGCATGAATGTGGATATTTGCATTGGTCTGATCGTGCCTCGGAGCCGGTTTTCACACGAACATCTATAGCAGTCGTTGCGGGTAGTAAGAGCCCTAAAAAATCCAACTAGTCTAATCAAAGAATTTCGATATCACTCAAGGATATCAGCAATAGATTGTGGAGGTCAGATGGCAGTCGCTTCCCTAAAAATATCAAAGTTCGTACCACAGTTAGACTGGAGAATCGATCCTAACTGAATTGAAAAAACTCAAAGAATGATGAAGCTTGATTTTGATTACTATCTCATCTGGGACATCTTTTCTGATTGCCTACTACACTGACGGCACAGAAACTTTCTGTGTTTACAGGGTCGGCAGCGCCAGTTGACTCCTCTGGTGTTGCATACGTCCATAGGCCATGATAGCCACTTTCCATCAGGTGGGCTGTGTGCTTGTCTGCCAACTTAGTTGTGTAAAAAAAGTGGTTAAAATAGGAGACAGTGAAAAAAATGGCGAGAGAGAAAAATAACTACACCAATTTAAATGTTTCAGCCTTTTTGAAGAAGTACGTAAGCACGTGTCAGTATTAGTCGACTCCCCAGTCGGATTGCTCACGACCGACGTGTCCTTCTCCAGAAGTAGCTCCGTTCTACAGAATACTGCAGCCATAATAACCTTGTGTGGTGTTCCCGGCGGCGAGTAGGGTAGCCAGAGCTCACTGGAGAGTTTTTGTGCTGTCAGTGGGAAGACCAAAGGCCTGTCCTGCTTTGTCTTCTACACTGATGACACAGGAAATCTCTTTGCCAGAAAAGTCTAGAAACAACACTTTTCCATACTCTCATACAAACGATTCGTAATAAAAATTAAAAGTCAATTTGAACTTTAATACCAAAATAATAAAGTTCAAGTGTTAGTGGAGAGGTTCCGGGAAGGCAAAACATTTGAGTGACGCATAATTTTTAAGGATAGGACTAGATGGCGCTAGTAGTAGTAAACACTTCTTTCATTATTGCTCCTACAATATTTACTTTAAAAAATATTTATATCGATCGGCAGAAAGTGTATAGTACAGAAAAGTGATAATAAACTTGTAAATAAACTGTAACAACGTTGGTGTCGAATTATGAAGACTTGAATAATCCAGAAAAAAATATACATACAAATACGACAAGAATCAAAGTACAGACATAAAAAGGACAAACAAACATACCCAGAGAGAAATATTATACAAAAATAAAGAAATTATGGACACATCAACAATACTTGGTTCAACTACGACACGTAAATTACAGATAAATGAAGAAAAAAATAAAAGGAAAGGACTAGAGTCCAAACAAGATAGTCATAAGTTTCGATGACAGTTGAATGACAGTTGTCACTTTATGTAAAACACGGAGTCTTCGTCTTATGGTCTGCGTCGGAGCAGAATACTGATCTTGGGAGGATTATATATTTGTGGGAATATTTTGGGATATATGTTATAAATCTGTGAAATATATACATATCCGGGAGCGCGGAGTGTATAATGAATTGTTTCGGGTGGAATTACGTCCGGAGACGTTAATGCGCGAACACGTGTGTGGTGTACCTACTGGAGAGATTGCTGGCACGCTTGGAGCAGATCAGCATCGTGGTCGACTGTGCAGGACCAGTCAACCATCTGAGGGCAAGTAACACAAACAGACGCATCACACAAACACGTACACACCTCACAATACAGATACGCCTTGGAGGTTTCTGAAGGTGCTGGTGACATCACAATGGGTAAGTGAACATTGCTTGTTCCTATTAGGTTTAGCCATAAGAAAAGCGCTGCGTTACTTGCAGCCAGTTTGGAGTAACGTAACGTAAAGTACTTCCAATAGCAGAAAATGCGTTTATAGATTCAGAGCTGTGCCATTATATCACGCCCCATGGCCATATCCAGAATTTATTGAGAGACATTCAGGGAAAGTTATTAAACTTCACTCTCAAAGATATAGAGATATTGTAGGTATTATACTACTAGGTGAAGAGGACTTCAAGGTGTCGGATTGCTACTTGGTTATTGTGCTACATATTCGAAGCATACTACAAGAGATCAAACATACTAATATAATTATTTGTTCACCGACATATAGATATGGTTACTACTACAACTTACATAAATCGAGAGTAGAAATGTTCAGCAACCTCCTGTATAATGACGCATGAACACGCGTACCTCTTGGATAGTAACAAAAATCTAGTTTGCGACTACGCTATGTTTAAGAGACGTTATGGCGTAATAAATAATTTTGGACTGAAAACCATATTTGACGACTTATCTGAGAAGATCTCTGACATAAAATCATATAATATAGCAAACTCCGTGTGCAAGGAAGTAGACTCTAATCATGATCTTTTTCATGACTAACCACATATATGTATTGCATCAGAATATAGCCGGACTAGTTGGGAAATCGAACGCTCTTACGATAAAATTAAACGAATTATTTGGAGAAGAAAAACATGTAGATATTATTTGCATTACCGAACACTTTATGACACAAGGAGATGATTATCATCTATACGTGCCTTATTACAGCATGGCTGCTCACTATAGCAGAAAGAATATTAGAAGAGGCGGTTCATGTATTCTGGTAAGAAACGGACATGAATGGAAGGAATTACCAACAATATCTAAAATGGCACTGCCTTCGACATTTGAATATTGTGCGGCGGAACTTGTCAATCATAGTATTTTATTTTTAAATAAATTAAATATTCCACAACATTTCACACAACGCTATCTAGACCCATGGTAAGCATAGCTTAACTAGCTTGTGTTATTCAATCTAGAATGCGGATAAACATACTTAGATAGGTTTTTTTTTGTAAATACATACATATTATACATAGAAACACCCAGACCAATGCAAATACATATTCATGCATACAAATATTTGCACTGAGCGGGGATCGAACCCGCGCCTCCTGCGTAGCGGCCGCGTTCACTACCGCCACGCATATATAGAACACCAAACGCTAATAACCTTGTTGAGTTTTTTCGAAATTGAATTCTGTTTTAAAATACATATCAACAAAAAATACAAGAATATTATAGTTGCCGGTGATTTTAATGTAGACTTTTTGAAATCTAGCAATCAGTCAAATTTGAATGCATTTTACTTAGCTCCAATTTAAAGCTAGCAGTAAACCAAGTTACAAAAATTGCCAATCAAACATGTATTGATAATTTTGCGCATAATTTTGTCAGGTCCTGTAAAGTGGAAGTCTTGGATTTTGGTCTTTCCGACCATACCGCACAACTACTAAAATGTCCTGTACGTAAACTCTGTGCTATCAACAAATATTGTACACTGAAGCGAAAGTATAACTACATAAATATTAGAAAATTTAAACAAATTTGAGTTTTTCAGACATTTTTGCAACTGAGGACCCTAATATGGCCTACAACTTATTTATGGAAACCTTTGCACTGTTCTATAGTCTATATTTTCCCAAGTGTACAGTAACGGTTAATTTGATAAAGAAAACTAAGTGAGTTTCAAAAGGAATTAAAATCTGTAGTAAGAAAAAACTACAACTTCTTTGGATACAAAGATTAAAACCAGATATAATTAACAAAACACGATACAATAACTACGTAAAATTATTTAAAAAAATTGTATTACTAACGCAACGTTCCCAAAATAATTACAAAACCAAAACCTCCAATAACAGATCTAAAACAAATTGGCAAATAATTAATCGGTCAAAATTTAACACTCCAAAAAATTACATTAATAAAATAAAAAATAATAATACGGTAATTACAAACCCAACACATATTGCCAACGAATTCAATAATTACTTTATTGAAAAAATACTGCCGAATTCTACAGAAGATAATACAAAAAAACTACTTCATTAATACTAAATAGAAAACAATATATTATGTTTATGGGTCCCTGTTTACTCCAAGATAGATATTGAGAATCATTTTGACTTTGAAAAATACCAACAGTGTTGGATATGATGGTATTGCGACTAAAGTTTTAAAAGGCTGTAGCCAGTGAAATTTGCGGACACTTGAGACACATTCTTAATATTATGTGCATTTATCATGGTGTGTTTCCAGACGCCTTAAAATATCCATAATTAAGCCACTATTTAAGAAAGAGGATATGGAAGTAATGGAGTATTATAGACTAATATCATTGATACCTATTACTGCCAAGATATTTGAAAAATATATACATAAAGAACTATATAACTATCTGGAAGAAAATAACATATTGTGCGATGAACAAAAAGGATTTCGTGAATAGAAAACCATTAATTTAGCAATTTATGAGTCTTTGTATGAGGTTATGTTGAACGTTGATAAAAGAACACCCGTATGCGCGATCTACTGTGATATAATGCAAGCGTTTGACTACGTTAAACATGACATCCTTCTAATGAAAATTGAAGCGGTGTTGGATATAATGAAATCGTATCTTAATAATAGGAAGCAATATACGGAAGTTGCCCGAATAAATATAGTGACTAAACATGAGGAAATACATCAGTCAGAACAGAGAAATGTTGTATACGGCGTTCCTCAGGGCAGTGTACTTGGACCATTGCTCTTTACAATTTATATAAATGACTTACCTAAATCTACTCGACATAATATGATGTTATTTGCAGATGACAGCACTTTGACAATTTGTAATGTCAACAATGACTTAATTGAATATAAAATTGACATACACAATGCTTTGACATCTATAATTCAATGGTTGGACATAAACAATCTAAAAATTAGTTTAAGTAAAACTAAAATCATGCATTTTAACCAAAGAGAAACACCAAATAGAACAGATATAGAATGTCAGAATAATGTAATTGAAAATGTTAGAACTACAAAGTTCCTTGGGTTAACAATTGATGAACGAATAAACTGGAAATCACATATAGAACAGCTCTGTAAAAGAATTTCTAGTTCTGCCTCTGCCTTACATACGCTTTCCAGTCTTGTTAATAGAGATGCTCTAATAATACTAATAAACTATTCGATTTGATTTGATTTGATTTAATAGCCTATCATGGTTTGGCTGCACCTCTGTTACGATACGGAGTTATTTTCTGGGGTAACTCAACAAATAAAGAAGTGATGTTTCAAGGCTCAAAAGAGATGCATTCGATCAATGTTTAAATTAAAAACTACAGATAGCTGCAAAAGTTACTTCCAGGACAACAAAATTTTAACATTACCAAGCATGTATATTTTCGAGGTTGCAATGTTTGTAAAAAGTAATCCTCATTTATTTCCGTCCTTAGAGGCAACCGTTCCGTGAAACAGGCGGGATAATGGCAGGCTACGTTTGCATAGGGCGAAGACGGCTCTAGTGCGCAAAAGTATAATTTGTATGGCGCCTATAATATACAATAAATTGCCTAAAAATTGGAGGGAGTTGAACTGCAACAAATTTAAAGTAGTTCTAAAAAATATGTTAGTGCAAAAAGCTTATTATAATGTTACAGAATTTCTTAATGATTATTTGAATGAATAATGACTTCCTAACACTGTGACTCGACATACTTTATTAAACAGACATTTGATTTTTGTATTGTATTATTTCATTTGATGACTACATATGTGACATATTTATTATTCTATGTAAATGACTATTTTTTTATTTATTTAGTTGGTATAATGATAATAATGATAATTGAAGTAGAATAGCTTGATCTGAATCTATCCAAATAATTGTATTTCTCAATTAATGTTTTTAGTTTACTTAATGTGATTAATAAATCTTATTGTACGTCTTAACAGACATGCTACAGTGATACCTACTTATAAATGTAATTTACAACATCTTCTATTACCTGTGATAAACAATAAATTGATTTTGATTTTGATTGCAACGGAGTTGAAGTATGCCACGGGTGAAGTCGAGGCTGATCAGCTAGTACTGCAGTTTAACAATAAGTGCCCAAAAGTATATACGTCAATCGTCAACCGATTTGCAATTATAAATATTTATAATTCATTCATCAAAATTGTTTTAATTTTTGTAGAACACTAGGTAGCTGTTGCCTGCGGCTCCACCCGCATATATTCAACATTGTATTCTATAATGCCGGCCAACGAATTGCCATTCGTCTAGGAGGACCATATCCGTTGTGTACTGTTCTTGTATATTGTTAGGAAAAACATTCAAATATTTTTGAAGTGAAAACTTCTTTAGCGGCGTTGGATGGGTAAAAATTATTAAACTCGCGTCAGGATCAGTTGACCTTTGAACCGTAACCGACGACTGACGTCATGCAACATTAGCTACAGATTGTTTATTTTATTAGGTACGTTAAGAAGCTTCGTAGCTTAGCGGTATGCGCTTCGACAGTAAGTCCTTCTTTTATCAGATAGTGCCGGGTTCGAACCTGGGCTTCTGACACTTTTTGTGATTATTTTTTCTTTTTGTAATTCATTAATTTCTTCTGACAGAAAATTAGGGATAGGTTCTATGATTGGCGCTATATTATAGATATGGTATGGTATGTTCTTCTTATCTTTTTCTCTGTATATAACGAAGAAAGAAAGAAAGGAGAAGTTTTCACTTCTGCCGGCACTCCCGGAGTGCAACCCGTCTTTTTTTTAAATTTAATCGACACGGCAATATGGATGCGTCTCGCCTGTAATCAAAAACACATACATATGTAGTTTCTTCATTCATCGCGAATAAAAAACAAAGAAATTGCGTTCGTTGTAAATTTTAACAGTAGGCCAGAGGCTCCCAACGTTGGGAGAGGCCTATGTCCAATAGTGGTCTGCAATACGCTAATTGAATGAGTGTACAGACACGACTCATTTACAGTTTTATAATTGTATAGATGCCTATAGTTAATTAACAATTCATCAATTTGACAGTCGTGTCGAATAATACATTACTTTCAAATAAATCGTAGTGATGAACTTTTAAGTCAAGGCCAAGTCTAGGAACCGATGAGCGTGTATGAAAATATTTGTGAAAGTAGAAGGTAACGACGTATATTTTTATACCACTTTTTTTATTACAAGTTATAAAATGTACACAATACAGGATACAAATAGCACAAAAAAAACCACAGAGGTTTGTCCTTATGCTACAGGAAAGCGGATTTAACAGCATTCGTTGCCAATCACATTGATGGTTCAAAAATGTTTTTTTACATTATAAAAGTAGGTAACACTATTTTGCATATTAAATTATTAAAAAACGAAATATGTTGGTAGTACGTGATTAATGGAAACATTATTACATTATCTACTATGTAAAAATAAGTCGGGTTTTCCTTCCTGACGCTATAACTCCAGAACGCACTGTAACGGACTGAAACGCCGTTTCGAGGTTCTTATAAAACAAGAAAACATAAATAAACAATATAATTCAATGTCGTAAAACGCCATCTAGTTGATTAAGTAAGAATTTCTACAAGTGAATAGAATATCTCATAGTTTTTTATAAAACGAAAATAATTCAATGTCGTAAAACGCCATCTAGTTGATTAAGTAAGGATTTTTTATACGTAAATAAAATAATGAATAAATATACACTATGGTATCTGGTCAACGAAAAATTGATTCATAAAGATATTATTCTATTAAATTGCAAAGGGCAAGTAAATATGTTTTATGAACAAATAAATTTAAAATGTAGTTTAATATAGACAGTATAGACGGGACTAGGATTGAAAGAATTTAAGAAAAATAGTCTATGGTTATTTACACAAGAATAATATTATAATAGTTTTGTGTATTGTTTATAATAAAATTAATAAAGAAAAATAATAAAGAAAAGAATAAATGGATAAAGTTAAAACTTATTAATTATTTACAAAGAACAATAATTATAATATTTAATGCAATAAAGTACTGTTGAAAAGAGATTATACTATTTATTATCTGTGTGCTTCAGAGCTATGAAAAATGCAGGAAATGGCTCTGATTGGCTACTATTGTTTAAAGGTCAAATGATTGTTGAATAATTTTCTATATCTATTATTGAGTATAATATGGATGTTTATTAAACATAAAATTAATCTTATATTATTATGAAAATATTGACAGTTAGAATCAATGAGTGTAAGTATGTAAATAGCTTATAAATATTTAAAAAAAAGCCATTGGTTCCCGGAAGACTTAAGTTAGTTCATAATTATAACGCAGGCGCCATAGAAAACCTAGCGCTGTTGTCAATTATTCATGAATTGTGACTTTTGGCGGGAAAATCGAATCTTCTGATTGGCTGTGGGGGTGTTGGAGACCTTGAAGCAAGGTCTACGAGGGAATTCAAGGACACTTTTTCTTTGAGCTGGCTTCGGGGTTGGTCGATTCGCGAAAGGTATTCTGTATAATGTACTTTGGCGGGAATTTTGAGATTTTTACATTTAAAGTCGTGAAGATTTTTTTACTTTGTTTGTGAATAATTGAGTTTAATTAGTAAATATATAGTGTTTAAACTAGTGAAAAGAGGAATTAGGTAGCTCGCCTTTATTGAAGTTTATAATTCGCGAAAAGAACATTTTATCGTATGAGCCAGACAAGACACCTTTATCTCTGGGATTAAGAATTGAATCTCGTGTTCAATTCAGAATATCAGCTGTACTGTGAGTCTGCGGTACAGGGCCATACATGAGATAAAATGTTTATATAGGGATTCTTTGTGGGACTTTGGTAGGGCTAGGGACGGTTGAGGCCATAAGTATTAGCTAGGTTCCCCCGCTTAGGAAGTCAATCGAAGTGATTGCCTTGAGTTGAAACCTATCGGTGATAACGAAGCTCTTGTCCTCTGTTCAGCTAGGCATGCTGAGGATAGTCTGAAGCGCTCAGCACACGGATTTTGCCTGAAAGGGATCCGTGAGCTTCCAGGATGGTTTGTGACTGGAGGGTAGGCGGTTGTCGCTCTCCAGAGCGGATCAGTCCTGTCTATCTTTATATATGTATATATACACACTTTTATGTCCTTGTCCTGTGAGAGAACACATCCTTGGCTTCGGCCGTGGTCTCTTGCTCGTAGGGGGTACTAGTGACAGTTCAAAGTCAGGCTTACTACCTGCGCCCTAGTCAGATAGATTAGCTTTACACATTTCACGTTTAACGTAGTTAAATGTTTGTTGATACATGGTTAGTTTAGTCAGGTAGGTGAGTAGGTACACACTAATAGCAAACATATGAATATATATATTAGGTAGGTAGAATCGCGTTTGTAAAGGGGTGATCTAAGTTGTTATTATTGTAAATCATAATAATCTGATTAGGAAATTAGATAGGCAATTGGTTCAATTACAACATAGCAGATTTGTAAATGACCGCCATCTTGTGACTGAAGAATGAGAGTTTTCCCGCTAATTTTTGCAAACCAATTCTCATGTCGATTTACGTTGTTGGGATTTACTGGGATTATAGTGACAGGATTGTGTAATAATTACGCTAAGATTATGGTGAGATAACAACCATTGGATGTGTTAACATGACGATGAGTGTTTAGCAGTGAAGTGAATAAACGTGTGTGACAGAGCGAGCCAATGTACTCATTACAGGTCACAAGTATTGTTCAAGGTAAATGTGCAGTGATTGACTTGTCCTAAGTGTCCTTAATATAATCTTTACTAATTGCATATAGATCTTTGCTGGTTCATTATTGAACAACAACGCACCGGTACTTTGTACACTCACACTAGTGAAATCTTTCTGACAACAGAATCATGTGCAAAGCTATCATAATCTGAAGGGTCGAAAGTATCCAAACAGATTAGCTACAAAAGGTAGTTATTTTATCACTGTTCTTTGTGTACAAGCAGGGTCTCGCACGTAAGTCGCTACTATTGCCAACACCCAAATAATGATGTTTGGACATTTTAATCATTGTCTGTATAAACTGTTGTTATGTGTACTGTACTGTATGCATATGGTCGCTCGATCGCTATTTTATAGTAACTTTGTCATCCGCTAGGGTGAAGCAAAAGCTATATCTGAGCTGAATTATTGTAGTTCGAACATGTGTTCGGTAAGAATATATTCTCTCTGAAGTGTCTATACAGACAATATTATTCAGAAGTGAATTGGTCCTAGTATTTACTATAATTATTTTAAGTCAGAGCTTATAAATGAGCTTTACCTAGTTAAACTTATCGTTATCAATCAGCGCAGAAGTTACTGTGATAGATACTAATATAATTGTCCTAAAGTGACGCTTAGAGCGATGATACTGCGATAATATCTTAATACCTTATATTAAAGGAATTACGGCAATAGGATTGAAGTCCTGCGCTAGAGTTACGCTATTCTGAAAATAGAATTGGGGATTTGTATACCGGATGCCTCGATACAGTAGGCAGGGGACTTTAAAATTGTCTCCTAAATACCTACTTAGGCATAGGAAGGACTATCTTGGTACTAGTGGCGAGTCCTACTGAATGTGGCGAGCACGGGGCCACATTTCTTATACACGGGGGGGGGGGGGGGGGGGAATACACTATATTACAGAAATAATAAAGGTTTATAGAAGTTCAACGATGAGTTGAACTTAACTATAAATTTTCACTGATAGTAATTGTTTGTGTATTTTTTTTGAATAACACGACCTCTGTTGGTATCCTCGAAAACAATTATAATTTGAAGTATTGAATGATTGACAGTTAGTTTTTGTTGATTCTAATTTTACATGTAGTACAAGCGTAATGTGGTAGGTGTCTCTGTGCTAAGTTGTTGAACGAAGAGCGTAGAGTATTGTCAAACTTCGAACGTCATTATAAATGCTAGTTGTCAAAAGGTTGTCTGGTCTTATTCCACTAAGTAAATAAGTGAATTTGTATGTTATATTGTGAGTTTTAGTATGATAAATAAGGTGATGAACTGTGGATTGACTACGGAGTAAGGTTGGAATAGCGACAAATCTGTTAAGAGGTATGTTGAAGTAAATATGAGTTACAATCATATGAGTATGTGAATTCCAGGTTGGGGAACTAAGGACTGGGTTATACATGAATTCTATTGTAGTTAAAATATGATAAGGAATAGATCTTTCACAACCCATTTTTCTATAGAATCACGGATTACTACGTATCACGATAAGCGTCCTAAAAGGCCATTAGACGATAGTGCGGTTGGGAATTGTAGGTTTGAATACGATAGGTGTACGGGGATAGCTTTATACATTATGATTTGGTGGTGCCATGGCAGTGAGCGTTACAATTTGGTCCCGCGTGACCAGGATATTACAACTTGGTGACGTGATCCAGGACCGGGGTTATTACAATTTTGTGCCGCTGACCAGGATTAGTATGGTTATGGCAGTGGACATTACAATTTGGTGCTCGGTGACCAGGATAACACCACAATTTAGTGCCTGGTAAACAGATTGTACGATTTTTCAGAATATAGATCATACAATCTCCTCCTGCTCTTATAAATCCCCGATGTTGCCCAATCACTGAAAACTGGACGACCACCAATCGATAATGTTTTTGAGGTAAAAATTCTCCCAAACTCATTATTGATCAGGTTGATTAGGTCTGCGTAAGACTCTTCTACATTATTGTACGAGGGCAAGTCAGGTAGTTTGTTTACAATAGTTTCCTTGAAAGCGTCTAAACGGTATTGGTTAATTGGTACAATTTTAATTTCGTTTTTACTAATTTTACAATTATTTCTTTCACAAGTTATTAATTGGCCACGGTGATCCGAGTGTACAGCATCCACAATATATTTGTTGATTGGTTTAATATCCGTGAAAATATTATCAATACATGTGGCACTAGTTGCAGTTTTTCGAGTAGGTTCCGAAAACATATTAATAAGATTAAAGGACTTGAATAGATTTAACAATTTATTCTTCTCTACTGGCACTAGGGTGTTATCTAAAATATTTACGTTGAAGTCTCCACAAACTATTATCGCCTTTTGGGAGTAACGGCATTTAAAAAGCGCTTCTTCCATCCTTTCTTCAAATTTTGCATAGGGCGCGTCTGGGGGACTGTATACGCTTAATACAATGATCCGTTCAAACTCAATACTAGCTATCTCAATAACTCGTTCAATAGAGAGGCTGACTAAATCTTTACGCTCTTTAAATTTAATATTCTTATTAATAATAATTAGGGTGCCTCCACGTTTGAAATTTTGTCTACTGAACGAGCTAGCCACCTGGTGATTTTTGAAGTTGAACATGACTTGATGGTCTTTCAACCAATGTTCGGTTACACAGAAGATGTCAATATTATTCATGGTCATGTGCAACTCCAATTCCAAATCTTTACCATTTATCAATCCTTCGACATTTTGATACACCAGGTTTAATAATTTATTTTTACAATATAAATTACATGCAGGAGACTCAACTGTCTCAAAAGCCGCATGCCCATGTCCGCTACATTCGGACATTATATGAAAAAAGTTGCTAGATTTTTTATCTGTTGTCAAACTGTAACTCATTGTAATTGTCGTACATTGTCTCGATCTTGCCTATGTGCTGCCGTAACTCTGTAACGTCAGGGCTGCTCAACTTTTTGTCATTAAGCGTTTCAAGGTATTCAATGAAGACTGTTAAAATGCCCTTATAAGCTCCTCGCTTCCTAATTAATAAGTCCTGTTCCTCGGTCATGCTGGGAAGCGAGTATTAATCGACCTGAAATTTATATAATAATAAATTAATAGCAAAAGGAAATTAAGTTATTATACACAACCACGATTGAAATAACTAAGTTTTAAGACAATATCTAACATTCGTATAATATTATATCAAGTACCTACCTACTACCTATTTTTTTGTAGATAACGACTTTGCAACAGATTTCAGATTAACACAGGATTATCGGGCTAAATACAATAAATTAATGTAACACAAACTGACTACTGTACTAATATAAGTACAAACTATTGTAATTGTTGCCAAATAAATGTGACTATAACACTAATTCGATTTTTTCTGTTCACAATGACTATGCGGAATTGATACTTAACACAATAATTTAATACAGGTAAAACTCTTTACTAACCTTGGATTATCCTTAATTAAGGCTAAATAATACCTGATTGAGTGCTTGGGAGACGATATTTACAAAATTAAAACTTAACACCCTAGTTAACGTACTCGTCCACTGGCCGCTTATATCTTCCGAAGCGAGATAATTTTAGTCTTCGATTTCCAGGAGTAGCTGCTAATCCTCGATAATTATAGATAATCCGGTTCGGTAAGGACCATGTCTAGGATTATACTCCGAATTTAAATAAAATAAAACTGCAGCGATTGGAACTGTACGTGTATAATGCTTTCTTTAGCTCAGATCGAAGGCAAGTGAAAAACGATTAACAAATTAATTAATCTACCTACGATGCGGCAGCGCCGCACCAGAAATAATTGCACTTAATGCACCGCAAGGTTGCTATCTTTATCCATCCAGGCACTTGTCCTGAACAGTTCCTGACATTGATTTAGATTACGCGTCAGTATTGCGAGGTCGTCAGCAAAAGCTAAGATGGACTCAGTGTATGTGTTATTTACTTTAAACCGATAACCCCATTTCTTTTCGTGACGTATTAACTTTTGATTAAGATATTAATTACTATGTTAAATGCTATTGGTGACAAACAGCATCCCTGAAACAGCCCCACATTATACCGTAATTGTTCGGTGTGGTCTTTTTGGAAGCTTATAGCAAATTTTAGCTGTGAGTAATACGAAACGATTATCTCTATGACCACGGGTGGAAAGTCATACCATTGCAACGCGTATATCATAAGATAATGTGGAACTGAGCCAAATGCGTTTTCTAGGTCTATCCAACATACCGTTATCTGTCTTTCGTATTTTCTGGCATCTTTTAAACTTTCCGCTAACAGACTATTGTGTTCCAGACATCCAGAAATGCCGGGTAAAAACCCTTTCTGGTGGTTAGGTCCGAAATACCTATTGTTAATCATAAAATGACACATTTTTGTTTGTAGTATTGAGATAAATATTTTTGAAATTGTGTTAGTTAGTGCTATCGGTCTAGTATCTTTAGGATGAGTCACTTCGTGTTTTTTTGGAATGAGAACAAAAACCGCTTCGCCAAATGCGACTGGTATATTCTTTTCTGTCCAGATTTTACTGAATATATTTGTGAGATGTTTATGAACTATTGGACATTTTTTATACACTATATATGGAACACTATCCGGGCCCCGAGCCGATTTAGATGATCTTTTTTATTTGTATCTCTAATTCCTCTATGGTAGGTGCATTCCCTTGGAATCGTACTAGAGGGTCGTTGGGTCTTTGGGTTTCCGGTTGATTGTATGGTGTTCTGCATTGAGATATTTCGTCAGTGTTTTTGTAATGTTCGTAAGTTGGTTCTTTGGTCAATAGAAGTTTACCATTTTGGCTTTTGGAGATGTTTTTTGAGTACTGAAAAGGGTTTTTATCAAAATCTACTTCATGCCTTGCCCTATCGTAGCTATCGCGATTGTTTGCTATTTGTTGCGATATACCTCGTATGAGTTTAAGAATTGATCTTAATGCACTAGACAGTTGATGACTAAGATGATAATCGCCCAAGGCTTTGGCGTCTCGAAGTTTTTTCTTTAGTTCCCTTTTCTTTCTCTGCAGTTTAGTTTTAAAAGAGTTTTCCTTAGTTTTAGGAGCATGGTAATTTGGCGATGGATAATGCTCACTAAAATGCGTGTAAATTGTATCTTGGAAAGTGTTTACTTGGCTATTTGGATCTTGTTTCTTGCTTGGATGTTCTAGCAGAATTGCCAAGTCTTCGTCATGCACTTTCCAGGTTGAGTTTTGAAGACTCGGAATGCTAAGACGTGTCCGGATGTTTATGGACTCCTGGTTTCTTAGACACAATGGTTCACCATGGGATGTATGAGGGTCAACTCTATCCGTAGTGACTGTTGAAGGTCTTACTAACTCTATTCGTGTGTATTCAAATCTTTGATGAACCAGGCTCGTCGCTTGTATTGTTTCCCGCACGTGGGGCAGTTCATTAGTGGTATGGGTAATGGACTGCTGAGACGAGGTCTCGGGTTCGATATCAGGTTTTCCATGGCACACACCAATGATTTTTCGATGCTTTTCGAAGTTATGTGTGCATTTATCGCAGGTTTATAAGTGCCCAGTTAATGGCAATAGGCTCGCCACCTATTATATTGGGACCTAAACATAAACCGGCGAAATGTGGATGCTAGCACCTCTGCCTACCCCTTCGGGGATAAAGGCGTGAGTTTATGTTTATTATCGCGAAAGTCATAGTTTTTTCCTTTCGGTGGACAGATTTTCCGTCCCCCTCTCGGACTGTCCGGTCTGAAAATTATAGGAAAGCTGCGAGTAATACGACGCACCGCATTAGCCTTCTAAACTAACCTAACCAAGTTGGATTGCGCGGCTATCACAATATAAAGACTGTAATCCTGTAGTGCACATATTTTGAGAAAGGGACAATATGAGAAAGGACATTTCGAGAAAAGGACACTATGCGATGAGACCAAAAGCGCCTACTTTGTTTGTTTTAGCAATAATGTCGTTTCATTTTCAAAAAATAAAATCCTAGGCGCTTTCTATTAAAATTACAGTATAGTTTATATTGATAAAATAAAACTTAATAAAAATAAAAAAGCCGACAGATACTGAAAAGATCGAAACAAGCTTTATAGCCGGTGGTACCCATAGGCAAATTTCAAACCACATGAAAAATAGTGGGTACCGCCTGCTATAGCGCAGGTTAGGTTTATTGTTTTAAACACTTGGCATAAAAAGACGTGACTTGGACTGTAGGTAAATGAAATTAATAAATATTCTAATTATTAATTTATTTTATTTTATTTTATTTAAGTCTCTGCTCTTACAGGGTCGGCAGCACGATTGTGACGCCCCTAGTTTCGCACACGTCCATAGGCCAGTGGAAACCACTATCCATTAGGTGGGCCGTGGATTTGCATGCCACCAATGTGGTATAAAACAAACTCTAGGAACTCTGGGAGCCCCTTATTTCGTAGAAAGAAATTTCATAGAATTTCGTTTCACAGAAAATGTTTCATATAATATTTGGTTCTTATATTTTTATTTCGAATATTATTGTTTCAAAAACAATTTACTACAATGAAACATATTTCACAGAAACACAATTGAACGAATTTTTAATCACATTTTTTTGTTTAACAATCTTATCAAACTGTAGAATTATTTTTTAAAGAATATTAAACCACCTTTATAATGTTCCAAATCACATTTATTTTTAACTGTAACATTTACAATATAGTTAACACTCCGACTCAGATTACCCCGACTCGGATAGGTTAGGTTAGAAGGCTAATGCGAGAGCGGAGCGTAGCGAAGCTCCCGCATTAGGCCTTCGTGGTTATTTTTTTATAAACCACCCAGAAGTAGGAGCCCTGCGTAGCGGGGCTCCGTCGACCTTGTAGACACATCAATTTTAGTTTATAAAAAAAATGTCCCATTTAAATGGGGGTATACATTTTATGAATTGAAACGTTTAGAAACTGTCACTTTGATAATTTATGTTATTCTTTGTAATAAGTTTTCTATTAAATAAACAATATAATGATTAAGAATATTTGATTTGATATTCTATGAAATGATTATTCTAATGTTTAACTTTATATGAAACAAAATTCAATGATTTAAAATTCTTTAAAGTAAGTATTCTGTATATTGATTATTCTATGAAACGAAATTATGCGAAACATTTTCTGTAATACGAAATTATATTAAACAATTGTCTATAAAACAACGAACACCCCTCTAGGACATACACCTACTCGGGAAACAAAGAACTATATAATACAGAATTAATTATATTAAATACAAATTAATTTAAATAGAAAAAAGATAATTGGTCTAGGTGGGGTTTGAACCCCCGATCTTTACCTTACAGGGGCAATGCTTTGACCACTAAGCTACCAGACCTCGCCCTAACCAATCCAAATTACCACCTACCAAAATATTTCCGCTAACTATTGCACAAATCGAAATGTTTATTATATTGAAACCATGAATAAATATCGATTAAGATAGGAAAAAGTGAATACCCCGGTGGGACTCGAACCCACGATCTTTCCCTTACAGGGGGAATGCTCTGACCACTGAGAGATAATTTATTTTCGCTCTCAAAGCTGTAAGGTGATTCATTCTGTAATATATTACAATACAAAAAGTAATTCCATTAGTTAATGAATTAACATAAAAATATTCCGAACGAGAAACACACTTATGTCAAAATGAGGGTAGTATAGATTCTCAGTAATCGACGTTCATTACTTACTACCCACTATTAAGTTGAAAATTATTTGTACAACAATATCGCTATATAAAAGAAAACATAATAAATGCAAAAACAAATTTTATACTAGGATTTGAACCCAAAACCATATAAGATATTTTTAAATTAAAAAGCTTTGTATGCCCCGGTACCACGATAATAAACAAATACGAATGGTTTTGATTCAATTACAATTTGCAAGTGTGTGAGTGAAGAAACAAGTTATTGACAGTACACACACATGTGCGTAAGTTTGACCTAATTCTCAGCGTTTGATGTACCGCGTAACATAATATATGTATTAAAAATACCCACACATATAAAGGTGGGATACTATCTCTTTTGCTGAGTGTACATGTACACATTAGCTTATAAATTATTTTATAGATCGCTTTGTCTTCTAAACTGACGGTACAGATACTCTGGGCTTACAGAGTCGACAGTACAAGTGTGACTAGCCTGATATTTCACACTGTCATAGGCCACGTTTACCAATTTCCATCGGGTGGGCTGTGTGCTTGTCTGTCCCTTAAGTAGTATAAAAAAACAATCATCTTTAGGCGCCGGTGGGGACCATCTACTGGTACTCTTACGAACTATCAGAAACAATGAACGATGTTGCAATCATTTTAATAAAATCAAAATCGATCGGATTTACAGGCATGAACATAATATATGTATCTATGTATGTGAAAAGCGAGTGGTGGATTACGTCAAACAGTAGTAAGATCCAACTGCTATTCAGGCGTTTTAAGTTCGACTCCAAGTTAACACTAATCTCTAAAGCGTCTGTGTTGTTTTGAGGCGGGAGTTATTTCGTAACCTGAAAAAAAATAGACATAACTAAAATTAAAAATATGAAAGCGTCTTTCACCAATGAGTTTCAGAAAAAAATGTTTATTTGTCTCTCAGCGTGGCTTCCAGTTGCATCCGAGACCAAGCTTGATGCGAGGCAATCATATCATTGCTATATTAATAACTAGCTGACCCGCCTCAGCTTCACCCGTGGCATACTTCAACATTTTGCGTCACTCAATCGTTTTGTCTTCCTGGAACCTCTACACGATGTGACATTAAAGTTCAAATTGACTTTTAAGTATTATTGCGAATCGTTTGTATGGGGGTTTAGAAAAGTATTGCTTTTAGACTTTAAGAGACATTTTTTTTAAAATTATCTCTGCGTATGAACCATTCTCGTACTGCAAGGAATATTCTAAAATCAGAATTACCAAAATCGGTTCAGCTTTTCTCGAGATTTGCGCTTAGCAACATATTCAACGATTCATTTTTTACTATAGACTAGTTGACCCGGCAATCTTCGTACCGCCTCAGAATCAATAAAAAGAAGTTGCAATTTCCCAAATTTTCACGACACGCTTACATTTCAAGACCAAGATAAATAGGGATAGGTAAATCCGTTCAGCCGTTCTTGAGTTTTAGCGAGACTAACGAACAGCAATTGATTTTTATATGTGTATATATATATATATATAGATAGATCAATGTAAATTCTTGAAATGGAAATAGAAGAAATAGAAAACAAATGTAATTGCTCATAAAAATGGTTACAGAGATTTTGATAAGTAAGTATTACAATAGCACAACATAATATAGCCCTGCGGCTACATGGCATGCGAATTTTGATTATAACAATATTTTTTTTTACATGGATAAAGGAACAGGCCCCCGATTCTGCTAATTTTCTGACATAAAAAACCACTGTCATACCGCTGTCATTGCATAAAATGTCATTAAATTTTAGATTTTATGTCTAAGCTTTAAAGTCTAAAATGAAAACAGAAAGAGTTTATAATATTTTTCATTAACTGTACAAGATTGTCTTTTTATTTTAGACTTTAAGAGTATGTCAGTACAGCTTAAAGTTAAATGGTATTGGTTACAGTGTTTATGGTACCGCAGTGGTTTTGCCATGAAAAAAATAATAGCAGAGTCAGGCCCAGGCAGAGTTATATTAACACGCTCATTAGACCTTTACTTTTTGGTCCCATGTGTTGAGGGCGAGCCTATTGCAAACAATCAAGAACTTTGTCATGGACTTCATGTTTACTGTCGGATGAAGAGCATATTACACTTTCTCTGATTCCCACAGGAAGAGATGGAGCAGCCTTATTTTACTTCACCGGGAACTAATAATACTATAATATATATTCTATATATAATTACTATCAAAATTGCTATTATCGCAAGTTGCTTATTTTTGCAACAAATTTACGTGGCGCCAGGACTCGAACTCGGAACCTCTCACTCGTAAAGCCAACTCAGCAGTACTGGAAATGGAAGCAAAATCTTATAAATTTGACTTACATTGAAAGCAGCAACAATCTATTGCCCAGCTGGTATATCTTCGGAATGAGACTCTTGAAGAGCTTGTACCCTAACAGCATCAGTACGAGCTGAACCACGTAGTGTATGAGACGTAACCTGCAGAAAAAAGTAAGTTCAGAATCAATCAATCAATTATCCCATTGAAATCCCAATAGTCCCAAAATGCGCTATTTCTGTCAATCCTCCGCTTGCCGCATCCAGTCTGTCTCAGCCACTTTTTTCAGGTTGTCAGCCCATCTGGCTAGGGGGTGTCCTACCCTCCGTTTGCCTTCTCGCGGTCTCCACTCTAGGACTCGTCTGCTCCAACTGCCGTCGGTTCTTCGACAAGTTAAAGTTAGTTTATGCGAAAAAATTTACCAAACTGATTGTGAAATTTTTGAAAACGCGTACGTGTACATTTATTTTTAACTAGCTGATGATACATAACATTTTGATTCAATTCCCACTATTCATGAGAACCTATTTCTGGAATAAAAGCCTATGTATTATTTTATTGGCAAAATACGCAGACGGCATCACTGCGAGAGAAGGAAAACTGGAAATAAAACCTTGTACCGAACCGTCTGGCCAGCGTGGAAACAATAGGCCAAAGCTTGCCAACATTGGGAGAGGTCTATGTCCAGCAGTGGACAGTCGATCGATTGTGTTATTCCAGACTATAATCTATCCCTGTGCCGAATTCCAGCCAGATTCCTTCACTCTTTGACTACATTTTAGGTTGCATCCAAGAGTTGGAAAAAGTTGCTTACACAAGTCCTCAAGGTTAGGAGGTCATACGACAGTAACTCCGTATAAAAACCACATAAGGAAGGCGGACAGTGGGAGAACGAAATGGCGCACAGTGGGAGGAAGGAAAGGAGGTTTTAATCAGACTCACCTCAGAGAAAACTGCTGTACAATTCGCTAAGGATACAGCATCGAACATAGCATTGCGACAACCTTGATAGATATTGTTATTGGTCGATGTCCATTGACGTCACCCAGTCCGGCCAACAACAATCTCTATCAAGGCTGTCACAGCACTGTGCTCGACGCTGTATGCTTAAAGAATTGCACCACGCAATTTTTCAACATTACCTGTTCATACGTTCCTTAGCGCGTGGTAAGGTCTCATCTTTCTGCTTCAGAACAAACTCACGCGCTCCGCGTTGGTACTTCGCTGTATGCTCCATCCAACTGACAACACACAATTCTCATGTTAAGTATTCCAATAACAGGGGGTCCCTCCCCACTAAGGTCTTCCAAGATCCAAGGGAATTTCACATGTAAGCTGATAGGCCTGCTGATCTACAGATCAAGGTCTGGCATAAAGTTTCCACAGTTGTTAGAAGGTCAATAAACAGTCAGGTTTAGCCAATCAAGAGAATGAGTTGGTCTGGTGACCGCTGGTTACAAAGTGGAAGCTTCGCACGCAATTGAAACTAACACAGAAGTGATGATGACAAATATAAAAGTAAAGAGTTAACTTTTCATATTGACTAATAACGTCACTTCTAATTTTCCACACTTTATTTTTAACCTGACCGGTTTCACTTAAATCTTTGATAATTCCGTGAGGTGAAACCGGTCGGACGAGTCGGTGCGGTATGTCATAACTCTGTGCCTGGCCTAGGGAGGGCGGGTGGCCGGATCTATACAGGGATACTTTCATGGCGGCCACCAGGAGGCCATAAAAGTCCTGGCATAAAATTTCAGGGGCACCTGCACCAATACAACCCATAATTAAGCGACGTCCAAGCACATAAAGACATTGCATCAGACCGAACATGGTTCAGGTAGTGGCTATACCCTCTTGTGTGACTACATCATGGTACTCACTTTATATCCCTAATATCGAGGTAAAACAAGTGTCCATCTGTTTTGTGCAGCTTCTCCCTCAAACGCCGCATATTGTCGCAGCTGAAGGTCCACTGGTTGCAAGTGAAGTGGCTCATCAAAGCCGTCATGGCGCTGAGACGCTTAGCGACTGTCTTGAGGCAGATTCTGGAAAAAATAATTATATCTAACCAGCTGCGCACGGCTCCGCTCGTGAAGATGGATTAGTTAGTTATTGCGTCAGCCGCCAGTACAAAAATAAATATATTTTAGGACACACAACGTTATCTAGACCCAAAACAAGATTACACCCACAGCCATATTCTATAATCGCACCGCTCGCCACAGGCAAGGAATCCATCCTCACACATTAAGACCGGAAACCGTGCATACTGTGCAGTATGAAAGGAACTTCAAGTCATCCTACGCACGCTCAAACTGTGGAATGTATTCCCTGCTACGAGTATGGGTTTTCCAAGCAACTACAATATGCGGTTCTTCAAGGAGAGCCTTAGACGGTTTCTATACGGTCAGTAGCGCGAGTGTGACGCCGCAGATATTGCACATGTTCATAGGCCACGGTAACCACTTTCCATCTGGTGCCGCATGCTAAATCACGTACCATCTGACTTTCTTATTTTTACACAATACACTCTTTAACGAGTATTCCCGCATTGAGAACCTATACCACAAAGCATATAGTCCGGAAATCCTCTTGCATACTCGGCGGTTGTCTTATTCGAACAGACTACAACTGCACACCTTCTTGAAAAGTAAGATAGTAATACTGCTTAAATAGATTATGGTAGCCCCCCTGATGTTATCACCCGTGCTGCTCAAGGATCCTTTACGGCAACTGAACATTACACCCTGTTCGCCCACACTGGTAATGCATTGCAACCCTAGATCTACTCACGGCTGCTTTATCCCACACATCTTGCTGACGTACGCCGCCAGGTGCAGCGGTAGTGTCTGCAACAGTAGCTCGAAGGCCTTGTATATATATCTGGAATTGAGCATCAGCTGGTGTAAATAATAAAGTTATTTTAGAAGTTTTTATGACTTTGGATTTGTCCCTCGCGCATTTTCAGTTCAAAGTACGAGGAACCTCCAACATTTATTGTTTTTTTTTTTTCTATTTTTATGTGCAAAATCTTAATTGGGTTCACAGAATACATTTACTTACTAAGTTTCAATAGTTCTTATAGTTTCGGAAAACAGTGCCTATGACATACGGACGGACAGACATGACGTATCCATAAGGGTTCCTTTTTTGCCATTTGGCTACGGAACCCTAAAAAGCGAATGGTCAGGCGGAACTGGAACCCACGACAAGTCCCTTGCAGAGGGAAGCTCAAGACGCTGCTCAGTAAGGTAGTAAACACGGCCGCGGGTTCGATTACTGGTCAGTGCAAATATGCGTGAATATGGGTATTTACATTGGTCGGGTCGAGCCTCGGAGAGCACGTTAAGCCATACGAACATCTATGGCACTCATTGCGGGTAGTTGAAGCCCTGAAAAGTTCGAGTAGTCTCTACAGAATTTCGATATTGCCAATTATTTGTGAAAATCAGATGGCAGTCGCTTCATGAAAAATATCGAAGTTCAACCGCATCTCAGTAAGACTAGAAACCCGTCCCCAACTGACTTAGGAAAAAGGCTCAAAGAATGATGATGCGTATGTATTATTACCTGTTACTGAAAGCGAACGAGAACGGGTAATAGAGCACATTGTCCATGGGGTGGAGCACCCCCCAGCGCCGAATCTCAGCGTGGGCCTCTCTCCACAGCACCGGGTTTTCCTGCGAGCCGCAGTAGTACACCCGCGCAGCCACCGGCCTGGCATATCATACTATGTATTTATTATATTACACACACAGCCTCCGTGGCGTAGCGGTAGAGAACGCGGCCACTACGCTGGAGGTGCGGTTTCGATCCCCGCTCAGTGCAAATATTTGTATGCGTGAATATTGGTATTTGTATTGGTCAGGTTGTGCCTCGGAGAGCACGTTAAGCCGACGATCCCGGTTGCCATACAAACATCTATAGCCGTCGTTACGGGTAGTTGAAGCCCTCAAAAGTCCAAAAGTGCAACTGGTCTAATTGCAATGCTTCAATATCGCCTTTGGGTTGTGAAGGTCATATGGCAGCCACTTCACTGAAAATATCGAAGTTTGGCCAAATACGCCTTTAGAGTGGTAAAGAGAACCCCAGCCTCCAAGTTGAAAAGCTTCGGGTACGACTGGGATTAACGCTATAATGAAGAAGAAGATGGATGCATTATTGTTGAAATCATAGATCCAAAAGGAGCACAATATACCTACTCATCACATTAAATATTCTGAAGTACAAAAAAAAAATATTTGCACCCTGATAGTAGGAATAGCAGTTATTTATGCACCCTAAACCCTCCAACTAAGTTAAATTGCTTTATAGATATGTGTAGTGTAATTTCAAGAGTCGAACCCGTAACTTGTCGATCGCCAGACCGAATCCATAACCACAAAGTTACCGACCCTTCTCGACTTTCGCCAGTATATTCTTTTTTTACAGGACAGGCAGCACAAGTGTTACTCCCTAGTGTTATACACGTCCATAGGCCACGGTAACCACTTTCCATCAGGTAGGCCGTGTGCTTTTCTACAACCTCAGTGGTATAAAAAATACCTAAAACATTATCAATACTACTCACCTCTCCATAGCGGTTTCCCAACCCACGGCTATCATGTTATCAATAGCCACGTCCACAGGCACATAATCGATTCTATAGTCAGCTCTGTACTGGGTCACCCTCAGCACACCCAGGCCAGAAGTGATCACTATACCCGTCAAGCCGGAGTAACCTTCGACCCAACCAGGGAAGGGAGCCTGGTGGGCAGATACCACTGGAAACACAACAAGACTATTTGCAAAATGTCATCAAAATCGGTTTTGGATATCTGTTTCAACATCAAAATCAGTGCAAATATATGAATATGTGCATCGTGCCTCGGAGAGCACGTTTAGCCGTCGCCGCGTCGGTCCCGGTTTCCATACAAACATCTATGTTAGTCGTTACGGCTGGTTGGAGTCTAACTGTAATGCCTTGATATCGCCTTTGTGTTGTGGAGGTCAAATGGCAATCGCTTCACGGCAAATGTCGAAGTTCAGCCGAATCCGCAGTTAGACTGGTAAAAGCGTACCCCAGACTCCGAGTTGAAAGCTTCGGATGCGACTGGGATTAACGCTAGGAGAAAGGAGAGGATTCGAACTTGCTAGACGTTTTTAAAGAGCGAATACTCTACTAGCTTGGGTCAAAATAATGATCATGAATACAATGTATTACGAGTATAACGTCGGTCGCTATAAGTAGGGAATTAATCCTCACACGTTGCCACCGAAAACAGTGCGCACAGGGAGACTAAAGAAGAAGGGAGGTTAAACTGTGGAATGAGCTCCGTGTTAACAAACGACTACAACATGCGGAACTTCGAGAAGAGCATCAGACCTTGGAAGTAAGAGTGTGACACATCTGGTGTTACACAAGTCCGTAGGCCACAGTAACCACTTCCCATCAGATGAGCCGTTAGTTTATCTGTTCTTAATTGGTATAAAAAACCAGCAGTGACCGGCAGGTATAACGCAATATCATGCGACCCAGTTACTTTTCCGCATCATCAACATGTCAGCCGTCAGCTAAATGCAACGCAATTACAATGGACGCAGCGACCTCAATACCCCACTTTTGGCAGTGCGTCGACCTCAATCGCGACACGAGGCCTGAGTTAGCACCTTCAAGTTAGCAAGCACGAGGCGCAGCATCAGCAGTAACAAACAACCACCGTTCATTCACACTCGACCCAGATAATGAAGTATATAAGGAGATCTTGAGGAAGAAACCGAACAATCAGTCAGACAGGCAAACTTAAGCTAGGCGTAGTGTAGACATAATGTAGTTAATAGCTAGTTGTTAGACTAGTTAGTTAGTTGGCAGTTGCCAGTTAGCAGCTGTCAGTAGTCAGTAGTTAGGATGTAGTTCTAAAATCGAACTCATCCGCGTAGTTTAGTACGGTGCAATGTAGCTCTCACATCGACTACATTCACCCTTAGGCTAGTTAGACTTAAATAAACAAGTGAGTTCATTACTGTGTTTATATTACCATCAAGCTGTTATGCTGTCGCCTGCAATAAAGTTATTTTTAAATAACATCTCCAGTGTCGTTAACTTAATTCGCATGAAGGGTTCCGTACCAGAAAAAGGGCTAAAATATCACGTTTTCGTATGGGAGCCCCATTAATTATTATTATTATTTTGCTTTTAGTATCTGTTATAGCGGCAACAGAAATACACAATCTGTGAAAATTTCAACTGTTTAGCCATTACGGTTCTTGAGATACAGCCTAATGACAGACGGACGGACGGACGGACGGACAGCGAAGTCTTAGTAATAGGGTCTCGTTTTTACCCTTTAGGTACGAAATCCTAAAAACGATCCGATAAACCTGCAGCTTTACGAAGCTCTGATATACGGGTTTCCTTTCGGATTTGGGGATTATATACCGAAAAAGGGCGGGTCAAAAACCCTCAAAACTGGTGGGCTTCCATGCAAAAGAACTCACCTATGGAGGGTCTGAAAATAGTGACGGAATAGTCCCGATGTTGCCTCTGCGCCACTGCGATCTCCGCCAGAGCCTTCGCGAAGATATATGTGTTGGGCTTGGGTTGAATGAGCCTGGAAGACACAGAAATACATCCGCGGTATTTTAAGGACTATCAAGTGATAAAAAAAAATAAGGACTGCCATTCCAAATGCTATCTATTCAGAAATCTTGGCTATAATACATATAATAATAATACATTTATCCAGATACTTAAAATCTATTTTTGTTAGTAACATTTTGTACACATAAATCAATGTTAATAATTATATTTCATAAAAGATTAATAATTCATCCTGTTTACGTGTCTTAATAAGGAGAAATAAAAAATACTTCCTACACGTAGTAACGTTGTAAAAATCTTTATAGTATGCCTCACTAGGACGCCGAAGCGACGTCGCCGGCAATGTATATTACACTTTACGATTTTACTATTAAAGTCTAAAATTAAATGACAATCTTGTAGAGTGAATGAAAAATGTGATAAACTCTTTTTCTTTTGTAGAATATACTGCTTCCGGGCTGTTTAGCCGTGGTCCATGTGAAACTTGCGTTCCAGACGTTTCGTCGATCACTGCGGTCGTCATCTTCAGTGGCACAGGTCCGGGCGACGACGAGTTCGGAGACCTTGCCTCGTCGGTGGCTTCGCTGCGACTGATGTAGAATCTTGAGTCGCTGGCCTATTTATAGGCGCGGTCCGAGGGGGGAATCGACTTGCTCGATCCTGATTGGTCGAGAGCTGTGGCGCCGACGTATCCGGGCGATGACGAGTTCGGAGACCTTGACTCGTCGGCGGCTTCGCTGCGACTGATGTAGAATCTTGAGTCGCTGGCGTATTTATAGGCGCGGTCGGAGGGGGGAATCGACTTGCTCGATCCTGATTTGTCGAGAGCTGTGGCACCGACGTACTCGATTTTTGATTGATCGTTTGCACTGTGATACCGAGTGCCTCTCAGTGCTGGGTACCAATCTTTTTGGCAAGCAGCTAATTTTGAAATGTATGGTTACCATTGTCAAGCAGTTGCTAAGTGAGTTAGGTAACATGCATTTCAATACTATTGCTACGCCCGGCGCTTGGCCACTTCAATATATGCACAATTTTCTATAGGAGTGAGCGAAACGGCACTATAGAAAGAGACAGCATGCCTTGACGTCACTGTTCTAGAAGGAATCGAATGAATAGAACGAGACGTCAGGCTAGAAAGAGACACAAGACCCAATAGAACCTTCCAGAAAGTTCCTGTCTTTTTCAGAACGTACCTGTCTTTTCTCGATATTTCGCTGCTCGGCCGCGACCGATATAAAAGGCGAGCTAACAGCCTCCGCTGAAGTTAGTCTAAGACTAGTATTCGAAGCGATCACAGTGATAAAGTGTGCGAAGCGATACAGTGCGATTATACAAGTGACTGTGTATTGTGTAAGGAAGAAGTTTTGAATTTCTACGCGCTTTGCTGTAATTTAAGTGCAGCTGAATAAAATCTGTTTTCAACGGTTGTCCTCGCATTTTCTATTTAAACCGACCCCCACGCTCGTAACAACTGGTGTCAGAAGTGGGATAGAAAATGCCGATAACGCCTAGAGACGACAGGGAGGGAGTTAAAACCCGAAGCCAGGCCGCGGAAGAGGCTGCGGGTACTCCGAGTACGTCGACGGGTGCTTCAAGATCATCATCGGAAATTAACCTGAGCGCGATTATGACCTTATTGAAGGAGCAAGCCCGTCACCAGGCAGAGCAGGCCCGTCGCCAGGAAGAGCAGACTCTGCAATTGAAGGCACAGCTCCAGCAACAACAGGAGGAGCTGATCCGTCGCCAGGAAGAGCAGGCCCGTCACCAGGCAGAGCAGGCCCGCCACCAGGCTGAGCAGGCCCGCCGCCAGGAAGAGCAGGCCCGTTGCCAGGAAGAGCAGGCCTTGCAACTAAAGGTTCAGCTCCGGGAACAACAAGAAGATCTATTTGCCTTCTTGAAAGAGTCTAAAGCGGAATGGCAAAGAGAAATTCATTCAGTGCAAGACAAGCTCGACTGCCACGACGTAAAATTAGAAAGCCACGACGAAAAATTAGGAAGCATCGACGAGAAATTTGAGAGTTATGAGGAGCGGCTGCAGTCTGTGGCTCAAAACGTAAAAAAATTGGAGACGAAAATAGCTTGCGGAACAGCTGGCTCTGTAACCATTTCATCTGCACAGGCTGTCGGAAAGTTCAAAGTACCGTCATTTGATGGGACCTCCTCGTGGACTGCATACAAACTGCAGTTCGAGTCTGTGGCAAAGGCGAACGGTTGGGATAAGGAGCAAGTCAAAACAGCATTAACATTGGGGTTACGAGACCAAGCACTCAGTGTTTTAGAGGCGCTTGGAGGTGAAGTGACTTACGACCGCCTTCTTGAAGCGTTGGAATCACGTTACGGTGATAGTCACTTGGAACATGTCTACCGTGCCCAATTGAAGGACAGAAACCAGCGTCTTAATGAGTCTCTGCAGCAGTGGGCTTTGGAAATAGAAAAGCTCGTGAGAAAAGCTTACCAAGGAGCTTCCTCGTCATTTCTTGACAGCATTTTGGTGCAAGCTTTTATTGACGGGATCAGAGACTTGGAGGTGAGAGCTGCCGTCCGTCTGGGTCACCATGCAACCCTTAAAGATGCTGTTGCTCACGCCCTTGAAGTGGAAGCTGTACGACATGACCCTCGACCACATAGATTGCGTGAGATCTCAACAAATGAGCAACGTGTGTTCCGTCGGGAATTCACACCCAGGTGTTATTTCTGCAAAGAGCAAGGACATATTCGGTCTAGCTGCCCGAAACGGACTCAACAAGGTAATGGCCAAGAACAAACGGCGCGACATCTAGATGCGCCGGAGCAACAGGGAAACGAGTAAACGCCAGGACTGCGGGACGGGTGCTGGCTGGTAGTGTAAAAGTCCCAATTCTGATCTCTCAAGCTAATGATGGAAATAGTCTGGTCATCGAAGGAGGTATTGATGGATCACCGTACCACCTCACCATTGATACTGGAGCAAGTCGGACCGTGATTAGCTCTCGGCTGGTGAAAAATGTACCTAGAGATCATCTACATCAACTTAAGCATCTCCATCTGCAGACAGCTACCGGCCAGCGCATTTCCGTCCGAGGAGTGCAAGAAGTGGCGTTGGAAGTCGGTGATAAGACCTATTGGCATAAAGTCATCGTCGCTGATATCTTAGATGACTGCATCATTGGATTGGATTTTATGAGAAAATATCGCTGTAAAATCGACGTGGATTGTGGCGTTCTGAAACTTGGGTTCGACGAAATTCCCATGGAAGGTGGCGCATGTGGAAAAGTGTACTGTGCAAAACGAACTGTACTCCAGCCTAAATCACAGACCCTAGTGCCAATAAGACTACCTCAATATGGCATCAATTCTCATCGCTGTGCATTGGTGGAAAAAGTAGACGGCAGTAGTCCCTGGATACCAGCTCGTACTGTGGTAACAACACCAACCACAGCCGTTATAAGAATTTTAAATATGAGCAACAACGAGTGCGTCTTAAACAAAGGGACACTGCTTGGCACTTGTGAGGAGATCTCGTGGATACGTAGTTGCCAGGGTTCGACCAAAAGCGATGCCACAAGTGACAGAGAGTCAACAGTGCTGAAACTACTAGAAGATTGTCGCAATGACCTCAGTAAGGTAGAGATGCTGAAGGCGCGGAACATGTTGCTACGTTATAAAAACGTCTTTTCTATGCATGGTGGTGACATTGGCAGAACTGGAGTAGTACAACATAAAATCGATACTGGTGAGGTAACGCCAATCCGCCAACGACCACGACGTGTACCGATTGCTCGAGAAAAAGAGGTGGAGGAAATGATTGAAGAGATGAAGAAGGACCGTATCATTCAACCCTCGGTCAGTCCATGGTGTTCTCCGGTAGTCCTTGTAAAGAAAAAGGATGGAACCACCAGATTCTGCGTCGATTATCGCCGACTGAATGATGTTACGAAAAAGGATAGTTATCCGTTGCCAAGGATAGATGACACTTTGGACACCTTAAGTGGTATGCAGTGGTTCTCAACATTGGACCTCAAGAGTGGGTATTGGCAAGTTGAAATCAGTCAACGAGATAAGGAGAAAACTGCGTTTTCTACTAGAAAAGGTCTCTGGCAGTTCGACGTCATGCCATTTGGATTATGTAATGATCCGGCCACTTTTGAGAGATTGATGGAACAAATACTTGCTGGACTGCTGGGAGAAGCCTGTCTGGTATATTTGGATGACATTATCATCATTGGAAAAGACTTCGACGATCACCTCAGCAAACTAGAGCAAGTTTTGACTAAACTACAGGGTGCCAACTTAAAACTCAGTCCAAAGAAGTGTTCGCTTTTTAAACGACAAGTGAATTATTTGGGGCATGTTATTTCGAAGGATGGGATACAAACAGACCCTGAGAAGATAAGTGCCGTGAAAGATTGGCCGACACCAAAAGATAAGACCGACGTTCGTGCCTTTTTAGGTCTGTGTTCATACTACCGGCGGTTCGTGAAAAGCTTCTCCGATATTGCGAAGCCTTTGCATCGGTTAACGGAAGAGAAACGGAAATTTAGCTGGGATGAACAATGTGAAGCCGCTTTCAAAGACCTTAAGCGAAGACTCTGTGAAACACCAATCTTGGGTTATCCAGATGCAGAAAATGAGTTCGTCGTCGACACAGATGCCAGCAATACTGGGATAGGAGGAGTCTTGTCCCAGAGAAAAGGAGACAAGGAGGTCGTGATTGCTTACTTTAGTAAGTCTTTGTCTAAACCAGAGAGAAATTACTGTGTTACACGAAGAGAATTACTGGCCGTGGTTAAGACATTGCAGCATTTCAGTAAGTTTCTGCTGGGCCGCAAGTTTCATCTGAGGACTGATCATGCTGCTTTAAAATGGTTGCTACAATTTAAAAATTCAGAAGGACAAGTGGCAAGATGGATTGAACAGCTCCAGGAATACGACTTCGTCATCGAACATCGGAGTGGGAAAGCGCATGGAAATGCAGATGCGCTCTCTCGAAGACCTTGTCCGGTGGAATGTAACCATTGTGTCAGGCAAGAAGCTAAAGACAGTGTAGCGATTAGAATAATAAGGACTGATACTGTCAGCGATGAGTGGAGTAGCGAAGCCATGCAGCAAGCACAGCAAGAGGATCGAGACATCAAGCCTATTCTCGAACGGATAAGGGCAGGAACACCTAAGCCGAAATGGAGTGATGTCTCCCAAATGAGTGCAGCTACGAAGAGCTACTGGACACAATGGGAAAGCCTCGTGATACACAATGGAATCCTGTGTAGAAAATGGGAGTCTGCAAACGGGAAAGACAAACATCTGCAGTTGGTTGTCCCAAAGATTAAATTTAATGAGGTTTTGAGGTCATTTCATGACGGAACTTCAGGCGACCATCTTGGTGTGAAGAAGACGTTGATGAAGATTCGTCAACGATTCTATTGGATCCATTGCCGTGAGGATGTTGAAGATTGGTGTAGGAAATGTACATGCTGCGCATCGGTAAAAGGGCCTCATACAAGGAGCAGGGGAGCATTGAAGCTATACAATGTTGGAGCGCCTTGGGAAAGGATTGCATTGGATGTTGCAGGGCCATTTCCTGCATCGGAGTCTGGAAACAAATACATCCTAGTAGTAATGGACTACTTTACTAAATGGCCAGAGGCTTTTGCCATACCTAACCAGGAAGCAACTACAGTCGCAGAAAGACTGGTCACAGAAGTGTTTTGCCGATTTGGAGTTCCTCTGGAAATACACAGTGACCAGGGAAGGAATTTTGAATCACAGGTATTTCAAGAAACCTGTAGGATAATGGGTATTCATAAAACCAGGACCACCTCATATCATCCGCAGTCAGACGGAATGGTTGAAAGATTTAAACAAACCTTGGAAAGGCATTTGGCTAAGGTTGTTGAGAGCCACCAGAAAGACTGGGATAGTCATATTCCTTTGTTCTTGTTGTCTTATAGAACAGCGATACATGAAAACACAACGGTGACTCCTGCGTCTCCAGACTCACTCCTCCAGATTCACCGCAAGAAATCACGGAATATGCTAGTGCATTGCGCGATAGACTAAATGACGTTCACACCCACGTCCGTGAATCTGGGCTCCAGGCAAGTGAAAGAATGAAAACCCGATACGACCGCAACTCTCATCAAGCCGGGTTCGACGAAGGCTCGTTGGTATGGCTACATAATCCGATGCGTCGCAAAGGCAAATCTCCGAAGTTGTCTCCAAACTGGGAAGGGCCGTATAAATTTGTCACCAGAATCAATGACGTTACATACCGAATACAACGCAACCAGCGAAGCCCCTTGAAGGTTGTACATGTTGACCGACTGGCGAGATACTACGGATCTAATGATGCTCGGGACGAGCATGTCTAAGAAGGGGGTAGTGCTACGCCCGGCGCTTGGCCACTTCAATATATGCCCAATTTTCTATAGGAGTGAGCGAGACGGCACTATAGAAAGAGACAGCACGCCTTGACGTCACTGTTCTAGAAGGAATCGAATGAATAGAACGAGACGTCAGGCTAGAAAGAGACACAAGACCCAATAGAACCTTCCAGAAAGTTCCTGTCTTTTTCAGAACGTACCTGTCTTTTCTCGATCTTTCGCTGCTCGGCCGCGCCCGATATAAAAGGCGAGCTAACAGCCTCCGCTGAAGTTAGTCTAAGACTAGTATTCGAAGCGATCACAGTGATAAAGTGTGCGAAGCGATACAGTGCGATTATACAAGTGACTGTGTATTGTTTAAGGAAGAAGTTTTGAATTTCTACGCGCTTTGCTGTAATTTAAGTGCAGCTGAATAGAATCTGTTTTCAACGGTTGTCCTCGCATTTTCTATTTAAACCGACCCCCACGCTCGTAACACTATCTAGCCCCCGAATCTGCTAATTTTATGATATAACAACACCACTGTCGTACCACTGACCTTGTATAAAATGACATTAAATTGTAGACTTTATGGCTGAGTGTTAAAGTACAAAATGAAAAGAAAAAGAGTTTATCACATTTTTCATTCACTCAACAAGATTGTCATTTCATTTTAGACTTTAATTGTAAAATGGTAAAGTGTAAACTTAAGTGGCATTGGTAACAGTGCCTTTGGTACCGCAGTGGTTGGCCCTGCTTGCAACCCTATCAGTCAGCATCAGACTGATGTAAGCGAACAAAGTTCTCAAATCGATCTTATGCCTTGGTTTTTCCCCTTCCTGTACTCCTAGCACGAACAGCTATCGTAATAGTATCATCGTGAACGTATTGAGAGAGAGGAGCAGTGCGATTGGTCGGCGTCACACACACGCAGGTTCACAGTAGGCAGGCGGCCAATCACAATGCTCCGTTCTCTCAATACGTTTACGATACCATTAAGATAGTTTTTCGTGCTAGGGAAATCCCACGGATACCACACACGGATTATGTCGGACTCGAACCGACTAAACCGCACGCCGTCTGTGGGTCGATGTGCTAGGCCGAAGGTGAGGTTGCCTCGCGACATAAACCTCGCACGCCGGCTGACCCAGGGCCATTCCTCTCGGTCTGGCCTTCCCCGGGAGGGGGGACCAAGCGGTCCCCGGCTCGCCCCCGGTATGGGGGGGGGGGCGCACGAAGCGACGGTATATACCTGGGCGTCATCTCCTCCAGCTCTTCAGATGTATGCGTGTCCAGTAACTCGAGCAGCTGCTGCAAGTTCACCGGCATATCGCATACTCGCTCCTCGATGTGGGGTAGATCCATATTTGTGAACGCGGTTGACACGTGTACCAACGCCTGTACAAAAAATATTACTATACAGAGGTAAAGATGCAACATTTGACCGCAAATGTTGTACCGCTCCCATGATACGTGCGGCGTAGCATGGGACGCTGGGGATTACACGTACAGGATCGGAAGAAAGGATTTACCACGCGCTAGTCCAAAACGGGCGGTATGGAACGCGGTCGTGTGACGGAAGTGTGACGCTCTTGGTGTAGCATACGTCCATATGCCTCGATAACACTTTCCATTATGTGAGCCGTGTGTCTATACCTAACACCTAAATGGTATAAAAAACATGATAAAGAATTTGACTTACCTCAAGTTCGGGTAGCTTATCACAGATATCCATGACGTGGATAGCTGACAGGATATTCTGAGAGACGGCATCTCGTAGGGGCTCAGTGAATTTGGTAGTGGCTGCGTTGTGAAACACTACAGAAACCTGGAACAGAGGCATGAATGATTTACATGCACACACGCCTGTAAATACCCGAAGGGGTAGGCAGAGGAGCGAGAACGTCCATATGAGGGGGTACTGGGCGAGCCTTTTGACATCAAGCGGGCACTTTGTCATGAGCTGTGTATTTACTGTCGAATGGAAAAAGCCCTATCCCTTAGTCGCCTTGTACGACACCCACGGGAAGAGTGGGGGTGGTCTATTTTTCCACCGGGAACCAATATGGGAACACTTTTTTCAGATAAAGCTGAATATTTATACCTACTTTGATAGGCACGTTGTTGCATACTATTTTAGGCCCATGCATTGTCCGAAGGATCACAGAGGAATTGCCCCCAAGTTCGTGAAACGAATTCTAAAATGTAGTTTACTGAAGGAATTTTCGCCCTTAAAAAAGTAGCCTTCCCAAAACTTCAGTTTGCGTACTCCCCCATCCTAAAGTTCAGGTTTAGACTTTGTCTAAATGGAGTAAGGTTTATAATTTTTAATGACCATTTTGAATTAAATCTGTAAGCCTCTTCCTACAGTCCCGGGTCCTTTAAGCGGGGCGTGAAAAAGCATCTGATGAGGCCGTCAAGCTGAATGCCACCATTATTAACATGGCACGTGCATATAATGGTGGCCCTCTTTCTTGAGACTTTGCCTTCAGCTTACCATCAGGCGAGGTAAAGTCAAATTGACGTGTCCTGTTTATAAAAAAAAAAAAAAAAAGGTTATTGAGCATGAAAATGCTTAAAGATTTCATTCAAATTACATGGGCGGAGTAGTCAAAAATCAATGTTTAAAAATGATTGAAAAATCATTCATTGGTTCGTAAGAATGTTGGTAGACGCTGCACTGTCGCCTCAAAGACAAATATAGAAGGAGAAACTTGAATTGGTAAGGGCGGGGTCTGGTAGCTTAGTGGTCAAAGCATTGCCCTTGTAAGGCAAAGATCGCGGGTTCAAACCCCGCCTAGACCGGTTAAATTTTTTCTCTTTATTCGATTTTAATGATCACTTAAAAAGTGCCGAAGCATTTTGCCGCGTTGTTTCTATTGAGCCTTGCTACGACGCATCAACGACTGCCTTGATAGAGATTCTCATTGGTCGATGTCCAGTGACGTCACCCAGTCTGACCAATGACAATCTCTGCCAAGGGCGTCGCATCGCTGCGCTTAGAGAATTGCGTAACAGTTCGAGTACATTGCAACTAGCGTTGAAAATTGCGAAAGACTCATTTTGTTTCTTACGTAATTTTGTATTTTTCCTATATAACACATGTAACTTTAAAAAAAAACAAGTTGCTATCTCATTTGAAAAATACAATATTACGTGTATTGTACTTGTTTTAATCAGTGTATTTTTCGGGTCTAGTTCATAATATCGACAGTCACTACATCGATGGTCTTCGAAAACGTTGCATCGACGGGACGACCCCAAATCGATGGTACGCTACATCGACGGTACCCCAAATCGTTTGGTACGCTACATCGTTAGTACATTAATACGACGGTATGCTACATCGACAGTAAACCAAATCGATAGTACGCTGCATCGACTACCCGACACGAGTAATAGTTAGAAAAATGATTTATTTCTGCATGACTGACTGACGACTGATTCATCAACTGGACCTAAAAAATTGCAACCTACCTCTTTGAGCGCCGCAATGGCGTTAACGTCAAGTCCGAGTTGTGCCTCTGTGGTGTCACCGGGCACCGCCACCAACTTGTCAAGCTGAGACGGGTCCTGAAGTCGAATGTTGTGGAATACCTGCGCGAGAAAACAGTAGCACGAATTTCAAAATTCCGAATTTCATAATTCCGAATAATTCAAATTCCGTAAGTCAGAAATCCGATGTATCTTAAATCGTATGTATTGAAAACTCGAATTTCAAAATTCCTCATTTTCAATTCTACGGATGTCAGAATTTCGAATTTCAAGATACAATTCCGAATGAATAATATTCCGAAATACCATAAATACGAATTCCGATTATCATAATGTCGAAACAACACAAACCCTTGACGGGTCGGAACGCCTTGGCAACTTGTTTGTTGTTTTGAAAAATGATTGTTGCTATTCTCGGGGTACATGAAAAAGGCATGAAAATTGAATGGGCAGTTAAGTACCACGGCAGTAGAAATGTCGCAGCCAACTAGCTTAATCAGCCGTTCACTTAACTGCCTAGGCTCTTTACTGAACGGCGCTGTTCAATTAGCGGCCTGAATGGTGTTCAGCCATTTCATTAAACGGTTAGGCAAGTAGCTTGGATCGATAACGTTCAATTACTTGCCTAGCCATTTAATTAAATACATATGAAAAATGATTTATTCTTCACCTAACACTAATTTTCTGTAAACACACCACTCCTTACCCTCTCGGGTATTTACAGGCGTGAGTATATGTATGTATGTAATTTTCTGTCTTAATTCGAGGTGCTGCCCCATTTTACAAATCGCCTAAGCATTAGCCAACCAGGTTATTAAACGTTGTAATAAAGATTATGGCTGAATATCATTCCGGCCGTTCATTGAATGGCGCAGTTTAGTTAACAGCGTAGGCAGTTAATTGAACGGCAATTGAGCTAGTTGGCGACGACAGAAACACGGCAAGTCGCCTTTAGCTCAATTTTTATATGAAGTAATTGGCGAGTTATTAATTACTTAATATAAAAATTCATTGATTACCTGCTTCTTCATGCGTGCCATGGCAAATCAATCAAACTTTTTTATATATGATACTTATTTTTAATTTGAGCAATTAATTTTCGGAAATTTGAAATTAGGAATGATGCTTTTCGGGCTAATAATACTGCAGATTCTTAATTATTCGTACAAATGAAATTCGTCAGAGTTAACATTCGTATTTATGACATTAGAAAAAATAGCTATCGGGTTTTTGAATAGTCGGAGTTTTGTTTCTTAGGAAGTATAAATATTCGGAATTTTCAAAATTGGAATATTGAAATCGGAATTAAATATTTCGGAATTTTTGTGTGTTCCCCATGATAGTAGGTATCATAATCATCATCTTTCATCCAACAACACTGATTTTTCATTTTTCTATAATTAAATCCTACTAATATAATAAACGCGAAAGTTTGTAACTATGGATGGATGGATGGACGTCTGTTACACTTTCACGTAAAAACTATTGAATTTTCAACTGATGAAAAAACAAAACACAGAGGAAGTCCTCAAGTCGACGCGTATATTTTTTAATGTATGATCACGCCTAACGTTTTACAGAGTAGTACAATGTTGATAATTCTTTTTTTATTGCTAAGAGTATACCCCAAAGTTTGCCTCATATTGCGGTTTAATTTTTTATTAAAAGTTTTATTGATGAAACTTTACAATAATATAGCTTATACATCAGGATAACACATATCCTCACACTGCTACTCAAGGGAGCGGAGCAGTGATCATTAATGTCAACAAATTCGGTCGGCATTTATAGAGAAGTGACAGTGTAGTTATTTCTGTTGCTAAGCCATGGCCCTGTGCATCGCGCAAGCGCGCGGACCAAGCGGTTGGCGGTCGAGCAGGCCGCCTCAAATTATTTTAAAATACTAAAAATTTACGCGCTTAAAGGGTTGATACTGGATACAGGGATGGATAAAGCTTAGGAACGAACATAAGCTCCCTTTTATTGCGATAGAAAGGTTAAAGGGGTGGGGGGGAAGGGGATGAATATTTGTAATTTTTGAAGATATTTTGATGAAATTTGGAACATCCATGCGGGCGTCACCGCGGGCTACAGCTAGTAGGTTATACATCAGAACAACACAAAGGCTATAATTTATAACGATAACCGTTATCCACGCGGGCGGAGCCGCGAGCATAAGCTAGTTCATAAATAAAACCCAAGCATTATGCATAATGCCCAGCTCTTTTAGGCAAAGTAATTATTTACTATCTAAACTTCATTATTTATTATTTACATTACCCGGTCATTATTATAATGTAGCTTCACATTTTGGCAATTTGATAATAAAGCTAAATTTGACGCGGTGCTAGGAGAGAAGGGAGTTCACCTACGGTCATTTCAACTACGGTTGATTAGCCTGCGTTTACAACGCAAATTGGGCGACTTGACTACTGATTTATTTACCGACGTTTGGAACAACTATGTTTGATTGCGCTATTGAACGATGCATGTAATGGTTGTTTAAGATGTTAGTTATTCCAACTAATGGACGACTCACCTACGCTTCATGTATGAGTGGCTATAAAATATAACTAATTTGAATGAAATATTAAAGCATTTTGCATGCCAAATATTCAAATCAATTAAAATAGGAAAAGTTTAAATCGGTCTAGGCGTGGTTTGAAGCTGCGATCTTTGCCTCACAGGGGCAATGCTTTGACCACCACTAGGCTAATTATGAGGACGCGCCCCGCCAGGTGTGTTACGGATGGACTAAAGTAGTGACATAGATAATATGATATAGTTCTTATGTAGTGAGTAGAGTAGAAGTGTGAAAATTTCAACATGGCACAACTAGGCTGCACTGTTTAAGTTCCGAATTTCCTATACAAAATGAAGTTAAATTTACGCCCGTTATTGCGATGCGGATTAAACAAAACTCGCACTAGGCACTTTGTTGCCAGCTCACCCACTCGCTCGACCACTGTTTTTTTTTACGTGCGCGATATTCCCTCGGATACTCACCCCTCCGGAGCCGGAGGGGGAGGTTATGTCGGACTACAACCGACTAAACCGCACGCCGTCTCTTGGTCGTAGTGCTAGGCCGAAGGTGAGGTTGTCATGCGACATATCCCTCGCACCCCGGCTGACCCAGGGCCATCCCTCTCGGTCTGGCCCTTGTCGGGAGAGGGGGACCACGTGGTCCTTGACTCAACCCCGGTGTGGCGAGGCGCGCATTGTCCTACGATGCGCGCTGCCGCCGTGGCCTGCTTCTGCTAGGGTGACGGGCGTCTCCACCCGTCACCCTCAGGCCCGCGCTCATGGGGGGCAACTCGCTCGACCACCGACCGATTCGAGTAACAAGTCAGTGTTTGATGTACGCGCGGTTTTGAAAATTTCTAAATTTATTGTTAAAATTAGGGACTCTCAAGCGCATTTAATTTAAGTGTTTTGTCTCGGTCTAGCTGAAATATGTACGGTAGATGCAATGATGGTAGATCAGTGCATCCGAAGACACGATTTCACCGCGCGCCCCCTCCCGATCCTCGCGCCCTAGGCTGCAGCCTAATAAGCCTAAGGGTTAATCAGGCCCTGTTGACCACTAAGCTACCAGACCTCGCCTGAAGCAATCTTGAGGCGTATATATTGTTTTTTAGGCGACAGTGGAGCGCGTCTACTGATATATATACTAACAACGCGCCTCGATATGGATAGATATAGGTTAGAAGGTTAAGGCGGGAGCCCACATTAGCCTTCGTGGTTCTTTTCCTTTATAGCGACCCATACATGAACCAAAGCTGAGTCGTCCAGAACCTTAGAATTGAAATACCGTTCAATCAGCCTTAGGCACAGAGTACCTAAATAGTGCTATATGTTAAACAAATTATAGTTGAATAAACCAAAAAAAATTTTATTATCGATTTAAATAGAAATTATTATCATTTTATATTTCAATCAATCAATCAATCAATTAGCCCACTGCAGTCTGCTGGTAGTCTACAAAATGGCGCACATTGGGAGAGGCCTATGTCCAGCAGTGGACCGCAATGTGCTTGTACATTTATAGCACACTTATTACTCTGCCTATGTGTAATTCCCGTGGTGAGGAACATCACACCTCGTTCCTCCACAGTGGTGATCTGATCATGTAACCTTCGCTGAGTAGATATATCAGCATTCTCATCGTTACATCTCTTTCACTTCTTCCGCATGAGCTGTAATCAAGTCTTCGCCGTCCAGCTTTTTCGGCCCTTACAAGGATACCACAACATGCAACGTCCACTGCAGCCTGGTTACCCTTCGGCCACACCTGCAACTAAGGCACATATTACACGTAATACAAGGGGGACTACCACACCCCATCGGATTCACCCCGTCGCTGCCGTGGACTCACCTCAACTCACCGAAGAGTCGTCTTGCCTCACTCGCGGCTCGCCGAGGATTTATCTCGACGCTTCAAGCCCCAACTCACTGGGAATTTAAACGCAGGACCGCAGCACCGCACTCGCCCCGCATCTTCGGGATCAGCGGTAGTCCCGACACACTGGGACTAGCGAGGAAGACTGTTCGTCAATGGAATAAGCGGCGTCCAGATCCGACGAAACGGAACTACTCAAGACTGGCACTAGCACGCTCCTCAAGAGAGCTAAGACAGCTGCCTCATCGCAATCAAATCAACCTCCAGTCTTGGAGGGGAGTGATGTGGCGATACCACATGTACCCAGCGCCATCTAGCGACATCAAGTTAAACTACTACGTCACTACGAATCCTAAAATGAATAATAATGAAGTTCTCGAGCTGTTACAATACATTATACAACATCCCAACGACAATCGTTGGGCCGCGGCTAGCTTACAAGGTGTGATCCTCCCTTTGTGGTCGAGGAACATCACACCTCGTTCCCTCACACCCGGTCAATTTGATTATTATAATAATTATTATCAAATTGCCCTCTCATATTGGGCATTATTCATAATGACCGGGCATTATAATATAATATCTATACTTCAATACTAATATTATTAAGAGGTAACGTTTGTGAGTTCGTGACGTGTTAGGGGTAATCTCTGGGTGACTAAACCGATTTTCTAAATTATTTCCCCAATAGAAAGTTACGTTACTGTGGAGTGTCGGATATAATAATTTCCAAAATTAATTACGCTACTTTACTTAAACTACTATTACTATTACTCACAACTAAAATTTGCTATAAGCTTCCAAAAAGACCACACAGAACCACTACGGTATAATGTTGGGCTGTTTCAGGGATGCTGCCTGTCACCAATAGCATTTAACATAGTAATTAATATCTTAATCATCAAGTTAATACGACACGAAAAGAAATGGGGTTATCGGTTTAAAGTAAATAACAAATACACTGAGTCCATCTTAGCTTTTGCTGACGACCTCGCAATACTGACGCGTAATCCAAAACAATGTCAGGAACTATTAAAGGAAATCGATGAGTTCTGTTCGTGGACAAATGGACTGAGAACGAAGCCCAGTAAGTGTCACTGTCTGTGTCTGGGTAGACGGGACACCAAATTTACCTCCTACGACCCGGGACTCTTCATAGGGGGTAAACCAGTTTCCATAGTCGCTGAATCGGTCCCATTTAAATTTCTTGGGAGAAAGATAGACCATCAAGGACGCACACCATCCTTAGATGAAGTTGTCAATATGTTTATAAACGACCTAAATAAGATAGATCAGCTACAACTGAATAATATCAAAAAAGCTTGGATATATGACAACTACCTAACATCACGTCTGACTTGGCCCTTTCTGGTATACGATTTCGGCAAAACCTTACTCGCGAAAATAGATGCAACTGTCATAAAATCACTTAAATCGTGGCTTGGACTAGCGCACTCTGCTGATCCCTCTGCTTTATTTAGGGATCAGAATAATTTTGGGATGAAATTAAAGAAACCATCGGAGCTCTATAAACACCTTAGAGTTACCAAAGCCCACATCTTAGGTAAATCCCAAGATGACACAGTCAGGGCACTCCCGAAAGATAATAACGCGTCCGAGCTTGAATCTAGACTTATATTCCATAAACGATTTATGATAGGAGCCCAGTCGAACAAAGTGGGGTTGGGAGTACGAGAGCCAAAAAGGGACCAGGATATACTTAGGTCCTTTCTGAAGCAAGACGAAAATGATAAATATCGAGTGCACGCGATGAATTTGGAAATCCAAAACGAATGGTTGACAATGGGAGAGTTCTGCATACCGATGGCTTTAAAGTGGCGCACCTTGATCTATGAGTGGTCGCCGGCCCTGTTAAAATTCTATCTTAACGCCTTTCAGATGACCCTTCCAGACCAGAGTAATCTGGTAAGGTGGGGGAAAGCCACAGAAAAACAATGTTATACGTGTGGTGAGGCAATAGGGACGGCTAGGCACATATTAGTAGGATGTAGGGTGCTTCTTGATAGAGGCCAATACTCACGCCGCCACGATAAAGTGCTTTTCATCATACGCGAAGCAATGAGTCTGGCAGTAGCTAGAGCCCAAAAAGGATTGACTACTAACAGACGTCATATCAACTTTGTGTCTGAAGGTTCATCCATAAAATCCAGGACCAAACCTTATTCAATCTTAGATATTGCCCCAGATTGGACTCTCCTAATCGACACGTATGAAAAGCACTATAAAATTCCGGAGGATGTTGGGGTTTCGTCATCTAGACCGGACATATTTCTCTACTCAAAAACGAATAAATATGTGGTCCTTGTGGAACTTACTGTACCGTGGGAAACAAATATACCGAAGGACCACACACTTAAGAAAAATAAATACTATGATCTCACAAACGAATTAATCAAAAACGGTTACGTGGTTAATTTGTATGCAGTAGAAGTGGGAGCGAGAGGTATACCAGCTAAATCTCTCTATAACCTACTTAAAGATCTAGGCCTATCGAGAGCTACAATAAGCTCATTACTAGGACGAATGTCTAAAGCGGCACTAGTAGGTTCGTATCAAATTTGGTTAGGCAGGGAGGGGAACTTGGGTAGTGAAGGTGAGTGTTGATGTACATCAACAAAAGGGGCCCCTTCTAAACCTACACTTGGGTCGCAAGTCCCAGGCACTGTCCTGAGTTCCCAACTCAGCAACGCGATGGACCCGGCACCCGCACGGAGAATCCATGGATTGCTAAGAATATCGTCTCATTTAGTCCAAGGTGTTCATCGCGTGCGCTGCGAAAACTATTGAGGATAGAACAAAACAATGTACAACAATATTAAAGAACGTATCAAAATCTGTAAGAAAGTCCGGATAGCCTATGCCTATCTCTTACGTATAACTTACAATAATTGCTTTTACTGTTAAAATTGTAGATTAAAAATAATAAATTTTTGTGACGCTTATTTAGCCCATACGGTATTAATCTGTATCTTTATACTTAAATATGTTTGTTAAAACGGAAATTTAATGTAGAATATTTGTGCTCTTTACTATATACAGTTAAAACATAATTATATTATCTTCAAAGATATTAGCAAAATAAAAACGTGCGGTGCGCGCCGCCCCGACGTTTGCGTGGCGATATAAATCAAATCAAATCAATTTATTGTTTGTCACAGATAATAGTAGATGTTGTAAATTAAGCTACAGGCGAGGCAGAGTGGAACACAGTAGATCTAATTACGAATCGATTTTCGACATTGTTTGCATATTATAATACTACCTGCTACCCGCGACTTCACTTGTTTTTACAAGAAAGTTTAATTTTTTTTTTATACCACTTAGGTATGCAGACATGCACACTACCCACCTGATGGAAAGTGGTTCCTGTGGCCTATGGACGTATTGCAACACCAGGGGCATTACAATCGTGCTACAGACATGGTAGAAACCTTCAAATGCCCTTCTTGTAGAACCCTTAGGTACCTCGTAGGTGCTTAGATTTAAAAAAAAGTTCTTTTATAATTTTTGTCAGGCTTTTTGTCTGTTTGGTTTATTTAATAACCAAAAAAGGTGGCTTTCAGTAGCATATAACTGGTGATTTAGGGTAGGTCCTTTGGCTGGATGCTTGGGTCAGGTTAGGAATAAACCTCCAAATGTATAAACAGTAGTACCTACCGGTGACTGCTTGAGCTGTGCCAGTCTCTCCTCCGGGTGCTGTCCCTTCTTGTCTCGCACCAGGAGGAACAGCCTCCCCACGTCGGGACAGGTAGACAGTAAACGTTCTACCAGCACCTGGACACGAGAGATTAGGTAAATTTATCACTTATCAATCTATTATAGAACGACACTCAGTCCTGAAGCTTGATTTATCTGAGGACAGCAACAAAAAAGCATCGACAAAACCGAGAAATCTCTTCGACCAATGAAAGCACTGAAAAAGGTGCCACGTGACCAAAAGGTCATGATGTGGATTGTAGACATATTATGTCATCAACTTCCATGCTAACAACCATGCTAGAGTACGCGCCACGAAATATATTGTTTGATGATGCAACAACATATCAAGAGAAAGTGATAGTGATACAGAATCTGATTACGTATGGGACAATTAAATAGGAACAGCAACTCCTCTTTGCTGATGAAAAATTTTTATATACCTTTATAGTGTACCACCTCACGCTATCCTCAAACGACAGCAAATAGCATGTACTGTGCATTTAGAGTACCTTCATGTTGTGACGTTATTGGGGTCTTAGATTATAATTATTTTCCATTAGTACAACATAAAAAAATGTGCTAACAACTCTGTTATGGCTTCAACCAATCAACAAACAGTATGGTGGCGATGTCATTTTTAGTGCCGCGTTTTGTCGCGGGACTTATTTTGTGGCATTGACTCTAAGGCTGATTTGACAGATTGTTTTTTTTTTACGTGCGGGAAATCCCCACGGATACGCCCTCCTCCGGAGCCGGAGAGGGAGGTTATGTCGGACTCGAAACGATTAAAACGCACGCCGTCTCTGTGGGTCGTTGTGCTAGGCCGAAGGTGAGATTGCCAGACGACATATTCCTCGCACCCCAGCTGACCCAGGGCCATCCCTCTCGGTCAGGTCCTCCTCGGGAGGGGGGACCACGCGGTCCCCGACTCCCCCCCACGATGCGCGCCGCCGCCGTGGCCTGCTTCTACTAGGGTGACGAGCGGCTCCACCCGTCACCCTCAGGCCCGCGCTCATGGGGGCGGAGGTCGGTTTGCGCCCTCCGACGCCCGAGCCGCCTTCGAACGCGGCCAGCGATGTCCGCGAGTCTTTCTCGCTCGCTGCGCCGCGCCCGCTCTGCTGTCTCCTTCACGAGCATGAACTGCTCGCAGAAGGAGGCGCAGGTTACAAGTACCCTCGAGCCTCTCGGCGTAACGTGTTACACCGACGATACCCTCGTTACAGCACGGGGAGCAATGCACCGAGACGCAGCACTAAAGGCCACGACAGGGGTTGCTCAAGTCGTGGGTCGGATGCGGCGGCTGTGTCTCGAGTTCGCCCTTTACAAATCCGAGGCTCTGTGCTTCCACGGATCTCGGATGGGGCCACCTGCGTGGGGGCGTCAGCATCGGCATCGTACACGATGCCCGGTGGAACTTCGGACATCACTTTCGAAGTTTGGTCCCAAAACCGGGGGGGCATCAGCCGCACTCGCGCGGTTGATGCCCAACATCAGGGGACCCAACGCTCCCTACAGGAGAATGTACCTGGGGATCGTGCGTAGTATGGCCCTATATGTGGCCCCCGTATAGGTGGAAACCCTGACGGCCACTGATGTGGCTAGATAGCCGGGATCCTTCCATGGGACCTGGAAGCGAGAGCCCTTGCGTCTCTATTTAAATGGCGCAAGGAGGCGCTGGAGCGGGGCTAAAGGCGTTGTCACAGATACTTACCGGGCACGGTAGCTTCGGTAAGTATCTGTGGCGATCACACCGGGAAACCACGACCGAGTGTCAGCACTGTGAGGAATGCAGTGACGACACAGCGCTACACACGCTGGTGGAGTGCACGGTGTGGGCGGAACAGTGCCAGGTCCTCGTAGTGGATCTGGACATGGACACTCTCTCGCTCGAGACCATGGTGCGAGCTATGGTCTCCAGCGGGAGTAAGTCGGACTGCGCCGTCTCTTTCTGCGAGCAGGTCATGCTTGTGAAAGAGGCGGCGAGGCGGGAGCGGGAGAGAACTCTCCCACCCGAGTTCCACGGTGATATTGCTTCCTTGGCAATATTTTACCGTCTTTACCATGGTGAATGTTCTGATGAGCTATTCCAATTAGTCCCACCCTCTTCTTTCCCATACAGGACAACACGTGCAGGGCTTAGATGTCACCCGCATACAGTGCAGAACATTCCTTCAAGAACCAAGCGTTTTGGTGACTCTTTCCTTTGTCGCACCATTAAGACCTGGAATTCCTTGCCAGCTCACATGTTTCCCTCTTCCTACAGTCCCGGGTCCTTTAAGCGAGGCGTGAAAAAGCATCTGATGAAGCCGTCAAGCTGAATGCCACCATTGTTAACATGGCACGTGTATATAATGGCGGCCCCTGAGACTTTGCCTTCAGCTTACCATCAGGCGAGGTGAACTCAAATTGACGTGTCCTATATAGAAAAAAAGCAGATATAGAAATCGCTAGCATTTAAATTCAATATCTCACCTTCCCCATGAATCCAGTAGCCCCTGTGATGAAGATCTCCCGATTCGCGTAGAAGCGCGGCAACTGAGGCGCATTCGGGTCTGCTGCGAACACCACCATGGCTGCTAGTGGTGTAACTCCTGCGGAAAAGACTGTCATCATCGTCCGAGTGGCAGACCAACTATGCAATTCCCTAAACATACAGCCACCATGAAAGAGATTGTCATTGGTTGACATCCAATGACGTCACTCAATCCGACCAATTACAATCTCTTCCTGTCCTGCTCTTCCATTCCATGATCATCATCGAAGTTGTTCTCGTTTGCATTCAAAGCTTGCGGTTCGGAGCATTTTTCTTTCGTACGTATAATCCCACGGAATATGCCTCCATCGTCGGTGCCGTCAATTGGATTGAATTGTCTATAAAATCTTTTTTAACAAAAAAAAAATCGCGCCGAAAGAACTGGAAAGCAAAAAATAATAAACCTTTTTTACTTAACCTTATTAACTAACTTCTTAAAGTAATCAAACTATATCTAAGAATATAGTTTTGTAAATAATTAAGTTTTTAATTAACCTTAATAACTTCTGAAACTAATATAAGTATAGCTAAGTAATTTTAAGTCGGTGCCAAACAATAAATTTATGGTAATTTTGTTGTGTAATTTTGTTGTTAAATTTATGGTAATTATGTGATTTTTGTACCTACATTGATTGTAAAAAGCGTCAGATAATGATGATGATTAATGAAGAATGAATTTATTTCTAAGAATATGGTACATCGAGGTCTTAATGTTATTATAGTGGTCATGCATATTCTATCATGATAGGTGTAGAAATATTAAGTTTTATAATAATAATAATGTTAAATAATAATATAGCTTATGTCACACATGTAATTAATTAATTATTTCATTGGTCATTTATTTGTTTTACATCAGTCAAAATAATATCTTTAACATTGAATTTGCTATCTATAAATTCCCTCACCGAATAAAAACATTTTTCTAATAAAAAATTAAATATGTTGAATTTAAATTTCATCAGAGGTAGCGCTCTCACACCAACTGGTAGTTTATTGTATATTTTAATAGCCATACAATATGCATTTGAAGAATATAGATGTATCCTTTGTTGGGGTACTAAAATTTTATAAGGATCTCTACTATTTGTCTTTTCTAATATTTTGTCATGTAGCGGTAACATTTGAGGGTATTTTTTTACAAATAGACACATTTCAAATATATTATACTAGCTGTTGTCCGCGGCTCCGCCCGCGTGGATATCGGTTATCGCGACCAAACATAGCCTATGTCCTTTCTCAAGGTCTAATCTACCACTATACCAAATTTCATCAAAATCGGTTCAGTGGTTTAGGCCTGAAAACGTAACATACAGACCGACAGACAGACAGACAGACTGACAGACAGACAGAGTTACTTTCGCATTATAATATTAGTATGGATAAAGGCAAGGAAGTGGTAGAATTTTTAGTTCCTTGAAAATTGGTTTGCAATGGTCCCGGTATCCAGTTCCATACAAGGCTCTAACACATTTCTTCTGTGCTATAAGAATGCTTTCAACTTCTACCGAATTACCCCATAATATATAACGATACCGTTTCGTAGCACTGACGAAACGTATCCGTGATACGCTGACAGAGCTGTCTCTCTAGAAGCTATCTGTCTCAGTTGTCTTAAAGCGAACACAAACTTGGGCATTTTTTTTTACATGACCATGCTCTAAGTGAGCATGTCCCAGAAGTTTAACATTAATTTTATGGAGAAATGAAAGAAAATTTATTATGACGCGGCAATTGTAAAAATATTTAATATTTAATGTATCCAAAACACATCAAATTGTGTGAATAATTTATTGATAAATATGAAATAATACTAAATAAAATTTTGAATACCCATGATTTTGCTATGTCCCACATTGACCGACTTAAATTTGAGTTAAGTTTATTCGTAAATTTCCTTCAGTGGCAAGGGTAAAGAAGAATGAATGGTATAGAAATATGATAATATTATCAGAATTAAACATAAAATAACACAACTTTAATAAAATAAACTATCTTTCGTAACATTATATTATGTCTCACAATTCCGGCCGTGCATGGAATTACACTTTGTAACCGTAATTTGATGGACTTTGTCACCAAAAAATATACCACTAGCTACAAATTTCTTCCCTGGCAACAATACTTTAGACTTCGCCATTTTGTAAAGCAGTCAGAGAATGACCATTTTGACGTATTTCGTGTCGATACTTGTTGAGCGTTACCGTGCCCGTGAATGGTAGATTTAAAGATGGATAGAGCTGATATTATTATGATTGATTAAATTATTTTTTCAGAATTTTATCATTTGATCATACGGGTCATTTGTACTTAATTGTTTTTAGTTAGTATTGTTTCTTTAGTATGATTGATTCAATAGTAATATTTATATAATTGTTATATAATAATATTAGATTGAATACCTTAAGGCAGATTTTACATAGATTGTTTTTTTGAAACTGAGCTGAATTAAAAGGCTGAATAGAAATAAAAGGCGTTGATTACTAAAATAGCATAGTTTTATTTTCTTTTATAAATTACTGTCGTTCATGGTTTATCCCTTCCTATTTTCTACTAATTTGCAGTATTTTTTTATTACGGTAAACTAAGCTTTACCTTTTCGATTTTGTAAAGCTTTCCATTTTGTAATTGTCTTATGTTTTACTGTTACCATTTCTTTAAATTTAACCGATTTTGAAAGTGATTACCTTATTTAATTTTACTTTGCATTGAATTATAAAAAAAGATTGTATCATAAAAAAATAATCAACATCATTAGATGGTTATAACACGATATAACTCGGAAGATAACTTGGCAAAATTACCAAATAGTTACAAAATGGTTACATTTTTACGAAATACCAAAAATATATGGCTTATCTTACTGTAATATTATTTCAAAGAATATTATATTTATAAAAAATAAACGAAAATATTTCATTGAGAATATACTATTTTATTTATTAATTTTACTTTTCAAAGTTACAAAGTGGATGCCTAAACCACTCTCGTGTCCAAAGAAAGTATTATGTTTTTCCAAACGTGTATATTTATAAGGTACCTCTAGCTATTTTAATGCACTTTCAAGAATAGCGAACCATTCTATAAATTTTGTTATGCATTACCAATTTTTTTAATTCTATCATTCCATTTTGTAACCTGGACACGTATTAAAAAAAATGCCCACTTATCTAATTTTGTACATACACTCACAATATGCTCTTTCCAATTAACACTCCAGTGCGCACTGTAAGTAACGTATATATCACGTTTCATAAACGATTTAGCAGATCCAGCGGCAAACAGATCTTTAGTCAGACAATCATTGTATACTTAGAAATAACACAAGACGTTATAATAATTGAATGATTGATGTCGATCGGATTCGTACAATTTATAGACCATTAACCATACCATTGGAATTAAATAAATAAAAAAAATCTATTAATTATAGATGCAAAGTAGTTAAGATGCGTGTAATGCCGGTGCCAGACTCACGTACAATATCATTCGTCATGTAGCAACGGGTCATTCATCAAGTCGCAAGCGTCGAAGTCGCGAGCGCGCGCGAGGACTTCAAAATATAGAAATAAAGTCTAAAATTTAATGACATTTTATGCTATGTCAGTGGTATGATAGTGGTTTTGTTATGTCATAAAATTATTAGAATCGGGGGCCTGGTATCAGGTAATCAAGGCACATTAAAAATAGGCACAAATTAAAGTAAATGTGAAAGAGAGACGCATCCGAATTGGCTTTAGGGGACGATTGGCCTGCCTAATATTGTACAAAAATCGTGTGGAGAATTTTAAGGGATTTTTTTAAGTAACTTGATTACCTGATAACTGGAAATAGGTCGTTCAAACTATCAGGTAAGCATGTGATGGTAGTACATACAAACATACTCGATCGCACACATGTCACTCATCAGAATATACGCGATATGTCTGACAGCAGCGTAATCTTGGAATATTAGCTCCACAGGTCACGAATTAATTATTCAGATATGTATCATGTATTCAATAAATTGTCCAAATAACACAAGTCTTAACAAAGAAATCAGTGGTTGTCAACCATTTTTTTATTATTGACCAAAGTCCTTAATATAATACATTTTGGTGAACAAGGGCGAGCTTAACTCAGTATTGAGTTTTCCCCGGCAAAACTGGGGGATAAAGGAAAAGAGCAACAAAAGGGTAAAAATAAGTGTACAGTTTTATTGCAAAGAACATACACAGAATACAGAAATACTAAAAACTCTCTCTTTCTCTCTCTCTTTGTGGCGTGGCGGTAGTGAACGTGAACGGCGCGCGGGTTTGATCCCTACTCAGTGCAAATATTTGTATGCATGAATGTGTATATTTGCATTGGTCTGATCGTACCTCGGAGCCGGTCGTCACGCGAACATCTATAGCAGTCGTTGCGGGTAGTAAGAGCCCTAAAAAGTCCAACTAGTCTAATCAAAGAATTTCGATATCACCCAAGGATATCAGCAATGGATTGTGGAGGTCAGATGGCAGTCGCTTCCCGAAAAATATCAAAGTTCGGCCGTACCACAGTTAGCACAAAAACTCTCCAGTGAACCACCGTCTTCGCACGTTACGACTGCGTTTCAAACTCGATGTCAATCAGAAAAGCTGTCCCAGATGAGATAGTAATCAAAATCAAGCTTCATCATTCTTTTAGTTTTTTCAATTCAGTTAGGGTCGGTTCTCCAGTCTGTCAGTGAGAAGACCAAAGGCTTTTCCTGCTTTGCCTACTACACTGACGGCACAGAAACTCTCTGTGTTTACAGGGTCGGCAGCACGAGTTGACTCCCCTGGTGTTCCATACGTCCATAGGCCATGGTAGCCACTTTCCATCAGGTGGGCTGTGTGCTTGTCTGCCAACTTAGTTGTGTAAAAAAGTGATTAAAATAGAAGAGAGAAATGGCGAGAGAGAAAAAACTAGACCAATTTAAATGTTTCAGCCTTTTTGAAGGAGTACGTAAGCACATATCAGTATTAGTCGACTCCCCAGTCGGACTGCTCATCCGTTCTACAGAATACTGCAGCCATAATAACCTTATGTGGTGTTCCCGGCGGCGAGTAGGGTAGCCAGAGCTCACTGGAGAGTTCAAGTGTTAGTGGAGAGGTTCCGGCAAGGCAAAACATTTGAGTGACGCATAATGGTTTAAGGATTGCCACGGAGTTGAAGTATGCCACGGGTGAAGTCGAGGCTGATCAGCTTGTACTGCAGTTTAACAATAAGTGCCCAAAAGTATATTCGTCAATCGTCAACCGATTTGCAATTATAAATATTTATTTATTTATATTATTTATTTACATTATTTATTTATAATTGCAAATCGGTTGACGATTACTTTCAAAATTGTTTTAACTTTTTTAGAACACTAGGTAGCTGTTGCCTGCGGCTCCACCCGCATATATTCAACATTGTATTCTATAATATGCCGGCAAACGAATTGCCATTCGTCTAGGAGGACCATATCCGTTGTGTCCTGTTCTTGTATATTGTTAGGAAAAACATTCAAATATTTTTGAAGTGAAAACTTCTTTAGCGGCGTTGGATGGGTAAAAAGTATTAAACTCGCGTCAGTATCAGTTGACCTTTGAAACGTAACCGACGACTGACGTCATGCAACATTAGCTACAGATTGTTTATTTTATTAGGTACGTTAAGAAGCTTCGTAGCTTAGCGGTATGCGCTTCGACAGTAAGTCCTTCTGGTATCAGATAGTGCCGAGTTCGAACCTGAGCTTCTGACACTTTTTGTGATTATTTTTTCTTTTTGTAATTCATTAATTTCTTCTGACAGAAAATTAGTGATAGGTTCTATGATTGGCGCTATATTATAGATATGGTATGGTATGTTCTTCTTATCTTTTTCTCTGTATATAACGAAGAAAGAAAGAAAGGAGAAGTTTTCACTTCTGCCGGCACTCCCGGAGTGCAACCCGTCTTTTGTTTAATATAATCGACACGGCAATATGGATGCATCTCGCCTGTAATCAAAAACATAAACATGTTGTGTAGTTTCTTCATTCATCGCGAATAAAAAACAAAAAGAAATGCGTTCGTAGTAAATTTTAACTTTAACGTATACGGACTTATACGGACAATATCCATTTGTGTAGTGACGGAGAAAGAATACAAGTATCACCACCCCATCTCATCCGAAGGGTGTCGTAAGAGGCGACTGACGGAAACATACGCAGACGATATCACTGCGAGAGAAGGAACACTCGAAATAAAACCCTGTACCAACCCGTCTGGCCAGCGTGGACACAGTATGCCAGAGCCTCCCAACATTGGGAGAGGCCTATGTCCAATAGTGGTCTGCAATACGCTAATTGAATGAGTGTACAGACACGACTCATTTACAGTTTTATAATTGTACTAGCTGTCGCCCGCGGCTCCGCCCGCGTGGATGTCGGCTATCGCGAATCGGTGTATGAAAAATAGATGTTGGCCGATTCTCAGACCTACCCGATATGCCCACAAAATTTCATGAGAATCGGTCGAGCCGTTTCGGAGGAGTTTGGCAACGAAAACTGTGACACGAGAATTTTATATATTAGAAGATAGATGCCTATAGTTAGGGTTACCATCCGTCCGGATTAATCCGGACATGTCCGGACTTTTAGACATTTATCCGGCCTTTGTCCGGCTACTTAATTTGTCCGGATTTCTTTTTATTAGATGAATATAAGGTATAGGAGTAATAAAACTACATACATACTATGTAACATCATAAATGAAGTCGCGCACGGATTGTTTTGTAATAATATATGTTTGGTAAAATACAGCTCGTCCACCGCAGTAGCACCCCTTGCTATACTCAATACACACCCAAGAAACGTGTAATGCGCCTTTAGAGCACATTAGGTCCAAGATATATATTATGTCCCGAGCAATACCATGCCATTGCAACTAAGTGTCCGGACTTTTATCAAAATGTCAGGCTTTTTGTCAGGACTTTTCAGAATCCTAAATGGTAACCCTACCTATAGTTATTTACAATTCATCAATTTAACATTACTTTCAAATAAATCGTAGTGATTAACTTTTAAGTCAAGGCCAAGTAAAGCAACCGGTGAGCGTGTATGAAAATATTTGCGAAAATAGAAGTAAACGACGTATAGTTTTATAGGTACCACTTTTTTTATTACAAGTTATAAAATGTACAAAACAGGATACAAATAGCACAAAAAAACCACAGAGGTTTGTCCTTATGCTACAGGAAAGCGGATTTAACAGCATTCGTTGCCAATCACATAGATGGTTCAAAAATGTTTTTTTTACATTATAAAAGCAGGTAACACTATTTTGCAAATTAAATGATTAAAAAGTAAAATATGTAGGTAGTACGTGATTAATGGAAACATTATTACATTATTATATTATATTATAGCTCGATTACCACTCACTCACTCACTGACACAATTGTTCTCCTAGAAGGGGTAATGGGGGATATGGATGATGTATGGGAAAAATGTAGAGAGAGCTGAGGTGACTATGGGAAAAATCCGAAATGTCAAAAAACTCAAGATGGCGGCCAACATGGTGTTCGTTTCTCCGCCATCTTTGATGACAAGGCAACATGGGTGTCATTTTTGAGTAAATCGAGGCTTCTGATTTTGAATAATTGAAAAAAAATGTTGGAAAATCCAAGAGGGCAAATCGATTTTTTTAATTGAAATTTAGCAATTTTCAGACCCTACTACAAAAAAAAGTTTGTTATATGAATGTTGCAATTTCGATTTATTTTTTATTTTATAGCATTGCCAGTATCCTTGACTATTTAGAAAAAATATGTCATAAATAAAAACAAGATGGCGGACGCTCAGGGAGTCATTTTGTAAACCGATGAAATTTCTATGAAAATTAAATCTATTTTTGAGACAGTTGGCAACACCGGAGCATTTTGAGTTGTATGGGTCGGTCGTGTAGGTCTTTAAGGTGTGTCGCCAGATTAAAACATTTACCCGATTTTTCGGGATATTTACGAGATTTGCCCGAAAAACCTGAAACATGAAATTAATGATATTTTTAAATCAAATTTCATATGGCATATATTTTGGATCCTCTTTAATAACATTAGACTATTTTTATCTCTTCTAACTGGCAGCACCAAAAAATAGTCCAACTTTTTATTTTTGGGTAGAGCCGACTTTGAAAAGATAGTTTGTTTTACGAAAATTGTAATATCAAAAATTTGATTATACAGTATTGTTGCCAGTATCCTGTTATATTTTTATAGTTTCACACTTGGTTCGAAATTCAAGATGGCGGATACATTTAGAAGGAATAATGGGGGGAATAGATCATGTACGGGAAAAGTGTAGACACGGGTGAGCTGAGTATGGGAAAAAACCGAAATATCAAGAAATTCAAGATGGCGGCCAACATAGTGGCTTTTCATCCGCCATTGTCATGGCGTCATTTTCGAGTAAATCAGGGGTTCCGATTTTGAATTTTTGAAAAAAAAGAAAAATTCCAAGATGGCGGCCCAATTTTTACTTTCGAGCGTCCGGAGGGCGGAACGAAAGTTAAAATTGTAGCAATCTACCTGATTTACTCACCTAACCACGTTATTTTAGTGGTTTCCAAGTATTTTTTTACAGCTAATAATTTAATTTAACAGCTAATTTTTTTTCTCGATTTCAGGGTTGATCCCATAGTAAAAGTTGTTCATAATGATGAGCACGATGACCACCTTTCGGCTTCGGGAGCGTTCCATTTACACGACGTACCTATACCCCAAAGACGATGAAAAAACAATAGACAGACAATCTCATACCCACAAAAAATGTACGGCAATATGTAGTTACCTTTTAGTACGTAAGATGTCGCTAAGTGAATCAAACTACGGATTTTATGTAACAAATTATTGTTTTCCGATTTAAAAAAACTTTTTTTTGGTAACGAACTACAATCTTTAACAAAAAGAAAAGACGGGTGGCACTCTGGGAGTGCCGGCAGAAGTGAAAACTTTTTCTTTCTTTTTTCTTCGTTGTAAAAAATAATCACAAAAGTAATAAATTACAAAAAGAAGAAATAATCATAATAATTAATAAATTTCAAAAAGAAAAAATAATCACATAAAGTAATAAATTACAAAAAGAAAAAATAATCACAATAAGTAATAAATTACAAAAAGAAAAAATAATCACAAAAAGTAATAAATTACAAAAAGAAAAAATAATCATAAAAAGTGTCGGATGACCAGGTTTGAACCCGGTACTATCTGAAACCATAAGAACTTACAGTCGAAGCGTTTACCGCTATGCTGCGAAGCTATTTATATTATTTTGCAAAATAGATAGTCTGTAGCTAATATTGTATGACGTCAGTCGTCGGTTACGGTAATGTCAAGCAATCCTGACGCGAGTTTAATATTTTTTACCCATCCAACGCCGCTAAAGAAGTTTTCACTTCAAAAACGTGTGGCACTCAGGGACAGCCTTGGTAAAAAGCGATTGCATACTTATTATAATCATGAAATGAAACGTTCCTCTTAAATCGCTCTGTCTATTAAAGTGATAGTAGTTTTAAAGACATAAGCATACGTCAACTCTCCGTTGCAATCGCGAAGTATTGTGAAAGAAAACTCTTTCGATCATTTTGAAAGAAAACTTTTGACTCTGGCCGTTTACGTGGATGACATTATGATGTGCGTGCGGTCGGAAGTCTGCCGAACTGAAACGATGTTAGATTGTAACCACTGATCTACTCAGGTGGATACTCACCGGCTCGCTCAGGGGCTGATGCAGAGTACTCTTTCCCAGGGCGCCTTTTTCACAGAGCTATATGAGTGTGTGTGCAGGGAAGCTAGTGCTCCAATAAAAACAACTGGTCATCAGGTTGTACACACATATATTTAGAAGTAATAGAATACAGAGCTGAGATACACAAATAGGAAAGTAGGTATACAGACAGATACACAGAGCTAAGACATACACATAAGAATGTAGACAGGCAGACACAGGAGACAGAAGTATATGATGTATAGATAGACAGAAGTATAAGGCAGAGAGAACACACACAGTAGGCACAGATACAGGCAGATGAACATACACAGTTGGCACACGAAGTACAGTACAAGCTAATTAGATTTTATAGATGGTATATAAATAATTTGCTGGTCCACAGGGACAGTGTACTGGTCTCTGGAATTACTGTGAGGTCACGGGGACGCTGCTCACAGTAGACCTCTCCGTGAAGAAGCTCTCGGCAGCCTATGCACCTCGAAGTGTGCCGCAGGTACACTGAAGGAGTGTTGAAATCTTTAGTGGCTCACAAGCTCCAACCATAGGACCCAGAGTATCTGGGAGCAAGATTTTCACCAAACAATAATGACTTCAGAAATTGACACAGAGATTTTTACTTAAGCAGAGTTGGATTATCACACTTATAGTGAAGCTTCCATCTGGTTCGAGAATTGAAAATAGAAGTTCTCGTGAGAATCGGCGCAGGTCTATTTATAGCCGATAGATCGAACATTCACGAACAATCTTCAAAATTATGCTAATTCATAGTGAGGTTAATTAGAAGCATAAACAACTCAATATCTGCTCATCCCGTAGACAATAACTAGACGAGTTAGGACCAGTAATAAAATAATTATGACATGCTTACCGATATATCATAATTGAGGAAATAAATCCCATTTATTTTACTATTTTTAAATTGTAAATGAAATAATTAATAAACACGACCACAAATTTTATAAATATACTGTGGGACACTCAGCGCCATCCAACGGTCGAGGGTGAGAACTAGAACAGTCTTAACCGAAGTTTGAGAGCATACATTGCCAAACAATTACACATAGTTCCTATTAGAATTTGTAGATGGCACTGAAATAAAGAATTGTATGCACTACTACGGATGAAAAATACCATGTTACACCATCCCCCCCTTAATAATATTTCCTGCGGACACGATACGCTGGAAATACACAACAAAGAAAACAGAGAATGCTTACTAATAGATATAGACAAACAGCTGGGTATTTCAAACCCAAACTGACAGCTATACCTAATTACAAAACTAAAGAACATTCCTCCCACACACCTAATTATACACTGACTCGCGCAATTGTTAGGTTACATACCTAGAGTCAAATGCCCTACTAAGAAAATGAACGTTCCCTTTACCCACTACAGATACACCAACACTACCAACACCTACAAGGAGTTGTGGAGTATTGAGGTGCGAAATGAGAGAGAAACACTCGGTACGGTGTATGGTGGAATCTACAATGTGACAAATTATAGTCACGTACACACTCAGAGAGAAAACAGTTTTATATACAGATTAAGCATAACATAGCACTGGTTTTATAGACTAGATCAACAGTGCTATGTAGTGGCAACATCGCTGACATTAGGTACTGGAGACGGCTCCTTCTTATACTTCAGGATGTCTTTGATGTGGTACTCACCAAGATCCTTACCGTCTAAATCTGACAGCCTATATACCAGAGGGGATTGCTTGGCGGTCACCACACATTTAAGGTAAATATGGCGCACACTCTAAGTAGGTACTAAAAATTATAGCTACGTGCTAATAAGACATCAATTTTCATTCGTGTCCTTTGTGATGGGCGAGTCTCGGAGTTCTTGCAGGTAAATGCTGGCGTGCCGCAGGTGTCCGTCCTGTCAACCACTGTCTTGCTACTGCATATCAATGACATGCTGTCTACCGGCTGCGTTCATTACTATGCAGACGATAGCACCTGTGGATAAGCAGTCGGATATAGCAGAAAAAAGGCAGCTTCTTGCAGTGCCACTGAGCTCGACCAGATCCTGAACAACATTTCCCAATGGGGCCCTGAGAACCTGGTCGAGTTCATTGCCAAATAGACGCAGGCATGTGCGTTTAAAGTAAAGGTATCTTCTTTCCTTCTCACGCCACTGCCGCTGCAGGAAAACCTCAATATCCTCGGTATGGATGTTCGCTGCAAACGGAATAACAAAAACTACATCGAGAGGATCTGAACCGCGCCCTAGATGCACGCGGCATGACGGAGGACGAGGTGAAGGAAAAGAAAAAACGAGCATGAGTTGAGAGTGGGCGACATACCGCCGTGAACGCTGGCGGTGGACTGACCAAAATTGACCAAATCTGACGGTCGATTAGTCGATACTCCCCCATCTCACCGCGTACAAACCCAAGGCGCGGTACAACGGTTATGGTTGCTCTGTAATTTACACTACACTCATATTTGGTGAGTAAGTACCAGTCAGCAATCTCATAATTTTTGTAAACTGAAAATTAAATGAAATACACACACAGCAGTTTTAACCTAATTTACACACAGTATAATATTAGATAGGTATCTAGGTGGCAGCGCAAAAACTCTCCAGTGAGCTCTGGCTACGCTACTCACCGCCGGTAACATAACACGAGGGTATTATGTCCGCTGTATTCTGAAGGGCGTAGATACTTCCTCAATGGGACTACTCAATTCGACGGTAATACCGTCGTGTCCTACCTTCATTAATAATATTTGGATTCAAGTATGGTTCGATGGCTCAATGGTCAGAGATCATTCTCCCTGTAAGGGAAAGATCGCAAGTTCGAATCCCACTAGAACCGTTTCAATTTTCCTTATACGATTTAATCATTTCTTTGCCCACAGAATTAGCTTCGTAACGGTTCCTCAGCGCCTGAGTCTTCTGTCAGAGACTTTAGGAACCCTGACATGCACCGAATGGACCTTCGACCATGAGAATATGCGACGCCTGAGAGAGAAGCCGCGCAAGACAGACGTACTTAGATATTAAACATGTGAAGGGAGTACTAATCTCTGTGCCTTTTTGCCAAGCAACTGAGTTGTCTTGTTGGTCGTCTTTCCAGTTTAACTGTGATGTGATCCGAAATTTTTTGACCTCCACAACCTATTGACGATTAAGATAGGAAAAACTGAATCGCTCAGGCGGGACTCGAACCGGCGATCTTTCCCTTACAGGGGGAATGCTCTGACCACTGAGCCGCCGAGCTACGCCTGAAGCAATCCAAATTCTCCTCTATAACCGTCTTGGGGCGACGGTGGGAGCCATCTACCGACACTATTTATATATGTATATTTGGGAAATCTACTGGTCCCTGATCTCAAGGATGATGACGACATTGAACGAGAGCGAAGGGCGATGTCAGTTAGGGATAATATTATGATAGCTCGAAGGTTCGCGCGTTGTTCTATTGATGTTAAAATTACCTTATTTCGTGCTTATTGCACCTCGTTCACCTGTTACACGTGCAGCTTGTGGGCTCATTATACGACGCGGGCTTACAGCGCCCTTCGCGTTCTATATAATAACGCGTTCCGAGTGTTGATGGGGCTGCCCCGGTTCTGTACTGCATCGGGGATGTTTGCTGAAGCCAGGGTTGATTGCTTCTATGCAACAATCAGGAAGAGGTGTGAATCCTTGGTGCGCCGGGTGCGGGCCAGCCCCAACAGCGTCCTGAGCATGGTTGCAGGCAGGTTAGACTGCATTTTTATAAATAGGTGCTGCAAGGTCTCCTCTTCAGTGATAACCTTGTAGCAAGTTTGATTGTAATAAGTAGGTATTAATGACATGTTCTTAGAGTGGGTGAAAGTTTGAATTATTTATTAACATTATCAAGATTTAAATTCTTTAATACAATTAACTATTATATTTGATTAATATTCTTTAATATATTTGACATTGCATATTATTTTATTATTCTAATTTTAATCATTTGACATTTATATATACCTAATTCTGATTTTGAATTTGATTTTGGCTTTCGTTCATTCCTGTTTTTAATTTGTCATTGTTTGTTAATTAACTATTGTAACTAACATAGCCAAGTAAGAAATTGTTACTAACCCATTGATCTAATATTGCTTTAATAAAGAAAACTTTATTATTATAATCCCTCTTTATTAACATTTTTAATCTTATAAATTATATTTTTAAATACATATACAAATATAAAAACATACATTTAAAAATATAAAAAATAGAGTCCCACCGGCATCGGGCACAGAGACCAAGCCACCGGTGGCTAGGGCTCCAGAGAAAGGAACCTCCTCACAATACGTGCCGTGTCGAGGAGTACCGCCTTCTGCATCGGGCCCTTGAGCCAGCTGCCTAACGAGAGCCTCTTAAGGTGTTGATCGAGGCTCTTAGCAATCAGCCCATAGGCTGATATGGCTATCGGCACAATGAATCAGAATGCCGAATCTACATTCCACAAGTCGACAACCTCATGAGCCAGATCCAAATATTTTGTTTGTTTGCCTTTTTCGGCTTTCATGAGGTTTTCGTCATGAGGAATGGTGACATCAACAATCATTGCAAGGCGCTCTAATCGATCTATAACCACTATGTCAGGCTTATTAGCGACAATAGTCCTGTCCGTGATGATAGATCGATCCCAATATAATATGGCACGACCATTTTCGAGAACTGGGTCGGGCACATACCTGTAGTATGGTACCTCCGAAGTCACAAGATTGTATTTAAGGGCAAGTTGCTGATGAATAATCTTGGCCACTTGGTTGTGCCTGTGCAAATACTCGCCGTTGGCAAGACGAGAACAACCGGAAATAATGTGTCTGAGAGATTCTCCGGGGCGGTGGCATGCCCGACAGATGTCTACCGTACCGTCCTTCAGAATATACTTCCGATAGTTGTTCGTCATAACAACTTCGTCCGTAATTGCAAAGACAAAACCCTCGGTTTCTTCGAAAAGATCACCGAACTTTAGCCAAGATACGGACGCTTTCAAGTCTATATCGGGTCCATTTAAGGCTCGATAAAACCGTCCATGTAGTTCTTTACCCATCCATATCTCCCTGCGATCAGCGGTACCAAGTATTACAGGTTTGCGCCAGTTCTCTTTAGCCAACGCAAGAGGGGTTAAGCCATTGTCCACTGCTGTCACATCACGGTGCATATCCGTATTTGCACGTAAGAAATATTCTCTGAGGTTGTATATCTCACGATTATGAAGGGTCTTGACATTTAGAAAGCCACGACCCCCCAGTTTCCGCGGGATATACAACCTCATTATCATTAGATCGGGGGTGGTGCATCCGAAATGCGGTCAACAGTGTACGAAATCTTCTATCCAGGGCATCTAGTTCCATCTGAGTCCATCTAAGTATGCCGAAGGAGTACATTAGGACTGGCATGACCCAACCATTGCAAGCGCGCACCTTGTTACCGCCCGATAAAGAGCTTTTTAAGACTTTTTTCAGGCGGCCAAAGAAACACTCCTGCAGTGCCTGTTTCATGCCAGCTTCAGGTATTCCTAATGCCTGCGATATACCTAGATATTTGTAGGTTTCGGTTGAAGAAAATGCTGTAAGCTTAATGGAATCCGAGAGAATCAAACCTTCGGATTCCACTATTCCACCCCTTTCTACATGCATGACCGCACACTTGTCTAAACCAAATTCCATCTTGATAGAGCTACTAAAGCTTTCAGTCATCTTTAGTAATTCTATCAATTGTGTATTATTCGGAGCAAATAATTTCAGGTCATCCATGTAGAGGAGGTGGGATATAACTCGACCCTCTTTCTGCATCCGGTAGCCTAGCCCTGAATTCTCTAATATTGTACTTAGAGGATTCAGTGCTGGACAGAACCATAGGGGACTCAGACTATCACCCTGGAATATACCCCTCTCAATTCTTATGGGTGCATCGCTAGTCTAGCAACATCCTGGATAGTGAAGGGCCGTCTTCCATTGCCCCATACATGCCTTCAAAAAGGTCGCTAAAGTTGTATCAATTTTATACAACTCTAGGACCGTCAGAAGCCATGTATTTGGTACAGAATCGTAAGCCTTCTTATAGTCTATCCAGGATATAGCCAGATTTTTACGTTTACGACGCACGCATCGCTCTCCTTTCTTATACAGGACCACACGTGCAGGATACCCTTACTTAGATATAACCAGCATAGGGTGCAGAATATTCCATCAAGAACTGAACGAAAATCCGATAAAAATAGCATCTTGTATTTTTATAGCATCAATCGATTGTATAAATCATAAGAATATTAGTCGGTTCGGCATCGGACGTAAATCCGAATGGAAAATAAGGGGATGTTTCCTCTGAGTGAAATTCGCTATATCCAGTATTTAGAATACTTTCCCTCCAGGTAAGGTTGAAATCTTCCCACCAGTATGAGTCAACCCCTCTAACCGCTCCTCTTTTGTTCACAGGTTACGTATCATACATTATGGGGTGCTGTTCATTCTGGCACTGTTCATCTACAAACTCTTCATGCTGGTCACGTAGATGGTGGAGCCCTACTTGCTTTTATAATTAGACTAGCCCACCCGGCCTGACTTCACCCGGCATATTTCGACCTTGTATCACCTCTTTTAACCTTATAAGTTATAATACACCCGCAATTTAATAATTTTCCAAATAAAATATGTAAATGCGCCTAATTTGTTGACATTTATGATTACTGCTCCGCTCCCTTGAGTAGTAGCGTGAAGGTATATAGCCTATAACCTTCATCGATAAGCGGGCTATTGAACGAAAAAATTTTTTTTCAATTCGATCGAACTAGTAGACAAGGAAGAAGAAACCAATGAACAACCAACTAAGTACTCAAATATTTAACTTAATTATGAAATGCTTAAAGATTTACCATAATTCTTGAGAAAATTTTTTTTATTTATTTTATTATTGTTAAATAGTAAACATTATCATTCGATGCTTGAGTTGCATCATGGGACAACTAGCGCCACCCCAAGTGCGGCCGGGAACTAGTCCATCGGTCACCATAGTTCATAGTTCCTAAAGGATATGTTAGATGGCACTGAAACACGAAAAGATCGATATGTTTCTAAAAGTAAAAAAAACAATGTTACAAGGTGTTTATAGAGCTCCGATGGTTTCTTTAATTCCATCCCAAAATTATTTTTGATCTCTAAACAAAGCAGAGGGATCAGCAGAGTGCGCTAGTCCAAGCCACGATTTTAGTGATTTTATGACAGTTGCATCTATTTTCGCGAGTAAGGTTTTACCGAAATCATATACCTACCAAAAAAGGCCAAGTCAGACGTGATGTTAAGTAGTTGTCATATATCCAAGCTTTTTTGATACTGTTCAGTGGTAGCTGATCTATCTTATTTAGGTCATTTATAAACATATTGACAACTTCATCTAAGGATGGTGTGCGTCCTAGATGGTCTATCTTTCTCCCAAGAAATTTAAATGGCACCGATTCAGCGACTATGGAAACTGATTTACCACCTATGAAGAGTCCCGGGTCGTAGGAGGTAAATTTGGTGTCCCGTCTACCCAGACACAGACAGTGACACTTACTGGGCTTCGTTCTCAGTCCATTTGTCCACGAACAGCACTCATCGATTTCCTTTAATAGTTCCTGACATTTTTTTTGGATTACGCGTCAGTATTGCGAGGTTGCCAGCAAAAGCTAAGATGGACTCAGTGTACGTGTTCAAATCAAATCAAATCATGATGTCGTTATAAATAGTTGTATCACCATACTCGACCGCCAAAGCGGCATGCAAATATAATTAAGGAAACCATATAGTCAAACAGCTCCATGCAGTATTCTACTATCCAATTTATATTTTTAAAGATTTGAAATGTATTATTAATTGGTAACAATTATATATTTATTATTAATTATAACTATAACATAATCATACAATAATAATTACGCGCAATATAACAAAGTGTCAATGGACTCTATCTTAGTAAATTTATTACGTCAATTGTTACTACCGTCCTTTATAACGCCACTTATCAAGTGTTAGATCTACCCACCACATTTATATGTTTATTTTTGTACTACCAAATCGATCATCTTACATTACCGTGATCAGAAGTAGTCCTTCTATAGTGTGGTAGTACTATATGTTACAGTGCATGCATTATTTAGAAATTCTCACGTGTTTTAAAAGAACAGTGAATTTACTTTGTGTCATGGCTTCAAATAAGTAAGTTTTAAAGTACATGAATTATGTAATAAATACTATGACATAGAATATCGTAAAGTGTTGTTGTTGCAATATAAATTAGAGATAAAATAAGTTCAGATATCACAGGTTTATATTCAAATTTTCGTTTGTAAAAACTGATGGTGTTATAACGCCCGGTAGTAAAATTTACGTCTATTTACTATTACTATAAAATTTAAGATCACTGATGAAAAGCACCTCGACGAAATAGTTGAAGAAATTTTTTATACCACTTAGGTGGCAGACAAGCACACGGCCCACTTGATGGAAAGTGTTTACCGTGGCCTATGGACGTGTTTAACACCAGGGGAGACACACTCGTGCTGCCGACCCTGTAAACGTAGAGTGTTTTTGTGCTGTCAGTGTAGATGACATAGCAGGACAAGCTTTTGGTCATCCCACTGACAGCACATCACCCTCCAGTGAGCTCTGGCTACCCCACTCACCGCCGGGAACACAACACGGAGCGGAGGCACTTCCTCTGTCATACTGCTCAAGTGGATGGAAATACCGTCGTGTCCTACATCCATTACAAACTTTAGATTCTGATGACGACCTGCTCATGGAAAATCCAAATACGGAAATAACAGATGAGGATGCCGGCGATGAAGAATTGTAACATTACAAACATAATCTTCCAGCCCCTCTAGACAAGTAGCAATTCGCTAGTCGGCGTTTGGTGGAATAGAATGACGAATGTATGGGATTTGACGTAAATGACAGTCGTTAACGCATGTCAAATACGTCAAATCCTATACATTCGTCATTCTATTCCGTCAAACACTTGCTAGCGAATTGCCATTTGTCTAGAGGGGCAGGTTTGATATTGCTTTTGAGCATATTACGTATTTCATTACAATTACTGTAATAATTAGAATGTATTGCAATGTCCTTACTCCTTTTCAGGTTCCCAACTAAGAGCTCCAGCAGAGATTGTATTATGAAGGTACATTTTCAAAAAGTGAGGAGTCCGAAAATGATTTACCTTTGCCTGTGAACTACTTGTAAAAAAAGAACCAAATTCATGTATCGTAAATGTCAGTACATTTACTTTACACCCAAAAATATGTTTTGTTTCCTATCATATCTATGTTGAGTTTTTGGATAAATAAACTATTGTAAGCGTTACATAATACATTCAACGAGCATTCGATGTTTCGTTTCATTCCGAAAATGTCTGCGATTCAGACTTTGGTTTTGGTAGCCGATTTTACTACCGGGCGTTATAACGCCACGTGTTTTCCGGCTTTCCCAGACCAAAGATTTTTTTTCAAAAATTTTTCCAATAATACTATGTTAGTAAAGTAAAACATTCTCAAAAATCATTGCAATCGCAAACAAAAAATAGTTTCAGTAATATCTTGGGTTTCAGTAAATATTCAATGTCAGTACCTAGGTCAATAAAATTATAATATAGACTAACAAAATAAATACAAATAATAATATAAAATAAGTACAATTTAACAAATGTCAATAGTTTTTAAAATATTCATGATTAAATTTGAATGTGAGTATAATTAAATTGCCATCCAAGTTATATAATAGATTCAAACGATTTTCACGCTTTCTATGTGTCATTAAGAAAGTCCATAACGGAGTAATAACACTTTTGAACTAAGAATTTATACAGGCATTTCTTAAATGTAATTATTTGCTTTTCGCTCTTTATAGACCCCGGTAGACCGTTATAAATCTTTGGACCCATGACAATAATACTTTAACTCACAATGCAATTTTGTGTCTCGGTATACAAATAGTACCCGTGTGCCGCTTAGATTGAAGCGTCTCATAACAATTAAAGTTGCTTTTCATAAAATACTGCTACTTCGTAGATATACATACAGGGGAATGTCAGTTAATTTAGTTCTACAAAATATGGCCTACAGCTGTCTGTCGGACGGAGCTTACAAAATGCTCGCACACATTTTTTCTGGGCCAAGAAAACGTCATCTCGGTCCGTGACGTATTAACTTGGTGATTAAGATATTTATTACTATGTTATATGCTATTGGTAACAAGCAGCATCCCTGAAACAGCCCCACATTATACCGTAATGGTTCGGTGTGGTCTTTTTGGAAGCTTATAGCAAATTTTAGCTGTGAGTAGATACTTGCCTACATTCAGTGAGTAGAATCGATTTTTATTCAAAATCGTCAAAACCCTAAAAATAATTATATCGTTCAACATTGGTCCTGGATCGCACCGGATTTGGACATACTTACCAGGATATAAAAGAGTGCGCCGGCAATTAAGGAAAAATTAAACATTTGCAATCGCACCAGACGACGCAGTGAAGGTCAACCTAGGTCGTGACCGGGCAACGTGGTCTGACTATTTGGATTGCAGTTTTTCAGTCACGAAAGTTTCTTATTACAACCCAGCACTCAATTAATCAGGTAGTATTAAGGTTAAACCATCGATTTAATCAGGTTAGTAGCAGTGATTTACTTTAATTACAACATTAATGTGAAAGTTAACCTATGCAGTACAGTGGTTCATAAAACCTGAGTTTGTTATTTAATTGTTAATTTAACTAATAAAAAGTATTGTGTAACATAGTTTCATATTAGTTACATTAAATGAACATCAGGATTATTTAATTTACTGACCATTTTGTTCATAATAGGTACTTTACTTACATCGCTTAGTTAAGTAAAACACAAGTACAAACTATAGGGTTTTGAAATTGAAATGAATTTATTTATATCACTATACATCAAACACAGTTTTGATACAAATATGAATACATGTTAAAATGTTATACTAATTAAAAAGTACAGGAAATATAAACCCTGCTACCTAAACTAGGCTCAGGGCCTGTATCTTAGGCAACAGTGTTCAGCCAAGTAGTGTCTTAATTGTAAACAAAAGTAGACTTAGTAGTGTCGCATTGATAATTCGATCTGTAGATTGGTCACTACTCATTAGTGAGCAGCATTAGCTTAAATGTGTCTGTGTCTGTGTCTGTGTCTGTGCGCCTGCGCCTACGCCTGCGCCTGTGTCTGCGCCTGCGCCTGCGCCTGCGTCTGCGTCTGCGTCTGCGCCTGCGCCTGCGCCTGCCTCTGCGCCTGCGCCTGTGCCTGTGCCTGTGCCTGTGCCTGTGCCTGTGTCTGTGTCTGTGCCTGTGCCTGTGCCTGTGCCTGTGCCTGTGCCTGTGCCTGTGCCTGTGCCTGTGCCTGTGCCTGTGCCTGTGCCTGTGCCTGTGCCTGTGCCTGTGCCTGTGCCTGTGCCTGTGCCTGTGCATGTGCCTGTGCCTGTGCCTGTGCCTGTGCCTGTGCCTGTGCCTGTGCCTGTGCCTGTGCCTGTGCCTGTGCCTGTGCCTGTGCCTGTGCCTGTGCCTGTGCCTGTGCATGTGCCTGTGCCTGTGCCTGTGCCTGTGCCTGTGCCTGTGCCTGTGCCTGTGCCTGTGCCTGTGGCTGTGCCTGTGCCTGTGCCTGTGCCTGTGCCTGTGCCTGTGCCTGTGCCTGTGCCTGTGCCTGTGCCTGTGCCTGTGCCTGTGCCTGTGCCTGTGCCTGTGCCTGAGCCTGTGCCTGTGCCTGTGCCTGTGCCTGTGCCTGTGCCTGTGCCTGTGCCTGTGCCTGTGCCTGTGCCTGTGCCTGTGCCTGTGCCTGTGCCTGTGCCTGTGCCTGCGCCTGTGCCTGTGCCTGTGCCTGTGCCTGTGCCGGTGTCTGTGTCTGTGTCTGTGCCTGTGTCTGTGCCTGTGCCTGTGCCTGTGCCTGTGCCTGTGCCTGTGCCTGTGCCTGTGCCTGTGCCTGTGCCTGTGTCTGTGCCTGTGCCTGTGCCTGTGCCTGTGCCTGTGCCTGTGCCTGAGCCTGTGCCTGTGCCTGTGCATGTGCCTGTGCCTGTGTCTGCGCCTGTGCCTGTGCCTGTGCCTGTGCCTGTGCCGGTGCCGGTGTCTGTGTCTGTGCCTGTGTCTGTGTCTGTGTCTGTGTCTGTGCCTGTGTCTGTGCCTGTGCCTGTGCCTGTGCCTGTGCCTGTGCCTGTGCCTGTGCCTGTGCCTGTGCCTGTGC